>VDFB02058242.1:114230262-114328719 GCA_007258455.2 Sequoia sempervirens | reverse complement strand
TTGAGATGTTTGGTCGATCTTCTTGTTGATCCTGAACTATCGCTGTGACCTCTGGAATGTCTTGGCGATTTGGTATAACCTGAAACTTCGGTGTAAGCTTGGATAGTCAGAATGATGTTTTGGCAATGGTAGAAATTCTGGCTGATATCGGCGTGACCCTTGGTCTATCTAGCCGATCCAGTAATCAGTATGACTTGTTCCTATAGGAATGTGTCCTGGCGATGGGAGATGTCTGCCCGACAGGATACTCTTATTGGATGTTGGGGAGACTCTTGGCGAGGGATGTCATTAGTGTGACTTGTTGTGTTCGGTGTGACCCTCTACCGAGAGTGTTGGTCTCACCGACGAGTCTACTTTCGGTGTGAGTTGGGACTTCGATGAAACCTTTCTCCGATGTATATTGTCTTGCCGATAAGATGTGAGTTGGTGCCCCCGTTGATTGTCGATGTGACTCTGGTCGATGATTTGCATCAGGGTGACTCAAGGAAAAAGATAGATCGGAGTAACATGAAGGCTCATTAGAACTCTTAGCGAATGTGGAAGCCTCAATGACAGGTGTATTGGACATCGATATGGCTCCTTAACTTGTTATGACTCTCCCCGAATAGCGATAGTTTCGCCGATGGGAATGCTGATGTCGATGTGAGTTTTGAACATCAGTATGACCTCTTGCCGAATAGCAATGGTCTTGTCGAATAGCACTACATGTGGTGGTCATCGGTATGATGTCTTAGCGATGTGGTTTGTCTCGCTGACTACTTTTGAACTCGGTGTAACCTCTTGTCGATAGTGATGACTCTTGGTGATATCAACAGTTGGGCTTTGTGGCATTGGTGAGACACAGTTAGTGTCTCACCAACATGCAACACAGGGTGAACGTTGTTGACTGATTGGAAGACTGTCCTACGTGGTGTGACTTGGACCTATCAGAGAGGGCAGAATGTGAACCATTTTTGGTGACCGTTTCTGCATGGAAGACGAACTGTTTGTGAGGAAATGAAAACAACTATGTTCTGGTGAATTGTTGTGTTCGATATAGGTGAGTGATAGAGTGAGGGCTAAGTGGCTAGCTGGAAAGCCTAGGCCAGGAGGTCGAAATAGATAAAAGAGAGAGGTAGGGTTATGATGCCAAAATCTCTCCTGATCAAGAATCAAATGCCATGGTCCATCTCTCATGTTGATCTATACTATATATTGTTGAGGGTATTGCAACAGTGTGAAGATTGTTTGGTTTGAGAGGTTGATCAGGAAATGTACAAAGGGAGAGTTTGCTACTAGGATTGTTTCTAGAATGAACAAGATGTAATCTCTAAAAAGGATAAGATCCTGAAATAGTACTATAACCTTTTGTTGTTGAATAATATAATGGGTCAAACTTTGGAGGGTGGGGCTTTTTACCCGAAAGGGTTTTCCCCACGTAAATCTGTGTGTTCTAATTTTTTGTCTTATCTTTCATCTGTGTTGGTTTTGTTTCTAGAAACTGTTATTGCTTGTTGTTGAATTTAGATGTGCTTCTCTCAGAAGGATTAATGTGGGAAATGTACTGTGTCTGTTTCTGCTTTAGGACATAGTTGTACGTGTCTTTGACGCAATCTAATCAGAATTAAAGTTACCGAAGGCACTACTATTCTTGGAGGTTTCTCTCAGATGCCCTAAATTTCTCTTACATCCATATCAGGTGCGATCAGTCAAGTGCGAAGTATTCACCAAGCTTGGTGGTGAAATCTCTTGATAGGAACATTCTGAAGACCAGTGGAATGTCTATCACTACCACTTCTTGCATGACTATTTGGCTTAGGTAGGAGAAAAGTGTCAGAGACAAGTCCTTTATCTGACCAACAGTTGGAACCTTCTTCTTGTCTAGTTGCATGATTCCCTTTTCAACAGATTCATACTTAAGCTTCAAAGCATTCACCACTTGTTTTGGCATGACAATAGTGCTAGCCCCCAAATCAATCATATTATTATGCAACAATTTTCCCCCCACTATAAGTGTTAAAAAGAAAGGTGTGGGATTTGTTCAGCTTACCTCTTTCTCTTTTGTGTTTCCTACATCATTTGCATAATTTGTTGCTTTTAGAGCCTGAGGGGGGAGCATGGATCTAATATCTCTGCTTTGATTAGATAGTTGTGTTGCATCTTCCTATGGGTCATGCTCTTCTTCTTTTAATGCTTCTTGAAGCATCATTTTTTTGATTGGGAATTGATATGACATCCCACAATGATACATTGGTAGATGCCTTCTTCAATTGCTCTACCATGTTAAGCATCCTGACTATTTGGGCCTTGGGCTTGAACGATGGTATTTCTCTCATTTTCAGAAGAAAACATTCTGATGTGATTGGGTTCAATGTTTTTTCTCATCTCTCTCTTCATTGATGGTTTGCTATGTGGCTACAAAGAAGGATAAAAAATGGGTGATGAAGCCTTTTTTTCTTGTGGGAATATTTGATGCAGTTGTGGTTGTGGCAAAGCTTGTTGTATGTACTCTCTCATGAGCCTTCTCTTTGATCTTGTGTTGTAATCTAACTGCACTTGTGGAACACTAGTCATTGGAGTTTCATTTGCTAACACAACCTCTTCCTCTTCTAGCCACAAGAAAAGAGCTTGGTCAGGTGCTATGTCTAGCTCCTGCTCAAGGGACATCCCTTGCATTTGTGCTCTGAAACAAGCATTTTCCATTTTAGACGATTTGTACTCATCTGAATTTGGGAGCATGCCTTTGCTTCTTTGTTCCACAATTCTCTGTTGCATATTCCCCCTTGGGAAATTTTGGGGCATATGACTATCGCTCCAAGGTAAGCACCAAACATTTTCATCTTCTGCCAAATTATTTTGGCTTGGGACTAGCTCTTTGCTCGAGATATCCTTAACTATCTATAATGGCATGGTGAAAGGAACTAACTGGTTCTCAGATGTCCATTTGTTGACCTCCTCCTCTAGAGAATCCTTGATATGGATTCTATTGATAAGATGGCTTCCATCCTCTATAGGCTTGCGTGATCTGCTTCGAAGGTGTCACTTGTTGTCATTTGATAATGACCAACTTGTTAGCGAAAGTACGCATTAGATCTTTCATATCGATGATATATGCCACCATTGAGGAAAAGCTCGATGCACTTGCTTGAGCAGTGGGATGCACACTCACAAATTGTGTGGCAACCAATGTTAATTATGTTGCGGGAGTTCTTGGTGTGGCTTCCTCCTGATGAAGGCCTTTAGATAGAACAAGAATGTCATGGCGGTATGAGGTTGAGCAGTCATAGGGATCCTTTGCTAGGTCTTATGGAATCTATTGTTGAAGTCACTCATGGCCTCATGTAGAGCCCTCTTGATGGTAATTAATTGTTGCAACAATGAGGAGTGGTCTCATTTCTCTAAGAAGCGTTCAAACAAGCACTCCCCAAGCTAGTCCCATGAGATGATAGAACCCGAGGCCAAAGACTGATACCAATCTTGGGCCTTTCCCTTAAAAGAGGCAGCGTGCAGCCTCAACATGATGTTCTCCTCTAATATGTTATGTACCCTACATACCTCTGCTATATCTTGAAGGTGTTTAGAAGGGGCTTTGAAGTCTTCTCCGAAGAATATTGGAATAGCCTTAAGGGAGTTATCAAGTATAGCAGACCATACATATGGGGGTGTGGGTGGTTATAGCGGACTACCACTATCCCATGTTACAAAATTTCTAGGAGGGGGAGGGGTACGAGCCATAGAGAAAATATTCCTATGAATAATATATATAGGTATTCTAATTTGGAAATTTAAGCCTCCGCATGGAGTAGATAGACCTCTAAATACTGGGCTCTTCTTACTCTATTGCTCCTTATAGGTGATATAGAGCTTGTAAGTCTTCTCCTCCTAGAGGTTCAGGTAGGTAACTAAGAGTACTAGAAGTGGTCTCTTGAAGATGCTCTTGTATGGACTCTAGGCATCAAACTTCTAGTTTCCTTAGCTCGATTGAAGAAATATTTTTTACTTCTAATCAGACATTTTTCAAATTTCTAGTCCCACCAGGCATGCCAGAAAAAGAACTCTTGATCATCAAAGCTTGCACCTCTTCGAATGTCTTATGGGAAATTCAGTGAGTGGGGGACAAATTGTGTCTCACTGAATACCTATAGGATTTTTATAGAAAGTCACCTCTTCTTTAGGATTTGGAGATAAGGGTAGAAGAAAATGTAAACATAAAACATCAAAGGTGATGTGCCAAAGCTTTTACAACATTTCATACCCAAATCATTCCTATGAGAGATATAAATAGACACAGAATTCCACAACCCTTCATTGTTGGAAAGAGAACAAACAACAAATGCTAACTTCAAGCACAATGTAGACTTTCAAATCTTTCCAAAGGTAGTGTTCATTAAGGTTTGATCAAACATAAAAATCTCTTAGGATTAATAGAACAATATCTCAGAAATCACATGAACTCTTCCTCCTAATACAACATAGCACAAAAAAATAACAACTTTCAGAAAAAACAAAGAAGTCCAATGACATAGTCCATTTTTCCTAAGCTACTACTGTACCATACAAACATACAATATAGAAATTTGGTATTTAAAGTATCCAGATCTAGCTTGCAAGACATGATGTTTCATCCAAAAATGATAATATAAAGGAAGAAAGCTTGAAGAAGTCCATACATGCACAATCTCAAAAAATTCTCCTCAATAGTTTGTGCTTTTAAATATGAAATGAACTTTCAAACAAAGGATGGATGCCAATCTAACAATAGTTTAAACCTTAATAGATATAACATTCTAAAGTAAAGTAGTTCTACAACTTACTTTTGAAAATAATTATAAAAACCCTAAGAAAACTAAAGAAAATTTTCTTAAACAAGAAACCATAACTTGGAATCCAACCCTTCATTGTGTCGTTTCCCTCGTTATATAGCTACCAAAAGAAGAAAACACTACCTCACTACATAAGTAATTGCTACCAGATGTTGATACTTGATAGCTTGCAATTTGATCATAGATCCTTGGTTAGGCCACAAAGATCTTTTCTCATTAATTCTCAGTTGTTGCATTAATGTATTTTTAGATATTTAACAAAGATAGAGGCCCGTAAATGATCAAATCCTAAGAAAAATTTGGCAAAAGGGTCATATTGGCCAATCACATAACCCCGAGGCACCAACTCAAAACTTCCATCCCAAAAAGCAAGAAAAGAAAAAAAGGCCAACCAGCTCCGAAAAACTCCCCAAACATAACACTTGTAGGAGATGCGATCTTCCCGTGGCAGAGAGGTGACATGTCAACAAGGCAGAAAATTTTGAGCTCATGAATATAGCTCCCAAGAAAATTCTTGATGAGTCAACACATGTCCCGAAATTTCTCCTGAAAGGAAGACGAGAGATATGAAAGTTGTGCAACCACCACACAACGCATTGCACACCTTTCCGATAATTCTCCTTGAACGTGGGTGCACCTGCAACTGAAAAAATTTATTCAAGCCAAAAATGAAAATGACTAAGGAAAAAACGCTTCACAATATTGATTACATGAAAGAAATATAGTTAATTTCAATGGATTCTCACTCACATTAACACATAACTTGGAAACACCATGTTTTAAACTTATTTCTTGGCATACAAAATATCACCATAGGACTCAAACATGATCTACACTCTCAATTATACTCTACATCGTACTCCTTTCCTTCCCCGCATCTTAGTCCTCACTACCTCACTATAATATTTAAATGTTACACCTCTAAAATTTTCTAATCTTCTTTTCTTGCTTAAAACTAACTTTAAACCATAAATTCACATAATAAAACATTGAATATGAATAATACACATATAAGTTCTAACAATGTAATAGTGGAAAATATCTATGTAGTACAATTCACACCTCTCTAATGGCATGGTAACCTTTTGAAATATCAAGCCTTTGGCACAAACAAAAAGTAACTTTCTACAAACCAAAAAATTCCAATTAAACATTAAGTTAGATTGTGGGCATCTTCTTTCTACATCAAGGAATTAGATAGATAATATTCACTTCATTATTTAATACTAGACTAATCCAATTTACATAAAACATCTTAAAATAAAGATACCTACTTAAACAATATGGGAAAATGCACTGATTTCCCCTCATTATATGCTATCAAACAACAATTAAATATTTATTTATCATATATTGTTAAATTCCTAGGGACAATAAATATTTACTATAGTTCCCTAAATATGGTCTACATCCAACACCTAGGTTAAATAAAATGCATCCATATTTTTCTATAATAGATCACCCTACCTATAAATTTAAAACTATTATTTCCTCTTCAACATTATCTTTCCACCCCATTCGCTATGTTTTAAGTAATTCACCCTAACTAATAATCTTAACCATTTTATTCATAAATATATTCTACAATTCATATTTTGCACTATGTTTCTTGGGATTATATTTTGTAACAACCCAATTCTCTTTTCTATCAACCAATCCTTCTCATTTTTTAATCTTTTTCATAGTTATTCTGGTATGTGCAGGATCATCACGGAAAAAACAGGACCTTAAGTGGCAAAAAATTCATAAAAATCAGACGTAGGCAACATGACGTAAAAATTTGAATAAGTTATCTATATTATTTCAAAAATATGTAAGAATAGAATCTATAGAAATTTGAATGTAGTTTCTAAACTACTAAGTTTATTTTTATTTTTAAAATCTATTTGGTGAAAAATTGAAATTTTGATGCAGTAGTACTTAAATTTGGGGGAAAAAAAAATTACATGTTTGTCTGACCACCCTAACCACAATAAAATGATAATAGTTTTTATAAATATTTTAGATATAAGTAGAGGACTCATGTCCCGATGTGATGCATTTTTTTTTGTAATTTTTTTCCAAGTAAACAATTAATTATGAATTTTTTATTACAACTTTTATTAGAAGATATAAAAACTCGTATGTCTGACCTCCTTAACTTGGTCAAAACTTCAAAAACTTGTTTTTTTTTCTAATCCTATAGTATGCGAAGCATAGAATGTGATGCATGCTTTGGATTCAAAAAATGTGCTAAAGTTTGAAAGCTATAGATGTTTTTCAATCAACCTATCAATCAAGACTTTAGTTGTAATTCAAATAGAAAATGAATCATAATTATTTATTAAACTCAAAGTAAAGCATAATTTATATTGGTGGAAAACTGAGAATCTCCTTTAAAAACCCTTTTCGTTTCATTAATTTTGGGTAAAAAACAAGTCATCTACCCATCATATCACCACTTTTTGGCCCATCATGATCCGGCACATGCCCATTAGATATACCATTATTTATCCCCAAATTTTTGTAGGTACGTGAAACTCCTTGTCCTCTTGTTTATATATCGTGTCCTCTAGATTGTGTTCTTTTAGTCACCTCCCTAATCATAACCAATCCTCTATGCTATCTCTTTCACAAATATAGTACCATTCCAACAATGTCTCTCACATTTAAAATCAATGCATACTAATATTATCTAGTGCACAACCTCACATTGTTATAAAATTATCCTTCACCTACCCTTGTTTACATCAATTTATGCTTTTTATTATCCCTTGCATGGTCTAGGAATTAGCCCTCCCATCATACCCTACATCTCTATCAAAATTCCATGGTCTTGCTAACAAAAACTGGAACACATCCCCTAGTGTAATTTCAAAAAAAGCCTCATCAAGATATGATTTGATGTTCAATCTCATCAAACACTATTCCTCCACCAAAATCTATTCTCTCTATTGTAAATAGCCAAGATACTATGGGATACATGGATTCATTTTCCTCCTTAGTCCTAAATTTTCAACCATTTACATAGACAACAAGTTGTCCATACTACCACTATCCACCACCAAATTATAGATTTTACCACTCAAAATACAGTATTTCTTGAAAAAATATTCCCATATATACAAGTTCAACCCTCCTATCACATGTCAAATTGATTTGAAAAACTAATGACTCCCCATAATTAGGATCCTTCTCTAAACTAGAAAATCTATCATCACCAAATTTAGCCCTTGTTCTATTTTCTTCAAATTTTCCTCAAAATTAATTTTTGTGTATCCTTCTTGAGTGTTACCATGGTTTTTATCTCCCCCTAAAAACCATGTATGTTTGTGCAAATTTCCATCTTTTAATATTTTGGTGTTTTCTTCAATTTTTGCAACCTTTTCAGGCTCCACCATAGTTGTAAAAAAAATTATTTCATCTCGAAACCTTTTTATTTAAGTCCAATTATGTTCTTTTTTCTTGGCTTACCAAGGGGTTTTCACAATCATGTCAAATTCCAATGGTTCTCATAACTAAATAAAATATTGATGAAAAAAGAAAATATTCAATATTTAGCCAAGTTATTGTAGTTTCATAACTTAACATAGGTTTCAAAACCTCCAACGACCTCTAACAAGGATGTTGAAACCCTCCATTTCTCTAAAAAACATATAATTTCAGCCTCATTTTAATTTTAAAGCATTGATGCACCACAAATATCATAGATTTAAATGAGTATTTTGGAGTTGTACACAATTTTTGAAACCTTCATCTGACTCCAATGATTTTTTCAAAACTATAGTTATAGCCCAATCATGATATCTTTGGAAATCATGTCCATCAAAGGTAGCCAAAGTGAAGTTTCTAAGAACAACAACATAGGTTTTGAAACCTCCATTGGCCTTTGATGAGGTTGTCTAAACCAATTGTTTCTTTGTAGATTTCTTGTAGTCATTCTTTTTCCAATTATCAAAAATTTGTCAAAACAAATTTTGAGATAGGAAAGCTCACATTCACCAACCATTAAGGGTGCAATTAATGGCTACCTACCACCCTTGGGCATTCGTTAAAGCTATTTATATGACTTACATTACCTCAAGAGCTCATTTCGATAAGCATTGGGCATGAATTTTAGGAGCAAAGGAGACCAAATTGCAAAGAAGCAAGTTAATACTAGTTTTTACAATGCCAAAGCATAATTTAGAGGTATAGTGTTTCTACTACTAAGTCACAATCTATTAGAGAACAACCTATAAGTTCCCTAGAACATTTAGAAGAATTACATATTATTTAAGTTGCTTATATAAATGAATTCAATTGTTTGTGTATGAATTGCATCTATGTTCTTTGGGATTTTATTCACCATGAAGTTCAAATATTCTGGCTATGAACATTTGTTAGGGCTATCAATCACATTATCGGAGATTGGTGATACAAAATTAGCGCACATTAACTTGGAAATTTTTTGAGAAAGAATTAGAAAAGATAACAAACCTCCAATTACCTAGTGTTAAATTGAAAGTAGAATATTGAAAGTTGCAACTTTCTCAGTAGCAATGTAATGCACAAAATTGGTATTGGAGTGTATAAACTATTATAGACCATAGACTAGAAAGAATAAAACAAGTGACAACCAATTGGTTTTGAGGATTGATAGGGATACTATTGCGTGGTCTCACAACACGCCCAAAGAATGAAAAGGCTTGGGGACCCAAGTGAAATATAACTTCTATGGAAAAAGCTAACAAATTGGAAAATCACCAGAAGCAAAAAAAAAAAAAAGAGAAAAGAGAAATCTTTGATTTGAAAAAAAGCACTTCGTAGAATGGGTACTAGGTACTGGAAACACAAAAAAGGTAAAAGGTAATGCAAAGTTCAAGTGAATGGCTCTGGTCTAATAAGTTGGAGTTCCGATATAACTAAGGTCTGGGAAAGTAAGTGGGTAAAGTTGAAGACCAGGTACCGGGTATCGGGTTGAAACGGGAAGCGAAATGTTTTTTTTAAATTGTATACATTGATCCCAATGATCTGGTATATATGCAAGGATTTGTGAATTTTTTTTTTTTAGAAGCAAGTTTTATAGATTTTGTACTAACATTTGAATAATGGTTTTATTTATATGGTAGTATATTTATTTAAAAGGGGATTTAATATTTGGAATTTTGTGATTGCAGGAGATATTGATTGTGATGCAAAGCTTAGGTATGGACAATTAGGAAAACTTGAGTCATGGTTGGAATAAAATTCAGTATGGTTTTATCACTCTGGGATGTGATAATGCATATGGCTTTGAGTCCACCGAAGTACCGAAGATCTTGGTATTTGACATGCAGTGGGAACAAATGCTAATTTTTGGGAGAGCCCATTCCTGAGAGTGATGGAACCAGAACTAAACAAGAGTAGAATCCAAAGAGCTTCAAACTATTTTCCTAGCGAGAATAACAAGAGTAGAACCCGAAGAGCTTCAATGAGTAATTGGATTTGACTTCCATTGACTTTAATTGCAATTCTCCTATTGGTCACAATATTCAACATTCCTTGATTAGATTGGTCCCTTAGATTCCCTCTCATGTAGATGTCTTATCCTATCTAAACCTTATGTTCTATAAAAGGCCAGAGGATGCTTAATTTTGTTTTTCAGTTCAGAATTTGTGGATGTTGGAGGAGAAAAAAATTATTTTAAGTTTTGTTCTTTTTCCTTGTTTTTTGAACCATTCTGGCATAAAAATTTGTATACACATAGACATTAATTGATATCAGAGCTTTATGGATAGCTACCTATCTAAGTATCTTTTGTATGATCTAGTTTTGTAAGTTCAGCTAAACAAAACTGTATGCTACACCATTTAAGGGTGCAAATAGAACCTAATCGGTGTCCATAAATGAAACCCCTTCTTTAAAAGCTTGCACCATTTTATACGTAGCTATGAAGAAATCTAGTGAAATATAAAGCGGTTTTCTCTATTTTGATTAATTATTTGGGGCATCCATGGAGAATAACTAGGAGAAATTTTTTTCTTATTATTTCTTATGTTTTATAGATTAGATGTTTAATATTTTGAAAATGTTCCAAAAAATATAAGTGAATGGAAATACTTTAGTTGAAAATCTTTTATTTTCCATTGAATTGTTGAATGCTTAATGCTAAATCTACTTAAGTGACAACAAGGAAATTAGTGATGATCTTTGAAGTCCAATGTCAAATTTATTGCTTTCATGATTTTCAAGTTTACCTTTTCAAATTGGAAAGCTAATCTAAAATTTTGAAATAAATGATACAAAAATGAGTATATGAATATGTGTGCATTCATATGGACTACTCGTTAAAGGAAAATAACATCAGTTATCGCATCATTACCTAAGAGAAACACTAGTGCAACCATGACCTAGTTATTGGAGACTTGGGATTAAACGAAAGCCAATATTTTCTCTATAAATGCATAATTCTCCCTTAGGTTGTCTTTGTTTCATATCTTTCAAGAAGGATAGGCTCTTCGTAGTCTTGTCTATGGCAATTTTATTTGATCTATTTACTGAGAGTAAAATTGTTGTGAACAGGAACTCGCGCTAGAAGGATGGTCAACATTTAGAACTCTTATGGTCATGTGTGGATATGTATATGATTTTTTTTGTCTTTCTTTCTAGTTTCTTTGATATTTTTAGGTTTTATCTTTTGGAAGTGGATTTGTGTTTTGAAATATCCTTCCTAATTTGGCAAGAAGCTTGTAAACTCATGAAACCTAACACAAGCTAGTTTTCATGATGAAAATTGGAAAAAATTGTAAAATATTTAATTAGAAACTGCATCCTCTAAGTTTGTTTACTTTTGGAAGAGTCACCAAGTGTAGAATTCATGATACAACTGATCACGGTGAAATTGAGTGTGATTTTTTTTTAACTAGTGTAAGTTTAGCCATAAGTGGAGCAATTCCATTAATGAAAGAAGTTTTAATTGCAAAAAGAAAAGGATTGTTCATGAGAGAAACATTCTACCCTAGTGGAGCTAGAAGTATTAAAAAATTAACCAATGAATTGAAACAGTTAGGAAACTGCGATTATTTTAAAGAAAATCCTAACATCTTGCAGGGTAATAGGTGAGAATGTCGAGATTCAGAGATATTTCATCATAAACGAGGAGAAGATTTGGATGAATCATCATTCCCTATATACGTGGAAAATGCAAATAGTGAGATAAAGAAGGAAAATCGAGCGAGAGATGCGTGTATTGTGCTTCAAGCTGAAAATTCATTAGCTATAAAAAGACATTTTCTTGATTTTATACAAGACAAAATATCAAGTTTTTACTTTTTATCTCTCTGATAATGATATAAATAGTGATACATCTTGGTCTAACACAATGCAAAGAAAAGACAAGGCCAAAGCTATGAAGGCTTTTAGAAGAGAAGAAAATAAAGAAATGAACACAACCATTCATGGAAATGGACCAGTGCTAGAAGAAGGTACACTATTGCTGCACTAGACGAAATGTGTGCAACCGGTCTCTAAAGAGATCATTTTCATACATTTAAGCTAGATTTTGGGTAAGTACACCTTTGAATTTATGATGTTTAAATATAGGAAACTTAATATTTTTCATTATTATAGTAGGATTTTGAAGATGTTGATAAGGGAATTTAAAGATAAACCTATTGTGATTCGTACTAAAACTATAAAGGAAATAGTTGTAGAAGTTGAAATAAATTGCTTAGTTAGAGTTAGTTTTTTGTAATATTAGAGTTAGGGTAGTTAAGGTTAGTTTAGTGTAGTGTTAGCTTAGTTTTCTTAGGGTTTATTTTTTTTCTTGTTTTGTTTTTTTTTTTTTTTCTTTTCCTTGCTCGGCTTCTGCATTAACAATTTTTTCTTAAATGTATCTTGAACATGAGAGTGAAACTAAAACAATTTGTTGAACTAAACTAAAACAATAAAACCATAAATAGTGAAACATGCTTTTAAAAAAAGAGATAACCACAATATATATGTGTGTGTGTGTGTATCACATATATATATTAGATGTCAAAATCCTTGTCAAAAATTAAAAAAAGGAGGATTCAAAAGAAAGGTGAGCAAAGCTGCAGATGGTAGTAGTTATCTAGTCAATCTGGGACACCTCTTCTATTAAGGCTAGATAACCTATGTAGAAAAGTTCTTAGTGAACTTGAAAATATTGGATATGGAGATCAGTAAGAAAATGCCGAAGTGGAACCACTTCCTCACGATTCAAGAACCAAGGAATATCATCCATGGAGGGAATCCCAATGGTTAGGTGTGCGACAGCTAAAATGGTGTCCAGATTCTCCAAGAATTTAGGCTTAACTATTAGGTTGGCAGCAGCGGGAACATCTTCAATAGGTAACCCAATGTTAAGAAGTGAAGCTAGAAAATGAGAAGCTATGTTGGAATAAAAATGAAAGTAGCGACTGGATGCAACATATCTTTTCCCAAGGACCAAGCATAAATTTAGAATAGTAAAGGTGGAAGTCCTAACAATGAAAACCTTTTCAATCCTTTGTGATGTGATGCTTCCCAATAAAATATTCTGTCTATGAGAAAAACTTAAGAAAATGGGAGTATCCATGGTTAAGAAGCAAAAGTAAAAGCACAAAACAAAATGGAATTTATAGAAAATGTAAAAAAGAGAAAGAAAAGAATGTGTGGAAAATTTGAGAAGAAATGCACTAATTTATAGAAATTCGTGAACAGCGTAGTGGTACATAGTTTCCTAAAATTTTTTTTTTGGAAATCCATATGTCCAAGGTGGCATCTGGTTAATAATCTTCAGAATTAAGGGTTAAATCAAATAAATTCTTTCCACATGTTTGGTGAAATTTCTTTGGAATTGAGTAGTACGGAGATTGTGAATCAAGCAAGTTGGATATTTTGAATTAATAGGGGTCATTTACAATTGTTGTTTAAAAATGTTGTAATGATTATTGAGGTGTTAAGTGTGTGGATTATACATGAGAATAAAGTTGGAAATTTGTTACACATCATCACCTGAAGAAGTAGAGAGATAATACGTGCTCAACAAGGCGTGCGAATTTAATAAGAAATAATGTGATCATTTTTTTTTAAAGGTAATCATGGCATTTTGATCCATTAATACAATACATCACCATCAAGTCAAGATAGAAAATGTATTGGAAATTACCATAAATTTAATCAAATGGGTGGTAACTAATGTTTCTAAATTTAGAGTTAAATTTGGTGATTAAGTTGACTATTGCCAAATTTTAATTTATGCATATCTTTTAACATATAGTGGGCTATAGTTAGTTAGGATTTGGCATAATTGGTAAAATTTAGTTGGAAACACACACTTACATGGAATCATTAAATGGGTTTTTGGGAAGTATTGAATTGATGAAGGGATTTACATTGAATGAAAAATCAAAAAGTAACCTTCACTACCACTGTAATTCCCAACCTAATAGTGGTGCTTTAATGCTTGCAAGTTGATAAATGAGCTATTATTGCAATATCAAAAGTGAAAAATGAGCTATCATTGCTATATTTAAAAAAAAAGTGATATCAACTCTTTAGGCTATCCAAATAACTCTACTGAGGCTATGGACGCCTGACCAACAATAGAGTTATGTTTGGGGGGAATTACTAAGATAACCTTGTTGGAGCTATGGATGCTTGACTGGCAGCAAATCTCTATCCCTGGTTGGATTTGGAGGATTACTATATTATGTAGTTCAATGCTAATGAACTGATTCTATTTACTAAGTTTTGAAAACTGGAATTAATCAAGAGCACACATGGATGTTTCTGGTGGAGTTTTACTTTCTATGCCAGAATCTAAGTGAAGGTAGAAACTTATTGTTTTAAAATATGTATAAGTTTTAATTTACAACTGGTGATTTAATTTCAAGTTTAATTTTAAATTTGGTTTTATTGGTTGCAAGTTGTTGTGTGGTCTCACAACACGCCCCAAGTTTGAAAAGGCTTGGGGATCCAAATGAAATATAAATTCTATGGAAAAATATAACAAATTGGAAAATCAACGGAAGCAAAAAAAGAAAAAAGAAAAGAAAAGAGAAATCTTTGGTTTGAAAGAAAGTACTTTGTATGGTAAGTGTTTCATACACCGAGTATCGGGTACTAGAAACAAATAAAAGGTGAAAGGCAATGTAAAGTTCAAGCGAATGGCTCTAGTTCAGTAAGTTGGAGTTTGATGAGTTGGAGTTCCGGTATAATCGAGGTTCGAGAAAGTAAGTAGGTAAAGCTGAATACTGGGTTGAAACGTGAAGTGATTTTTAAAAAAAAAAATTTATACATTGATCCTGGTGATCTGGTATATATGCAAGGATTTGTGATATGTTTTTTTTAGAAGCAAGTTTTATAGATTTTGTACTAACATTTGAATAATGGTTTTATTTATATGGTAGTATATTTGTTTAAAAGGGGATTTAATATTTGGAATTTTGTGATTGCAAGAGATATTGATTGTGATGCAAAGCTCAGGTATGGACGGTCAGGAAAAATTGAGTCATTGTTGGAATAAAATTCAGTCCAGTTGTATCACTCTGGGATGTGATAATGCATATGATTTTGAGTCCAAGAGTACCAAAGATCCTGGTGTTTCACATGCAATGGGAACAAATGCTAATTTTGAGGAGAGCCCATTCCTGAGAGTGATGGAACCAGAACAAAATGAGGTGTAGGGGGAAAATATTATTCCTTATCATTCTAAATGTATGAGAAGCCACTACATATTATTTTGATTCAATTTATTCTCTTGGTGAGAATAACAAGAGTAGAACCCAAAGAGCTTGAATGAGTAATTGGAGTTGACTTCCTTTGACTTCAATTTCAATTCACCTATTGGTCACAATATTCCATGTGCCTTGATTAGATTGGTCCCTTAGATTCCCTCTCATGTGGATGTCTTATCCTATATGAGCCTTGTGTTCTATTAAAGGCCGAAGGATGCTTAATTTTTTTTTTAATTTCAAAATTTGTGGATGTCGGAGGAGAAAAAACTTACTTTAAGTTTTGTTCTTTTTTTCCTATTTTCTGAACCATTCCGACATACAACTTTGTATGCACGTAGACATTAATTGATATCAGAGCTTTATGGATAGCTACCTATCTAAGTATCTTTTGTCACTGGTTTTGTAAGTTTGGTTGAAGAAGATTGTATGTTGATCCATTTAAGGGTGCATACAAAACATATTCGGTGCCCATAAACGAAACCCCCTCTTTAAAAGCTTGCACCATTTTATACATAGCTGTGAAGCAATCTAGTGAAATATAAAGCGGTTTGCTCTATTTTGATTAATTCCTTGTGGCATCCATGGAGAATAACCGAGATAATATTTTTTTTTAGTATTTTTTATGTTTTACTTTAGATTAGATGTTTAATATTTTGAAAATGTTCCAAAAAATATAAATGAATGGAAACAGTTTTGTTGAAAATATTTTATTTTCCATTGAATTGTTGAATACTTAATGCTAAATCTACTAAAGTGATAGCAAGGAATTTGGTGATGATCTTTGAAGTCCAATGTCAAATTTATTGCTTTCATGAATTCCAAGTTTACCTTTTCAAATTGGAAAGCTAATCTAAAATTTTGAAAGAAATGATAGAAAAATGTGTATATGTATATGTACACATTCATATGGACTACCCCTTAAAGGAAAATAACAACAATTATCACATCATTGCCTGAGAGTGACCCTAGTGCAACCATGACCTGGTTATTAGAGACTTGGGATTAAATGGAAGCCAATCTTTGCTCTATTAATGCATAATTCTCCCTTAGGTTGTCTTTGTTTCATATCTTTCAAGAAGGATAGGCTCTTTGTGGTTTTGTTTGTGGAGATTTTATTTGATCTGTTTATTGTGAGTAAAACCATCACCAACAGATACTTTCACTTCCTCTCATCAACAATGTCAAGAGAAGAACAAGAAATACAAGAATGTTATTGCACAAAAATGGTTTGTGACACCAAAAAGGGGGAAAATATCAATTAACCAAAAGGTCACACATAAACCATTTTGAAAATGAGATTTCTAATACAATTGTGCTTCTACATAGACTGAGATGTAATGAAAGGTAGCATGAATTTGAAGATTGGGTGTAATTTTTTATACAAATTATCATTCATGGTGAGTAGTACTTGAGTTGTGCTCAACTTACATATAATCAAATGGGTATGTACAGGGTCATCATGGAAAAAACAGGCCCTTAAGTGGCAAAAAATTTTGAAAAATCAAAGTTAGGCAACTTGACATAAAAAATTGAATAAGTTATCTATATTATTTCAAAAATATGCAAGAATAGAATATGTAGAAAATTGAATATAGTTTCTAAACTACTAGGTTTATTTTTAAAAAATAAAAATCTATTTGGTGAAAATTTGAAATTTTAATGCAGTAGTACTTAAATTTCAGGGAAAAAATAAGTAGGTGTTTGTCTGACCACCTTAACCACAATAAAATGATAATATTTTTTTATAAGATTTTAGATATAAGTAGATGACTCATGTTTGGATGTAATGCATATTTTTTTGTAATTCTTTTCCAAGTAAATAATTAATTTTGATTTTTTAATTGCAACTTTTAAAAAATATAAAAACTCATATGTATGACCACCTTAACTTGGTCAAAACTTCACCAAATTCAATTCTTTCTTTTTTAATCCCATAGTATGTGAAGCATAGAATGTGACACATGTTTTGTACTCAAAAAATGTGATACCGTTTGAAAGTTATAGATGTTTTTCAATCAACCTATCAATCAAGACTTTAGTCGTAATTCAAATAGAAAATGAATAATAATAATTTATTAAATTCAAAGTAAAACATAATTTATATTGGTGGAAAGCCAAGAATCTCCTTTAAAAACCCTTTTCATTCCATCAATTTTTGGTAAGAAAAAATGTCGTTAGCCACATACCCATCATATTGCCACTTTTTGGCCCATCATGATCCTGCACATACCCTTTCAAAAATATGTAAGAATAGAATTTGTAGCAAATTAAATGTAGTTTCTAAACTACTAGGTTTATTTAAAAAAAAAAAACTATTTGGTGAAAATTTGAAATTTCAATACAATAGTACTTAAATTTCAGGAAAAAAATAAGTAGGTGTTTGTCTAACCACCCTAACCATAATAAAATGATAATATTTTTTTATAATATTTTAGATATAAATAGAGGACTCATTTCCCGATGTGATGCATATTTTTTTGTAATTTTTTTCCAAGTAAATAATTAATTATAAAATTTTATTACAACTTTTTAAAAATATAAAAACACGTATTTCTGACCACCTTAACTTGGTCAAATCTTCTTGAAATTCATTCTTTTTTAATGCTATAGTATGTGAAGCATAAAATGTGGTGCATGTTTTGGATTCAAAAAATGTGATACCATTTGAAAGCTATAGATGTTTTTCAATCATCCTATCAATCATGACTTTAGTCCTAATTCAAATAGAAAATGAGTAATAATTATTTATTAAATTCAAAGTATAGCATAATTTATATTGGTGGAAAGCTGAGAATCTCCTTTAAAAACCCTTTTCATTTCATCAATTTTGGGTAAAAAAGAGTCATCAGCCACATACCCTACACATACCCATCATATTGCCACTTTTTGGTCCATCATGATCCTACACATACCGAAATACATTTAACTATTATAGAATTCCCTCTTAATAAGTATTTCAACATGCCTTCTTACATGTTTTATGCTATTTCCAACATAAGAGAATGGCTAGGATTGTGACCGATAGAATTCCAAGACTTAGATATTTAGATCTAAGAATACTATGATAAGCTTTAGTTGGAAAAGAGTTACAAATTTTTTAAAAGGGTGAATGATGCATTCACCAAGAGGATGGTTAGAGATATCAATAGGAAATAGGCTTGAGGATCTCTCTTGAAGCTGTACACTTGATTAACACATATGGAATTTTATTTTATACGATTTTCAAGATTTACTTAAATATCAAAGTTGGGGGTTTTGATGAAATTCATTTCAAGCTACCCAGGTATGCAAAAGACTTGATTTTGTCTTAATTGAAGCATGTAGGAAGATTGCAAAATTAAACAATAGATGCCCAGAAAGGAAAAAGGTAGGTGCATAATTCCCCATTGGGCTTGGTTATTATTCTTACAATTTTATTTCTAATGCTCTCAACATCAAATGAGATCTAGTCAAGTATATAGTATAATTTTGTGAAATAAGATTTCCTTTTGATAGCAATTTTTGTGAAGGAAAATCACAATTTGGTCCTGATTTCTATCATGTCCTAGACTTAGGAGATTATTGGGAAGATTGTGCTTATGAGTATGAGATTCATGAAAGGAGTTGGATGATACTAACTATATGACAAATAATATCATTCCAATTAGATTGGTATATCCAAGGTCTAGAGGATGATGAGTTTGACTTATTGGATCCTATGTTTTTCAACCACATAGGAACTCAACCAATCGTTTCTATAGATTGGAGTAGCATGGAGATTGAGAACATTGAGGATAAAACAATAGTGGTGCAAATAAGAACTCAAGACTAGTTGGAAAGGAAAAATATAAAGAAGAAAGTTATCCCTCCTCCAATATCTGAAGATACCCAACTTTGAGGAGAGAGTACATAAGCACCCTCATCATAAGGTATGAAACCATTTCCTACCAAAAAAGTGACTCTAGGAGGACATAGAGATGGTGATGAAGAACCACAAGATTAAAACTTGTTGAAGAGAACCTGTTGAGATGATGTCCTAGGAAAAAAACCAAAATTTTATGTGGAATACCCAATAAGGGAAAAACCATAGTGAGGATTAACTCACTATATGAAAACCAAAACACATTACAAGAGGACCACTACTTTAAGGGCTCACTTCCTAGAGGACTCATTTTCTAAAATAAAAGAATCACTACCTAGGAAGATCACTTTTTTCTAGATTGCAAAGAAATTGTTATAAGGAGGTTCACTACCATAGAGAAAGTTGAGAAACCACCAAAACATTTCTTTACCATTCACAACCTTCGACTCACTGCCTCGATTGACTTTTAGCACACTGAATTGTAGAAACATGTTGTGCATATTTTGCACACACGCTCCACCGTAGGCAGGGACCCCCTCTTTTTCTCCTAACTGACTATTTTTCTTTTTCCTTGTTTTGTACACCCCTGTTTCAAAGTGTAAAGTTGGTCATGAGCCTTAAAATGATCAATTTCCCATTGGCCAAATTCACCTACCTCAATTCCACCAAGTCATTTACCTATTCAGGTTGGGCCTAGTAGGTTTCTTTTGGCCTTTCCGCTTGGCATCTGTTGCACCTTGTGGAATTGCATTCATGGACCACTGTCCACCGTCAGTCTGTCTTCCATCATTCACCATCCGTCGCTCGTGGGTCCCCCCTGCGAAAGGTCATCCACCGTCCACCATTTGTTTGTTGTTTGTCATCCCTCATCCACCCACCATCTGTCATCCCTCATCCATTTGTCACCCATCATCTTCCATTTGTCGTTCGTCCACCACCCATCATCCATCATCCATCACCCGTAGGTCTACCCATGTAGAAGGTTACTCACTGTCTATCATTCATTCATCATTCCTCATCTGCCCGCTATCCACCATCCCTCATTCATCCACCACTCATCATCTTCCATTGGTCTTTCATCCCTTGTCGCCCACTATCCATTATCGGTCCACCACTCATCATCCGTCATCCATCCCTCATGGGTCCACCCCTATGGAAGGTTGTTCGCCTTCCACCGTTCATTCACTTTCCATCGTCCCTTGGTCATCTGCCACCTATCATCTACCATCAATCTGTCATCCCTCATCGCCAACCATCTTTCATCCCTCGTCGCTCATCATCCATCATCCACCATCCCTCATTCATCCACTGCTTGTCATTCACCATTGGTCTGCCATCCCTCATCGCCTGCCATCCGTCATCAGTCTACATGGATAGATCTAATAATGAATTTGTAGGATTTAACTAGTATATTTCTGCCTCTATATATGTAAGGGCACTTACGACACTTCATGTATACAAGATTCAAGGAAACTACCACAGGTCTATTAGGGAGGCCCATTGAGAAATTTTAACAAGGAAAAAACACATTGCTCCTTTAATCATTCATTTTATGCTCACCTCTCCCACCAGTACCCATCAACAGAGCTGGCATTAGAATTAGGCCTATGTTAAGGGAGTCATTGACAAAACTATAAAGGGTGGCCTTGAAGGTGGTGGGAGGGAGCGGTTGTTTCCTCCCTCCAAACAAATGATCACGATCCATTAGGAGTTGTCTCATCAGATCATCTAATCCATTTAAAAATGATGCAAATTTGTAAACAAGGTGTACTTGATTGATTGAGGGATGTTGTAAACACATCAAGTAAAACAAAAAAAATTGAACAATTTTAGCTACAGCAAAAGGGAAATCAGTTAGAAGACAAAATTGCTACAGTGATTGGCTACTAAAAGACAAAATAGGGAAAAGAAAAAAGTTGTATTTTAAATTTCTATATAATGGGGCATAGGTGAAATGGTAACTTGTATCAAATCTGAGCCACACAATGCAAATTAATCCTAGCAATTCATTTGGGCTTTGGAAAACTATAAATAGGGGCTTGCTCCTCATTTGTAAATGGTTGGAGAGCTAGTGTAAAGGAATTCTACAACAATAGAGAGCTGCAATGCATGATTTATGGGTGTTTCTCTTGAGTTTGTTCATTATGCATGCATGGTTATATTTCCAAGTTAGTTTTAGTTGTAGTCTCTTGAGTGGATGTGATAATGAAAATTGTTGTTATTATATCTGATGAACTTTTAGCCCATTCTTTTAGTACTTGTTGATGACAAATTGCTATGTAAAGTTAGCTTGGGCTTCTTTATTGCATTGTTGCAACCTAGTTCAATTGCATGCTCATGATGTGTATGTGCAATTTTAAAATTAGAAAACCCTACAAGATTGCACTGGTTTTGTGTAGTTGTAGGTTTCTCTTGGACAAGAAAAACTCATTTTAGGAAGCTTGTCTTCTATAGCAGCCGCCATTATTATTGTTCATTCATAGCTTAGGATTAGAACAACTTTCTGAACCCTTCTCCTTTTGCTAGTTTTTTTAGTCCTTGGTTAGAGTAGGATCTCAAGCATCACTATGAAGCTTAATTAGATGAACTTGATGAGTTTCAGATTTATTTTTTTGAGTGGGAAGTCACTGTTCATTCACTTCCAGCACTTTGAAATTGCATTTGCAGGCCTAGCTTCCAACACTTTGTAACTCATCTGTAAGACCACCTTGTGATTACCAAAAAATCACATGAAACAGCTGAGATATTTCAAGCACTATCAAGACCTAACATTAGAGACATTGGGATAGTGTTCTACAATTTGATTGTGGAAGATTGTCTTCGAAGAGAGGTAATGCACCTATGCATTACCTATGTTGAGAAGATGCAAAAAAACCCATCAACAAAACTGGCACTAAAAGGAGGGCTGGCATGTTGAGGCTACAAAGCTAAAATTTGGAAGTTGACAAGAGAACCTTCAAGAAGAAATATGAGATAGGAAGATCTCCCTATATGCTAGAATTTCAAAATTAGGAAATTTTGAAGGGAAAACAAAATTGAGCTGAGATGGAGTGGCATTTGCAAATCAACATCACTCAACTACATGCAGATTTGAATAGAAGATTGAGGAGACCATTGCAAAAATTTGTATTGGCAAACAAGTGTAGAATCCATGATACATGCAGGCACAATGAATTGGATGTTTGACATTCTTGAGAAAAATTGAAAGAGTCTTGCAAGTATAAATTCCCTTTTGGGAAATATATCAACCTTTAGCCCTTACTTACTGAGAGGAAGAGTTGACAACCATGGTTGCTAAGGCATTCAAGGAGCTGATCTAGGAATGTTTGGGCAATGAAGATAGACCAAGATTGGAGGAGGTATTGATGTCTACCTGGTGCAGATTTCACAATGAACCTCACTTAGAGTTATCTTGTCCATCATGTGAAAATATTATCACTCAAGCCAAGGGTTGTTTGAACAAGTTGGAGTAGCTAGATTTCAATGAGGATGAGTTATCCCATGAAGCAAAAGAGTTGTCAACATCTGGGGTGCAACACATTGAAGATGAACTGGGAAATTCGACACAAGTCAGTGTTGGGATACTAGGAATAGAGGATGAGAACCAAGAGGAAGAAGTTGATTTCATTGGAACAAAAAAGTGCCTTGATGAAAATTTTATTGCAACTAATTCAGAAGGCTTTCCCACCATCAATTAAAAGCAGTCCTCCACTCTAGAAGAGGAGCCTTTGGCAGTTGACAATGAATTAACAAAGTTCGTAGAAACATATACTGAGACAATCAACACAAGTGCTAAAGAATAGAGAGAGGAAGAGGCTGAAAGTCCTTGGACAACAAAAAATGATGACAATGGCATAAGTGAAATCAGATTAGAAGATCTCTCCTTCATGAATGACAATGACCAAGCAGAAAAAAAAGAGGATTTGGAGGAGTGAGAACAATCATATGCCATAGTTTTCCACTATCCAACTTCCTTCCCAAGTGATGATGAGGACCCAATAGTGGAAAGATACCACCAACTTGTCTCAAGATTAGAAAAGGATTGGTCCAAGTTAAGACATCAAGTGGTTATGGAGGTGTTTTTTCTCCCGAATTGATGTAGGCTCCACGATGCATCACATTCTAAATTCAAATGCGAGCTATGCCAAGAGGCCATTGAGCAAGTTAAAGAACAAGTGGGGCAGCCAAATACACCACCTCCTACAGCTATTTCTAGGATTGAACTATAAGACCAAGAGCTAGAACCAAATGACAACTCAGCTGAAGGCAGTCCTCAAGAAGGCGTTAGGACAACAATGGAAGAAGGACAACAACACAGTCTGAGCTTCTGAATGATGAAGTGGATTAGATAGGAATGCTATCTAGTAATCATCAAGGGTTGTTCCCTCTTGTAGAACACTTGTACCCAATGGATGATAGGATTTATGGTAGACTTGCAGGGGTGGATCACTCAACATACATTGATCCCCTTGATGGACCAGTGTCTCTTCCTGTTTTCCTCCCACTTGGAACCATGCCACAAGGGTATATCAGCATGATAGAAGACTACATCCCAAATGTTAACAATGATGAAAACATACTACCTAAATATCCCATTTGTGAAACATTGGAACCTCCAGAATGGGAGAGGGGTTCCTTCTCCATTTACAGAGATAGCAACCAAGAGGAAATGACCAAACATCCTTATGAGACACATGAAATGCAAAAGGAAGAGGATAAAGGCAAAGATGTTTTGATGGCTGCCAACAAACATGACATGCTTGGTCAATTGCAAGATACAATTGAGTGTCCTTCTACCTTGGTCATTGTTGATCCTCCTTCACATTCAAGGAGCTGCAATAGGATAGATTCATGCATGTCATTGTCCTAGGACATTGAACATCACAATAATAAGGTTGACACTTGGGAAAGGAAATGGGACAACATGCTACCATCTAGGGACAACAACCAAGTGGATACCAAGTTTGTAAATGATCAACGAGATGAGGTGTACTTCCTCGACGAACAACTAGCAGAGGTTGTGGATCCCAAACAAGAATTACAAGATTTTTTTGCTGCCCTGTTCTCCTAGCCGTATCCATGCCCAAGTCAAGAAATTTTGCACCCTCCATTGCACCCACCCAAAGCTACTGATGCAATGATCAACGATGTTGTGCTCACTCCCGACAGTCAAATGTTGCCGCCTTCATATGATGACATCTAGGTTCTATCGTTCCTCGCTCTTATGAATACTTGTAATTGCACTTATCATTTTGATTATGGGAATGAGGGAAAATAGATGTGTCTATGGATTAATCATGGGTTTAATGAATCACCTCAATTACTGATTTTTCATGATGATATGATCAAACTTGAATGTTGCTATGTTGAACTTCATTTTTCTGAATACAAAGATAAATTTGCATGACTTAGAACAATAACAATCACCCTTCTGCTTGTGCATACGTTATCAAATCCAATGGGTATTAACATCAGTTTACCTTTCCTGAACATAGTTCTTTGTAAATTTATTTGTACATAATTCACCTTGAGTAGTGTATGTTTTGTGTATATAGCTCTGCTTTCCTAATTTCCTTAGGGTAGTTGGATTTTTGTAGGTTAGGTTCTCTTTAGGGTAGTTCCTTTGTTGTTTTATTTCATTTTCCTACTTTGGTTAGTGTAGGTGTTTTCTTTTGTTTCACTTCTATTTTGTTGCCACTTTGTTGTTGCTTTGCTTAGGGTCCTTCTGCTTTTTAGTTGGGCACATCTATATGCACAACAACCATCCTTATTGCTTGGGGCTATTCTATGCATTTCTTCATCAAATTATAATCAAGCTTTCAGAGTGGATGGTGAGGGTATTTTGTTAGTCTCAAGTGATCTGGACGTTTGATTCAAAGAGGATAAGTCATTGGTTGGTCTGATTCTGAAGTATTCTAAAATCTTATATCTCTCACACATTTTAAGAATCTAATGGTTGTCGTAGGTCCTTTGTGAAGTCTAGTTAAGTGAAAAATATAAAATTCTACTTCAATGCCACTATGATTTTGAGCCCTATGTGCGAGCTTCATTGCTCGTAGGTTGAAATGAAAGGAATTGACAAGAGAAGAATAAAAAGAAAAGAAAGAAAAGAAAGAAAAGTAAGACATTAAAAATGGAAAGAAATAAATTCAACTTTTTAGGGGGATTTGAGAAACTCTATCGTGGCTATGGATGCCTGGCTAGCAGTAGAGCAATGTTCAAGAGAATCACAACAACCTCATCAGGGCTATGTAAACCTAATTGGCAATGAGGTAATTCTCAGATGCTTTTGGAGTTAGAATAAAATATGTAGCTTAACTTGATGGAGTCTAGGTTCCTACAACAACTTAAGGATGGGAAATTCATGCAATTGGACACACTTGGATTTTCAGTATACTAAAGGTTGGGTTGACTAGTGGTTTTGATCCTTTGGTTGAGCATTTGGTTCATTTGTCCTAGCATGAGGATTAGAACTAGATATTTTGGGTTCGTGATTCTAGTTTGTCATTGAAATACTCTGGAGCCTTCCCCCCTACGAGTCACCATTTGTTGTGCATATTTCATACGCATGCCCCACCATAGGCAGGGACCCCCTTTTTTTGCTCCTAACGGATAGTTTTTCTCTTGACTCACTTTGGGCATCCTTGTTTCACAGCCTAAAGTTGGTCATGAGCCTAAAAATGATCAATTTCCCATTGGCCAAATTCACCTACATCAATTCCACCAAGTCATTTTCCTACACGATTTGGGCCTAGCGAGTTTCCCTTGGCCTTTTTCCTTGGTGTCTGTTGCACCTCGCAGGCTCACATTCATGGACCACCGTCCACCATTGGTTTGACGCTTGTCATTCACCATCTGTCACTCACAGGTATGCCCCTATAGAAGGTTGTCTATCATCTTCCATTCACTTTTCATCTATCGTCCCTCGTCTTCTTGTCATCCCTTGTCCCTCATCCATCTACTAGCCATCATCCATTGTCCTTCATCGCCCATCATCTGTCGTTAGTTTGTTGCACAATGTCCACCATCCATCACTTGTAGGTCCACCCCTATGGAAAGTTGTTTGTCATCTTCCATTCATTTTCTATCAGTTGTCCCTTATTTTCCCGCCATCCATCATCCCTGATTCATCCACCACCTATTGTCCATCATCAGTCCATTATCCCTTGTTTCCCACCATCTGTTGTCAGTCGACCACTTGTTGTCCATTGTCTACTGCTTGTGGGTTCGTCCCTGTGGAAGGTTATCTATCGTCTATCATTCATTCATCATCTTTCATCCCTCGTCCATCTGCCACCTCTTGTCCATCATCGCTCTATCATCCCTCATCGCCCACCATCCATTGTCCCTCGTCGCCCATCATCTTCCATCAGTCTATTGTCTATTGTCCCTTGTTCGTCTGCCACTTATCATTTGTCATTCCTCGTCACCTGACATTTTCTGTCAATCCGCATGGATGAATCTAACAATGAATTTGTAGGATTTAACTAGTATTTTTCTGCCTCTCTATGGAAGGGAACTTACGTCACTTCATGTATGTAGGATTGAAGGAAACTACCGCGGGTTAGTCAAGGAGGCCCATTGAGAAAGTTGAACAAGGAAAAAGAACATTGCTCCTTTCACCATTCATTTTATGCTCGCCTCTCCCCCTAGCACCCATCATAAGAGTTGACATTAGAAGTAGGCATATGTCAAGGGAGTTAGTGACCAAACTATAAAGGGTGGCCTTGAAGGTGGTGGGAAGGAGCGACTGTTTCCTCCCTCCAAACAAATGATCACGATCCATTAGGAGTTGTCTCATCAGATCATCTAATGCATTTAACAATGATGCAAATTTGTAAACATGGTGTACTTGATTGATTGAGGGATGTTGCGAACACATCAAATAAAAAAGCAACTTTTGAACAATTTCAGCTATAGAAAAAGGGCAATCAACTAGAAGAAAAAATTACTATAGTGACTGGCCACTAAAAGAAAAAATAGGGAAAATACAAAAATTGTATATTAAATTGCTATATAATGGGGGATAGGTGAAACCCTAACTTGTATCAAATTTGGGCCACACAATGTAAATTAATCCTAGCCATTCATTTTTTCTTTGGAAAACTATAAATAGGGGCTTGCTCCTCATTTGTAAATAGTTGGAGAACTAGTGTAAAGAAATTTTGCAGCAATAGAGAGCTACATGGCATTATTTATGGGTGTTTCTCTTGAGTTTGTTCATTATGCATGCATGGTTCTACTTCCAAGTTAGTTTTAGTTGTATTTTCTTGAGTGCATGTGATAATGGAAATTAATGTTATGGTATCTTATGAACTTTTAGCTCATACTTTTAGAACTTGTTGATGGAAAACTATTGTGTAAAGTTAGCCTAGGCTTCTTTATTCCATCGCTGCAACTTAGTTCAATTGCATGTTCATGATGGGTATATCCAATTTGAAAATCAACATACCCTAGAAGATTGCACTAGTTTTGTGTAGCTGTAGGTTTCTCTTGGTCAAGAAAAACTTGGTTTAGGAAGCTTGTCTACTATAGCAACCACCATTGCTACTATTCATTCATAGCTTAGGGTTAGAACAACTTTCTTAACCCTTCTCCTTTCGCTATTTATTTTAGTCCTTGGTTAGAGTAGGATCTCAAGCATCACCCTAAACTTAATTAGATGAACTTGATGAGTTTCAACTTGTTGTTTTGAGTGGGCAATCACTATTCATTCACTTCCAACACTTTGAAACTGCTTTTGTAGGGCCAACTTCCCATGATTTGTAACTCATTTGTAAGAACACCTTGTGATTACCAGAAAATCACATGAAACAACTGAGATATTCTAAGCATTGTCAAGACCTAACATTAGAGACCTTGGGATAGTGCTCTACAATTTGATTGTGGAAGATTGTCTTTCAAGAGAGGTGATGCACCTATGCATTACATGTGTTGAGAAGGTGCAAAGGCACCCATCAACATAACCTTCTGCTCATTTCTTCTGATAGTATTAGGCATTCTTGCTCGTACACATATCTCAACACATGATAAGACATACATCATTCCATGCCACATACTTCTCTACAACTTTGAATTTGCAGATATATTTTTTGCAACCTTGAATAACCTTCTCTAATTTAGCTTCAATGAAACATAAGCAACCACCAAATATGTTAGTATCAAAAACCTATAGGGTGGAAAGAAGTGAGGGAAGACCACATCAATGGTTATCCAAGACCAAAATCTACACTAACACACTACACCAAGCTTCCACAAACTGCAAGGCTCATCCAAAAACAACACTAACACAATAGGTTGGCCAAACCAACATTAACACTATCAAGCAATCGAATTCACACTTCACTAGGGTTGAAAACATCTTGTAGACCATGTAAGAACATTACTCAAAATCCTCTAGAATATTCCAACACCATCAAAATATTCAAAAAAATTGGCACAAACACATGAAGCTGAGAATACTATCATCCTACACAACTAGTTAAACTGCCATTAAGCTATAACTCATGAACCAATCTTCTAGGACAACGAAAAACTAAATACACCAAGGGAATGTAGGTAAAGGAAATATTAGAACATTTCCAAATATAGAAGAAAATAACCTTCAACATGGGTGTAATGATAGATAAAGGTCTCCCCTTACATGGCCTTTATTTAGTGTTATAATATGTCTAACATATTCACATTAGGTCTTGGGACCTTGTGAATTAAATGACCTAATGATGCCTTATTTGGATTGTTGTAAAGTGTTGTAACACACTTTCACACTTTTCTAGGGTTTTATTTAATAATTGGGCTTCTTTATGCTTTCATTGGCCTTATTTTTCATCCGCAAGCCTTAATTAATGCATCTTTTCGAGGATGATCCTGACATAAATCAACATCCAATCATAATTCAAATGCTATCAGTTTGTGTGGACCAAATTTAGTGATCTGGGACGCATTTGACACCTTGGGCGAATGAGTCCCAACTAAGTTTTTGTGTCCCAAACCTAGTTTCACACCTTTCTAAGCATTTTTAAACTTGGTCCCATAAATTATGCCTAATGGGACTCATTCACCACCTTGGGTGAATGAGTCCCATGTGGCCCAAAATTAAAATTAATTCATATTTTTGTTGGTATTTTATCCTCCTAGATTTGATTTCGGTTTGAATTGTTGTAATTTCAATAATTCTTGCATAGTTAAGTATAAATACAAGGTTTATTCACTCATTTTCATCTAATACTTTTGTGAGAGCATTCCTAATAGCAAGTTTGAGTTTACGAGAGCATCCAAGTGTTTACAAGAACATTCAAGGGCCTTAAAGAGAAGATTATCAAGCATTTTAGAGTATTCTTCAAGCATCAAGCATAATATCAAAGACTTCATGCATCATGTTTTTTTTTAGCTAACAATTGTGATGTAGGGTTTTATGATTCAAGATAGCATTTCATTCAAGATATATCCTATTCAAGCAAGATTTAAGATCTACATCCATCAAGGCCATCTCATACATGTTTGAAACACTTCATTGCTAGGGTTTGGTGAGTTGCAACATCATATTTGGCTATGTGCAGGATCATCATGGAAAAAACAAGCCCTTAAGTGGCAAAAAATTTAGAAAAATCATAGTTAAGCAACTTAACGTAAAAATTTGAATAATTTATCTATATTATTTAAAAAATATGTAAGAATAGAATTTGTAGCAAATTGAATGTAGTTTCTAAACTGCTAGGTTTATTTGTTTGAAAAAAAAATTATTTGGTGAAAATTTGAAATTTCAATGCAGTAGTACTTAAATTTCAAGGAAAAAATAAGAAGTAGGTGTATGTCTGATCACCCTAACCACAATAAAATGATAATATTATTTTATAATATTTGAGATATAAGTAGAGGACCCTTGTCTAGATGTGATGCATATTTTTTTGTAAATTTTTTCCAAGTAAATAATTAATTATGAATTTTTATTACAACTTTTAAAAGATATAAAAACTCGTATGTAGACCACCTTAACTTGGTCAAAACTTCATGAAATTCAATTTTTTTAATCCTATAGTATGTGAAGTATAGAATGTGACACATGTTTTGGATTCAAAAAATGTGATACCATTTGAAAGTTATAGATGTTTTTCAATCAGCCTATCAATCAAGACTTTAGTCATAATTGAAATAGAAAATGAATAATAAATATTTCAAAGTAAAGTATAATTTATATTGGTGGAAAGTTGAGAATCTCGTTTAAAAACCCTTTTCATTTCATCAATTTTTGGGTAAAAAAAAGTCATTAGCCAGATATCCTACACATACCCATCATATTGCCACTTTTTGGCCCATCATGATCCTGCACATACCTATTTTGTACATTCATCATTCTCCATTCCTATTTAATTCTATTTGAAGGTTTGATTACCAAAATGAGGTTTGAACAAGGAAAACCCCTATCCACTAACAAAAAAAAAATCTATCTATTTAGTGTGTGATTTGTAGGTTTAGATTGAAGAAACATTGAAGAGAAAGTTTGGAGAAAAGTTTTCAAAGTGCCTAAAGTTTTCAAAGTTGTCACCTTGCATTGGAGATACTTGGAGAACTTCTAGAGGCTACAAATCAACATTTCAAATCTAGAAATCAATTGGGAAACATAGAGTAGACCTTGAAGCTTCAGAAAACCCTAAGTGGACTAATTCACACTTCTCATGAATGAGTCCCAGTTTAGGTCAAAATTAAGATTTTTATAGATCTAGATACCCATTTTCCAAATTCTTGTTTCTACACACAAACCAAGATTTGGAACTTGCTTCAAACTCACACTAAAGTAGACATTCAAGAGGGGTCCAATTGTATCAATATGAATGGTCTAGGATAATAAAGATGAAAGGAGGTGGTCAATACCCTAGGATCCAAGATATTATGTCAAACCAACATAAGAAAAAAGGGACACACACAAGGTGTATGATCTGAAACATCAAAATATAGAAACATGCAATATTAAAGACATAAAGACAAAAGAAAAAGAAAGAAAAGGTGGACCAATATTTGACTATTTGTCCCACCCATTGTGGATTAGATCTAAGTTATTTGTCCAAAAATACATGCTCACTCTGAGGCAACACAACCTTTAGCTATCCATTGGGTGAGTATCCAAAAAGGGTGGTGTACAAGTGGAACACGATGTCCACTATGCAAACCAAATGCATGCTCACAATGGCTAGTGGAACCTCAAGCCATCAACTAGGTGAGCCCCTAGAGTGGTCAGATACATACACACATGGCCTATATGGGCTCTCACACACAAGAAAGTGGCTATGGGAAAGTCATGCCTATGTTTGGCTCCCATATATACAACCATACCAAAGCTATACCTCCTGATAACTTTGATAAGGTGCCACACAATAATAAAATTTGAGCTCCATGAGGCAATCAAGGCTTTGTATGCTTGAAACTCATGAACACATAGGATGGTTCCATAGGCATGAAAAGTGTGTTATGCAAGGTGGCCATATAATAGATATTGCAAATGAAAAATAGTGTAAGGTATGCTCAAAGGGATTGTTCTTAGTTCAAATAAGGTCTATTCTTAGGGAGTATTGTGTGTAATATCTCCAAGAGAGGACAAATCAAAGAAATATCATGCTCTTAGAGGATATCAAGCCCAATGACACCACCAATAAAAGGATGCATCGCAAGAAGAAAGAAAATTGCACAATGAAACATGAGTGTTGATCCATGCCCTGACCTAACACCATTGTTTTTAGCAATTGATTTTTAGTAGAAGAAGACATGAGAGATTATTCAAGAAGTCATATGTTCCCAAATGAAACTACATCATGGATAAGGGATTTCCCCCAAAACTCAGTACATCACATACAAGCCAACTTAAGGCATGTCATCCACATCCCAAGCTTGCTCTTATATATTAATGAAAAGTAGTAAACTAGCCAAAAGAGACAACAACAAGTGACATACAAGGACAAGGCTAACCTAACCCCTTTCTCCACTTAGTGCAATACACAGATGGGCTGAGGTGATTGATGAAAGTCAACATCAATTAGAGGAGCTAGGTGCTTCAACACAAGGAAGAGCACCACAGTCCTTAAGATGTTGAATTTTGTGACTCAAATCCTTGCATTCATTAGTAGAATGACCATGAACTCTATGATATGCACAAAATTAATTCTTGTAGTAAATTTTTTTTCCTATTCTAGGAGGGAGGGATATCAAATGATCTTGTCTGAGGAGTCTCAAAAAGATACCCTCTTGATCAAAAGTAGAAGATGCTCTTTTATTTTGTGACAAAGATATATATTTATTAATACAAGGGGTCATACCTACACAAGACTCATTATATTGCGATATTTTTTTTATTCTTTAAAGGAAGATATATAATCTAACAAACTCTAATTGTTAGTGTTTTGTGTGATGATGTTGATGTTAAGCAAGGAATTCTTTGTTTCTTTTGTTTCTTTCAAAGGATGATAATCAAGACCACTAGTGTCTATCATTTCAAGATGCACTAATATTAAAGTTGTCTTAGAGGAATCTTTTGTGATGGTGTTAATGTTAAGTAAAGGCTTGCTTGTTGCTTTCGAGGGATAATAACCTTGACCACTAGTCTTTTCTTGCATGTTAGGCTCTATAGGGACACAAATACCTTGTTCTCTAGCATCACACCCTTTTCCACTATAGCTAAGTTATTTTATGAGTTCATAACCTTTTCCATAAATATTTTTCATTTCTTTCACACTCAGTGGTTGCTCATAATTAAGTTCATCAAATTTTGTTGAATAATTTACTTCTTCTTCTAAAGTGTTTGAGGTGGATGCTTTTGAAGGGTCTTCAAAAAAAATTGTTGACATTACTACTTTTTCTTTTCCCTTCTTAGAGTCTTTTTTTATGATGTTGTATTCTCCCATGAATAATGTGAAATCTAAGGAACCCCAATCATTTTATCATAGCTTTGTGACTTCTTAAATATGTTTTTATTTTCCTTTCTCTTGCACATGTTCTACTTGTGTAGTTGGTGCCATTATTTTCAAAGGATTTTCCTTGTTTTTCTCAATGTTCAAATAACTGTTTGGTTCAAGTTCAACACCAAATGTATACATGTTGGAAACACACTTCATTTTATGATGAAGGGTAGAAGGAACTGCATGCATTTCATGAATCCATGGTATTCCTAAAATGAGATTGTATGAAAGATGATGAGGCATAACATGAATAGGAGTTTGCAATGTAACTTTGTCAACTATAATAGGTAGTGTAATCACACCAAGTGGTTATTTCCCTACATTAGAAAACCCACAAATAGATAAAGATGCACATTGAATTTTTTATTTATCCACACCAAGTCTATCCAAAAGGGTTACACTACATACATTAAGGGTGGATTCATTTTCAACAAGGGTTATTTTTATTCCCCATCCATCATAGTTATCTATTATCATGAAAGCATCATATTTTTTTTCACTTCTAGCGTAACTCATCCTAATGGAGAGTAATGTCTAAGTTGACCAAAGTTATAGCCTGGATTTGGGCTACTATATCATTTGATTGTAAATTAGGAGGGATAGGAAATTGTTGTAAAGAATTTTGAAATATGTTATGATAATTAGGGGAGGCTTCAATAAGGTGCCATAATTATCGTAGCAGGAGTGTTCTTAAGTTGTTCAAGAATATCATACTCCTTTCCACTTTGTGGAGGAAAACAAGGAGAACTTGGCAAGATAGGTTGAAGTAATGGGAGGGATATTGAAGGTTTTTTTCTTGGTTGTGGATTGTTTCTAGTGTTATATGTATGAGAAATGGTATTATAACTCAGTTGATGCGACATTATTCTTAGGTGGGTAAAGGATAAGTTTGGGGTTTTTTTGAGTTGACGGTTTGTGTGACGATCGATAAAAATTAGAGGATTCTTAGGATGTCCTACAGGGTATGTAGAAGGTCCATTTATTAATGGCTATCTAATGGACACGTGTGCATTCATAACCTTAGTAGTTTTGGTTTGATGGATTTCTAATGAATGGGAGTCTAGTGTCATATTTTCACATCATCTAAGGAAGCCAAATTACTCTTGTTACTATTGTCATTTTCTCGCATCATGATATCTTCCCTAGGAGGAGAGTTTTTAGGAGAAATACAAACTAAATGTTCATGAAATTCAAAGGTTGGTTCTTCTAAAATGACTTCATCACAAGTAAGGGAGTTATCAATGGTTGGATTATCTTTTTCAATAATGTTTTCCCTAGGGGGAAGAGTGGAAACTAAAATTCTCATAAATTTCATCGATGAAAGTATCTTCTTCACAACTAGGAGAGATGGGTATGTGTAGGGTATGTGGTTGATGACTTCTTTTTTACCCAAAATTGATGAAATGAAAAGGGTTTTCAAAGGAGATTCTTAGCTTTCCACCAATATAAATTATGATTTACTTTGAATTTAATAAATAATTATTATTCATTTTCTATTTGAATTATGACTAAAGTCATAATTGATAGGTTTATTGAAAAACACCTATAAATTTCAAACAATATCACATTTTTTGAATCCTAAATAGGTGTTCTATCTTTTGGGAGATGGAACAACTAGGGTTTAGGACCTATTCCTATTTCATTATAGTTATTTTAAGGATACCTTAGAGATATCAATCAAGGGATGAAGTGAGGGAAGGATATTTGCAATAAGGTGTCCTAGGGTGTGATTGAAAACTAAAAGGGGGCTCAACACCAACCTATGGATTGGAAAGACAAGAAGTAAATGTAGCATGAAAACCGTAACTAGATGACCTAGGAAATGAAACTGAAAACTAGGATCACAAACTAAGAATGAAAAAAGGTGCACATGGAAGAAAGATGATGTCAAAAAAATCTTCAAAACCCTAAAAATATTGTTTGATTCCCATTGGGACTCATATGGCAATCTGGGTGATTTAGTCCCATACTAGGGTTTCTGTACTAAAACTGGAATCTCTTAGTACATGATTTGGATCTCCTAAAATTTGGAAAATGGTAGTACTAGGACCCATATGCCACAAGTGGTAATTTAGTCCTAGTATTAGGGTTTTGATAAAATTATAGTATTCTCTAGTGATCTCCTCTAGATTCCTTCCTGTCAAATCTCTGAGTTGGAAACCCTGATTTGCAACCTCTAGGTGACTTTGTGTCTTGTAATGTAGATGGCAACTTGACAAATTTTCTCCAATCTTGCAATTTTATCTTCAAAGGATCTTCAAGCCTCAAAACACTTAGATCTACAATAACATATCAAAGAGGATAGAAACTTGTTGCTTTTTAGGGAATAGGGGTTTTCCTAGGTAAAACCCTATTTAGGTAATTAAACCTTGTGATGAAACAATAAAATATGAACATGAAGTTCATGAAATATGAAACATGAAAAATGATACCTTGAATGATTTCTTGGAATGTAAATTTGTAATCTAACATGAAGTGGCCATATAGAATGTAGATCTTGATCCTAAATTGGATGTAGAATGATGCTTAATCTTGGATCTTGAATGCTACATTATAACAATAGCTTGACAATATGCTTGATGCCTTATGCTTTTGGTATGATTATGTATCCTGAATTGCTACAACAAATGATGAAGATTCTACCCTTGAATACCTTAGAAATGATCTTAAAGACTCTATAATGCTCTTGTGAATTCTTAAGAAGCTTAAATATTTATTCCTCAGGTTGATATCATGAATTCTTAGGTGAAACAATGATTTCAAACCTTGTTTATATAGGCATTCCATCCAATTTACCATTTATTAGATCCCAAATACCAAAATTCATGAAATTTGAATTCAAAACCTTGATTTATCGATCAAAATCCTAAAATGGGGCCAAATGGGACTTATATGCCCAATGTAGTGTATGGGTCCCACCAAGCCCTTTTCGGTAGAGGAAATGTTAGGAAGTTAGAAAATTAGTGTATTTGTTGATTATGTTGCGATCATAGTTCAAATAAGCCTCAAGATGCATAATAAAAGGTATTAGGGGCATATTAATGATGATATGAAGGTCATAAATGGAAGAGGACCCAAAACTTAATGTGAAGGTATGAATAAATACACTTTACAACACTAAATTAATACAAAATTAGGTCTATTTAGCTTAAAAGGTCCCTAAACCTAATGTGAATGTGTAAAGAACATTACAAAACTAGATCAAGGGGAAATTTGGTTCATTTTAATGTTAATCATACCAAAATTAATTGTGAAAATGTAAAGGGATACATTTTTCTACACTACAATATTATACTAGAACTATTTAAATATATAAAATATTTTTTTATTTCATAATATTAAAGTAGCAATCATACATCGGTGTGCAATGGGTACACTAAAGAAGTGTGGAAGGTCAATTAGGGAATTTTTAATCTATTTTTTACATACATTTGTGTAGTATACATGAGGTCAATTGGTAGGCCATTTAGAAAATGATGTCTATGCAACAAAGGTATCAATGGAGAAGTTCTAGCATCAAATCAACTATGGATCTTCTTACAAGGATCCAAACACAACTAAAATAAAACCTTTGAATCAGGAAGATAATAAGGTTCCATTACCAATAGGCTCATGATATTTTTTTATTAAGGGGTGAGGGAGAAAGAGGTAGACATGGGCATATAAATAGGGAAAGATATAGGGGAAGAGAGAGAGAGAGAGAGAGAGAGAGAGAGAGAGAGAGAGAGAGAGAGAGAGAGAGAGAGAGAGAGAGAGAGAGAGAGAGAGAGAGAGGATGGAGGAGAGGGATATGGAGATAAGGAGAGGGAGAGATAACAAGAGGAAAAATGGATAGATAGAGATGAAGGAGATAAATATATAGGAAGGAGGAGAGAGGGAGATGTAAATATAGAGATAGATATATGAAGTGATAAATATAGAGGAGTAGAGAGATATGGATAGACAATGAGATAGATATAGAGGGAGATATGTAAGAATTTAAATATTAATAGATATAGATATTGATAGAGCTAGAGATAGGGAGGGAGAAACAATGAGTGTGTGTGTGTGTATGATTAAGAGAGAGATATGGAGAGAGAGAGGGAGATAGATATGTATAAATAGGTAGAGATGGAGGGATATTGAGGGAGAGAAATAGAGATAAGAGAGAAGTAGAGAGATATAGAAAGAGGAAGGGAGAGGGAGAGGGAGCGAGGGAGAGATAGGGATATAAAGGAGAGATATAGAGATAATTATAACTTGGGAAAGATAGAGAGGGTGACAGCGATAGAGACAAAGATAGAGAAAGATAAATATATAAAGGGAGATATGGAAGGAGATATGAAAAGGGAGAGGGAGAGATAGAGATAGAAAGATGGAGACAGTGAAAGAGGGGGATATGGAGAGAGAAATTTATAAAGATATAGGAAGTGATATAAAGAGAGAGAGGTAGAGAGAGGGATATATATAAAGAGAGAGTAGGAGAGATGGAGGGAGAGAAGGATTAAATAAGAGAGAGATAATGAGATATAAATAGAGAGGGAGAGGGAAATATGGGAAGATAGAAATAGAGGGGGAAAGAGCGAGATAAAGAAGGCTGTAGAGATAATCAGTAGAGAGATGGAGAGACATAGAGAGAGGGGAGAGTGATAGAGTTTGATGTAGGGAGGGAGAAACAATGATTTTGTGTGAGTGAGTGAAAGAGATATAGAGATGGAGATAGGGAAGGAGAAACATAGAGTGTGTGTCTAAGTGAGAGAGATATTGAGATAGATATAGAGAGGGAAAGATAAATATAAATAGATAGGTAGGGAGGGAGAGAGGGAGAGAAATAGAGAGAGGATAGATAAGTTGAGAGATAGATAAGTTGAGAGATATAGAAAGAGAGAGTGATAGGGAGAGAGGGAAATATATGGATAAAAAGAGGGAGAGATATATATTGGGAAAGATAGATGGGAAATAGAGAAAGAGATGTAAGGAGAGGTAAGGAGATAGAGATATGGAGAGATATATAGAGGAAGATAGAGATGGAGATGCATATGGAAATGCAGAGAGAGAGAGGGGGGATATAAAGAGAGGGAGATATTGAGGGATAGAAAGATACAGATAGGAAGTTATATAGAGAGAGGTAGAGAGAGAGAGATAGAGATAGAGGTAGGGAGAGGTACATATGGGGAGGTATATATAGAGATATATGGGAAGCAAAAGAGATAGATATCTTTTTATATCTCTATCTCCCTCTCTATCTTTATATTTTCTATCATCTCTCAATCTCTCTCTTCCTCTCTCCCCTATTTCTCTTAATATTTGGCTTCCCTTCTATCATCATCTATCTATCTTTCTCCCATTTTCTCTCTCTATCTATTTCCCTCTCCCTATCTTTCTCCCCTTACTATTTTTTTCTATCCCTAATTATATCCCCCTCTCTCTCCCCATTTCCCTCTTTATCTCTTCATCTCTCTACCTCTATTTATATTTGTGTCTCCTATTTATCTTTATCACTCTATCTCTCTCTTCATGTGACTATATCTATCTATTTCTATCATCTTCTCTCTTTTTATCTCTCTTTCTTTACCTCTCTTCCTATCTCTATCTCTTTGCCTCCTCATATTTATTCCTTTATATCTATACCTCTATTTTTGTATTTCTATCTCTATTTTTATCTCTTGTATGTCTTTGTCTCTCTCTATTTCTCTATTTTTCTCTCTTTATTTTCTCCCCTTCTCTATCTATTTTCCTCCTAATTGTGCAATGGGTAAATTGAAGAGCTTTTAAAGGTGAATTATCATATCCTTAATCAAATGACATGATACCCTGAGCATAACTCCATAGGGACATGCTATCCTAGGATTGTTGGCATGAAATGACTAATCAAAAATTACCTTCTCTCTCTCTCACTCTGTAAATTTTAATTTATATTTTAAGTTTGAAATTCATTTTATTATATAAATTATTAAAAAAACCAAAATAGAATTATTCTACAATAATTAAAGTTTTAGTAAGATAAATAATTATAAATTAAATTAATTTTAATATTTTTTCAATTAATATTTGTAATTTCATAAAAAAAGACATAAATAATAAAAAATAAATCAAACTTAATTCTAAATTAAAAGCTAAAATAAAATAAACTAAATGGAAATTCAAAATATGTCAAAATGAAAATATCAACAAACATAATAAATGATTTCCTAAAGAGGTATTAAGAGGCTAATAGATCTAGGCTTTGATAGAGCTATTATTAAGGGAGATTCTAAATTGATTATGGATTGTCTTAATGGTTTGGTTGATCCCCTTGGATTATCAATAGCCTTATTTAGGATTCAAAACGTGCATGCTTTCTTCTATGGTGGGTGTTTCTATATCCCATATCTATAGAGAAGCAAACAATTATGTAAATGAGATTGCTAACATGGGGCTCTCCATCCCCCAATGGTACTTCTGGAGATTCAAGAATATCCTATCACACATTAAAGAATGGATGGCTAAGGATCAGATGGGTGGGGCTCCTTATAATCCTCAATAATGCATAGATTTTCATTGCTTAATGGGGTGTTTTTCTTTATGTGGGTTAGGTTGATGGTCTCCTACTCCATTTTGAACTTGAATTTGAATCTCAACGCCCACTGGATGACCTGTTAGAAAGGACATGGCTCTTCTTAGAGTGTGAAGTGTACCAAAATTTGTGGTGAGGTGGAGAACCATGTGGATTCGGTGATGTCAACTTTCTTTTTACCTCAGATGCTTATTTGGGTCCAACTCAAGGTGTGAGGTGTAATAAAAGTGGTAGGGAGGTGGAGTACTATGTTAATTGGATAATGTTAGCTTTTGGTTATATTTTCACCATATGCACTTTTTTGGCCTAGATCTATCCTCATCATTATTTGACACTAACTGGGGATTTTATAAGAAAGTATCCTATACCATGGGATATTTCTAATTATTTTGAAAAGATAATTCCTTTATAGAGTTATGATTTTAAATAATATTCCCTTAATGTGGATTATTTTGTCACTGCTATGCATATCAAGGGATGACTTAGTGATATGATAGTGGATCATATCTCCCATGAAGCTAAGGATTTGAGACTTATTTTCATCATGACAACTAAGCCCCATGACTCTTTTTTATTGTTCCCTCGCTTATTTCTAAGCCTAATTTAATTAGACATCCTTTCAATCAGAGTTTGGGCTGTAATTTAATCTTGTTATCCATCATTAATTTTTGTTGGGGTTACACTCACACGGATTATGGATTCTTGAAGAGGATTGGTAGAATCTAGAAACAATTTAACTACTCTCTAATCTATAAAAAAGGATCTTTTAGATGTGTGCACAGTTAGCATCCTACTAGCAGAGGCTTGGTTTGCTATTTTTCCACCAAATTTTGGTAACAACTATAATATTATTTTTACTGCTAACTTTTAACCCACTATTACAACTATTGAGAAGGGTAAATTTGTTTTCATCTTCTACTACTATTTTAATTCCATGCGGGGTCCCAAGAAAGAACTGACCCTTTATCATGTGTGCCTTTGCATTAAAATGTTGATCTTTGGAAGCTCTTTGAAGATGTTGGTATGATGCCATTATTTATGGTGATGAGAGGGTACAATAATGATATTACTACAAAATTTTACAACTCAGAGAGAGGATAGAGTTTAGATAAGTAGTATTGGGTTTGAACTATCCCTCAAGATGATTGTGACTATGATTGGTCTTTAGTGTAGTGGCCTCATAGTGTCCAACATTAGCAACGACAATTACTAGAGGTTTGTGGACAACTTTCTTGAAGGTGACAAGAAGCTTGAGAGGTTCCAAAAAATATATGATAGGGAGTGCCTCCTAGCCCCTTATGGCGTTGTTAGTGTGCATATGATGAAGTATTTCACCCTAGAAGGGCATTACACCACTGTTCATAGGTACCATTTTTCCTTTCTTTGCCATATTTGTAGAAATGAAAGGATTAACATACCTTTTTTCTTCATCTCTCAATTAATGCAAGGCTAAGGGAGCCTCGACCCCCTCCACTAGGGTCTAATTCACTATCTTTATAACTATTCCTCAAAAATTACCCCCCTATCAAGACCTTCAAGTGGTAATTGTATTGTTAATGTTGCCCCCATGATTCAAGTGGACCCTGTCCCCTACCCCTCTCAAGCTAATACTTCTGGTGAGGGTACTTCCTCTATGAGACCTTCCAAAAAATAGCTTTATTTTCCTTCTAGTTTGAAACAACCATATATTAAAGGCCTTCTTACCAAGGGAAACCTTGTTGTTCAAAATTTGAAAGGCAAAGAAACTAGCTTTAAAAACCTAGATAACCTCATTCACACTAAAATAAAAGGTTTTAAAGGTGTAGAACCTAATATAGCTAAAAAATTCACTATTGAGATTAGAGATGAGGAGCAAGGAAAAATGGACAATTCTAGTAGCAAGAAGGGTGCAAGAAGGTCAGAGAGGCTTGGAGGCCAATCGACCAAAGGAAAGAAACCATTCTTTGAGGAACCTACAGATGAACTTGAAGATGATGCTCCACCTACCATTAATTTGAGTTCAAAGGAATTTTTAGTGGTTTTTGGAAGAAGACCTCTTGAAAGATTCTGCTAGTAGTGAAGAGGATGAAGAAATGGATGGTGATGGCCAACCAGTGGTTGAAGAATCAGAGGATGAGGAAGCATAAGGGTTCAAGAAAATTGAAAGTGGAGTCGAAGAAGTGGTTAGGGAATTCATGAAGGGAATGGAAGAATAACATATGGAGGTAAAGGCTGAGGAGATGTAGGATAATGATAGGTCCATCGATTTCTATGTTACTCAATTCTAGGAATTACAACATAAAGTGGGTAAGATGGATAAGGCTTTCATTAAGTTAACAGACAACACTTTGAGAATTATGCAAAAGGCTATCTTTGGCACAATGAACAATGTGAATAAGACTAGGAAGGGCCACTGAATGATGAAAGCCTTTCAAGCCATTGAGGAGCAATTGGATGGAGGAACTACTTGATCCATAGAATAATACAGTGAGGCAATGGGACAACTAGAATAAGAATGGAACCTATTTACCTATCTTAGAGAGTGGTTTGGGTCTTCTAGGTCTATGTTTTTTGGTTTGTGAACTATGTTCTTACTAGACTTGTGTGCCCCTTGATCTATTAGGCTCAGTTATGTATTTTGGGTTGCTATATTTGTTGGTTCATAGTTTCTGTTATTTTGTGTTGTTAGGGGTTAGTCCTACTATGGGATGCTAGTTGGTTTTATCCCCTTACTATTTTGTTGTGTTTGTGTAGCTAGCATGTAGGCCTTGTTCCACTTTTTGGCTAGGTTTAGGGGCCCTTTCCATTGCTTCTAATACAAAAAAAAACATAATAATTTTAAACAATTAATAAGAAATAATAAACTTATTAAGTTAATAAATGATCAAATAAAAAAGTAAAACTATTTTTTTAATTTATTAGAATTAAAACATTAATAAAATATGTACTTAAAAAGATAATTAATATATTACAAATAATATTTTTCTTTGATACTATAAGGGTGTCCCCACAACCCAGCCCAATGACCCAGCAACCCATATCATGGGTACCTGGGGCGAGACTAGTCCCTTGTGGGTGAGATCCCCTACCCAAAAGAAGTCCCACCTCTTAAACTTGGGAGTGGAGTCGAACCCAAGACCAATGGGGAGCAAACACACTACCCAAGCGAACTCAACTATCTGTGTGAGCTTAATATATTACAAGCAATATTAAGAAATACAAAAGTATTATAAAATATTATTAGATAAGTTAAATTTTAGAAACCAAAACTCTATTCCAAATAAAATATTAAAAAATAAAAACTATATAAAAATTGTTAAAAGTAAAATTCTAACTTTTATATTAAAAATTACAAGTAACACCAAACTTAAAAAGTGAAAAAGCAAAATGAAACCTATTCAAAAGATAAAAGGTTGTTATTTATTGATTTATTATTATTTATATTGTTGTTTGGAAAATATATATTTATTAAATAATAATTATTATTTATCTAAAAATCTAAGTTTAAAAAGTTTAAAAAAATATTATCATATCTTTTCTTAATTTAAAGCTAAGATTTGTTTTTTTTTCTTTAATTAAATATTATAATTTTTAATATTTTAGAAAATCTGATGGTTGAGATCATTTCAATGGTCTTGCATCCTTGTCTACAATTTTCAATCGTTGATTTTCAAAAGCAATTCGTTCACTTCATATAGGAACACCTTAGACGTAATTAAGAATACCATAAAAAGTAAAAAATCTAGTGAGTTTGTTTGGTAAACTCCATATTTATTTTTCTAAAAAATTATAGAAAATATAAATTATAACAACTTATATTATATAAAATATTATATATAATAATAATAATTTAATGTATACACTTTGAATATTAGTGGAAAAATTAGAAAAAATATGTAATTCTTTGTTTCTTTTGTTTGTATAAAGTGTTTTATTTTTTTAATATTTTATATTTATTTTATATTGGGTTCATTTTTTCGAATGCTTAACCATCATTCTACCACATTCTCAACCATTCAGTGAGTCCCTAATATTCATATAACAAATGCCTTCCGTGTAAGAACAAAAATATTACTGAATTGCCCATAATCACATAGATATATACATAAATTTATTAACTTAATAATTAATTAATAACCAAAAAACCATAAACAATTAAACGATTCTAAATTTTATTTTTGAGATGTCCTACTTTTATATTCTATAAGAATTGATGCCATGAAACATTTTTATCTTCAAAATATATAAAATTTATTACGCTTACAATGTATTGGGGAATCCTTTGGCCCGGTGTCGTTTGGCGACTGTTTGGGGAAAACTCCAGATTTGTTGGAACCCTGCACTTCTTGATTGGCATCCCACGTCAGTTTCGAACATTTATATGATTCACATTCCTTTCTTCTTCTTTTCCACAAAGCTATTTCCATGTTTCTTTGAAATGGTGGTGTCTATTGTGCCTCTAAAGGTGGTGAGTCTGTGTGGTAAACTCCATATTTTTAGGATACCTGCACTTCTAGTTTGGCATCCCACGTCAGTTTCGAACATTTATATGATGTAAATTCTTTTCGTCTGCTTCCCTTATTCTTTTGCACAAAGCCATTCTACCTTTCTTTGAAATGGTATTGTATGTTGTGGCTGCGCAGGTGGCGACATCTCATGGGTAAGATTTAGTTTTTTATTTACTGTTTTAATCATAATAAAGGTTTACAGAATGCAAACTAACGGCTGGTTATGTTTGAGCTTCTGTCGCACAATTTTATTCAGTCTACAAAGATTTATACGACTCTTAATCCATTTGTCCGCTTCTTTCAATTCCTGTTTTTCATAAAATTATTTCCCGTCATTTTGCTTTAATCATTGATGCGCGTTAAACCGGGGAATTAGAAATAGAATCGGGACCCACTCCCACGCAAGAGAAAAACCATACTTACCCGCTTGTCATTTCATTTCATATCAAGAAAGAAAACTCATTTAAGCAAGCAAAGAACGTAGGGGCATGGGATAATCTACTGTATTTGCTTTTTAATTTCATATCACTCTTTCTCCAATCCTAACCAAACGTATCAAATGTTTACTTCTTATCCTTTTCAATTACAATGTATTACATTGTTCCTAATCATTTTTTAAGAATATTGTACGAAAGAGAATAAAATCCCTTTTATATGAAATTTTCCTCGAGCTTGCTGTGTATTGTCGAATCCTGTGGACCTACACATGCACAAGTGCCGTCTCTGTATGGCTATACTCCACTTTTTTAATGAATCTCTGCACTTCTTTCACACCCATTTTATTCAGTTTGGAAGATATATATGATTCTCCTTCCTTGCGTGTTCCTTCATTCATCTTTTTCACAAAGTTATCTCACATTATCTTTCTTTAATCATTGATGCTCGTTAGAATGGAATCGGCACCCCCGTCCCATGCAAAAGAAAAAGCATACTCATCTTCCTGGCATTTCATATCATATTTAAGGATTTTTGTTTTGTCAAGCAAAGAATCCTAAGTTGCCCAAGCTTTTTCGATGTAAGACCCGTCTCCATTTACTCTTACTTTCAGGGCTCGATCACGATTCTTAGTTTATCTTTCGTTTGTTTAGATTTAGAATTAGAATTTTTAGGATTGATTCAATATTTTAAACATTCTATGTTAAATTAAGGGTTGATAAAAAATTCAAATTAATTATTAAGTGTTAATTTTATGTATGATTGATGTTTCATTCGTTATTTTTAAAATTATATTTGAGGATTAACTTTAAATTATTTTGAAAAAGGAAGATCAATTATCTAGAAATTCAATACATATTTAAATATTTATTCACAAAATTAAAATATTTATGATTGAATTTTTTTGGTGCATCAACATTTAAAAAAATATTTACATGAATTTCTTTTTTTTTTTTCATTTGAAAAGTCATTAAATTGGCATCCTGGGGGTTTGGCCAAGAAAGATTAGACGCTACTTACAAAATTGCTTGAAAAATGATCTGAAGGTCAATGTGCTAGACAAAATAAATTCTAGGAATCTAAGCAATCTAGAAAGTAAGTACCAAAATTTAGCATGTATACTATTTACACTAAATTTTATATCTACAAACTTGGGTCAAATATATCTAATTTCCCTACAAATCAATCAATAACTTATAGGCATATACCATAGAGTATTTGAATCAAATTTCTATGTAACTATCCTTTATTCATATAATTCAAAACTATGTTATGATTTACAAAATATAACTCTATTTTAGTTTTAGAATCTAGATTTTTTAATAACTAGAAATGTGATCTTTTTATCTATATGGTGCCTTAAATTTTATGTAAGTTGTATATTTCTATCAAGGTTTGATCTATTCCTTTTTTTCTTTCTCATCTTCATGGATTGGTCCTCTAACATGTAGACTTCATAGTATATCTTGTGTCCTACTCTCTAATTCACCCAATTCCTTGATGAATAATATGCTCTAAATATTGGTAGTACTTAAGAATAACTTGAGAGGATTTAGAACTACGAGATAATCTCTCCTAGCTTAATCTCTAGAAAAGAGTTAGCTTATAGTTGTTCCATCATAGATCACAAAAGTTAGCCATATAAATCTTCCTTCGGTGATTATGTAGATATTTATTCTCTTAGAATATAAATTGAAATGTCAGTCTAATTGAAACATAAGAAACGGGGAGGGCGGAGGGGGGGGGGGGCGGGTGAATGCAATTTAACCAATCTAGAATGATGCAATGGCATATGATCTAAACACCCTTATTCCTAATTTCATTATTAGAAAGAGATATACAAAGAGATAGAGTTTTTTTTTTTTTTTGCAATGCACCCATATTATTAGGGGTAAACGCTTTTTTGACCGAAGCTATGAACCGGATACAACAAACCACAAGAAACAACCAAACCTGCGAGCACAAAGGCCCAGCGAAGACACAAGGCCTGCGAGCACTTTGGCCCAGCGAGGGTTTGAACCCTGGTGGCCGTCACTACAACCAAGCGACTTGACCACCGAACCACGCCCTTATCGGCGAGATAGAGTTGCCTTTCAACCTTGAGGTGAGTAAACATTATTTTGGATCTTTTCGGTCTCTGCTTTCCTATGATAGAAATGATCGATTTTCTATGTTTTGGAATAATTTAAAGTGCATTAACCAAATGAGTTATGTGAACTAATACTTGAAATCTAGAATTTTATGATAATAGAAACAAAAAATTAAATTTGCAGGAAGATCTAAGAAGGGAAGACTGGTGTGCACTTGTGATAAAAAAGTGGTTTTTAAGCTCTGGTTAGTGACTCATTCACCTAAGGGTGAATGGGTCTTGGTGTCCTCTTTTGAAACTTCAAAAACTAAAACTACAGTCCTTTATCTGCACTCTACTCCTGTACCTATAAATCTTCACTTCCGAATCCAAATCTATAACAAATTTATAAAAGAAAATGTTGGTTTGATTGTATAGTGGTTTGCCTCAGTAAAACCCCAAGTTTGGTAAATAAACCTTGATAAAAGATAAAGATCTGATAAATGACAATGAGTCCAAGCCCTAACTTTAAGTGCATCTAAGGTTTTTATGAGATAATTTATGCAAAGAAACCCTACTCAAATTTATTAGAGCATAGTTCCCACATGACAATTATAAATAAAAAAGATTCAATTACGGAGAAGTCAAAACAACCTAATAAATCTGAAGTATTATTATACCTTATTGTAAGTTGCTAGTAGAATGAATCTCAAAGATGTAAACACTAGGAAACAAGTCATTAGGTTAAGGTAAATGGCCAAATTCATCTCCCAAACCTAGAATACATCGTGATCCAGCATTGGTATCAACCTTTAATCATGAATAATGCTTGATCAAATATTTGACAAAATGAGCTTGAAGACCTACAAATACAAACAAAATATTGCTCCAAGAGTTCAAATTTGAATGCTTGAATATTCTTCAATAGTTGTCCATTCTCCTTGATCTCTTAAACTTGTAATATAGTTTGAAATGGTGAAAGGACTAGGTTTTATAGGCCTCTTCTCTAATTTATTGAATATTAGATCATGATAGCTGACAATTGAAACTTGAACTTGAGACACTAAAATACTACCAAAAACTATTTCAAATTTAGTTTTGGGAATTAAAGGAGAACATTTGTTTTCAAATTCATTAATTAATTAAATGCTCATGTTCAATGCATGTTTTAACCTTGGAAAATAATAAAAATAGGCCATGGGATACATAATAAAGGTAATTAGGGGCCTATTTAGGAAGGGTAAAAATGTATAAATATGAGGTCACTAAAATAGGTCAAAACTAAGTGTGAAATTGTACTATCACCTAAAAGGAGTACATTTTTCTACACTACATTTAGCCATCACTTTAGCAACCATATGAAAGTACATGCATATGCCAGATAGATTAAATTGTGCTTTATAAAAGGATACTCATATGGATATTTCATTCATAAGATGGGGAGAATGAAGCCTCTAATGTAGTGATACGCAAAAGCACAATGTTAGGAACCACATCCTACAAAACTAATTTGTTAGTTTTTCAAACTTATGTCAAACTTCTTTGGAGAATCAAATTTGAGGGTAAATATATGCCCCCCTAATTCCACTTGCTTTATGCAGGTGGAATTAGGGTAGTAATCTAATTTCATCAATTTTTTGTATGGTGTGATGTGAATGCTTGCAATAGGGTATTGAAGTTACAACACCACATATTGATAAACATTAAATAAGATTGGGAATGGAAGTATGAATCAAATGCAAAAAATGACATAAAAATTAGAGTTCTCTAACCCCTATTATGGTTGTTTAAATGAAATGTACTATTAAGGAACTTTACTATATGTTAGTGAAAGATTAAATCTTTGACTATCATTTGAACATTTACCATTTGGAGATTACCTTGTTGTACAGAGGAGTGAATATGTCGAGCCAATGACCATACTAGCCTCTAAGATTGGATGTCCCATGAGCTAAGGTGGCACGTGGTGAGCTCTAATGTATGGTGAGTCTGTTGTACGTTGCTTTGTAATTGCTTTTTTAATTTTATATAATTTTTCATGCATTTTTTAGAGGCTCTAGGATCTCATCCAAAAATGATGCACCTATCCTATTTTGGCACATTTATCCTAGAATGAAAAAAGTGTCCTAGTCCCTACATCCAAAAATGGCCAAAGTGTCTAGTTTTGGCCCAAGTGTCTTGAGGAAACTCTTTTTTCTTTTAATTATTTGGTTAAAGTTTTTGAGCATGTTACTGATGATTTATTTTGTCTCTTTTAGGTTCCGCCACACACTCAACACCATCTAGGAGGCTGATTATTCACCCTTCTCTAGGAGAAAGTTGCTTGGTTGACTAAGGAGGAGGCAGGGACTTTATGTGGGACTAGTTTATTGTGGATCTACCTTATGCCATACAAGAGGTACCATGACACTATGTTGATGGTCTTGGTTGAGAGTTAGAATGTAGATACATGCACATTACACCTTTTGACAAGAGAGATTATGCTGACCTTGGAGGATGTTCACCATATTTTGAGGTTACCCATCTAGGGTGATATTGATGGTCATAGTTGCATAGCAATGTTAAACAGAATATTTCTACTCTATTTCTCTTAAAAAAGATAATTGATCTAAAACCACCTATCTTCCAATGTCTCTGTAGTTGGTTCTCAACTGTGCTGGTGTGATTTAGTCGCCAATGCAACTGTAATTTCCAAGGGGCATGTTGGTAAAAAGGAATAAAAACTGCATTATACAAACTAATCTACATTTGGGGGGGCGGGGTAAATAAAAAAAGAATATAGAACAAGGCTTTAGAACAACATAATATGAATATAAATCTCTTCACATCTAGACATGTATCTTAACAATGAGTGTTTCCTCAACTAATCAAAACTATAAAATGACACAATCCATAGTATGACCTATACTATTGCATACATTCATAGTGCAAATTCAATAACCATAACCATTCATCACAACTTCATTTCAAAATCAAAACACATCACCAACTCATTGCTAAAATTAACAAATCAATAGATATAAATAAATTCCATACACAGATAATTCAATGAAATAGTCTCAGATCCAAATTTTTCTATTGATTTGCATCAAATAAGAAAAAATTATGCACAACATTCATTGGCATACAAATGAATATGATTCATTAACATCATCACTAAGACTGAAACTTGAAAGTAATGTCTAATTGTATTAAAAATTGTAAAAGTATCTAAGTGTCTCTGCATAAAAGCTATAAAAAGAGTTTCTGAAATTGTAAAAATATCTAACTTTCTCCTTAGGCTGCTAATCCTTCTTCAATTAGTCAAACTTTAAAATATGGAGAAAAAAATTACATATAGACCAGCCCTAACACTAATTTCTTCAGTCAAGAGAATGAGATCCAAAACTTTAGGGAACCACTCGAGCTGCTTGATATGACTGCCCTGCTGATCTTCAGTTTGCTTGTTGATGAATTTGTTATCAAAACCTGACGCACCAAGAGGGAAGGTAGAACTACTGGGAATCTCTAGTGGAATTTATGTGAAGATCGTACAAAACATGAGAGAAGAGAGGGAGTTGTCTAGCCGACCATGTCATTAGGTGTCCATCAAGAAGAGAATGTTTCATTGCTACCTCATTCCTACATATTTTTCTCAAGAAGATATTCATCATATCTGGTGAGCACTTGTTGAAGTATGTCTGCATCAGGCCATCTACCCAATCATCTTCAAATTTGATTCCTTTCAATTCTATAGAGGCAAGCTTTTGCATATCTTTCAATTTAATTAACTCCCTCCTACCAACCTTCACTTCATCCTTGATATACATGAGTCTATCAAGAAACAAGTCATCACCATCCTCCTCTTTTTACATCACCTCCTCAAACCTATTATTCCACTTTTCCTTTAATTTTTCAAGAGGAAGACATTCCTTCAAAAGGATATCTAGATTAACCAAAATGGTAGTCAGTACTTCCAATTCATCAATCTGATCATTCAGATCTTTACTAGCTTGTTGGACTTCATGTCTATGTTCATAAATGAATGTGGATTTGAACCTGATAATGTTGATTGTGTTTTCAATGAAATCCACATTATCCTCATCGAGGATAGACTGTTCCAAGAGAGTTTTCTTTGGCAACTTGTTGATGTCTTTTAACTTCTTTGTATGCTCTATATACTCTCCCTATTGTTTCCCCAAGACTTCAGCATGAGAATTCATGTCCTCAACCAACTCTAATGCACCCTCATTTGCCCTATAATTATCAAAAAGTAGCTCATCCACCTCTTTGTTCAACTGATCTATCCATCTATCAAGCATTCCAACCTTACTCCTCATTTGTACAAGGTCATCAACCTCCTACTTACTCAACAAAATTGGTGTTTCTGGAACAATAGATTGAGAGGAAATAGGGGTAGATACATCCTTCAGGAACCTATGCAATTGGTCTAATTGAGCCTTAAGCTCTTCTTTTCTTTGTTTTTCCTTTATCATCCTAGATTTGGTGGAGGATGCCACTATGTCAATAAGGTTAATCTATTGATTTCTTGTTGGTTTCTTCAAATTAACCATACCCAACTGATAATCAGTTAATTGCATATCTTTCCTATCCTTTTCAATGATTGGAATGGCACATTCAGCTATGATTTCACCTATATCTATTAGCTTTGTAAAATGAAGGACCCTAGCCTTTTTCTTGGGCCTTTCTTTCTCTATTTCTTTCTTCATGTCTTCCCAATTCAAGGGTTGAGGCTAGACTACTTGTTTCTTTTCGAGGTTGAGCTTCAACCATGTTGGAGCAGCAGCAGGAGTTATCACTTGTGTGGAATAAATCACGAGAGAAATAGATTGCCAAATTGCTTCCCTAGGTTGAGAGTCAACCTCTTGTTGTTTCTCCTTCTCTTCTCTTTCCTTAGCCAATCTTTTAGCCTCAATTTTTTCTTTTTTCTCTTGCACCCTTTTATCTTCTAGCTCCTTTTTCAAAAGTTATTCTTCTAACATCTTCTCCTCTAGTCTCCTTTGCTCTAATAGGTCCTCTCTCTCTTTCAACATATCATCTCTTTGTTTCTCTAATTTTTTGACCTTATCCCACATTTTGGCTTGTTCTTGCTCATACTTGGCCTGTTCTTTTGTTTCCCTTTCTCTCAACAGGTCTTCTTCCTCTTCTCTCCTCTTATGAGCTTCCTCAACTACTCTAAATTTGGCCTCAAGGGCCTCTCTATCTCTCCTTTATTGAGATTTCTCTTCCTCAAGCTCATGAATTTTCTGCAACATATCTAACTTATCCCTTTCTTCTTTAGTCTTCAATTCTTGTTCTTTTTGTTGTTGCAACAAATATTTATTTTTCCTTTGTTTCATTGTTGGCTCTTCTTCTTTAGATTTAGCTTTATATTCTTACTACCTAGCAAGTTCCTTAGCTTATGCTTTGGTATCCACTTCCTTCTTAGAATCCTCGAAGAGTTCCCAATGATCCTCCAGGTTGAGGAAATGCTCAATCCCCACATCTTCAGTCTCTTCATTGGGTGTAGTCACAAGATTTTTTGTGTATGATTGGTTAGCCTCTGAATATGTATCAATATCATGGATCTCAACCACATGCTCTTTCCCTTTTAAAGATTCAACCTACTTATGAAGGCTTCTAGTGGGCATCTCATCAATAGGTTTCTCAGTAAGGGGATGTTGAGTTGAGATTTTACCTCTAGCAGTTGTTGAAGCTACAGGTTGAGTTGAAGTCTCTTCTCTAGCAATTGAGGTCTTGGGGTGAGATGAGGTTTCTTCTGCAGTAGTTGTAGTTTCTTCACCTTGTGATTTAGGGATATCCTGAGCTAGTATTGCTAGATGAGGCTCCTCCCCAAATTTAGGAGGGAGAAACTCCAATGGTTCTTTAGGATGTGTCTTCCTCTTAGTTATTTTGTACCCTTGGGTACCTACAACTTTCCTCTTCTTAGAAATCTGAGCCTCTAGCTCCTTGATTTTCATCACCACCCACTGGATACTTCGATCCATCATAGTTCTTTCAATTTTCTTAATGTCAATTTGGACTCTTCCTCATCCCAGTTTACTGGATCTAGGTCTGTGGTACCTATGTTTTCAACCTCATATTGGGGATCCAAGGTTAAGCCATCATCAGATAATGTATCAGGAATATCTTCCTTTGTCACATACTCAATCATTAATGGGATGGGAAACCTTTCATAATTCTTCCTTCTTACATCATATTCATCTTGTAGATCCATCCAAAAATATTCTAAAAATTTGAAATTCTTCTCAAAGACAGTAGGGAACAAATCATTCATCTTATTCTTGGGATCAAAATGCTTCTGAGATGTATATAAACCCAATTTCAAATAAATATATTCTTCACAAATTGCCTTAGCAACCACATTATGTGTGCAACTATACTCCCCTAACTTCATGGAAAATTTATGGCAACTAGTCTTATGCTTTCTAGAAAATTTAAGATTGACTCATATGGCTTGATAGATGAATTCCATAAGGACAATTTTGTTACTACAACATCTTGGAAGCATATGAGGATTGCCATCAGAACCTGCCAACCTAAAGTAAGTAAACTTGGGGTATTGAATGTACCAATGTCCCCATTCTGCAATGAACGCCATGGCTTCCTTGCTTAATCTATACCCTACATCACCTATCAACCGGTTAATGATAACATACAAGAATGCATCATTAACCCTTCTATAGTGCAACTCTGATTTTTACAAAGTTAGTTTATTATAATGATCCCACACTTTTTTCTGTCCAAGGGCTTCTCCCAATACTCCAACTACATTCACACTAGGGAAAATGCCCCTCCTTGTAGCTACATACACTACATAAGAAGTCATGAAGAAACTCTTTGTTTTCCCCACTCTAAGCATCTGATTATGTAAGCTCTCTAACAAAATCATTGGCCAATAAAATTATTTCTTTCCATCCAAAATAGTTTGAATGAATGGAAACATCCATTCCTTAAAGTGTGAAGAATCTCTCTTTTTGAACACTCTAGAAAGCATCATGATTATGCCACCAATATCCTTACTAAAATCTGCTCTCTTTGGCTGATCAAGAAGCTTAGTCAAGGATTTATTTTCCACCCTCATCTGTTTCTTGTTGATGTGGTTCATGTTAGCTTCCTTGTGGTTGTTATACAATTGTAATGCCTTTGCTTCATTGATTTGTTTGAGTTTTTGTGGTGTAGGTGCATCAAACATGAATCTTATCATCTATGGAGTGAGATCAATGATGATATTCCCTTGCAAGTCCACACATTTCCTTGTTGCTAGGTTGTAAGCTCCTACTGCAGTAAGTATGAGCTCTTGACATTGAACTGATAGAGGAAAGAGGGCAACATGTGTCAATCCAGATTAAATAATTATTTATGTTCTCCCTGTCACATCCTCTATGAATTTTCTCTAACCAACTGCTCATAGTTGAATGGCCCTAAGTTTGTATCAGTGATATTAACCCAGTCTGAATCCACCTTGTTGGTTGTAATAGTGGGACTCTTGTGCTTGTATCTCAATGTGTAAGGGAGTTGCTCCACCTTTATGTTCTTAGGCTTTGTTGGCCTTGAACTTTCTGCACCCTGGCTTCATCTTTGAGAAGCTTCTTCAGATGCTTTTGAAATTTTTCACTCCTGTAAAATAGTCCTACTAGATCAACAAAGACTTGGAAACCATTACATTGATATTACCTTTCATATCATCTTCTATTCATCCAATGAAACTCTACATACTTAGTCAAATTTTGCACTTATCAAAAATGGAGCCAAGAGAGAATCAAAAATATAAATCCTTTTAATATAGGCAAGATTAGGATCGAAACCAACACGATACCATAACCAAGATCAGAATGGTAATTAGACCCAGAACCAGCTGATGGTTCCAAGTTCATTTCCTACTCCGGTTCCACTTCTGCCAAAAGAATAAAGGTGTAGACCAGAATCAACATTCATCAGAAGTGAGATCATTTTGGGAATTGATTCTTATGGAAACACTCATGGGACAAGTTCATTCTCGCATCTGCTTCCACAAGTTTATTATTCAAATAAAGCACATTTAAACACACAGTCACACCAACTTCAGACTTAGGTCACATGAAACCATAAGGATACTTTTAAATAAGGGGTTTAACCTCAGCCTTAATAGGACAAAACTAAATTTGAACTTTTTAGGGCATGATATTGTAAAGGTCAACACACAAACCATAATTTGTGTGACCCATTGATTTAGGAAATTACGGCATCAAGAACCCAACATGAAAAGAATTGAATCTACATGGGAATAGGAACAAAGGGGTCATCAAACAAATTTCAAACCATTTAAAGCACACAAATCCCTCAAAATGAAACCCTAGTTAAAACTAGGGCATGGAAGAATGGACATGCCACCAAATGAAGAAAATGATAGCAGAACGACAACGTGAACAAGAAAAGTAAAAAAACCAAAATGGAAAATGGGAGGAAAACAAAAAAAAACTAGAAACAAGTGAAAAACAAACAAAAACACACGAAGATCCATGAGAGAAAGTCTCATGAAGATGTGAAGAACACAACAAATGACAAAAAAGAAAAACACAAATGGAAGGGGAAAACCACCTACCTCAAAACACTACTAAGAAAGGTTGAGACTCTAACAAGAATCTGCTCACCAACGTACACCCACAATCAATTCATACTCCTCTCAAAGTTACTTAGGCTCTGGCTCGTAAAAATTTTTTTAGATAATGATTATGAGCTAAAATAACCTTGATTAAAGTTTAAAATCTAGTTCGCACATGTGAGGAGGCTATAATTATTGCAATAAATGTGGTTGGTTGAGCACAAAACCAAAAAACTTAAATGAGTATTCAACCAATGTGCAAATGGAAGGAAGGGCAGACGCAGAAGCAGGGTTAGAACACAACAAGAAACTTTACCCAAGTCTTTTATCTGATTCAAAATCTAGTTACGGTCCTACAATAGGGAAAAGACAACAAAGGGAAATGGGGGAAAAATTGAAACCAAAAATAGACCTGAAACCTTTACAAAGTTCCAAGTTTGGTTCCTATTCTGATTCTGCTCCTGACAAAGGAACAAACACCTACACAAGGACAATGACAAAAGAAACGAAAGGAAGCGGGACCAAAATAAAAATTAGACCTGGAAAAGACACCAAATGATGACAAAACACAAAGGAGAAAAGTGGGAGTGGGATTGGATCCAAAACTAAACTCAGAACTTTACAAAGTTCCCAATTTGGTTTCCATTCTAATTTTTCTTTTATTGGAAGGAAAGAAAGTGAAAAGAAAAAGAAACAAGCAAAAACCCAAAGGAGTAAACCATCCCAAAGTCCATACATGAGCGAAGGAATGAAGAAACAGACAAGGCAAGGACGAGGCCGAGACTGGAACCGAATCTAGACTTGGAACCTTCACAAAGTTCTGAGTCTAGATTCCATTCTGGCTCCGCTTGTGTTAGACAAAAGGAACAAGGACTTAGGAGCAAAAAAGAACAACTCCTAAGATCCAAGTAAAAAGCACCATGGAAAAAAAAAACAAAGGGGGCCCATTTTGACCAAAAAAAATGTGGGGTGGTTATGCAAGGCATAATAAATGGCGAATCGACTGGGAAAATGGTTTACCCATTTTCAAGACACTAAAGAATTCAGTTACCCAAAACCTCTAGTTTATGAACATTCTAACTCAAGTAGGATCAAATATATTGAACAAGGTTGAGCTAGAATCTAATATGTAAATCAACATGAATGACTTTGTATTTGAGTGTTTGTATGTATGGTGCATCTTTCTCCATAAAAACTTCTTTACCCCTTAACAACTATACCTAAAATTTAAGCTACATAAGTTGAGTACTTTAATTGTCATGCAATGATATCTTAGGCATTGCTCCACTGCTAGTCAGGCACCCATAGCCCTGACAGAGATACCTCTAGTTCTCTTAAAGCATTTCTCGACTGTCAGTCAGGCATCCATAGCCCCGATAGAGATACTTGAATTACCCATTTGATATTGATTTTTCCTTCTTTCAATGGTTCTCTTTTCTCTTCCCTTTTTTATTATAGGCTTCACTTGTAGGAATTATTTATTAACTTTTCTCAATACTAAGATATAATTAATCTAAAATGTGGATTGAGAACTACAGTGGACCTCATGACAGTGTTGGGAATTAGTTTTTTTCACTTGAATCTAAGATACAATCACCCTAAGACAAATAGGAATCTTACATAGATAGATGTTTTTTTATCTATTTTGTGACAAATTTCAATCATGGTTCATGAGATTTTTTATAATATACCTTATTCTTAATAACTTTTCAAACCATTTTTTAAAACAATCATAAGACACAAGTTTAGAATGAAATATTTCAACTGGCATACCTAAAAATACCTAAACCAATTTCTCTCCTAGTGCCTACTATATACTTTTAATAACAACCCCTTCATTCCAAAATGGAGGAAAATGAAGGTCCCCAGAAACCAAGACAAAACAAAATAGAACAACAAAAAGAAAACAAAGGGAAAACAAACAAACAAACTTGACACACCAAAACAAAAAAAAATGACAGCTAATTACATATATGCAACCAACAGAAAATCAGACCTTCATGGGCCAAAATAGTGTTTGAGAAACTTCCCATTGACAGGAAATGGAATAGGTTCTCCCATTAAAGTATTCAATCATAAAGCTCTCTCACCAAGGATTTCAGCTATTTGATATGGACCCAACCAAATTCGGTCAAACTTTTGGTGATCTCCTTTCTTCTACTTAGCTTTATCCCATAATAGTACCAAGTTCAATATCCTACAAGCTTTAATTTTTTCTCTTTTGTCAAACCAACATTTGACAAGAACTTGATATTTAGAGAACTATTGTAAAGCAACATCTCTTTGTTCTTCTAGATTTAGTAAATTGGTTAGCCTAACCTCTATCCTATTATCTTTTGAATAGAATTCTTGCATGAACCTAATGACAGGTATATGTCGATGTATAGGAAAGACTGGATCTTGTCCATAGCCTAACTTGAATGGTGAATTCCCTAAAGTGTATTTAATGCAATTTCTATCTACCCATAAGGAAAATCTCAGTTGGGTATGCCAATCCCTAGGGTTACTTTCTAACAACTTCTTAATAACTTCCAATATATTTTTGTTAGTTGACTTAGCTACTCCATTCCCTTGTGAATAGTAATTAGAAGAATATTTCAAGACAATTTTGTGCTCATAAGCCCATTGAATAAACTTAGCAAAAGAGAAAATAGGGCCATTATCACATACCAGGGCAAATGGTACTCCAAACCTAGTTATGATGCATTCATTGAGAAATTTGATGACCACATCGGTGATGCTATTTTTATAGGGCTAAGCCTCAGTCTAGCCCATACAGTATTCATTTTCCATCAAAATGAATTTGTGACATGTAGATGAGTTTGGGTTAATAACCCCAAAAAAATCTAGTGCCCATTGGGAAAATGGTCTTACCTCATACACTGGTTGTAGGGGCATCGCTGGATTACATTCCCTTGATGTCAAATTCTGACATGTATGACATTTCCTCACATGTTGGTGAGCATCCCTCACTCTTTTTGAAAAATTGAGATTGTTGTTGGGTTCCTTCAAGGAGTATACCTTTGGGCTTGGAGAAAAGACAAAATAAGAAGTTGAGGAGAAACTGGCAGAGAAAAGGCTACTGGCATTGCTTGACAAATGTGCTTTTAAACACTCAAATGTTGAAAAAAATATGGAAGTTGTGAAGATCTATGAGTTAGAAGAAAATTTTGTTCTTTCTTATTGCTTGAAGTGGTTGGATGCCACCTAGAACATTAAGGTTGTTATGGACTCCATTGAGTCTCAGTTGACTATTGTCTCTAGTACTTACAATATATACAAAGATAGAAACAGATCAACTTGGAATGCCACCTCTATGCATGAAGATAAATTATTTGTTTTACAAAAGAAAAAGGAAGAGATTATTAGAAAATTTGGTCAGTTAAGTGACATTATAAGATTGGAATACACTCTAGTTGGCAAGGCCTTGGTAGGCACAAAAAAACTTGAGAAGATAAAATTTGACTCCTGATACTTCAAATGGTGTAGAAGAAACTCTAGTAGAGTTGGAATCCCTAAACATGATGTTTATTGCTACAAAGGATAGCTAGGAGAATGGTAAATCAGTATGGGAAGGTATTTTTAAGGAGCTTCAAAGCTTTCCATCCTCTAGTTGACACATGTTTCTTTGTTTTCTTTGGTTTTGTATTTCAATTTTTGGGACACCCTTTATCCTTGATTTCAAAAGGGTAGTGAAGAATGGTGAAATACTTGTGTTAGGGGGAGAAGTGTTGTAAATAAGGGTTTGAAAGTTTTTGCAATTTTTTTTTTGAATTTTTGGCACATGTTTCCATCAATGACAAAGGGGGACATCGTTGGAAAAATGAAGAACATATATTTTTGTTGTTTTTGTGTTGTCATTGATGTCACCATGATATATGTGTTGCAACTGCAAGATCAAGTCTGAATTTGTTCTGGTATTTTGGTTTGGTATCTAAACTAGTATAATGCTTATATCCTTTGGCATTTTGGTCCATGGTTTCTTGTTGTTGATTACTGTTGTTTGCAGTTTTTGTAAATGGTGCATGGAGGTTGCAAGCACATACATTCAAGATCTTACATCTTCATATGCTCGTATGGTGTATCGACATTATTTTGTTGATTGTATCTTTTCATTTAGGTCTATACTTGGCTGACCTAATGGATAATGGTGAATTAATTTTTGTTTTTTGGATATATGTGTGAACTATCTTAGTTCCATGCCAAAACGATATAGTGTGTTGTGTGTCTGAATTATTTTTGGAAGGATTTTACAAAATCTTGTAGTTGATAGTTGGTATTTTTGATAAATAAGAAGTATAAGTAATTAGACTAACTTGATTGATGCTTGTAGAAAAATCAAGTATATATATTGGATAGTTTGTGAAGTCTAACAAAGAGAGAGGTGTGTGTGTTGTGAATGTGAATGTGAAGAAAAGAGAATATGATGAAGTGTTTCAAGTTACTTTACTAAGCTTCATTGGAACTGAATCAACACTCATTAGGTGTATTTTATTAGTTCAATTTCTTGCTATAAGCCATTTTTTCATTGTAACTCTATAGGTAGTGAGCCTTTGTATTTGGATAGTGAGTTCTAGTAGTGAGCCACCCCATTTTTGTAATATCTTATAATCAGTTATACTATATTGTGAGATAACACTCATCATGGCTATTATTATTTTGGGTTTTCCATGTAAAAATCCTAGTGTTCATGTGTTTTGTGATTTCAAACACTATTCACTTCTTATGCACATGATATTATATGAAGGGAAGGTAATGGTGATATGGGGAGAAGAATTGAGAATAAAATATTTGGATAGTGATGGGAATTCTAGGCCAGTATAAATGTGGACATCTATATGGGATAGTAGATGTGGGAGAGCCCACTACTTGTATTTTGAAGAATATTTTGTCAAACCATTATACAGGTTGTTTGGTCACATATGTGATTATAATTTTTCCCTGCAAATATAAAGGTTCCTCTGACCAAAAGAGAAGGGTCGCGATGGAAAAATAAATCACAATTGGGGATTTGGTATGAATTTTCATATTGTACTATTATTAGAGTATATGGATTTGAGGAAACACCATATTTACTACCTAAGACTATGCCACATAGGGTTGCATACCTTGAGATCATAATACAATTGTCTTATTCAACCTTCATGCACCTAAAAAGCTATGGAAGGAAAAAAATTATGTCTTCTACTCTATGTTTTGGTGACATCACTATCATTGCTGATATGGGCTATGACTTGGTTTCCAACAAGCTATATTATTTTGGCTTGAAGATAGGAAACAAAAGAGAAAAAATTGACCCTGAACATTTCATTTATGATGCCAAGATTTCACAAAAATTGAAAGGATATGAACACGAGTTCCATGTGGATGATGTCATTAGGAACTATGAGGAAAATTATGTGAGAATGAGGAAGAATTACTACAATACAATTGTTATGGCTGAGGCTTGGAAAATGAACAATAATCGATCTTATATAGAAGCCTTTCATGAAATCCAAGATCCTATGGAAAGAATTGAAAAAATAATTCTGCATGAAGAAGAACTAATAAAGGATGTATCTCTCATAACTTTTGAAAGGAGAAGAAATATTGGTCCTAGGAGACAAGCTAAGAATGTAGCACCACTGGGCCACTTGTCACCATAGCCTACTCTAGAGGTAAGCTTCTTAGCTAACACCCCAATCATTATTGACAATGATATTGAAGAAGAGGAAGAAATCACCCAGATCAACATTCCTATTGTTCCTTAGTATGAAATGCCACCAGAGAGGAATGCAATGACATTTGAAGCTTCTAATGAGATATATGATGTTGTGAGACATCGTGCTAGTCAAGAATTCATTGCAGATGACACATTTGTTCAAACTTTTGAATTCAAGGTTTTCACTTATGAGTATAAGGGAAAAGTAATAAGGGAAAGGCTAAAAGACATCAACCCTGAGAGAGAAGCAGATGCCTTAAAAGAGATTCAACATGAGGTTGATGAAGAAATGAAGAATATTATTGCTGAAAGATGAAGATCATTATTGCAAGAAGCTTGGGTTATGCTTCTTCCAGGATGGGATATCGGCTTATCCATTGTATTTTCCAACTTTCTAAAGAGGAAAAAAAATACCTTGCAGTTGACAGATGAGGCCAAAGACAAGATATATATTAGATCAGGGTATAACCCTGATAATACTACTTTATAGATGCATGGGAAATTTACCCACCAGGAAAAAGGCCTTCCCTTACTAGTAATCATGATCAGATATTTGGATGTCTTGTGATACAAAGAGTAGGGGAGACAAACCCTATGGAGATTGTTGACTTGAATGTAAATGTGGCAAAATTTACCAAAGCTCAAATTCAAAAATTGGTAAGAGATAATAAGGGACTGATAGAAGAGAATGAGAGGTTAAAGTAGGAGGTGACTAGCTATAGAGATAAACTTCCTTCCTCCTTAGGGCTTTACTCATCACTAGTTGAGTATGAAAGAAGGGTGATTGAGGAATTGTTTGAGACCACCTATTGGAAACACATATATGAGAAAGCCCAGAAGGGACAAGAAGAATTAAAGGAAAAGCTGAAGACCACCACTTTTGAAATGGCATTAGAGATAGTTTGCATGAGGCTCAATGATATGTTTAATCATGTTGACAAGGTCTAGCTTATTCATGACAAAACATATACAACTCTATTAGAACATAAAATATTGTGTGAAAGAATAAAAGAAGTGGAGTCTCACATCAAAGAAAAGAGAGAAGATAACAATACTGTGCTCCAAGAATATCAAGAGCTCATGAGTGGACATGAAAACTTCCATAACATCTTGACACAATAATTAAGTGACTTCAATTAGCCACTAAGTATGGTTGTACCCAACTTCTTTGAGGAATCAGATCTAAAAGATCAAGATACATGGAAGGATGAGATAGCACATCATTTTCTAGGTGTTCTTGATGCAATTAGTGATTAAGATGAGGTACTCAAGAAAACACATGAGTATCTTGGAAGAATTTTTGAACTTGAATATGCAATGAAGGCTATTAAACATAATGTAGGCATTCATGCCAAGAGTGGATACATTGAGCACTTGTCGAGGGTCAACTTATTCATTGCATGAGTCAAATGAAAAGGGAGTAACAAGGATCAGAGTTTAGTGGTTTTGGATACACTATCATGGTGCATGAGCCTTGAATAGGTCTTTAGTGATCATGGGTGCTTCCTGAAGATTAACAGACTATGGTGCATCCACCAACAAAATTTCAAATTTTTAATGTTTATGTTAATCACATTTTAGTTAAGAAGTGATGTAACCTTTTGTGAATGGGCCTGAAGCTTGTTGCTTCCCATATAAATAGGGAAACTAGGGCTCAATTTTGGATATAATCATCATATATATATTCCATTTCATTACTATTAGAGTAGGAATTAGTAAGAAGATAGATTGCACATTCTGCTTATCCATATCATACTGAAGAATTATGTTATAAATGTATACTTTTTGAAGCAATATAATGGAGTAAACTACTTATAATTCATAATCCATTTTCAATGTTCAATTTTTGTGTCAATTTTCATGCTTATATATTACTTTGCTATTTCCAAAGTTATTTCTTCAAGTTATTTAAGTCTACAAGATTTATCAGGACACAATTGTTGTTACTGTGTGATTGTTTTGATATGGTTATAGTAAGAAATAATTAAAATCCTTTCAATTAATCCATCATAATTGGTTCTCTTAGGGATTAAAATCCTTTAAAGATAATTAATCTGACTGGTTTCATTCAAACAAAGAATTAAAATCCTTTCATAGCATCACAGTAATTTGAGGGGATAAACTAGGATCATCAAAGAAGAGTACTATAATAAAAAAACTTGCACGTTTGCATGAGGTGGAAAAATTTCAAGTACCAAGTAGTTAGAGTTAAGCTGAATAATAGGTTTACTTATTTTACAAATCTATCTCCATAATCATCATCCACCTATTCACTCCATTCACCCAATAGGTTAGGAACTGGTCAACTTTAGAATACTTTATACAAACTCAATTCATACTCTTGATTATTCAAATAATTTTAGTAGGAATCAATTAGTAAGCTTTGCATCTACTTCACCCACATGTGCCATACTGAGTAGATTACCCAATTTAGGAACCACATCCAAACTTTAAATCAGCCCTATTATTCAGGTACACCTGCCTAGGTCTAGTAGAGCCTAAAGAGTAGGAGGTAATCAATCTTGTTTTCCTCGTTCATTGACCAAAAGTGTACTAAGACACTAGAACCCTCTTAAGGCTCAAAACCTACACTTTTGAGACCTAACACATAATTTTATTTGCTATCATGAAACTAGTCTTATAGTTTTTGAGGAATGCTTAGAAATTAAATGAGAAGGTTGGCTGGGTGGTCAACCAAATTCTTCATATGTATGCTCCCTAGGCCAAGGAATTAGAGAGATTGATCTCCAAGTTATGTAGGGCCACTGAAGAAGCTTTAAGAGACACTAGAATTCCTGATCGAAGGACAACCTCGAGGAAAGCAAGAGAATTCATCAACTATCAAAAAGTCGTGTCGAAAAGAAAATATTTCTAGGCAGTGTTGAATAGGAAGGTTAATGGTATCAAGGAGTTCAAAATTCTACTTGAATCTAGATTACCTATTCTTTTTTCATGATATAGAGGTTTTCTATCAATTGAGTAGTCGTGGATGCAATTAGACTCAAAATCTAGACTTCCATAGGACTCCTAGGTCTAAGACCATCACCCACTCTTGAGGAAATTGAGAGAGAAATCCTTCCCCTTTCTTAGATTTATTACCAAATAGGAGATGTTTCATCAAGGTGGGGAGGGGTTTCTTTTAAGGAATTCCTCAATCGAGATCAAGCATACAAGATTTTATGCACCCTCATTTGACCCACTAATTTAGATTGGGAGGTCCAACACTCCACCTTCCTCAAACACAAGGAGTTACCAGAGGTCTAGGTTCATGCCTCCACAAGAAAAGCCCCCCTGTGAGTAGCTAGAACTATAAAGCAAATTTTCCATTAAATTTTTCTTTAGTTTTTTACCCTTACTATTTTATGCTTCAGGATGAATCTACGCTCAAAGGATGAAGACTACTCTTGCATAAAGTTGTGCAATGCACCATGTGGTGGTTGCATGGATTTATCTACATATCATTTTCCTTTCGAGCATGAATTGAGGTATGTGTTAGCTTGGTAGGGATTGTCTTCAAAACTACCCTTGCAAGTTTGAGATTTCCTACTTTCTTTGCATTTCATCTATTTGTGTCAAGAAGTTTGTAATTTTGCAAAGTCATCTTTTGGGTAGACTTTTATAGGAAGCACAGTGGGTGTCTTACGTTCAAGGTGGAGCCTTCAAGCTGATGTCATCAACCTCTATAGTCGATTGATCATATTTTTTCCAAGATTTGTTAAAATTTGATTATTTTTGACAACTATCTTTGCTAAAATATCTGAAGCCATTAATGAAGTAGTTAAGACTTAGTGATCAAAGATTTATGTGATCTAATTAAGATCTAAGATCAAATTGTAAGCTATTAGGTTCAAGCATCTAGTAGTTTCTACTTTTGAAATGTTTTTGGTGGTGCCCTCTTCTTCTGGTTATAAATAGGAGTTGGAAACATTGTGTAAAAAGTAAGAAAATTACTTTGAAAATATTTCCAAAGGATATAGATCTATTAGGGAGTTTCTATTTTTTTAGAAGTAGAAGGGTCTTTGCAAAATACAACTATTCTCTCTGGCATGATATATTTATTCCAATCTATCATCGGATTGGTATTTGACCTTTTTTTCAGATATCATAGAAGTTCGATCTATTTGGGAGAAATCCTTTGAAATTGTGCATGTTCTGGCTTTTATAAAATTTCTTTTTCATATTTCGTTCATGTTGGAAAAATTGTGTTAATAGTTTATGTTGGTAGTTTAGATAATTCATTTACATGTATGTTGTTAAGCTTCTATGTTAAATGCTAGTTTTCAAAAATTCGATTATGTCTATTGAACTTTTTATTTTTTGTAAAGGGTTTTCCATTTTCCATATTATGTTGTAAAGGATGAAGGATTCTATAAATTTCTAAATATTTCTATTAACTCTTTATAGTTTTCTTATATTTGATTAGACCTTAATGGGTGCTTCCTATGGGGAGATTTGAAAGACGACATTGTACTTTCTCTAGCCTTTTTACTCATTCTCTTCCCAACAATGAAGGGTTTGTGACATTATATGTCTATCATATTAGTTATAAGGAATAGTTAAGGTTTGAAATGTTGTTAAATATTTGTTGCATCACCATTTTTATGTTTTATTCACATTTCTTTCTACCTTTTCCCTAAACACAAAGAATATTTGGATTTCTATAAAAATCTTTAAGTTCATTTAGTGAGGTGAAAATTGGTCCCCCACTCACTGAATTTCCCATAAGGTTGTTGGAGAAGTGTAAGCTTTGATGATCAACACATAAATTATGAGTAAACAGATCATGGATCTTTCTATTTATCTCCATAGTTGTGTATGTGGATGATTATTTTTTATTAAGGCTCTTATTCAAAGAATAAGCTAAATTCTTTATTAAGAACATAGGTGTGTGAATAAATACTAATATTTTATAAGTAGATTTGGTGAGGAGTACTAAGAAAAATATTGTAAGGTAGTATTATGAGGCTTTAAATGTTCAAGTGAAATGTTGTTGTGGAACCCAAATTATGCTATTTTTGACTCTATAATCTGAGGATAAGGCGCTGATCTCTTTCCTTGGTGTGTGAATTAGATTCCTAGGATCAAACACTTTAGAATACTTTCAATCTTTAAGTTTTATTGAATTTGTATGTTGGGATGACTTCTTCTCTCATTCTATGGTCTTGAGAATGTAAAATGCTTGAATGATTTATGCCAAATCTTCTTATTTTAATGAGTCTCAAGAAAATTTGCATAGAAAACATCTACTTGTCATTTTATTTGTAATGATTGGCATATTATATTGATAAATATTGTTAGGGATCACTCTCCTAGGCTTGGAAAATCCTAAAGTGTAGAGGGAAAGTTGTACTTTTCACCTGTTCATTGGCCAATCCATCAAGGTAACCAATCATTGAAAGTAGATAAATCATATGTTATTTTTGAGATCAAATTGGGAATTAAGAAAACCAATAGGGTTTAGGGTATAGATTTTAGGGTTAAGGCTATAATTTTTAGGCTTTAGGGTATAGAGTTTAGGGTTGAGGATTCAGAATATAGGATTTAGGGCCTAGGGTTAAGGGATGGTGTTCAATTTTGAGGGTATAAGGTTGAGTATATATTAGATGCACATGAAAACTAAGAGGGGGGTGAGTCAGTTGTATACTTGAGAAAAATTAAACCCTCAATATCTTTTCAAACCATTATCAACCATTCAACCCTTAAAATATATTAACAGAATGTAAACATATGGAACAGCAATGTAAACACATCAAACACCTGAGAACACTATGTTTACATGGAAAACCCAAGAAGGAAAAAAGCATGTTAAGGATTAGGTCACATATATATGAATTGAAAAACTAAATAAAATTAGGCTCACTACCAAGGGCTCACTTCCCCAAAATAGAAGAAAGGCTCATTGTCAGGTGGATCACCACTATATAAGAAAGAAGATAAAAGGAGACTGTTACAAAGAGATTCAATATCTCAAGGTAATAAGAAAAATCCACTTCTAAAAATTTGTCATTTGCAACCTTCAACTCATTGCTTCCAATAACTTTAAGCACATTGCAAAAGTATAGACCCTTTTGCTTAGTGTTTCAGAGTCATATGAATTAATCTCACACTAAAATCACCAAACTTAATCAAATTCACATCTTTATCATACCTTCTATGGATCCACACTCATTTCTTAAATTTTCCTTACTTATATACTATCCATGACCTCAAAAATCTCAATTAGGTTGGCCCTAATAAAATGTATGCACCTAAAATGTGCAACACCACAATAGGTCAGCACCAAACACATCTGTAGTAAAAATAATTGAAGGATGAGCACAAAAATAGTTAACTAGGACCCAAATCCACATCACCATGCTACAAATTACTTTCATAATCCACCAGGCACCTCTATAAATAGTGCTAGCATGTTAGGTCAAAAAAACTTAAACTAACACTACAAGAGACCACATATACACTTCTTTAGGTCATTAAGACTAAAAAAAATCACTTCAAAACATCCAAAAAACATCTTGGAACATTCAACATCATCATAATATTTTTTAACTTTTCCACAACCACCTGAAACTAAGAACACCATTAGTTTGTGCAACTAGACACATTGCCACATAACATAATTTACTAACCAACCTTGAGAAACACCTCGACACCTAAAACCTTAAGGAAAGGAAGTTACAAATAGTATAAGAACATTCCCAAAATCCACCAAACAAGAAAAATTTCTGTAGAGAAATGTGGAGCAATCACATTTTTGTCAGACCACTTATATAGATAGATAAACTGTCAAGCACAAATTTCATGATATAATGATCTAGAACTTAAAAATCTAGACAATAGGTCAGCACCAAACACATCTGTAGTAAAAATAATTGAAGGATGAGCACAAAAATAGTTAACTAGGACCTAAATCCACATCACCATGCTACACATTACATTCATAATCCACCAGGTACCTCTATAAATAGTGCTAGCATGTTAGGTCAAAAAAACTTAAACTAACACTACAAGAGACCACATATACACTTCTTTAGGTCATTAAGACTAAAAAAAATCACTTCAAAACATCCAAAAAACATCTTGGAACATTCAACATCATCATAATATTTTTTAACTTTTCCACAACCACCTGAAACTAAGAACACCATTAGTTTGTGCAACTAGACACATTGCCACATAGCATAATTTACTAACCAACCTTGAGAAACACCTCGACACCTAAAACCTTAAGGAAAGGAAGTTACAAATAGTATAAGAACATTCCCAAAATCCACCAAACAAGAAAAATTTATGTAGAGAAATGTGGAGCAATCACATTTTTGTCAGACCACTTATATAAATAGATAAACTGTTAAGCACAAATTTCATGATATAATGATCTAGAACTTAAAACTATAGATATAAAATCTATAAACACCTCTAACTATTACATCTAAAATCCACAAGCATATATTCAACCATGATGAAATTTTAAGCACAACACTGAACACACCTCTATCAAAATGCTCACTCTTTTATTCAAATTTTCTCAAAAGCACTTTGAATCTAAGTGAACTTACTACAAGTGCAAATCATATCCATCAAGAAATCAATGAAAAAATTGATGATAGGACCACACTACCTTCTTATCTAATCACAACACATCCATACTAGTACATGACAACAATATCCCAAATTATGACAACACCAAGAGTCTTCCAAAAAATCCAACACATAATCTCCATATAGTTGACATCAATAACTAATAGTAGAAACTATTGAAATCAATGACAATACCAAAAATATTGCAATAGTATCCCCCTTTATCATTAATGAAAACACTAGCTCTTTGAAAAACCATCAATAACAAAAGCAACAAAAATAACCAATTAAAACTCCACAACAAGAAGTACTTCCCTTGATTGGGACAATACTTCAGACCGTATTCACTTCCACACTATTCAACCAACTCTCTCCTAAGAAACTCTTGATTTCTCTCTAGCTTTCTCCCCCTTTGACATCAATTCCTTGTGTTTTTCATACTTTTCTTTCTCTCCCTTTGACATGAATTAAAAAGGGCCATTAACTCATCAACTCTATTTCCTACATTGAAATCTCTTGGTCTCTCCCTTTGAAAAAATTCAAAGGATAAAATCTACACTTTTCACACTTCATATGCATACACGACTATAACACCACTTGCAACACTAGTAAGCAACAACACTCTTTCTTCACTTTACTCACTTTTTAATAGTCTCCCCCTTAAGGGCACAAATTATTCTCCATATGACCACCAATAGCACTACTACCTATTACCCCTAAGAGGTAGTCTTCAACATCAGTCTGAGACTAAGAATGTATCTTGAAATTCTTCTCAAATGTATGCACCAAGTTATGCATCTTAATTGAAAGGAGGGGCAACAATCCCTAACTTCTATCACCGACAATCAAAAGTATCTTTTAGAAGATCCTTTGTAAATATATCTACAACTTGATCCTTTGTAAGAACATACTCCAACTTCACCTCATTCCTTCAACTTTATCTCTTAGAAAGTGATATTGGATTGAGATATGCTTTTCATGAATGCATTACCAAGTTCTTTGAGATATTTATAGCACTAGTATTATCACATAAGATAGTAATAGGTTCATCATGTGATGCTCTAACTTCCTTCAATGTTCTCTTCATCCACAAAACCTATGTCCAACATGATGCTATCATAATATAGTATACCTCTTTAGTAGATAATGAAACCAAATCATCCTTTTTACTCAACCATGAAACCATTCCACTTCCAAGAAAGAATGTGCCACCACTTGCACTTATTCTTTCATCTTTATATACACCCAATGAGAACTTAGTATCTTTAGGATGCCATAAACCAAAGTCTAGAGTGCCCTTCAAGTATCTAAATATCTTCTTCATAGCCACAAAATGGCATTCTCTAGGATCTTCTTGAAATATGGCCACAAGACAGATTGAATGGATTATATCTAGTGTAGTAGTATTCAGGTATAGCAATCCACCAATCATTGATCTATATTTACTCTGATCAACCTTAGAAGATTCATCATTTTTTCTCAAAATACAGCCAACAACCATAGGAGTACACATTGGTTTAGAATCCTTCATTCCAAACTTCATTAACATTTTCTTGACATATTTTGACATTTAAATGAAAATACCTTTTTCTAATTGAATGATTAGTAAACCAAGTAATAAATTCATCTCCCCAAAAATTGGCATCTCAAAATCCTTCTACATTTCCTTTGAAAACTTCTTGCACATACCTTAATTTCCTCCAAAGATAATGGCATCCACATATATTACCACAGTAAAAAAAATTATCCTTCAACCTTGAAGTAAATACTGCTATCTGCAATACCTTTTCTAAATCCCTATTGCAACAAATACCTGGCTAGTCCTACATACTAAGCTCTAGGAGCTTGTTTAAGTCCATATAATTATTTTTTCAAGTACAAACCATATCAACATCAACTGATAACTGAAATTATTTTGGTTATTCAATGTATACTTCTTCATCTAACTCACCATTCCAGAATGCAAACTTCATATCCATCTAATATTTTTTGAAGTCTCTTTGTACTAAAAAATAAAAAAACATTCTAATGGATTCCACCTTTACCACTAGAGAAAATGTCTCCTCAAAATATATTCCTTCTACTTGTGAGTATCCCTTACACACAAGTGTAGCCTATTTTTTGAAAATTATCCCATCCTCATTTAGTTTTTTCCTAAAAACCCACTTAGTTCCTATCACATTCTTATTTTCCTATCATGGGACCAATTTTTAAGTCTGCTTCTTCTCAATCTATTCCAATTCTTCTTTCATTAATTTGATCTTACTTTCATCTTTGCATGCCTCAATCAATGTTTTTGGTTCCACCTCTAAAATTAAACATAAATTTACTTGGTTTTCTCTTATAGTTTCTTTCTTCCTTGTCCATACACCTTTTATTTTATCTCCAATGATTTGATCTTCAGAATGATTTTGATGCGCATACTTAGGAGTCTTAGGGATTTTTTCGGATCTTCTTCCTCTTCAATTGTCATCTCTTTTTCCTTTTCTTCTTCTTCACTACAAGTGGATTCATCAGATTGATATCCTTCTATTAGTATTGAGATCTATAGTGGTTCTTCAACCACCTTAACACTTTCAATTTCAACAATCTTCTTTAGGACTTTACTATAGCACTGGTATGCTTTTCTTCTTGTAGAATATCCAAGGAAGATTCCTTCAACAAATCTTGTATCAAACTTTCCTAATTTTTTTACTTAATCTAATATGATATAGTATTTTCTTCTATAAAAATTGAAATACTTTACATTAGGAGGTTTACCATACCATAACTCAGGGATTATTTTAACTATTTACTCTTGTTTGACCTCTGTTAAGAATTTAGATTGCAATATGAATTGCTTCTATCTAATAGACATCTAGTAGATTTGATTCCTTCATCATTTTCCTAGCAGTTTATTGAACTATTCTATTCTTCCTCTCAACAATTCCATTCTATTGAGGAGTTCTAGGAGCTAACAAATGTCAAGATTTATTCCATGATCTTCATAAAAATTGTTAAACTCATTTGAAGTAAACTCACCACCTCTATCATATCTCAAGCATTTATTTTTTACATCGATTTCATTCTTAACCATAGATTTGAATGCTTTGAACTTATCTAGAGCTTCTAATTTTTCTTTAAGAAATGTTACCAAAGTCATTCTAAAATAATCATCAATCAATAGCATGAAAAACATGTTACCATATGATCTTATTTTTGTAGGTCCAAATGGATTTTTGTGTACCAACTCCAAAGAATCTATGGTAGAATATTCCTTTTTCTTGAACCTCTTCTTTGTTTTCTTTCCAAACTAACTTCCTAGCATATTGTATTGATACTATTTGTAATATTTGCACCAGTAAAACTAGTGTTCACTAATCTCTCAAAATTGATGTGACCCATTCTTTTATGCCATAGCCAACTTTCATTGATTTGAGACATAAAGAATTTTGCACCACTACCTTTCAGCTAATAAAAATTACCTTTTATCCTTGTTCCAACAACAACTAGAGTACTAGAACTACCTTTTCTGATTTGAAAACCACCATCCTGAAACACAATTTTATATCCTTTTCTATAGTTTTGTCCTAAACTTATAAGATTATGCCAAAGACCCTTGACATAAAGAACATCATCTATATTATGCTTTCCATCAAAACTGATTGAACCTTTTCCACAAATCTTAACAGGTATATCATCCCAAAACTTAACAAGACCACCATCATAAATTTGAAGTATAACAAATTTAATCTTATAACCAGTTATATGATTTGAGCATCCACTATCAATGATTTAGTAGTTCCTTTTTTCTCTTGCTTGAAAAGCAATCAACATAGTTCCTTCAATGTTATTACCTATTACCAAAGCACTTTCCTTCACACATCTTTCAAGATAAGTAGAATTAGTTCTAAATTTTAGATCCATGAACAAGAATTCATCACTATCCTCAACAAGATAGTTAGATTCTTTATCATCAAATGCACCATTGTCTCTTTCAACATAGTAAACCTTCTTGACAAATTTTCCTTTATGATCCTTAGGTTTTTCATTTGTAACTTGGATTGGACATTTAGAAGCATAATGACCTATCTTTCCACAATTGAAAGACTTAAATAGTAACTTACCTCTATATTTTCTAGTGCCCTTCTTCAATCTCCTAAAAAAAATTGTTTGCACCTCATTGAGATCATCCCAATCTGATTCATCATCCTTCTCTACCTTATAGACTTTAAAAGTAGTTTCTTTCTTTGTAGCATCTTGACCAAAATCTCTTAGTTCATAATAAATTAAAGCACCAAGAATATGATCTCTAGAGTAATTATCCAAATTCTAAGCTTCATCAATAGCAAACACTTTAGAACAATAAGTTTTCATAAGAGTTTTTATTACCTTTTTCACAATATTTCTTTCTTCTAGCTTACCACCAACACCAATGATGTCATTGACAACTTCATTGACTTTGAGCATGTAGGTAGTAATATCTTCATCTTCATATATCCTTAGGGTTTCAAATTTGGCTTTGTAGTTCTACATCTTTTCTTTTTTGACTTTATCATACCCTTCATAAATACTTTCTAACTTTATCTAGACTTCTTCAACTAATTTCAGACGTATCTGTGCATGTTCAAATTAGAGAGGCCATTTAGGATACAATTCCTTTCTTTTTCCATTTCTATCATATTCCTTCATTTCATCATCACTTGTCAAACGAGTAATAGGCATAGTGCATCCTTTTTCAACTAATTTTTAGATACCAAATCCAAGAGATACCAAAAATGACTCCATCCTAGATTTCCAACAACAATAATTTGTTCCATTGAACATAGGATTTTTGACACCCTTCCTATGCACCATTTGGATCTACCTCAAGCAATTAAGATTTCTACAAGGAGCCAAAACTTTGATACCAGTTGTTATATTCACAAGACAACTAGGAGGGGGGATGAATTAGTTGTATACTTCAAAAAATTCAAGCCCTAAATATCATTTCAAACCCTTATCAACAATTAAACACTTATCATGCATTAGTAGAATGTAAACATATGAAAAATAATGCAAAAATGTCAAATATGTAAGAACACTAGATTTATGTGGAAAATAAAAGAAGGGAAAAACCACAGTCCGGATTAGATCACATATATATGAATTGCAACACTGAATACAATTAGGCTCACTACCAAGGGATCATTTCCTAGAAATAGAATAAAGGCTCACTATCGGGTGGCTCATTGCCAAGAAGAAAGAAGATAAAATAATATTGCTATATAGAGATTCACTATCTCAAGGAAATATAATAAATCCACCACTAAAACTTTATGCCATTGACAACCTTTAGTTCATTGCTTCTGGTAACTTCAAGAACACTACAAATGTAGATCCTTTTTCTCATTGCTTAAAATTAATAGGCATTAATCTCACAATCAGATCACGAAAATTAATCAAATTTGCATCTTTAGCACACCTTCTATAGATCCACACTCATTTCCAATTATTTTCCTTATATACCATCCACGACCTAAAAAATATCAATTAGGTTGATCTTAATGAAACATGCACACCTAAAATGTGCAACACCAAAATAAGTCAAGGCCAACCACCTACAAGGTGGAAAGAAGTGAAGTATGACCACACTAATGGTTAACTAGGACCAAATCCACATCACTATGTACACAATACATTCACAATCCATGAGGTACCTCTACAAATAGCACTAGCATGCCAACTTGAACAAACACTATAAGAAACCACATACACACTTCTCTATGTCATGCAGATAACATAACAAAAATTCACAACATCCACACAACATCTCAAAAAATTCTAGCATCATCAATATATTTTGTAATTTTTCCACTACCACTTGAAATTGAGAACACCATTATTGTATGCAACCAGACACATTGACATAGAACACAACTTGCTAACCAACCTTGTGGAACACCTCAACACTTAAAACCTCAAGACAAGGAAGTTATAGATAGTATAAGAATGTTCCAAAATGTACAAGACAAGAAACTTCACTGTGGAGAAATGTGGAGAAATCTCATTTCTCCTAGACCACTTTCTACATAGAAAGATAAACTATCAAACACTACTTCAAATGATTGCAGAATGATCCAAAACTTGAAACTATGGATATAGAACCTATAAACACCTTTGATCATCATAAAAAAACTATGAAATCATATCTTCAACCATGAATAAAGATAGAGCACAACATTGAACACACCTCTCTTACACATCTCACCCTTTAATTCAATTTTTATCAAAATCACTTGAAAACCAAGTGAACTTACTCCAATTGCAACTCTTATCCATCAAGACATCAATGACAACACTGATGAGAACAACACAATACCTTCTTATCAAATAAAAAAAATCCATACTAGTACTTGAAAAAAATATCCCTAATTATGACAACACCAACATTCTTCCAACAACTCCAACTCATAATCTCCATATAGTTGATATCAATGAAAACACTAGTAGCATACTTTCAACACTATATAACATATAAGCTTTAGATTATTTGGTATAGGGTTGAAGTTATACTTGTTATGGTGGAGGATATAAATTGTAGGGTTGAGAGTGTAGAGTTTAGGGTTGAGGGTATGGGTTTGTAGTTGAGGGAAAAATGTATAGAGTATAGAGTATATGCTTTAGTGTATAGGCATTTGACTATAGAGTTCAGGGTATATATTTTAGGGTTGAGGGTATTGGGTATAGGGTCAAAGTTATATGATTTATGGGTTAGGGTATAAGGTATAGGGTTTTGGTTTGAGGGTGTGGACTTTATAGTTGGGGGTTTTGTGTGTAGGCTTAGAGCCTAAGATTGAGGGCATAAGGTTTAAGGTTGATGGTACTATGTATAGGTTCAAGGCTATATGGTTTATAGTGGAGGGTATAATATTGAGGATGTATATAGGGACATATATGTACATTATGTGATAGAGGATTATAGGTTATATAGAATAATAAAGGGATTATCTATCATTAGATTCTTTGGTGGATATATATTGAAAAATAGGATTAATTTTAAGTAAAGGGTATGTGCAGGATCATCATGGAAAAAATAGGCCCTTAAGTGGCAAAAAATTTAGAAAAATCAATTAGGAAACTTGACGTAAGAATTTGAATAAGTTATCTATATTATTTCAAAAATATGTAAGAATAGAGTCTATAGCAAATTGAATGTAGCTTCTAAACTACAAGGTTCATTTTTTAAAAAATGAAAATCTATTTGGTGAAAATTTGAAATTTCAATGCAATAGTACTTATATTTCAAGGAAGAAATAAGAAGTAGGTGTCTATCTGACCACCCTAACCACAATAAAATGATTATATTTTTTATAAGATTTAAGATATAACTAGAGGACTCATGTCCTAATGTGATGCATTATTTTTTGTAACTTTTTTCCAAGTAAATAATTAATTATGAATTTTTTATTACAACTTTTAAAAAATATTAAAACTCGTATGTCTAACCACCTTAACTTGGTCAAAAATTCATGAAATTCAATTTTTTTTTTTTTAATCCTATAGTATGCAAAGCATAGAATGTGACACATGTTTCATATTCAAAAAAATGTGATACTGTTTGAAAGCTATAGATATTTTTCAATCAGCCTATCAATCAGGACTTTAGTCATAATTCAAATAGAAAATGAATAATAATTATTTATTAAATTCAACGTAAAGCATAATTTATATTGGTGGAAAGCTGAGAATCTCCTTTAAAAATTCTTTTTATTTCATCAATATTGGGTAAAAAAAAAGTCATCAGCCACATGGGCCATCATATCACTTACATATCGCCACTTTTTGGCCCATCATGATCTTGCACATACCCTAAAATTGATGATAATATTTTTTTAGTGTTCACAGGAGTCCAAAATAGTTATCAAGGTTATGATTGGAAGCCAACCAAACTAGTTTTCAACATTAATTATTCTTCCTTATTATGACGAATTTTGAGCTAAAAATACTTGAGGTAACAAGACTACCTTTGATGTTGGTCATTTTACATAATTTATTATATTTATCTAAATTTAAGAGGCTTAGAATCTATGCGAATAAAAATCACATTCCCAAAGATATAGTAGTTTAATTATTTACAAACTTAAACAATGGATATAACTCGTCATACATGTGGTGTCTATATATAGTGTTAGAGAAAATCTCACTATATCCTACGTGTTGTACCATGCACTTGCATTTCATTATGTTTTTGAAAAAATGGGTTCCCCCTCTCTTCTTTTTGGTGTGTTGTTTTCACCTTCTTTTTTTATGGCCTCTTGGCATGAGGTATTTGTTAAGGTGAATTTTTTGGGGATTATGGAGCCTTGCAACATGGCCATGAAGTGTGGATGGTTTTTGTTGGTTGTTTCTATGCTTTCATTGATGTCAACATGGTGAAAACTATATTGGAAGTATACTTGGTTTACCAGAAGTTTCTCTCTCTTGGTAATGCTCTTTTGTGATGGATCAGTGTGTTGGTATTTGAGTTTGGAATTCATGGCAAGAATATATAACTCTAATATCTTAACCATGTTATTATGACTCATTTAAACAATTATATCCTGGATCTTGAGACTTTTTTTTGTTGTGAGCAAAAAGTTATCTTTGACAAAGTTCAACTCTATATTCTAGCTTGGTATATTTGTGTGGGAGACTCCACATTTTCTTAAGGTGAACATTCTTATGCTGTAGTTTTATTATCAGTCTCTATGATAGTAGTATGATGGAAAATTAGTACGTTCTTAGATCTGGAAGGTGTTTTCTTTGAGGTTTGTTTATTGGTTTGGAGAATTGTGTTCTAGTCTTGTCCAACTCAGTGTATGCAATTCATTAAGGAGACTATTTATGCTTTATTGATGTTAACTGACTTGGTACAATGCACTACATGAATAAAATGTTTAAACCATATATGGTTCCAAAAAAAAGAGTTTTGACTACTTTTTCATCTAATTAGGTCGAACTAATTGATGAATAAGATATATATATATATATATATATATATATATATATATATATATATATATGAGATATTTTAAAGTGGAAGTGTATGTGGAAGTGAGAAGTGGGAGAAAGGTGAAGATTCGAGCCTAAATGCTTTATCAATTGTAGATAAATGAAAATTAGTTGATTGACTACTATGTGAGGCAATACTTCATATTTTGAGCTTCATTGGAACTGAACCCTACACATTGAAGGTGTATCCTATTAGTTCAATCTTTTGGCAATGAACTGCAATCTTTGTATCTTCACAATTAGCCATCTTTTGTACTTAGGAAGTGATCATTTCAAAGGAAAGTGAGTCATAGTAGTGAGCCCTGTAAAATTTTGTATCTGGATATAATATATTGTGAGTTAATCATCACTGTGGTTTTTCCCTTTTTGGGTTTTCCACATAAAAATATTGGTGTTCATGTGTATTGTTGCATTGGTTTATTTCTATGTTCTCCTTTGTTGATTTAATTAGAATTGTGATAATGGGTAGATGGATTTTTTTTTTATTTTTATGGAATACTAATTCATCCCCCTCTTAGTATTTCAAATTTTCAACAATTGGTATTAGAGCCTAGTTCCTTGGAAGAAGCCTAACAACTTGATGAAGGTCTTGAAATTTGAGTATAAGATTTTTTTTCCTTCGAAAGTGGTCTCTACTTGATATTAAGAATAAATAGTAGATCTGAAGGAAAAATTGATGAAAGTGAATGAGTAGATTGAAAAACTGCAAAGTAAAAGTGTTGAAGTATGTGATCTATTAGTTAAGGTAGATGCAATTGTCTCTAGCCTACTACAACAATTGGATGAAAAGAAAAGAGCTAAATAATGTCAGCAAATTGAAATTCAAAGGAAGATGGATGAATGCATAAAGCTTGAGGAAGAAGTAGAAATATTGAGATCTGATTTGGAAAAGGCAAGAATTTTTGAGGAAAAAATTAAGATAAGCTCAGAAATGCTTGATGAATTGATTACTTCTCAGAAACAAATGCATAAGAGTGGCTTAGGGTTTGAGGAAGGTCAAAGTTCTAAAGTGAAGCAATCTACTTGTAAGAAGAATCGGTGAAAATATGAATGAATCAAGGATCTAAGATGCAATTCCATAAGAAATCCTATCAAACAACCTAATACTAAAAGGTATTTATCTTCCAATCATGTTTATTATTCTTGCAAGAAATTTTGTCATAAGGAAAAGGATTACAAAAGTAAAATGAATGATTCTTTATCACTCTCCGACAAACATTTTAAGTGCAAGAAGGTTGAAAATAAAGATATTTTGTGTGAGAATAAGTTGAAAGTAAGAATGGAAAGAAAAATTATATTTGATGTAAGTGCAGCAATTCAGAACCTCTTGATAATAACTGTAGAAGAAGAAAAAATTATCTAGTGAAGAAACATGATCAAATCATTGATCTAGAAGAATCTAGAAAAGAAATGAAAAGAATTTGGAAAAAGGAAGTGAAATTTAATCATGAATCATTAGTCTCATCTGTGCCAACCTCTGGTGTAGATACTTACATCAATTTTTGAGTCAAGTAGTGGCTAAGGGGAGCAATTATCAAAACAATTAAAAAACCCCCCTCATCAATACTTGTGTCACATCATGAAGAAGTATATTTAATGTGGTAAAAAAATTAAGGAATTTTCTCAATCGCATGTGTAAAGGATGATGTTTGCATAATTTGAAAGAATGGAGTACACTAATTTCAAGGTAATCGACCTATAAGTTAAAGCATTTATTGCAAAATCATTCAAAATGAAAGAAATAAATTTGGGTAATTCAAGAGGCATATGTATTTTTGGAGAAGTGTGCAAAGGAAGTTTAGAAGGAAATTTAGAGTTTTAGGGTTTAAAGAAGAAATCAAACAAATTTGAAGTGAGCTCTATAAGTAGGATATCTACTCATTTCTTTCTAGCATTTATAGAGGTATTCCTGTTTTCACAATCTTTTATATTTACTGATGTGGATAATTGAAAGGTTTTAAATAGTGCGAATAAAGTGCAAGTTAATTGGAGAAGATATTTGAAGAATGTGTCAAAAGAGTTTGTTGGTGCATTCTCTCGCATCCCTCTAAGTGTGTTTCCTATAGTGGATATATATGCATTTGTTTACAGTAAGATAGAAGAAATGTCATCAATACAATTGAGCATTGTATGGAAAAATGAATTGGAAGAGAATCATGATGCCTACAAAGTGCTAGTTGAGAAGAAGTTGGATGTTTGGAGGAAAGTCCCCTTGACTAAATTTGAAAAGAAGTATATTCAAATAGTATTGAGTAGAATTCATGATGAATCTTTGTGGATTGATGGAGCACATTTGATTACTAGAGAAGTAATTAGAGATGTAACTGGTTTGTGCTCCTTTGCACCAGTTCCTAGATGGAAGCTTATGGACGAGAAAGATATAATTGAAGCTACTGGTGTGAATCTAGAAGTGAATGAGATTGATTTGAGTTCAATTATGGATCTGACAATCCATTATGCTGCTATGGTCATCGCTCACAAAGTCTGTCTCTCTAGCAATGACCTCACAGTTTCTACTACTATTTTACATATTGCTATTGATATGGTTAAAAGAGGTATGGATTATGACTTGTGTGAATTACTTCGTATACATCTTTTGAACAATTTAAAGGAAATCAAGAAGAATAAGAAGAATACATTATGGTATGGAAATTTGGTTGTTTGTTTGATATTTTACTTTTTGAGAGAATTACTGGTAATAGGAAGGATAGAATGGTCAAATATAGTGCTTATTTCCCTTCAAATCAAGAACTTCATGATAAATCTTTGTAATTCGGATGCATAAGAGATTTCCCTTGCTACATTCTTTGGGAAATTTTAGATGAGGGTGAGTAGAAGGTCTAGGATTTCAATAAGTGTTGTTGAAAGGTACTCTGGAAGCATCAATTTTCTTGTGTCTACAGATTTCTATCACATGGAAGTAGTTGAATCAAGGTTGGTATGGATATCTGAGTTGGATTATGAAGTTTTAGGGGTTGAAATTGATTATTATGCAAAAATTATTTTGGAAAGCCTTAAGAATCTCAATGTAGAAGGTACCTCTGATAGTGCAATTTTGTACAGGAAATAAAAGGAAGAGTGTTGTTAAACAAGAAGTTGTAGAAGAAAGTGAGTTTGAGAGATCTCAACATAAGCATGAAATAATAAACATTTAAAAATATTTGGTAGAATTGCATAAGGTTATTCTCAGTGATGATTTTGATTCATATATTTCTATTGTGGAGAATCTCTAGAATGTGATTGATTCTTTGAAGGTCTACATCTTTGGACTTGAAGTGTATGTTGGAATCTGGCCTGATGAAGGAAATTTGGAAGATATCAAAGAAAAATGTGCAAATGTGAGTAATGAAATAATTAGAGAGTGTACAAATTTGTGAAGAAGAGGCAAAGGGACTACTTTCTTTTTTCCTAGATTGGTTTGGTAGTACACTGAACATAAGAAATGAGATAAGGATAAGTGATACCCAGATGAGCACTCATGTAGATACATATAAGTTGGTACAAGATAGAGATAATCAGAGGTGGTCCTACATTGTGTAGATTTAGGACAAATTCTTTTCTTGTAAGATCAATGAACACAAGTCATCAAGAATTTTTTGGAACTTAGAGACATGATTAAACTCAAGCACATTACTATTTCTAGTGCTCTTGGCAGTATTGGTGAATTATCATAGATAAATCTTAATCTCAATACTTTAGCAGAAGGTATAGAGTCCTTAACTAAGCTTGAGCTATTACACTCTTATAAGTGCAAAAGGTTCAAGGGAAGAAGGTAAAGTGTCATGGAAGGTCATCTTGGAGAGTCTCAAAGGTTCTTCCTCTTCAAGTTAATTCAATGTTTTTGTTCATCTCCTTTTGGTTACATTTTGATACATATATACATATATACCAGACCCCATCCTTTTCCATTTATGTAAAAGGGGGAGAGATAGAGGTTGACAGAGGTAAATTTTTTTTGAGAAGAACAGTCTTGGCAGGGGGAGAATTCAGATGTAGTATATTGAATTTTTTTTATCATGCATGTTGCCATCAATGAAAAAGGGGAAGATTGTTGGGATTATGGAGCCTTGCAACATGAGCATGAAGTGTGGATGGTTTTTTCTTTTCTTTTCTTTTTTTTCATTTATATTAACATGGTCACAATTATAAGGGAAGTCTACTTGGTTTACCAGAAGCTATTCTATGTTGGTAATTCTCTTTTGTGATGGATCAGTGTGTTGGTATTTGAGTTCAGAATTCACTGCAAGAATAGATATGAATATAATCTCTTAACCATGTTACCATGAATCATTTAGATAGATATATCATGTATCTTGCTATTTTTTTTGTTGTGAGTAGAAAATTATCTCTGAAAGATTTCAACTATGTATTCTATCTTGGTATATCTATGTGGGAGACTTTGTATTTTCTTAAGGTGAACATTCTTATGCTTCAGTTTTGTTGTTAGTCTCTATGATGGTAGTATGATGGGAAATTAATGTGTTATCAAATCTTGAAAGTATTTTCTTTGAGGTTTTTTTTTTGGTTTGTATAATTTTGTTCTAGTCTCTATTAACTCAACATATGCAATTCATTAAGGATACTAGTTATGCTTTATGGATGTTAGCCAACTTGGTATAATGCACTACATGAATAAAATGTTTAAATCATATATGGTGCCAAAAAATAGATTTTTGATTTTTTTTTCATCTAATTAGGCCCACCTAATTGTTAAATAAGATATACTTGTATATAAATGAGATGTTTTGAAGTGGAAGTGTGTGTGGAGGTGAGAAGTTAGAGAAAGGTGAAGATTCGAGCCTAAATGCTTTATCAATTGTAGATCATTGTAGATTAGTTGAGAAAATATTGTGTGAGGTAGTACTTCATATTCTGAGCTTCATTGGAACTAAACCCTACAAATTTAAGGTATATCTTATCAGTTCAATCTTTTGGCAGTGAGCCACAATCTTTGTATCTTGGCAGTTAGCCATCTTTGGTACTTAGGTAGTGAACCTTTTCAAGGACAGAAAGTTCTTGCAGTGAGACCTATAATATATTTTATCTAGATACAATATATTGTGAGTTAACCCTCACCATGTTTTTTCCCTTTCTGGGTTTTCCATGTAAAAATCTTGGTGTTGATGTGTATGGTTGCATTGATTTGTTTCTATGTTCTCCTTTGTAGATTCAATCATAATCATGATAATGGTTAGATGGATTTAATTATGGTTTTCTAGAACACCGATTCACCCACCTCTCAATATTCTAGATGTTCAACAAGTTCCTAATCCCAAACACCTAATAGTAGCAACATCTTGTCACCTTAAGAATTGTTCCAGACAAATCAATCATTCAAATTTACTACAATGATAGATTTTTAATGAGAGATTAATGAGGAGATGTTGGGGGTTGTCGAATGGTTTTATCAAGTTCATGATGCTCATTTTGACATTCACTTTTTCTATCCATGTTCTTGAGCTCTGTAACTATGTTAGCTTGTGAAGGAAACCCTTTCCCTTTTCACACAATGTTTTCCATTGGTTTTCTTCGTGTGTTTTCTAGTTTGGTGTTTGCATGGTGTTTTTGTGCACATGATGTCTATTTTTTGTTACACATGGTGTTCTAGTTCATGCTTTTGTGTTTTGTGTGGTGACTCATGTATGGTTTTCCCCTTGCTTACTTAAATTTTTACTATTTTTGATATTTTTTCCTTCTTGGGCTTGCATTGGTGTTCTAGTGTTTGTATTTCATTTTTCATTTTTGGATCAATTTCACATTTTTCTTTGGTGGTTTTCCTTTTATTTTTCTATTCTTTTTAATTTTTACTTTATTTCTTTTATTTTTTTTCTTCTCTCTTTCTCTTGTAACCAAATTGATTTTCTTCTTGATGTGCAATTGAGTATGTTTATGACATCATTTGATCACACGCCAACCCTTGGCCTTGCTAAGGCTTGGTGCTTTAAATTTTTTTGAGATATTTTTAGGTATCATGTAGTGGAGGATTGACTTACTCCTTATGTGATGGAGTGATAAGAGTTATGTAATATTTTCAATGCCTGATTACCAATCCTTCCTAAACTTGTAAGTTTTGATATTCAAAATCTTAGCATTTCCGTTTTGGTTGGGATGAATGTTTCTTTCCTCTAAACTGATAAATTATAAGTCAATGTTCCAACTCTCAAAGTCAAATTTAAAGACTTGGTGAAAATCCTTTTTTTTAAATAAAAAAATAGTTTTCAGGTATTGTTGATTGGGTGTATCTTTTACTTCACTTTCTATTGAGGTTGAGGTTAGTTTATGCTCTTGATCCTCAACCATCAAAACCATAAAGGAAAATTTATTTTGTTTGAATAGAATGAATATTTTTGGAGAATACTTTTATGAGGTTTTAGAAAAGTTTGGAGTTAAAAATAGGATATTTGGACATCAAGACTCAAGAGTATTTTTTCCTGAATGCCAAGCTCACAAGACAAGTGTTTGACTACATGACTGATCCCTAATCCCCAAATCCTGATAGCCTTAAAATTCTCTTTTGATTATCAATGGTCTAGACTTACTTATGTAGCCTGCCAAATTATTATAGTAAGAGGTAGAGAATGTTGGAAGTTTTTTATTGATAATTCTATTTGACAACATGAGCATGGAAGGTACATATCGACATGATGTAGTTTTTTTATGTCAAAATTGTTGTGGATCATTTTGAGTAGCTCTAACAACTTTTCAAATTGTTAAGGAAGATAATTTTTTCAAGTTAAGTTGATTTGGAAATATCAGTGAAATATAAGTTGTGTGGGAAATTGACTAAGTGTGAATTCTTCCATTTCAATGTCATAGAGCATTAGTTTTTTGGCCTGCACCACTCCACAAGGAAATATCTCACTTTGTGCTTATAACATCATTTTTTTGGATGTCAAATGTATCTAATTCTAATATTTCATCATGTTTGGACAAGTTAATTGAGAGATATAAGTAACAGAGTTTAGCCTAGCAATTCAAGTTTCTTTTTTATACAATATGTTTGTGTGGGAGAATTCACACTTCTCTGTGGATGATTTTTTAGCTTTGCACTCTTTAGGATAAGTTTGTAGATGGAATCAAGTTTTGAGGTCCACATGTGAGGTTTTGGATGCATAGTTGGAGGATTTTTCTTTTAGGTCCTGTGTTGTACCAACCTAACACATTTGATGTTTTTTGAAGGTTGAATATGTGTTGTTTTCTTTTTTGGGATCCATTATAGGTCCATGCCAACCTATTTTAAGGTTTTTTGTGTTTTAAATTGTGTTGTATTGTGTGGATGATTTTTTCTTGGAGCCAACAAGATATATTTTGATTGTTACATCTAATTAGGCCTACCTAATTGATGTTATGTCTAATATGGATATATATGATGGATTTTTTTTGTATTTTCTATATCAAATGTAATTTTTGTGAATGTTCTTCATGTATATTATGAGAATTTTATTAGAGAAAGTGAAAAGCTAAGTTGTGAATGTTGATTTGAGGATCAAAGTTGTGTGAATGAAGAGCAAGGTGGAGTTTTGAATTAGAATCAACTAAAGTTTGTTATTCAACTTCAATGGGACTATATCCATGCATATGTTAGATGTACTTGTAACAGTTCAAAATAGGTTGTGAGCCACCATCTTTGTTCTATCTTTTTCTCTATGGATAGTGAGTTCATTTGTTGTGAGCAATTTTGTAAATATACTACCATTGGTTATAATTATTGTGAACTAACCCTCATCATAGTTTTTACCATTTTGGATTTTCCACATAAAATTCTTGGTATTCATGTGTTATGTGATGTTTTATGATTTCTTTATTTATTATAGTTGTATATGCTTTGGTGATTGGATGTTTAATTTTTGAATGGTTTAAGAGAATAAAAATTCACCCCCTCTTAGTATTTTGGGTGTTCAACAATCAATATCATAGGTTGGTTCCTTGGAAGGAGCTTAACCACTTTGGGAAGTTCTTGGAGATTGAACACTAGGGTGATATAAAATTTCTTATCCCTCTAGAAGAGATTCTTGTTGTTGGATTTATAGAAGAATATTGCATACTTGAAAAATTCAAAGAACTCAAAGTTGCTCTTGAATATCTAGAGAGAATTGAAGGAAAGAAAAAATATTTCAAAGAAAATATCAAATAAGAAAATGAATGCATTAGAAAATTGAGAGAGAAAACCAAGAAGTTTAGAGAAAGGAATAAGGAAGTCAGTGAGCAATTGAAAAAAGGAAATGAAACTATCTCTAGACTGAAAGTATAATTTGAAGAAAAGAAAAGAGTTGAGGAATGTTTGAATGTAATAATGAAATGAAAATTTGATGAATGCATAAGGATTGAACAAGAAGTGGTAACCCTAAGATTAGATTTCGATAAAGAAAGGATTCATGAAGAAAAATCAAGATAAGTTCTACAAAGCTTGATGAAATGATTACAAATTAGAAAGCATCCAAATATAGAGGTGGCTTAGGATTTGAAAAAGGTGAAGCTCAAAAGTAGATCAAACACCTAATGCAAAAGATAAAATCAATGAAATAATAAAATCTAAAGATAAGAAGAATAATGGTAAGATCTAGAATCAAAGGAATGAAGCTAGAAGACCACCGATCATACAACCAAATGCACAAAGGTACCCATATTTCAATGCTTTTTTATATTCTTGCAATAGATTTAGACACAAGGAAATAGAATGTAGAAGAAAAATTAATTAAAATATTCCATCCTTTTCTAGTCAGTGTTTTAAATGTAAGAGATTTGGATTTAGAGTCAATGAATGTAGAATTCAAATGATAAATGGCTATGCCAATGGTAGAATGATTCAATCTTTACAAGGTTATTGTTATACATGCAATGGATTTGGACACAAAGCTAATCAATGCGAATAAAGAATAAATAGAGGGAATAATATTTAGAATAATGTTGTATGCTATAATTAGAGTAGACGTGGACACATTTCCAAGTTTTGCAGAAGCAAAAATGCAAGGAAAGATAACTCGATAAAGAAGAATGAATCTATGAAAAATATTGATCTTGAAGAGAAAAAGAAGGAAGATACCAAGACCAAGAATGAATCTATATCCTCATCCAATGCAGATGTTTCCTCCAAAAATTAAGCTAAATTCTTTGGCTTAGGGGGGATTTAATGGAAATCTTTTTTCTCCCACCAAAGAAGAGGTGTTGATGCTCCAGCACAAAGATATGTGATGTAGATCAAGATGCTTGATATATTGGTAAATATTGTGAAAGAAAGTATGATGATGTGGAATTTTGTGGAGCTTCAAAAGTTGTTTGTGTTTATGGATAAATTGTTTCCATATTTATCGGTTGAAGAATTCAATGTATAATTAGGACAAATCAAAAAGTTATAAGTGATTTTACTAAGGAAAATTTATTTCAAAAAATCATTCAAGAAGGAGTAGAGCAACAAAGAAATAATTAAAAGTGTTCAAGGAAATTTTTGTTTTAGTGCATCAAAACCCTAGTGAAGAAAAAGGTATTTATGAGTTTGTTTACCCTAATTTTTGAAGAAATTTTCTTGGAAATAGTTTGACTATATTTTACAATGGCTAAATTGAGGGTTATAGAGGTTACATAGAAACCACAGTTAAAATTCAAAATGTATCTTGCAAAATCCATAGAAGATGACACGTGAGGCACATTATGACATATTCCATATAGGGTTTTACCAATTTATGATATTAGAGTTTGTATTCATGGAAATTGGAAGAACATCCTCACACTAAGTTAAGAGATATATGGGAAAATGAGTTAACAAGAGACAACTTCACCGTAAATCCAAAATATAAAAACTTAGTTGAGAAGAAACTGGATGTATGGAAATGGTTACCTAATTTCTCTTATGGTGTCAAGTGGGTCATAATGGATTTTAGTAGAATACATGATAAAAAATTTTCGAATAATATACCTAATATGATCACTATGGAAGTAATAAGAGAAGCCACTAGTCTATTATCCATTGGACCCATCCCTATTTTTAAATCTATTAAAAATGGTGTGGTTATGGAGAGAAAAGGTGCTACAAATAACAAGAGAGCCCTTGTAGTAAATCCCATTAGAATTCTAGCTATGTGATACATAGCTATGATGATTGGTTCCAAAATTTATTATACAAACAAAGACAATTTTGGATATGCCAGCACAATCAATGTGGCATATGAGATTGTAGAAATTGGTGCAAAATATGATCTTTGAGAGTTTCTTAGGAAAAAATTGATGGAGAATTCGAAGTATACTAAGGAAGAGAAATATGTGTTTAAGTATGGAACTTTGGTGATGTGCTTACTCTTTTATTTCTTGAAGGGTCTTCTTTTTATTGGAAGTGTAACCTGGGTAAGAGGAAAACCAGTTGCACATCAAATTATTGATCATATTAATTTTTTTGGAGATTTCAAATCACAAGATGATGCTCTTGTTTCTTTCTTTGTAGTATTTCAAAAGACAACACATGAGAGAGAATTCCAAGGAGTGTTGTTGAAAGGTACAAAAATGATATCATATTCCTAGTTTCTACAGACCATTGCACTATGGAGGCAATGAAACTAAGAACTATTTGGACTCCTAAACTAGGTTATGAGGTAACATAGGAAGATCTTATTGCTTATGTTGATATTTTTTTGAAAATCCCCAAAGACACCACAAAACCAAGGTATGACACATGAAGAAAATTCTATGGAAGTGCATATGGAATAGAGAAAGCCTATAATCAAAGACAAAGTTGATACTATGGTGGATGTGTATGCAAAGGAATTGGTAATTTCTAAGAAACATGAGTGGCATGCAAGAGAAAGAGATAAAGAAGATTCAAGTGCTATAGAAGCATCCAGAAGCTCAAGAATATTTGGTAGAATAACTACCACTCCACCTTTTATATAGAAGTCCTCAAGGACTTTTCCTTTTGTTGTAGATAAAAGGAATACAACTACCATTCCTCTGATAAGCAAGAGATCCCCTCTAATTGTGCACACCACAAGGGTAGAGAAGAAGAAAATTGACACTACTACACAACTTGCTACCCCTAACAAGAGAAGAGTTAAGAAAAAATAAATGAGAGAGAAGGTTATAGGCATAAATTTTACAAAAGAAGAAGAACTCAAAGAAGATGTACCCCCATTGATCTATAGAAGAAGAAGTGATGCTTAACAAGGTGAATCAAGCACAAAAGAAAAGACATGATATTATTGACACTAAAAGTGAAGAGGAGCTTGAAGAAGAAGAGAAATTTTTTTTTGTACACATGAGGAAATAAGATGCTATGAAAGAATTTTTGGAAAGGAAGAAGGAAGCCAAGAAGACTTCTCTAAAGAAGAAGAAGAAGAAAAAAGAAATAAGTCAGAAGAGACTCTAGTTAAAGCCAAAAAGAAAAGACAAATTGAACTAGTAAGGCCTCATTCTCCAATGAAATTAGAGGCATTGTTTAATAGCATTTTTCAAAATGGGATGTTGAAAGAGATTGTATCCTTGCACAAAGATGCAAATAAGGTGGACAAGGCCACCATTATTGAAGCTATAGTTAAGTTTATTGTTTTCCTTTGAAGATGGTATGTGAAATATCAAGAAGGATATTTCTAAAGACCTATGGAATATCTTGTTAGAAAGAAGCTAAGAAGTCATAGGATAGAGGTAAGGCTTAAGAAAGATGCTTTGGAAAGAGTGAGTGCTCCTCTATCTAAGGTTGATAGAGCCACATTGGCCATAGAATTTATCAAGGATCTCAAAACAAAGAAAATGGTGACTATCTTTATGGGAAAAGATAAAGATGACCTTGAAAGAATCCAAAAGGAAAGTAATGGACAAAAAGAGGATATTTCACAAAAGTTGGGAATGATACCAACAAATGAAGAAGTGAATATGGAAAACATTACTCTAGAATCAAATATAGAAGAAGAGGTGCAAAAAAATGATGCTCAACATGAGCATGCCATGAATGAAGAAGTTGCACGACAACACTCATTTGGAAGTGGAGGAAATGATAAAAGGAAATGATGAGGATGCAATGATGAGGGAAGATGTTGCAAAGGAAAATACCATCACTCCTCCTTTGATTCAAGAAGAATTTACTCCTCTAAACATCATTGAAAATATTAAAGAGAAAGAAATCAAAGATGATGGTGAATAAAAAAAATTTGGCGAGAAGAAACAAGAAGAAAATTTCAAGGAAGATGAAAAGAAAGATGAGATTGCATCCAAAAATGCACAAACAAAAAAGGAAATATCAGTTGACTCTGGTAGTACTAAAGAAAAAGGAAAGTCTATTGGATGTTGTTGATATGTGGTTATCATTGATGTAAACACTATTGACATTAATGTATTTGAGGTTGTATATGTCGAGGATATCATGAAAATTGTAATGAAATAAGTTGCTGGTTGTTAGTGATGCAGTGAATTTCAATCTGATGGCTAGCTCAGTATATTTATGATTAGAGGTTGTGGATCAAACAGTTTTTTTTCAAGTATATCTAGTTTATCCACATAAATTTTTAGAGATCCGCATGAAGATTTGATCGAGTTATGAGTATTTGTGTTCAGACATTTATTTTGTTGCTTCAATTGGTGTTCCTGAAAGAAGATAATGTGATTCTAGTAACATGAGTTGTTGTGGATGCTTCTCTAGTGATTCATGATGCTTGTGGATGTTTCTAGATTGTGCTCTATCTATATTGCACATCAAAATTGATCGTTGTGCTCGTGATTGGTGATTTTCTTTTGCATGTTCATGTTTTTCATGTTCATGGTTGACAAGGTGGTTGTAGCGTGTTATGGATCTTCAAGGAATAATTTTTGAAGGTGTTTCCTATAAGAAGATTTATTTTTGGGTTTTCACTATGTTTTGGAGGACATTGGTTGATTCGCATTGATAATTATTTATGGATTGGGCCAAAAAATTGTACATGTTTTATTATTTTGTTGAAGCTAACATGTAGTGATGTGATCTCTTGTTGCAGATATATATGAGCAATTTTTTATACCATTTGAAGGTATGGTGCAAGTGGTGTGACAGATGTGTGAATGCTATGTGTGAATAATGTTATAATCTTTCAAAGGTAGAAGAAAAGTGTAGAAGTGTTTATGTTCTTAACTGGAACTATAATCAGGCATTAGTAGATGCTATTTTCTCAGTTCAAAATCTTGCTAATGTAATCTGAATGTTTCTGTAAGATAGTGTGTCTTCCTTTGGGTAGTAAGCCTTTTTGTATTTGAGCAGTGAGCTTTAGGCAGTGTGCCTGAATGCATGTGCATTCCCCATTTTATTATTTATACTTTTAACAGGGTATAATCTTGTGGAATAACCTCCAATGTGGTTTTTCCCCTAACAGGGTTTCCACATAAAAAAAATATTGATGTTATGTGTGTTTCTGATGTGGTGATGGTTTATGCTTTCATTTTTATTTATTAGGTCTGAGAATAAGTTGAATAATTTTAATAAGTTTAATTTATGTGACAACTAATTCACCCCCCCTCTCAGTTGTCTACCCTTGTGTTTCAAACAATTGGTATCATAGCAAGTTCCTTGGAAGAAGTTTAATAGCTTGAGGTGATTCGAGATGGCAACTTATAAGAAGGATATTCTGAGATTTGAAGGAACTAATTATTCTCTGTGGAAAACTTAAATGGAGTGTCATCTAAGATGCATTAGTGAACCCTATTGGAACATTACAAGGAATAGGTATATCATACCACATAATGGTCCTAATTTTGCTAAGATTAAGGATTCTGAGTACAATATTAGGGATAAGCAAGCATTGTTGAGTGCTCTGACTAATTCCAAGATGAAAAATGGGATGGATTTGAAGACTGCTTATGAGATCTGGAAAAATTTGGAAACTTTGTATGAAGGTGATGCACATGTGAAGATTGCTAAGTTGCAAAGTCTGAAAAGGAAATATGAAATGTTGAGAATGGGTGATGATGAGAACATTACTTCCTTTATGCAGAGAGTGAATTAAATCGTGTGTAGTATTAGATGTGCTGGTGGAACATTGGAAGAATTAGAGATTGTTGCTAAAGCACTCAGATCCTTGCCTATTGCATACAAAGCCAAGGCTACTACTATTGAGGAGATCCAGACTATGACAAATGTAACCAGAGATATGTTTATTGGTAATCTTACTACTTTTGAGTTAAGTGATTTTGGTGATGCTCTTCATAACATAGAATCTACATTCAAGGCTACTATCTCCAGAAGAGATAAGTAGATATATGATCCAGGAGAAATTTCTAGAAAAATTTTCAAGTATGAGGAGGAAATGAGAGAGATTGAAGAAGAATAAAGAAAACTAGATGAGCTTGAAGCACTTATTGTCAAAAGGGAAGCCAGAGGAGAAGGTAAGTATAAAGGGAAATTTCCTATTAAATGTTTTTCTTGCAATAAGATTGGTCATTTTGCATCAAGGTGTCTGAAAAGAGTTCCTAAGCCAAGACCTAACAAGCCTAGATTCCAAAGAAAGTATTATTATGGTGCTATTGAAGGTGTGATAGATGATGAATCTGATAAAGGGAATGTAAGTGAGGATGAATGCTTATTTATTTCTATCAAAGAAAATGATCCAACCCCTACTGAATCTGATAGTTGCAAAAATGTGGAGAAAGCCCTAGCTAATCATGTTGAAGAAAAAGGTGAATGGGTGATTGACAATGGATGCTCTCATCTCATGATAGGTGATAAAAGTAATTTTGTGAGCCTAGAAAAGTATGATGGTGGTGTTGTAAGATTTGGTGATGACAAAGCTGGTGTAATCTATGGCAGAGGATCCATTTCTCTTGATGGTAAGCATAATACTGATGATGTTCTATATGTAGAAGGTTTGAAGCACAATGTCTTAAGTGTTGGATATATTGTTGAAAAGGGATACAATCTTCAATTCAAGGATGGAAAGTGTAGGATATTGGGGAGTTCCATGAATGTGATTGCTTCTGGTACAAAAACAAAAGGTAATATCTTTCACTTGAGTGCTACTAGTAAAACTTGTCTGATTGCTCATGTTGACTAAAGTTAGTTGTGGCATAGGAGATTGTGTCATGGTAGCTTTGATAGTATTATCAAGATAAGTTCTACTCAGGCAGTGAGAGATCTTCCTAAGTTGATAAAACCTACTAATGCCATATGCAAGGAATGTCATTTAGGGAAGAAAACTACAATCTTGTGCATACTAACTTGTGTGCTCCTTCCAGAGTCAGAAGTTTACAAGGATATAGGTATTTCATGTTACTTATTGATGATTACTCTAGAATGATGTTGGTTACTTTCTTAAGGGAAAAATCTGAAGCTCTAGATTAATTCAAGATCTTTAAGGTTGTGGTTGAGACAGAGATAGTTCTGAAGATTAAATGTCTGAGATTAGATAGAGGTGGTGAATTCACTTCCTGTGAGTTTGATACCTTTTTGTGAAGAGCATGGGATAAAGAGACAATTATCTGCCCCACAAACCCCTCAATAAAATGGAGTTGTGGAAAGGAAGAACATGACAAATAAAGAAGCTGCTAGGACTATGATGTTGGAAGGAAATGTTCCTCATATCTACTAGAGAGAAGTTGTGAGTATTGTTGTTTACACTCTCAATCGGGTACAAGTCAAAGGTGATACTAGTAAGACTCCTTATGAGCTATGGTATGGTCATAAGCCTACTATTAGATACTTAAACATCTTTGGGAGTAAATTCTATATCAAAAGAGATGAAGATATAGGAAAGTTTGATGCTAGAATTAATGAAGGAATCTTTCTTGGTTATTCTACTAAAAGCAAGGCCTACCAGTGCTAGAATAAGAGATTGAGGAAAGTCATTGAAAGTGATAATGTCAAGGATGATGAAGAAACAATCAGACCATCCAAAACTTATGGATATGATTTAGATGATTAGAATAACATTTCAGATAAAGGAAAAAAAGTTCAGACTCAAAATCAAGTTTAGATCATTCTGGTGAATCGGGAAAATCAAGAGGAAGGAACTAGTGAAAGTGAAGAAGTGAGATCACAAGAGCCCGAAGTTCAAGAACATCCTAAGACTCCAAGGAATGTAAGACTAAATCATTCAGAAGATCAGATTATAGGTGACAAGAAAAAAGGTGTTCAAACTAGGAGAAGAATTGTAGAAGAATATTGTTTGATTTTAAAGACTGAGCCTAATAGTGGCAATGAAGCATGCAAAGATGAACATTAGATGGAAGCAATGAAAGAAGAACTACTATAGATTGAGAAGAATGATACATGGAGTCTTTAGAAACAAACTAAATGAGCAAGGTGAAGTTGTTAGAAACAAAGCAAGACTTGTCTGTAAAGGATATTCTCAGATGGAAAGAATTGACTTTGAAGAAAAATTTTCCCCTATTGCTAGGATTGAAGTTGTGAGACTATTTCTTGCTTATATTACTTACAAAAACTTCAAGGCTTATTAGATGGATGTCAAGCCAACATTTCTAAATGGTGAACTAGAAGAAGATGTGTATATTGAGTGACCTAATGAATTTCAATTGAATGATTAGGGAGATATGGTTTTCTAACTGAAGAAAGCACTATATGGACTTAAGCAAGCCCCAAGAGCATATTATGCCAGATTGGACAAGTATTTATTGAAGCTTGGATTTAATAAAGGTATTGTTGATAGTAAATTGTATTTCAATGTTGGTCATGATAAAGATTTGATTGTTAAAGTCTTTGTTGATGATATCATTTTTGGAGGAGATGATAGTTTGTGCATGAAGTTTACTGATGAGATGCATAATGAGTTTGAGATGTCTATGATTGGAGAAATGAAATTATTTTGGGATTGAAAATTACTCAAAGAGATAAAGGGATCCTTATATCTTAGTCCAAGTATGTGAAATAATTGCTAAAGAAGTTTTGTATGGAAGATTCAAAGCTGATTGGTACACCTATGGTGACCCAATGTAAGTTGACACAAGATGATGATTCTCCTAAAACAAACTAGACTAGATACAGATCCATGATTGGTGGATTGCTCTATTTGACCCAAACTAGACCTGATATCATGAATGTCATATGCATTGTTGCAAGATTTCAAGCTGATCCTAAGGAATCTCATGTGGCTGCTATGAAGATTATTTTCAAATACTTGAAGGGGAAAATTAATTTTGGCCTATGGTATCCTAAAGATGATGACCTTGTAATTTTAGTTCTTTTACTGATGTTGATTGGGCAGGAGATGTGAATGATAGAAAAAGTACTAGTGGTGGTGCATTTTTCTTGGAAAATAAGTTGATTTCATGGTTAAGTAGAAACAAAATACCATTTCTTTATCTACTACAGAGGCATAATACATTACTGCTACTAACAATTGTACTAAAGTATTGTGGATGAAGCAGATGTTGAAAGATATCAGAGTTGTGTATGATGAACCTATTGCTATATTATGTGATAATTCAAGTGCAATTAAAATTTCTAAGAATTTGGTGTTGCATTGAAAAACCAAGCATATATCTATCAAGTTTCACTTTTTGAGAGAGAAGGTGAGTGAAAAGGAAGTTAGATTAGAGTATGTGCCCACTAAAGAACAAATTGCAGATATCTTTACCAAGCCTTTTCCTAAGGATACTTTTTAGTATCTCAGAGGGAAGCTAGGGGTGATTACCCCTCCTAATCAGAATTAAGATGCATTGACTTGTATCATTCTGTGCATTTCATAGTCATATCTTGATCCAAATTGATGTTGTGGTGGCTGCTACTCAGGCTGAGTAGTTAGATGTTCAAAAATGTGGTTCAGAGCTTGTGTGGAGAAAGATACACATTATCTTTGTCATATTGTGGTATGTTGTTGATAGGTATCTTTGTCATTGATTTCAAAGGGGGAGAAGAGTCATGTGAAAAACTATGAAAGAGTTGAGGAGGAAAGAGTCAAGGGGAGAAAGTGCTAAGAGAAGTTGCATTGATGGTGTTTTTCACATCATGTGTTGCCATCAATGCCAAAGGGGGAGATTGTTGGATGTTGCTAATATGTGGTTGTCATTGATGTCAACACTATTGACATTTATGTCTTTAAGGCTATATATGTCGAGGATATTGAGAAAATAGTAATGAAATAAGTTGTAGGTTGTCAATGATGCAGTGAAGTTCAGTCTGATGGCTAGCTTAGTATATTGATGATTATAGGTTATGCATAAAATGGTTTGTTGTTGAGTATATCTAGTTTATCCATGTAAAGTTTCAAAGATCCGCATGAAGGTTTGATCGAGTTATGAGTTTATGCGTTTCAATAATTATTTTGTTGCTTCAGTTGGTGTTCCTGAAAGAAGATAATGTGATTCTAGTAACTTGAGTTGTTACGGATGCTTCTCTAGTGATTCATGATTATTTTGGATGTTTCTAGGTCATGCTCTATCTGTGTTGCATGTCTGCATTGATCGTTGTGCTCACAATTGGTTATTTTCTTTTGTGTGTTCATGTTTTTCATGTTCATGGTTGACATGGTAGTTGTAGCATGTTGTGGATCTTCGAGGAATAAGTTATGAAGGTGTTTCATGTTAAAAGATGTTTTGGGTCTTCACTATGTTGTAGCAAACATTGGTTGATTCACATTGATAGTTATTTATGGATTGGGCTAACAATTTGTACATGTTTTATTATTTTGTTGGAGCTGACATGTAGTGATCTAATATCTCATTGTAGATATATATGAGCAATTTTTTATACCATTTGAAGGTATGGTGCAAGTGGTTTGAGAGATGTGTGAGTGTTGTGTGTGAATAATTTTCTAATCTTTCGAAGGTAGAAGAAAAGTGTAGAAGAGTTTATGTGCTCAACCAGAATTGTAATCATGCATTAGCAGATGCTATTTTCTCAGTTCAAAATCTTGTGGATGTAATATGAATGTTTCTATAAGATAGTGTGTTTTCCTTTAGGCAGTAATACTTTTTGTATTTGAGTAGTGAGCTCTAGGTAGTGTTCTTGAATGCATGTGCATTCCCCATTTTCTTCTTTATACTTTTAATAGGGTATAATCTTGTGGACTAACCTCCACCATGGTTTTTCCCCTAATAGGTTTTTCACGTAAAAAAAATATTGGTGTTATGTGTGTTTCTAGTGTGGTGATGGTTTATGCTTTCATGTTTATTTATCAGATCTAAGAATAAGTTGAATAATTTTAATAAGTTTAATTTCTGTGACAACTGATTCACCCCCCCTCTTAGTTTTCTACCCTTGTGTTGCCAACAAAGTCTATGGAAATAATAAGGGTTTTAGGTGAATCCTCTATCTCTTTTGGAGATTCCTTGAAAAACCTTTTAAGTATACAACCTAAGTTTCAACTAGTTATGTCTTCACAACTCTTGCAATTTCCAATACTACAAGACAATGTTGATCTAGACAAGATCTCTCCCATCCATAAGCTACAAATAGGATACATGTTTCATGCATCAGCAAGAAAGGAAATCACTAAATCACATTAGAAGAGTGGATAATTGATGGATAAAGTATTTAAAGCATTATAAGAAATGATACCTGATGTGAATGTTGACACCGTACTGTCTAGTATGGAAAACATAAAACTACAGATTGATTCATTCTAAGTGTTTGTATCTAGATTAAAGGAAGAAATAGTGAAAGAAGTTGAGAAAAGGATCAATGATAAGAGGATGATGGAAATTTCTGAGAAATGTGCCTCTACATAATTTTTTTTGAATTATTGAATTATGTTGAAGGATGTGTTGATGAGTTGAAGGCACTATATTAGTATGGTGTGAAGTGTTCTGAAGCCACACCGAGCATATGAAAGGAGATGAAATCTATTAAGTAAAAAATTGATACTATCTCAAGTTGATATAGGAGAAACAAGGAACACAATAAAAGACTTACATAAGAAGTTCTTTCAACTGCAAGTACAAAAAGAACACATTATTCTACAATTTGCAGAGGTAAGTGGGCATGTGCAGGATCATGGTATGCCAAAAAGTGGCAATGGAGAAAAAAATACGTGTTTCTACGACTCAAAAATGTGAAAATGGTGAGTTGACTTTTTGGAGCTGGGGTGACTACCAAGGCAGAGGGAAAACTTAGTTTTAGGAATCGGATATCCGATCCAAATCGGATATCCGATTTTGTTGAAGTATATATATATAAAAAACTCATTCCGATCCAGACAAAGGGAAACTTAGTTCTAGGAATCGGATATCCGATCCAAATCGGATATCCGATTTTGTTGAAGTATATATATAAAAAAAGGCCCGCGACCAACACCCATTCACATTTGTTTTCGGCTCATCGGCGGCGGGCGCACAGTGGAGAGCGAAATCCGATATCCGATTTGGAGTCCATCTCTAACAGGTAAAGTTCTTTATTTTTTATCAAATTTTCAATTAGATTTGTTTATTTTTAGTTGATTTTTTTCAAAATATTATTTTTTGGTAGAAAAACTAGGGTTTTTTGGTAGATTTACAAAAAACCATAAAAAATTGAAGAAAAATAGTAAGAAACTACTTTTTTTTAAAATGTAATGGCATTTCCATAGCATACAGACATTGAGAGCAAATAAAATACAGAGTTCAATCCATGAATTATAGAAAATAGATTTTTGTTGGTTATATTCATATCGCTGATTACATTGCACAAAACATACTACAATTGCATAAATATCAAATGGTGACAGTTGTCGATGCTACCACATTTTTCATACATGTCTACCAAAGCATTTTATCAAACAGTTCACTGCCTTGCTGCTATGGCTAAAACCCTAAAACAAGTGCTTATGAACAAGTTATGGATGCTTGGAAAAAGATCTATCAAAGCATAATGGTAAGCAATAGCATAGACAAGGCGTTAATTTGTTTCCAAA
>VDFB02058242.1:114176022-114230162 GCA_007258455.2 Sequoia sempervirens | reverse complement strand
GATATCCGATATGTCTGACACAAAATTCATTACCTAGGGAATAGGCTCGGGTTTGCTTTGGTATTTGGTTAGGAGATGCCAATCCTAAAAAGTCAACACAAAAAGCGTGTTTAACAGCTTACCTTGTCTTTCAGGACTTTGCCCATGTGGCTGACGACTTTATTTTTAGCCAAAATTGATAAAATGAAAAGGGTTTGTAGAGGAGATTCTCAACTTTTTTCCAATATAAATTATGTTTTATTTTGAATTTAATAGATTATTATTATTTATTTTCTACTAGAATTATGACAAAAGTCACGATTGATGAAATTTGATTGTAAAAACATTTATAACTTAAGCGGTATCATATTTTTTGAATCAAAACATCGTCACATTCTATGCTTTGCATACTATAGGATTAAAAAAAATGAATTTCATGAAATTTTTGATAGCCAAGTTAAGGTGGTCCCGATTATACGATTTCTATATATTTAAAAGTTGTAATAATAAAAATTCATAATTAATTATTTACATGGAAAAAATTACAAAAAATATACATCACATCAGAATGGAGTCCTCTACTTACATCTAAATCTCATAAAAAATATTATCATTTTATTATGTGGTTAGAGATTGGTCAGACAAACACCTATACAGATTTTTCCACAAAATTTAGAAGTATCTTTGAGAATTTTAAATTTTCACCAAATAGATTTTGTTTTTAAAAAAATAAACCTAGTAGTTTAGAAACTACATTCAATTTCCCACAGAATCTATTCTTACATGTTTTTGAAATAATATAGATAACTTATTCAAATTTTTACATTAAGTTGCCTAACTCTAATTGTTCTGAATTTTCATTGCCACTTAAGGGCTTGTTTGGCATACCATGATCCTGCACATACCCAAGTGATCTAGTCAATCCAAAATTAATACTTATTTCAAAAGCTTTTCTATATGAAGAAAAAGTTAAAAATATGAATCTAGTACCTACCACACCAGAATAAGGAGAAGAACTATTATTGTAGTTTGAATCACAAATAGATTACTTTCAGAGACTAAGAGAGAATGGGAAGAATGAAGGTACGATTGGAAATATCACTTGAAGAAGTTGTAGGAATAAATCACCTCTTGTTGACTTATTTCTTATATTTTTATTCATTTTTATTATTTATGTTCAAACTCTTTGTACATATATGAACATTATAGCGTAGTTTTTTAGTTCATTTTTTGTTTTTTCTTTGATATATGACTTAGGGGGAGTCAATCCATTCTTTTTAGTTTGTATATTTGCACACATTTCTCAGGGGGAGTTTTGGGGAAAGTCAAAATAGTTTGTATATGCACCCTTTTCCCTTGATGTCAAAGGGGGAGAAAATATTGAAGATTTTAGCATTGTTTCCATCAATGATAAAGGGGGAGATTGTTGGAAGTTTGTCATTGATGATGTTGTTTGGTAACATGAGCATGGAAGGTACATAGCGACATGATGCATTGTTTACTTTGATTCCAACATTGTTGTAGATCATTTTGAGTAGCTCTAATAGATATTGGAATTGTTAAGGAAGAATATTTTTTCAATTTAGTTGGTTTAGAAACATCAATGAATATTAGTTGTGTGGGAAATTGACTAAGTGTCAATTCTACCATTTCAATACCACAGAGCATTGGTTTTTGGGTCCGCACCAATCTACAAATAAAGATATCACTTTTTACTTCTAACAAAAATTTTCTAGATTTTAGATGTATCTAATTCCAATATTTCATCATATTTAGACAAGTGGATTGAGAGATATGAGTAGCATAGTTCAAGATAACAATTCACAATTATTTTCTATACAATATGTTTGTGTGGGAGAATCCACACTTCTCGATGGATGAGTTTTTAGCTTTTTAGTTTTGAGGATTTGTTTCTAGATGGTTTTAGAGTATTGATTCTAGTTGGCATAGATTTTTGAGGTCCACATGTTGGGATATGGATGAACAATTGAAGTATTTTTCTTTTAGGTCATATGTCGTGTTGACCTAACATAGTTGATGTTGTGTGAAGGTTAAATAATTGTTGTTCTCTTATGTGGGATCTATTATTGGTCTATGCCAACCTATTTTAAGGTGTTTTTAGTTTTGAATTTTTGTGTGTTGTGTGGATGAAATTTTTTGCAGCTAACAAGGTATATTTTGATTCTTACATCTAATTAGGCTGACCTAATTGATGTTATGTCTAATATGGATTTATATATATATAGATTTTTTTTATTTTTTTTTAATATGGAATACAAGTTTTGTGAATGTTCTTCATGTATATGATTCAAATTTTATCAAATCAAGTGCAAATCTAAGTTGTGAAAGTTGAGTTGAAGATCAAAGTTGTGTCAATGAAGATCAAGGTAGAGTGTTGAATCAGAATTAGATAAAGTTTATTATTGAGATTTAATGGGACTATATTCATGCATATGTTATATGCAATTGTAATAGTTCAAAATATGTTGTGAGCCACCATCTCTATTATATCTTTTTCTCTATTGATAGTGAGTCCACTTGGACAATGAGTCCACTTTGATAGTGAGTCAACCCACAATGAGCATTCCTATAAATATACTATAACCAGTTCTAATATAATGTGAGCTAACCCTCACCATGGTTTTTTCCATTTTTATTTTTCCATGTAAAAGTCCAAATGTTCATGTGTTATGTAATGTTTCATGATTTATTTCTTTATTATAGTTGAATATTCTTTTGTGATTGGATGTTTAATGTTTGAATGGTTTAAGAGAATACTGATTGACCCCCCTTAGTATTTTGGGTGTTGAATAATTGGTATGAGAGCTTGGTTCCATAGAAGGATATTAACCACTTGGGGAAGCTCTTGGAGGTAATAGGATCTACTAGAGAAATTTTTCTTGATGTTAGTTCAGATATGATTGAGAAGGTATTCAAAACTCTTGCCTCCCCCCAATATGAATCAATTGATATGAAGAAGACATTAAAATAACTTAGGGAAAATGAGGCAAACAACCTCAACCACATAAATAGTCAAATGTTGCTTACCCCTAGAAAGGTGCCTTGAAAATGGCCAATGTACAACATACAAGTGAATTCAATGAGTATATTCAGGATTTGATTGTATTACTGAGTAGATTAATTGGGTATTAAAATGTAAGGGATATCTACCCATGGATGGTTAACTTTATCTTGAACATAAATGAAAAAAATAAAGACATGATTTATTGGGCCATGTTAATCAGTGACACCATCCATGAAAAAATAAAGATTATTATTCAAACATACAAGTTCTAATGACTTCATAATTGGTATATTTATTAGCTTTTCAATCATCTTTCCCGAGTCTAGAAAGAGTAGGTTTCTTCCAACTTGAGGAGGTGAAAATCTATGAGCACTATCTTAAACTAAATTGGATGATAGCTAGCCCATTTCTATGTTCTCAGTGACAAATTATTTTATGTTGTCATCATAGATTTGGAGGGATATTTCTCTAGTTGAATCTCCAATGAAACCATCTAATCACTTAAGAGCTAGGGAAACTAGTATATCATTTCAAGCCTTCACATATATCCAAGTGGCTGGCTTCCACAAGGATCCATATAAAATTACAAGGTACCCATCGTATAAGACTATCTTGTTGCATGTGTACAAATAGGTGATTGAGATTCACCAGCTAATATCATGCAAACACAAGTTTGGATATAGTTTACCAATCAAAATGGGAGTGTATTAATGCACTAATATGTAGAATGCCAAGAATGACGAAAAAAATTGGGAAAATACTCCTTGGTGATGTATATTGATCCTAGGGGAATATTTGACCTAGTTGGAAAAATCAATAAAGTGAGAGGTTGTTTCTTCATCCACAATCCTAAAATACAAAACCATTGGGAAAACTACAAGGAAGAGTTTGAATTGAGAATGAAATATTATTGTTGATTGATAGAACATATGATCAAGAATTGCATAGAGGCACAAGTTTCCAAATATGTGAAAGAAAATGGGAAACTCTTAGATCCTATTTAGAGTGGGTAACATATTTACAAACAACTAATGTTGAATGAAAATGGTGATATTCAAACAATGGAAACAAGTGTCATAACTTATTCTCCCAATTGGATTGCATACCATTCTCCCATGATGAAGCTATAAAAACCAATGAAAATAATAGAGAATGAGAAAGAAGAAAAGAAAGAGAAAACATTTGAAGGATCACCTACTGCTACACCCAAGACTAAGATAGATTCACCTCCCAAAGTGGCAAGGAGGAAAAGAAAAGACAAAAAAAAACTATATGTTAGTTCAAGTGAAGAAGATGTTGAGGAAGGAGAAAAATTGGTAAGAAAAAGCAGGACCATACAATCCTTTTAAGAAAGAGATTCTTAGAAAGAAGCTCAACAAACTTATTCTTACTCCCCTCCACATGAATCTCATGAACCTTATCCTCCTCCCTCTCCACAATCACAACATGATCCACCTCCATCTATTCCTCCTTCTCCTCCTATTCCCAAAGATGATCCATTTCTATAGAAGAAGAAACTCCCATTGAGACATCAACAAAAGAGGAAGTTCTCAAAGAAGGGGAGATACAAAGAGACATACCTATAGAAGAGGAAGTGTGGAGAGAGGTCCCTATTGAAGAAACTATAGCTGAAGAAAATATAGCATAGGAAGTGGACCAAGTGGAAGAGGCTCATGATGAACAAGTCCTAGGAGAAGAAGAGATTAGAGCTGAAATAGAACAATGGGAGACCAAACAAGCCAATTCAAAAGGCTCCCACAACATTGAGATCATCTCTTCCCTATTTAGGGAAACATCTCTCTATCATGCCCATTTAGCTCAACCATACCATTTAGAGGATACAAAGGACACACATTGAAGGTAGCTTAGAGAAAATATTGAACATTTATTCATAATCCTTCCAATATTCTATGAGGAGAAGAAAAAGTGATAAAAGAATATCAACTATCACCATGCATGAGAAAGGGGAAAAAGATATAGAAATAGGCATCTCTCTAGTGGATAAGCTCTAGTCTAAGATGTGACCTAAAGACTACTAGATTAAAAAAGTGGATCTTGGAGTATAAAAAAGGGAAAGAGAGTAGAAATCCCTCTAGATGTATGTTTTTTATATCCTAAAAAGGATGTAGAAAGATAAGAAAACCAAAGAGGAGATCAAAGCTCAAGTGGCCCAATTAATAGCGTATATAAATAATTTGATTGGACTAGTTGATACAATAGCCCTTGAGTCCACACTGCAAGTTGTACTAAAGGGAGAAGTTGAGAATTATAACCTAGATGGATGGATCCCAATTGCTCAATAGTGGAAGCCTAAATTTTAGGCTTTAGCCAATGAAGTTTTGAAGAAGTTAATAACTTCCTATCACTCCATTAGTGATGAGGATATTTTATCCTATAAAGTTAAAGTGGGCATAGATGAAGAATTATTGGTTAGGGAAGATTACATCCCAATTTTGTAGGAAATAGATGCAACACATATGGAAGGTCTATTGAAGGCTATAGTAATTGAAGAGGAAGATCGAGATATGCTCCCTTAGTGGTTGAGAGATACAAAGTATAGGGTTAAGGTCTTGAACAAGTGCAAGTAAAAGTTAAATAAGAATAAAATTATAGTAGAGTAAGCCATAATTGAAATCCACCTATTTGTTGAAGACTTACATTACACATTCTGGGAAACACCTATTCTAGTAAGGGATCCTAGCTAAATGGTGGAATAATTAAAACCTAAAATTTAGTGTCAAGTCACCCAAGCCGCAAGATGATGAATAAAAATGAAAAAATCCAATCCCTCTAGGAAGATTTTACCACCTTTGGAAACCTATAACGACAAATGTAAAAGTATTGTTTTGATAAGAAAATAAAGGTTTAGTACCACCAAGGCCCCTCAATGGAGATAATGAACTAAGAGATATTAGAATTCACTGATAGCATTTCAAACTAAGTAGAGACATCAATTTTAGATTTTAATGTGTTTTGTTTTGTTTTAAATAAAGTGCTATATAAATATCCAACACCTAGCTTGTAAAATTAGAATTGGCGTTGAATTTCAATTATCTTCATTTATCTTTTTGTTTCCTTAGTTTAGATTCAATTAAACTACAACTAAAATTGGGGTGCCCAATTGAATGTTAGTTTTATTTTCAATTTAGCTTAGATGGGTCTGGAATGTTGGAGTTAGTTATAGTTTGATTTTTGTTTATATCCATAATTTCATGAACTCAACGTCTTATAATTTTTTATGTTGGATCATTACAAGGGATCTGATTTTTATGTATTATTGCACAATAAACTTATGCATTCTTGGAATGGGCTTTCCTATTAACTTTGTGAAGATCACATTTTTATAAATAAAAGGATTATTCCTATTTTTCATTCATCTCTATCTGGTGTATTGGTAATTTTATGACTGTTTTATTTTATCTAAGTTGATAAAATAATGAATTTTTATATGTTGTTCTAGAATTAAGTAATATTTTATCTCAGACCTATGCATGTTTGACTGTGTTCTAATTAGATAAAATTTGAAAATATTATGTTTTGTTATGTTTCCTTAGAAGATTACATCATTGTTAATAGAAAATGTGTGAATGGCTATTTGCATTAATAATGGCTAGAAATATTTTGTTTAAACTTTAAAATTGAATGATCAAACAATTTTTATCATTGTCTTTTTATACTTATATTTCATTTAAATTATTTCTAGTTACCCTCTTATATTTGAATTTTCCTTAGAATCAATTTGCATCATCAAGAAAGAGCATTCTATTGATATAAATCTATTTTATATTTGAAAATGCAATTTATTTCTTAAAATTATAAATCTATTATTATTTTTAATTGCATGTTACTAAAATTATTTCTAGAAAGATAACACAATAGATCCCTTGTTGAAACATGTTAACAATGAACACTTTTTTGTCCCATATGGTCAAGACCTTACCATAAAGGAAATTTGTTATCCCATGTTCATTATGTTGGATGTTGTGGTTGTGTTTCTGATATGTGGTTGTCATTGATGTCAACACTATTAGCATTATTGTATTTGAAGGTTGTATATGTCGAGGATATTGAGAAAATTGTTAAAAGAAGAGTTGCAGGTTGCCTGTGGAACAATGAAGGTCATGAAGGCATTTTGTTCTATACATTGAAGATCAGTTGTTGTGGAATAAAGGGTTTATTGTTGAGAGTATCTAGTTCATCTACCATAAGTTTTAGAGGTCCTGTGTGGAGACTTGATTGTGCTATGAACAGTTGTGTTCTGACAATGTTTTTGTGGTCTCTATCAGTGTTCTTGATTGAAGTTTGTGTAATTATAGTTTTTTCAGATGCCTCTTTATTATTTCCTAGTGTTTGTGGATGTTTCTAGATCATTGTGCATCATTTTTGTATGTTTGCATTCATCGGTGTGCTCGTGGTCAAATATTTTTCTTGTGCATGTTCGGGTTTTCATGTTCTTGGCTGACATGTTGGTGGTAACATGTTGTGGATCCTTGGAGATTGAAATTTTAATGTTTAGCGCACTCGTGGATATTGTTTTGGGTCGCATCATTGTATTGGCCAATATTTTTTAATTCCCATTGAAAATTTAATTGTTAATTTGGGCTGACAATGTAAATATGTTTTATTTATTTGGTCGGCTAAGTGGTTGATTTAATTCCATGATGTGGATATATATGAGAGATTGGTTGAGTGAATTTGGTGTGTGTGTGGTGTGAGAAAAGCTAGAGATAGTGAAACTATGTAGACATTGATCTATTCATTCGATTGCAAAGTAGAGTGAGAGTGAACAGTGAAGGATATTTTCTATGCTTAACTGGAACTGTAATTAGGCTTGTGTAGAAGCTATTTTCTTAGTTCATACCCTTTGGATTTAATCCTATTTTGTATTGTTGGGCAGTGAGCCCCTATTATATTTGAGCAGTGAGCTCTAGACAGTGTGCCTGAATGCATGTGCATTCCCCTTACTATTTTCATTATACTTTTAATAGGGTATAATATTGTGGACTAACATCCACCATGGTTTTTCCCATAATAGGGTTTCTACATAAAAAAAATTGGTGTTCTCTATGCTTCTGATGTGTTGATTGCTTATGGTTTATTGTTCATTCATTAGATCTAAGATTAAAGTTAAGTAAAGATTGAAAAGTTTAATATTATGTGACAACTAATTCACCCCCCCTCTCAGTTGTCTATCCTTGTTTTTCCAACAATTGGTATCAGAGCAGGTTCCTCTGAAGAATTTTAAAATCTTGAGGTAATTTGAGATGGCATCATACAAGAAGGATAGTCCTAGATTCGATGGAACAAACTAATCACCGTGGAAAGCTAGGATGGAATGTTATTTGAGGTGTATTGGTGAAACCTATTGGAAGATCACTAAGAATACATATGTTATTCCTCATAATGGTCCTTCCACTACTGATGAGATTAAAGAGGTTGAGAATAATGTCAAGGCTATGGAAGCTTCGTTGAGTCCTCTAATAGATTCAGAAATGACAAATGTGATAGGTTTGAAGATAAATCATGAGATTTGGACAAAGTTGGAAACTTTGTATGAAGGAGATGTACATGTGAAGATGGATAAGCTATAGATTTGAAAGGTAAGTACGAAAATTTGAAGATGGGTGAAGATAAAAATATTTATCCTTTTATGTAGAGAGTAAATGAACTAGTGATGGGTATTATATGTGTCGATGGCACCTTGGAAGAGGAAGAAATTGTAGCTAAAGTGCTCAGATCATTTCCTCCCTCTTACAAAGAAAAGGATCATGCTATTGAAGAAACCAGATCATTGACGAATATGACAAGAGATACACTAATTGGTAAACTTTTTTCCTTTGAATTGAGTGAATTTGGTGAATCTATTCCCAAGACTAAAATTGCATTTAAGGCTACTGTATCTAGAAGAAACAAGCAAAGATATGATCTAGGGGAATCTTCTAGAAAGTCATTCAAGTATGAGAAAGAAATGAAACAACTTGAAGATGAAGAAAGAGAAGTAGAAGAATTGGAAGCACTGATTGTGAAGAAAGAAGGCAGAGGAAAATGTAAGTATAAAGGAGTGTTGGATATTAAATGTTTTTCCTATAGTAAAATAGGTCATTTTGCATCGAGATGTCCTGAAAGAGTTCCTAGATCTAATCCTAACAATTCTAGATTCCAAAATAAATGTTACTATGTTGAAGAAGGAGTCACTAATGATGAGTTTGATAAAGATAATGGAAATGAAGATGAAAGGGTTTTCATTGCTACCATTGAAAATAGTCATGTGGCTACTAAATCTAATAAAGTTGAGAAAGCTCTTGCAACCTGAATTGAAGATAAGGATGAGTTGGTTATTGACACTAGATGCTCACATCATATGACTGGTGAAAAAAGAAACTTTGTAAGTCTAGAAAAGTATGACAGCAGGGTTGTAAGATTTGGAGATAACAATGCTAGTGTGATTCCTGGTAGAGGATCTATTTGTCTTGGTGGTAAAAACAACATTTATGATGTTCTTTATGTTGAAGGGTTGAAGCACAACTTGTTGAGTGTTGGAAAGATGGCAGACAAGGGTTATGATCTTCAGTTCAAAGATGGAAGATGTGGGATACTTGGAAACTATGGAAAGGTAATTCCTTTAGGTAAAAAGATAGAAGGTAATACTTTTCACCTAAATAATGCTAGTGAAACTTGTTTAATTGCTCAAGTAGATGAAATTTGGTTATGGCATAAGAGGCCGTGTCATGTGAATTTTGATAACATTGTCAAATTAAGTTCCACTCAAGTAGTAAGAGATCTACCTAAGCTAGTGAAGCCTACTAACACAATCTGTAAGGAATGTCAGATGGGAAAATAGACTAGAGTCTCTTTCTAGAGCAAACAACATCATACAAATGGTTTGCTGGAGCTAGTGCATACTGATCTCTGTGGTCCCTCCAAAGTCATAAGTCTTCATGTTGAAAGGTACTTTATGTTGCTTATTGATGATTATTCTAGGATGATATGGGTGGATATCTTAAGAGAAAAGTGTGAAGCATTAGAAAAGTAAATTTTTTCAAAGCTATGGAAGAAAATGAGAAAGGTCTAAAAATCAAATGCTTAAGGACATATAGAGGTGATGAATTCACCTCTAGGGAGTTTAATTCCTTTTGTGAAGAACATGGAATTAGAAGACAATTATTTTCCCCCCAAACCCCACAATAGAATGGAGTTGTAGAGAGAAAGAATAGGATAGTTCTGGATGCTGCTAGAACAATGATGATAGAAGGAAATGTCCCTCACATCTATTAGAGTGAAGCGGTAAGTACTGTTGTGTACACTTTGAACTGGGTAAATGTCAATAGTAATTCTGGTAAGACTCCTTTTGAGCTATAGTTTGGTTATAAGCCTATTGTTAAGTATTTCAAGATCTTTGGAAGTAAATGCTACACATTATAACCCAAATAAAAGAGTTGATGAAAAGGAGGGGATAATTTATGCAGATCTCTCCTAGAAAGGAATTACATACAGATTTTCGCTCCATATATTCACTCAAATGTATAATATTTATATGAGGGCAAAGGCAAAAAATTATTAGAATGTCGAAGGGAGCAATAGATAAATTATGAGTAACCAATGGTGCCAAGAGTAGATTACACCATAGAAAAAAGTAATTATAAGGTCTATGTTCAACCAAGATGTTCAAGATGTTATAACTCTACTAACCAAGATAGCTGGTTTACGAGATGCTAGTAAATTTGAACCTTGGATGTTCGTAATAATATCCAGACTGATGGAAAATCCCATGAAAATGCATTAGGGAAAGTTTATTACTAAGAGATTGTGTGAATAGATAAAGGAATTTCTAAAAACTAGATGTTTTTATATGTCTTCATATGTGATTTATTCCTGCACCATGAGGGCAAGTAAGCAAGGGTTGAAAAACATTGGTACTTATGGTAGGGAAGTAGGGAATAGTTTGATATATGCTCAATTATCACAAATCACTATCCAAAAATACAAAGAGAATTATAGTAGAGTTAATGATATGTTCTCCATGAAGCTGGTCAGAATGATGGAATGCGACAAAGCCAAAAGATTGTCCTTGGAGGCACACAATGTCATTAGACCAATAAGAGGTTGGTGTGTTTAGTTCCCCACTTACACCCACATTAGGGTGGAAGGGTTTGATGGACATCCTTTCATGTTGCCCACGTATCCAACAAATTTATTTATTTTATTAGAATTGGTGAGAAAGTTAAAACTGTCTCAGGCTCTTTATAGTCATGCTCACATGAAGGCTTCCTTTAGATTTATGATTATGATAGGAAATTTTAAGTGCAATGTAATCAAGGTTTCTAACTTGTGTGAAGAATGAATATTTCCCACTCCAAAGGGTTTATTATGATCCTAAAGGGAATATTTCCAAGAACATAGCTAGTTAGCATGGTCATGTCCAACACTTAGAAGATTATTGGCTTAATTGTGACGATGAGCACATAGTAAGGAAAAGAAAGTATGAAATATTGTCTTTAAAATCTGCTTGAATTCTTATGCTTCATGACATTCTAGATCAATTGGAAGAAGATGATGGTGATGTGTTGAATAAAGCATAAAATGAATACAAGGTGTATGATGATCCTATCCTAGACTTGGATTACGAGGGTGAAGAAATGACATCAATTGAAGAGTTCTTTGCACCATTTATGTTATGCACTCAACATTGGATAAATGATTTTTGTAAAGCTTTAAGAGAAAGAGGAATTAAACCCATGTTCTCATAAGACAAAATAAGAAAAAAAAGAAATGAAACTGCATTTGAGAGTGGGGAACCTATTAGGAAGAAAAGAAAAACTAGTAAGGTGGCTCTTGATTTAAGAATAGAAGAGAGAACCCCTGAGGCTTCAAGTCTAGGAGTTTTAGTAAAGCCATCTGATAAGCATAAAGATAATTAAGACCTAAAGGTGCATCCTCCTCTATCACAAAACAAAGGACTAAACCTATTATTGATGAAGAAGCATGAGTAATAAAAAATGTTGGTACACAGATGAGGTTTGCATCTCAAAGGGCTACTCCATTATTTACTTCTTCTCACTCTGTTAATATGGCTATTATGAAACAAGCAGTAGGAGGGAATCCTATGGTTTTGGATGAAATTTCTGAGGCAAATGAAGCTAGAATTAAAGAACAAATGGATAAATCAGGTCCATGTGGGAAAAGGTAAAAGAATTTTTTTTTAAGGATAAACCCATGGTACAAACAGTGATAGAAGAAATTCCATACATAGGGTCTATTCCTAAAAATGTTGAAGAAGAGTAATTTATACAAGGAACACTCACTTTAGAAGAAGGAAACCCTAATATTCTTGAGATGAAAACAAGGGAGACTATAGGGCAGGATCATATTGATGAAATGGTTATTGAAGATACTTTTGACTCCCATCCTTCATTCAAGAATAATCTAGATGATAATGAACAGTTGTAGGTCCTTGATGAATTAGAGAAGGAAAAGGTTGAAGTTGAGATTGAGAATGAAGAAGCTACATAGGTTTTAGGTGATGAAGTTAGAAATGAGGAAAACCCTGATCTAGAAGGATACAAGAAAAGTGACATCCAAGGAACTAATGTTGAACATTTGGATAGACAGGAAAATATTAGTTTTCAAATAGAGGAGACAGTGTCAAACCCCAATAATCTCATATCTATGCTAGAAATTATTGAAGAGATACCTATTTCATAGGACGCAACAGATAAAAATAAAGAAGTAAGAGAAGAGGTTCTTGAATCAAGTGGAAATCGGGAACAAAGGAATGTTGCATAAGTAGAGTGAGATGAGGATGCACCTGATTGGTTGATTAGGTAATTGGCTTCTCCAATGGACTTAGAAGTACTTCCTTTAGATCTTAATATTTTCATATAGCAAGTAGATACTCCTAAGCCTAGGAATAGAGCTAAAGAGAAACATGTCATACAAAAAAATGCAAATGGAGACTAAACTATCCATATACCTACTCCAATAACTGAAAAAATAGACATGAAATAATGCCTAAGGAATACAAGATGACAAGTATTAATCTTGGACACTCATATTGGAAGCAAGAGTTGGAAGAAATAAAGATGAATCTATATGCCACTATTGCCAGAGTATAGAAGTATAAAAAGAAGAAAATAGAATTGAAAGAATAGGTTGCTACCTTGGAAAATCCTATACAATAATTAACGCTATCTGGTCAACCATAAACTAAATTGCCATGACATCAAGTACTAATGTCACAAGAATGGATTGAGTATTGGGTGAGGCATGGAGAAGAATTTATTATAGATGCAATAGGGAAGTATAACGAAGCAATATTGTTGGTCCGAGAATTCTAGAATATTTGAAAGTGAATGTAGGTTTTGTATGGAATAGGTTAATTATAAAAGGAGAAATGTTGAAATTCTCATACAAATGGATGTCTAGGAATTAATACAAGGAAATGTAATTTTAAAGTAAGAAGTTCCATTCCTAGGAAAATGGAAGAAACAATTGAAATGGGAAGGTGACATGTTGATGCAATGTATTGAAGGATGTGAAAAGGTCACTGTGGAATGTAGAAAACTGCTTGATAAAGATCAAGACTTTATTGAAATGCTAGCACTTCAAGGTTGTGATCCCCAAACACTAGGACAATAGGCTAAAGGAGATAAAGCCTTCAAGGAATGGATTGAAAGGATAAATAGAGACCCTATTCAATCATTAACTCGAGAGATCATTGATGAAATTATACAGTGCAGGAACACTATAGCTAGATATGAAGTAGACAAAGTGCAAAGGAATGCTAGTGTACTTTAGGTATCAGAAGAATACACTAGGCTCAAACTCACTTGGAAGAAAATAAAAGTGATTTCAAAATAACATATGCATAAAACATTGAGTTCTTTCCAAGAATATCAATTGAATAAAGGTGAAGAAAAAATCCCAAAGACCAAGCCCTGAATGATGAAAGGAAGAACTGGATACTAGATACCAAAGGTGTCACAAAAATATTTTTGTTATATTTAAGTTTTGTAGGTTGTTCCGAGTATTGGTAGATGTTTTCCGTCTAGTATTCTAAAGGATGCCAATATCCTTTATTTATGCAAAGTATTGCATACTGGAGTTTGGGAGTGAAAAGTGTTGTTGTTGAGGAAGTCAAAGCTTTGACTTAATCTAGAATATTCTGATGATAGTTGGCATATGCCACATGCTACATTTGGATTTGTTATTTTTGATTCTTTGGATAAACACTAATTTTGAACTCTTGAGGCCTTGTTCCTATAAAAGGTCATTTGCTAATTTATTTTCATTTTAAGTTCAAAATTTGTGGATGTTGGAAGAGCCAAAACTTCTCTAATTTTTGTTTATTTTTCCTATTTTTTGAATCATTATGGTCTAAAAAATTTTATGCCCATAGAAATTAATCAATATCAAAGATAATTTGATAGCTACCTATCTCATGAATTTTTATAGCTCATTTTGTTAGTTCAACCGAACAAGACTGTGTTGCATCATTTAAGGGTGCATACAGAACCTGCTCGGTGTCCAAACTAAAACCCCTCTCTTTACAAGCTTGCACCATTTTATATGTAGTTGTGAAGCAATTTGGTGAAGTATAAAGTGGTTTGCTTTGATTTGGTTAATTCTTTGGGACATGCATGGAGAATAACCAGGAGAAATATTAATTTTTAGTATTTTTTATGCTTTATTTTAAAATATATGTTTAAATTCTTGAAAATGTTCCAAAAAATAGATGAATGAATGGAAATTTATTGAAAATATATTTTTTTATATGAAATTACTAAATGCTTAAAGCTAAAGTTACTTAAGTGATAGCAAAATTGTTGATATTAATGAAATCTTATTTCAAGTCTTTTGATTTCATGATGTTATTTTTATGATTGAATTGGAAATATTGTGTAAAATGCTGATGATTCTTAATGAAACTAGAAATAACCATATTCCCTTTGAGATTAATAGCAATATCACATCTTACCCTGAAGTGAACCTAGTACAACCAAGACCTCACTACTAGAGACTTGGGATTGAACTGAGTCAATCTTTTCCTATTAAGCATATTCCTCTTTTAGATTGTCTTTGTTCTAGATCTTTCAAGAAAGATAGGCTCTTCGCAATTTGTCTATGAAGAATTTATTCTCCCTATTGTTGTGAGTAACATAATCGTCAACAATTTGGTCATTAGAAAAATCCATGAAATCAATAGATATACAATACTATTTCATGAATTTTAAACAACTTTCCTTTCAATTTAGTAGATTTAGCTTTAAGCATTCATAAATATAATGGAAATGGAAGATTTTAAATAAGATTTCCATTCATTCATCTCTTTTTTGGAAAATTTTCTAAAATAAAGCATAAAAAATACTTGAAAATTAAAAGCTCTCCTGGGTATTATCAACACATGCCCCAAGAATTAACCAAATCATAGAAAAAAACTCTATACTTCACCAGATTGCTTCTTAGCTAGGCATAGAATGATGTGAGATTTTAAAGAAATGGAGGTTTATTTGGACACCAGGTAGGATTTGTATGCACCCTTAAATGACATAGCATAAAACATTCTCTAGTTGAACAAACAAATAGCTACAAAAGATTTCATACCATGTGGTAGCTTTTAAATTAGCTTTCATAATGATAAGTTTCTATGTGGTAACAAGTTTTTAATCTAGAATTATTCAAAAAATAGGAGAAAGGAACAAAACTTAAAGAAGATTTGGCTCTTTCGACATCCACAAATTCTAAACTTAAAATAAAATATCTCCCGCCCTTTTATAAGAAAAAAGACACAAAGAAATAAGACAAATATGTGAAAGGAAATCCAAGGGATGAATCATGACAAGGCATGTGGAACATGACAAATGGAAAGAGAATTGCTAATTAAGTCAACGAATATCAACCTTCCTTAGCACATTAATATCTTTTGGGTCTCTTATCTTTTTACTATCAGGGTTACGGCTTGGTACCAAACAAACTTTCCAAACAAAATGTAGGAACTTCCCATACATTCAAAATGATCAAGTGGACATTTTGTTCCTACATCCATATTCAGACTTAGACAAAAAAATCTAGGAATTGAACAACATCATGATTGGGAAAACTCCTTCCTCACTTGTGCAATACCAAGGCTTATAGTTTCCCAGTACCCAGTGCTTCTTTGCAATGAACTTTGTCCTCCCATGAGCTTCTAGAGTGCATTGTTGAACCTAGTAACACCATTGGATCTGCTTGAAGCCTTTTTTTTCCTAACCATCCATACCCAAATGTTGCATCACAATCTATTTCTCCTGCAAGTATAAAATCTACACATTAAATCTATTTTAAAACATTCATAAAAATCTCATGAAAAAAAACCATTATTTTCAACTCATCATAAATATAAAACTTTTAAAATCATATTCTCAAATAATTGTTCTATTTAAGTCGAGTTACCAGACCTTGGGAAACATTTAACATTTAACTTTAACTCAACATTGTTACCTGGTATCTAGTACTGAATACTTCACCTTTTACCAATAAATTTTTTCAAACCTTGGATTTTACCAGAATCTCTACATTTTATTGGACCTTTGCTCCCAAACTGGAACATTATTCTCAAACCTCGCATTAAATTTTTTCCATTTTTGGCTTCCTAGTTCTTGATTCTCAATACTCGGTACACTTGAATCATGAATTATTCAGAAAAAATCCTTTGAATTTAACTTCTAATGATCTCTTCAACTAGCTAGAACCTTCCATAAGCATTAGTTTTCACTTGGGTCCCCAAGCCTTATAGTTTTGTGGTGTGTTGTGAGACCACACAACACACTATTTATTCTCAATCCCATTTCTTTCATGATTTCAACTGACATTATGTTGGATGAAACTCCTAAATCTATCATGTAATTTTTTAGCATCTTCCCATCAACAATCAGAGTTACAAAAAAAGGATCTACTTTGATGGGACTAGGAGTAATAGTATTTCCCAAGTAGATCCAAGGGATTTCACTTATCATTCCCTCCACTTCATCATTTTTTTATTCATTCCTATTCACTTTAGGCTGAGTAGACACCTTGTTCTCATCATAAGTTATAACTGTGCCATTGATAAGGGAAACTTCCTTTTGTTTATGCTCATCAATTCTCATCATTTCAAGAAAATGAACTATAACCTTGACTTGAGATAGAAATTGAAACATTTCTATGAAAGTTTACTTAGGCAGATTAAGAGATGTCTTACCTTGTTCATCAATTCCATCCTTTTTCTACCTACATTTATTCTCAGTCTTGTTTTGATCCTCCTTTCCTTGCTCCATTTCATGCTTCTAATCTTTTTCCTTAACACATGAAGACACAACACCATCATCCACCTTTGCTTCTTCATTTATCTTGTCCCATATTTTGTTTCCTTTATGTTCCTTTACCTTGGTCTCATCCATCTTAACCTCTACTTTGGTTCCCTTCTTTTCTCCACACTACTCCTTAATGAATAGGCTACAAAGCTTACCTTGATCTCCACTAAAAAAAAAATTCTCAAATCATAAGTACTCCTAGCTTATTCCATAATGGCAACTGCCATTCTTTCAATCTCTTCATTTCATGGTCTTCTTAGAAGTATATTCATTTCATTTTTCTCTGATGTGTAGACATTATGATCACTATCACAATCTTCATCCAAAAGGACTTGTTGATGATAAGCATCCAATTTCTACCTTTTATTGTCAACATCCACATCATTTGATCCCTTATTAGAAGGGAACCTATCACTAGAAAAAATAAATTTATGCATAAGAACATGTATTACTTCATAATTACCCTAAGGTGATTAATTATCATCAGGTACATTTTATTCTTCTCCAATGGATTTTTCTACTACACATCGATGAGAGGAATGTGGAAATTGACAAATGATGCACCAAGGGGCCTCATCAATGAAATTGGAAGAATTATTTTCTAGTGAATCAAGGAGAACCTTGTTTTGTATATTCTCTTGATTATTTTGAATTGGCTTTCCATTGTGCCAATTGGTGTTATAGGGTGGATCATGTAGCCTAGGAGGTCTCTCATTCCTTTGAAAGTTAGACTTTTCATTTTTCAATCCCTTTTCTTATTTGACCAACTTATAATTTATGTCCTTCATAGAGCTCATTATCTTATCTAATTTGTCTTTAGTAGACGTTTTCTCTACACATCATTTATATTCCCTCTTTGGATTCCTCAAGATCTTCACATCTCTCTTCCCTAGTATACCAATAGGTCTTCTATTGCTTTCAACATGTAAAGAAATTTTGAAAGCATCACTTAGGGTTGAGAGTTTTTATCTCTAAGGAGATATCCAATCTTGGGGTCAAATGCATTGCTATATGTCACCAAATATACATGTTCATTTAGTTTCAAGTGATCTAGAATTCCATGCATAACCTTCTGAAATCTAATATTAAAATCAAAAACCATCTCATTATGACCCTTAATAATGGTGTTAAACTCATTCAACATGAATTTAGGATTAGTCTTATCACCATACTATTCTCTAAAAACTCTTTTGAACTATTCCCATAATCTAATACTTTCTACTAACAAGGCTCTATACCAATCTCTAGCATATTTAGTGAGTGATTGCATAATGAGCTTCATAATAAAATCCTCACCCTCCACCTAGAAATCATCCATCATATTGTTGAATGACCATAGGTGATATTTTCCACTTATAGCATTATTTCTAGAAAATAGGAATAGTACATTTGTGATGTCATTTGGGAGAGTATTTAGATAACGAGGTATCCAAGCAAAGCATAGTTGTCAATATCTATCCAGCTAAATGATTCTTCTAGTGAATTTATCTCTCTAATTTATATGAGGTCCACCACCACCTTAACTGCCAATACTCTTATTTCCCTTTGTGTATTCTTATCCCTTGTGTTTTGATCCCCACTTCCATTGGGAATACTCCCACTGAATTGAGTGTTTTGTGGTTGGGGATCTAGAATGGAATGAATAGAACGACAAGGTTGAGGATCTAGAATAAATGACTTTAGGAATGCAATTTTATTTTGCATTTCTATATTTGTAGCAAGGATTTGCATCTTGTGCAGTTCTTTTTGCAAGTACTCTTTTGCTTATTGTAATCTCAAAATTTCAGGGTTAGGAGGTACAATTGAAGGGATAGTACTAGAATGAGCATTTGTACTAGTAATGGTTATTCCCTTAGATTGATGTACAATATTTTTCATATATCTATAGGCTAAGATTGCTTAGTGGTAGTAAAGGGAGCTCCCACTATAGTTGTGAATATGGAGCTAGTGTATGTACTTGTGGTAGTTGTTGTACAAGGAACATTAATAGTGATTTTCTCATGATTGGGTCTTATGATAGGTTATTTAGTGGTACTAAGCATGGTTTCTTCACCAACCATCATTTTCATCTTTTCCACCCTTCTTAACTAATCCCTCTCATACATAGCAACTCTTATTTTTTCCTCCTTTTCCTTGGCTTGTTTAGCTCCCAAATTTTCAATTCTTATAGCTTCCTCTTGAAGTTATTTCATATCCATTTTCAATTCCTCCTGATCTTCTAGAGTGATATCTAATTCTAAGTGCTTAGGAGTTTAATTTGTAAGGTTCATTGGTTCCTCTTGTGAAAAATGATCTAGGGTTCTACTACAAGATCTTCCTCTTGGGTTAAAATCCTTTTCATCGTGAATAGAAATAGCCCTAGGATTTGACTTTTGGGCTGCCAATTGCTTATCCTAGAAATTCCATGGCTCAGATGCCTTTGAAACTAAAGGATTAGGACTAGGTTGACTATTAACATCAAGAGGCAGATTTGTAGCAAGATTTTCTTCATTATCAAGGGGCATACCATACTTATATGTTTCATTATGAACATTTTCATTAAACTTATAGATGTAGGACTAGGAGTATTAACATAATTACTTGTTTCTACATTATTTTCCTTCCATGATGGCTTTCTTTTGCAAGGTAGATCTCTTGCTAGGTTATGTTGTGGATTCTTCTTGACATTACTCCTTTCTCCTCTCATGGCTTCAACTTTCTCTTTCAAATCTCTCTCTCTCTCTCTTTGGAATCAAATATTTAGTAGCACAAGAGACTTTAGATTCACCACCCACTTAATGGGGAACTAAAATATATGATGATATTGAGAGACATTTATAAATATAGAGAGAATTTAACAAGAAACAAAAAAGAGACCCAAAATCTTGACTGACATAATGCATACATAGTTTGTGATGAAAATTTGCATAAAATTATTATTGATACAACAAATAATAATAAATTTTATTTACTCTAAATGTGTATGATCTAGAACTTGAAATTTTAGACTAGATTTGACCCCAACATAGTTGCCAATCTACTAGTGTTTTTTAAATACCCAAACCAAACTCATTAATTGCATATGAATTTTCCAAATTCAATTATCAATAACCTGGAGGGATTGGCCAATGAATAGGTGAAAATTTGCTAGAATTTCCCTCTACACTTTGGGTTTTACAAAACCTAGACGGGTGATCCATACAATGTGACTTAAGATACTCTTGTTCCAATTATCTCACACATTGTAAATTAATAGATATATTCTCCTAAGTACTATTTGATAAAAGAAAAAATTCTAAAGATCTAGCTAGCCTTTAAATAATTATCATCTAAAGAATGACAATATGATAAAATATCATTGAAACATACATTCTAATAGAAAATAAAGATTTAATTTGATTTTGTAATACCCCCATGTGGCTGATACTTTTGCTACTATTGTTACTCTTATGTGGTGTGTGGATGCATAGTTAGATTGATTGAGGATTATGTTATTTCAATTTATGACATTAAGTTTACATTGGATTGTGATTTTTAATTTGATTCAGTAATATAGTTTGATGCAGTGATTTTGTAATTTATTTTACAATGTGATTAATTAGTTAGAAATGTTATTTCATTATTGATATCATAATTGCTAGTATAGTTTTGGTGAGAAGACAGTGTAACACCACTCGTTTACAAGTGCCCTGCTACGCTACAAATTATTCTCACAATGTAATGTTTTAATTATTTATATATATATGGACATGTACATGACCTTGTTGTTTGCAGGGATTGCAGGTATAGAGTCTCGATTCCACCTGCTTCGGTAGGACAGGGCGAGCAACAAAATAAACTCAACGGGATTGATGTTGAAAAAAAGGAGTGGTTACAAAAGAATTCCCGTCCCAAGTTCGTCTTTTGTGAGTCCATTGTTGCCTTTGTTTCTATTTGTTCTTGTTTGTAAATGTGTTTGTGTTGATTAACATTTTAGTTTGGGATTTAATAAATTTTTAATCAATTTTTAATTAAGTGTGATTTAATTAATGTTGGGTATGTGTGATCAATTATATATTTAATTGATGGAGTTTTAAGTTAATTGTAGTTTAGTTAATTGAGTTATATTCTCTATTAAAGGAATAGTTTAAATAAAATAAATTTTGCTTTGTTGATATTTTAAAAGTCTTATTGCTTTTGCATTTTTGAGTTAATTAAATAGTTTATTAAGTTATAATGTTAATAAAAGAAAAATATAAATAAATAAAATAAAATATAAATAAATGAATAAAATTGATTTTAAAAAAAAATTATTAAATTTTCTTTTATTGGAGTTGTACGGGAAGTAGTGGGGAATTAATGAATTTCGGTTAAGGAAATTATTCCCAGAAGAAAAAGAGGCATGGGTAACAAAAGTTCTTCACGGGGAAATTTTGGGCTGTGTGAAGGAATTTTGGTTTTTTCTGTTGAATACTTGTGGGAGAATCTAGGAAAAGGCTGCAGGAGAGTTTTGGAGTTGCATTTTGGCTGGAGGAGAAGCTTTGTGGAGAGGGAAATAGCTGGAAGCTCTCGTGGCAAAGTTTGGTACAACTCTTACTTCTACAACCTACAGGAAACAGGTATTTCACTGTATCTAATTTGTTTTCTTTGTAAAATGCTTTCTTCTGGTGTATAAGAAGAATTATCTACTTTCTTTGAGGAAATTAGAATCTTACTATAGAAAACCTTGTTCCCGGCTGTTGTCGTTAAAGCTTGTGTTGCCTCTGTAGATTTTAGTCCAAAACCCTGCTGTTGAACAGAGGAAATTTGTAAAAAATTTGTGCAAGGAAAAATGGGAATAAACACAAGAAAACTAGAAGAACTACTATGCAAAACTTCTTAATGCATGTGGTTAGTTGTGCTGTTTCAATTTCTCTGTATTCTATCGTTTAAAAAAAAATTAAGTTTCCATTTGTTTCTTTTCGTTTCGGTAGAATCACTATTCCTCTGTATTCTTCTGTGAAATTTAAATTTATATATATACATTTATATATAGGGATGTATATATATGTTTTGATCATAAATTGAATTTACAATTTTTCTGTCATTTGTTAAAATTATTTTTTTTTCAACCTGTACAGAATTAATGTGTTAAATTCTTTTGTTAAATGTTTTATTTTAAATATATATATATATAAGACTGACAAAATTCCGTACCTCGGAATTCGTCAAAATCAATTATATATATATATATAAATTTAATGGTGTTTATTTATATACAATGCCGAATTTAAAAAAAAAAGAAAGAAGTTTTAAAAAATTATTAAAAAAAATATATATTGAAAGATTCTTATATTGATGGGAGGGGATGGCTACAACTGTACCCTCCCCCTGCGCAGCCCATTAAGGGTCGTGCACAACAGTCCTTAGACTGATGTACACAGTTATTTGGGGGTTGTGTCCTCCCCTATGGGGAGGTACGCAGCTCCCAAGTGGGCTTTCTTTAATTTGTTTTTTTTATTAAATCTTTTTGTTATATAAAATACAAATGTTTATTGTATATTTCATTTTAATTTATAATTCAAAAATTTAGAATTATTTAAATTAATATATGTTGATTTATATATATACATGAATATATATATGTATATATATGAATATATATATATATATATATACATACATATATGTTTTTATCGGGGAGTATTATAATTTTGATGATTATTTAAATTTAATCGTACATTTTCTTTTGGTGAAATTTGAAATGAATGATTTATTAAATTTATTTAATTTTCTTTTAATAGTGGAGTTAATTGAGTAAAATATTGGTTTGATTTTGTAAAAGAAATTCTTGTGTACGAAGATGATTGTTTGATTTATGGAATTATGTTATAAATCAATTCCTTGATTATGATTAAATAGTAGGTTTATTTTATGGTGTTCGTTATAGAGACTTTTGTGTTGAGTTAACATGAGTGTTTATTTATTTGATTAACGTTATTATAGGAGATAGGGTTGTTGTTGAACTTCCAGGGGTTAGGGAATTTGGTATATTCAATTTGGGTTTTTAGTTCTACTTTCCTTGTGGATGTAATCCTGTGATTACTTTGAGTTTCATTCTTTTGTTAAGTTACTGTGTTATAAGAGTATGGCGAGATGGTTTTTACCTCGCGAATCTCTATCCTGTGTTTTGTGAACTTGAGATTTCAATCCCTCATGTTTTGTGGTATGTTAGGGAATTCTAGGGAGAGTGGCTCTATGTGGGCGCTGGCACACAAAGGGGCTGCCAGGATAACCCACAGTAGAGTTAGTGTAAAAAGTGAAAATCTAATTAATTAATTAGGGGATGGGTAGTTAAACACTAAAAGATAATGATAGATACCTCGCTCACATGTTAGGGCTTCCAAAGACTAAAGGTGGTCGAGAAGGCCGTGGTTGGCATAGTCATGATCTTGTTTCCACAAGTAATGCACAATTCCGCATGAGTCACCCTATGGGGTGGCACCTTGAAACAAGTAGTCAGGATAACCATAGATGGAGGTGGAACCTTGTGATAGGATGTCAGGATAATCCATGAAGGCCATGCGATGACACTCTCCTCTAGCTTTTCCTTAGTCATTTTAACCGGAATCCTCTAGAAGTAATTTATTGTTTTGACTTGGAGTCATTTGTTGTCATGTTATGTTAGTAGATTTTTGCTGTCACATTTCCTTTGTGTATGAATTATTTTCCATGTTTGGTGTTGAGTCATATGTGTTACTTTTGACGTCTTGGTCAGGAATCCTTTCTTAACTACTCCTAGCATGGGGGTGGTCGGGTGGAACGTGCTTCGCACCCCGTTGGGTTTCCCATTCAGCAGTCGTACCTTCAGTGCAAAGATTGTGGTGACAGTTTGTTCCAGATTTATGTATCGTCAAATGTGTACATTTGTACTTTATTCATATCTTGTAAATTGTATTGTAACTCGCCCATGTGTTGGGCTGATGAATCTTGTAATTTGGTTATTGGTATTTAGTTTATAACATGATGTATTTTAATATCACACTTTGTAATTCAAAACATTATTCACAGATGTAATTATATATTTGATGTTGATATGTTGAGTAAATTAGTTCTCATTATTCCCAAATTTTATTGGTTATGTAATCTTGTTTAGCATCTATGTGAATCATTCATGTTTTAATGCTTAGCGATTATCACTTTATATGAGAACTCATATCCATGGAAATGAATGTTGGATTAGTTAAGTTTGTTAATGGGTAGTTAACGTAATGAATCTTTGTGTACCCCAAGGGACTTAGGAGTTTAGTATGTATTTGTAATTATGTAGTTGCTATTGATAACATAGTACTTCTACTTTATGTTAAAAAAAAATTGTTGTGTTGTTAGTTGTCCTTTGGGGTTTGCGCGACGGGGTGTTACAACTTGGTATCAGAGCCAGGTTTGCAAACACTAGTACTCTAGGTAGTTGAATCCATTAGGCAACCTGGCATAACTCTTGATCTGACATAACTCAATTGTTGTGCAGAATCATGCCTAGGGGTAGAGGTCATGGCTGAAGAAGAGGACGAGTAGGTGGCCGTGGGGCCAATCGCCAGAGTCCATCACTTCCGAGCTCACATGGTTTAGAGCATGAGGAACTACAGAGTTCCCAAAGCAATCAAATAGGAGGTGGTGGTCAGAACCTAGAACAACCTAGTCTGGGTGGTCAATTGTAGCATCTGTTAGAGGAGTTATTGGGTCGTCTAGGCCCTAGGCAGGATGAGGAACAGAGGTTGGATAGGGAAAGGGAGAGATCCCCTAGACGAGGGGAAAACATAGCTGAGTAGGAGGCAGTAGTGGCAAGTCATATGAGGGATGTATTGAGAGCACGACCCCCTACTTTTGATGGATTTGGTGGGGGTCTAGAGGCAAAGATTTGGTTGATCGATTTGGATAGATGCTTTGCGATGCATCCCTACGGCAGTAACACTAGGGCTAGGTGCGCTATCATGCACCTCAGAGGTTTTGCTTCCACTTGGTGGAGGCTAGAGGAGCAGAAATTGCACATTGACATCAGTATGGTTACTTGGGAGTTATTTATGGAGAGGTTCAGGGCCCATTTTCTTTCCGATCACTGGAGGTAGCGTAGAGTAGATGAGTTCCATGAATTAAGACAGATGACTATGACCGTGGAACAATATGAGTGTCATTTTTACGAGCTCAAGCAGTATGCGGGAATCGAAAATGATGAGGCCATGCTAGTGCAACATTTTTTCAGGGGCTTAAATGCGTGTATCAGCGGTGATGTTAGATTCTTCGAGCTGAAGATGATGGAGTTAGCAATTGAGAAAGCTCACCTTGTGGAAGAGAATCTGGCTATGGCATTAGGAGGACACACAAGAGTATAGATAGGCAGTGCTCCAGTTTCGGGCTTTGGTTCTCAAGGTGGACAACCTCAAGTTGTAGGGACCTCTAAGAATATTCGAGCACCCTCTAAGGGTGGTCCGCAATAGCAACAACATAATCCACATAAGAATAAGAATACTCAGCCTTAGCAGGGTGTTAGTTCTTAGTCTGTAGCTAGTGGAGGTAGTTTTCCTCAGTCTAGTGTACCTCCAGGTGATAGAGGATTCAGAAGGAGTATAGAATGTTTTACTTGTGGTCAACAGGGACACATTTCTCATCAGTGTCCTCAGAAGGGAACTTCTGGGTTTAATCTGAGACCGGCGGCATCAGAATCGACAGTAGGAGATGTAGGCAAGTCGCATAGGGTGTTTACCACAGTGGATAACCACCAGGTCATGCACCAATGTGGTCCTTCTACATCAGGAGTGGATCCTCAGAGGTCGAGACATTGACCGGGTACGGATCTAGCAGGATCCTAGTAGCAAGTTTTCTATTTCTTGATAGGACATATTTTAGTGTGTGTGTTATCTATTTTCTGTGTGCAGGCTTCTTAGAGTAAGTCTGATCCTGGGGGGGGACGGATGTTGTACCCCTCCATTTTTTTTATGTTTTCTGATAGTGTGTTACACTTTGATTGACCCGATACTTTATTTTGATGTATTTAATCGCTGACTGTAGAGTGATGGTGGATTTATTGTTTGGTTAATTTGTTGTGCTGGATATTGCATATGTTGTTAGATGATATATTTTACGATGATTATGTTATATGGCTATTATGTTGTGTTCTTTAATAATATTGTATATATAGTGATGTTGTGAGTTTTATGTTGTTATGGCGTTTCATGTGTGTTGGTTTATAAACTAAAACCTATTCTGTGGTGTTTTCTAGGATGAAGATTAGGAAAACACCTCGGAAGAAGGTTCGGGATCCTATAGTCAAACGGCTATGGAAAATCAGACTTAGATATGATTATTCCAAATGCTCTGTGCTCTTTGATTTTGAGACTTTCGCGGAAGCTTTGAGGAGGCTTCGTCATGAAATGAAGGAATGGACACCTTCCAATAGGGAGGCTGTTAAGGCTACCTGCCTAGCTAACTAGGAAACCATCTAGTTATTCCTTGTGTGTTTTCTTTATTTACCAGCTTCCTGGAGTAAGCCATGTTCTAGGGGGGGAGGATGTAATACCCCCATGTGGCTGATACTTTTGCTACTATTGTTACTTTTATGTGGTGTGTGGATGCATAGTTAGATTGATTGAGGATTATGTTATTTCAATTTATGACATTAAGTTTACATTGGATTGTGATGTTTAATTTGATTCAGTAATATAGTTTGATGCAGTGATTTTGTAATTTATTTTACAATGTGATTAATTAGTTAGAAATGTTATTTCATTATTGATATCATAAATGCTAGTATAGTTTTGGTGAAAAGACAGTGTAGCACCACTCATTTACGAGTGCCCTGCTACGCTACAAATTCTTCTCACAATGTAATGTTTTAATTATTTATATATATATGGACATGTACATGACCTTGTCGTTTGCAGGGATTGCAGGTACAAAGTCTCGATTCCACCTGCTTCGGCAGGATAGGGCGAGCAAAAAAATAAACTCAACAGGATTGATGTTGAAAAAAAAGAGTGGTTACGAAAGAATTCTTCTCCCAAGTTCGTCTTTTGTGAGTCTATTGTTGCCTTTGTTTCTATTTGTCCTTGTTTGTAAATGTGTTCGTGTTGATTAAAATTTTAGTTTGGGATTTAATAAATTTTTAATCAATTTTTAATTAAGTGTGATTTAATTAATGTTGGGTATGTGTGATCAATTATATATTTAATTGATGGAGTTTTAAGTTAATTGTAGTTTAGTTAATTGAGTTATATTCTCTATTAAAGGAATAGTTTAAATAAAATAAATTTTACTTTGTTGATATTTTAAAAGTCTTATTGCTTTTGCATTTTTGAGTTAATTAAATAGTTTATTAAGTTATAATGTTAATAAAAGAAAAATATCAATAAATAAAATAAAATATAAATAAATAAAATAAAATATAAATAAATGAATAAAATTGATTTGAAAAAAAAATTATTAAATTTTCTTTTATTGGAGTTGTATGGGAAGTAGTGGGGAATTAATGAATTTTGGTTAAGGAAATTATTCCCGGAAGAAAAAGAGGCATGGGTAACAGAAGTTCTTCACGGGGAAATTTTGGGCTGTGTGAAGGAATTTTGGTTTTTTTTGTTGAATACTTGTGGGAGAATCTGGAAAAAGGCTGCAGGAGAGTTTTGGAGTTGCATTTTGGCTAGAGGAGAAGCTTTCTGGAGAGGGAAATAGTTGGAAGCTCTCATGGAAAAGTTTGGTACAACTCTTACTTCTACAACCTACAGGAAACATGTATTTCATTGAATCTAATTTGTTTTCTTTGTAAAATAATTTGTTTTCTTTGTAAAATGCTTTCTTCTGGTGTATAAGAAGAATTATCTACTTTCTTTGAGGAAATTAGAATATTACTGTAGAAAACCTTGTTCCCGGCCGTTGCCGTTAAAGCTTGTGTTGCCTCTGTAGATTTTAGTCCAAAACCCTGCTATTGAACAGAGGAAATTTAGAATAAAATTGTGCAAGGAAAAATGGGAATAAACACAGGAAAACTAGAAGAACTACTATGCAAAACTTCTTATTGCCTATGGTTAGTTGTGGTGTTTCAATTTCTCTGTATTCTATCACTTAAAATAAAAATTAAGTTTCCATTTGTTTCTTTTCGTTTCAGTAGAATCACTATTCCTCTGTATTCTTATGTGAAATTTAAATTTATATATATAGATTTATATACAGGGATGTATATATATGTTTTGACCACAAATTGAATTTACAATTTTTCTGTCATTTGTTAAAATTAATTTGTATTCAACCTGTACAGAATTAATGTGTTAAATTCTTTTGTTAAATGTTTTATTTTAAAAATCTATATATATATATGTATATATATATAAGACCGACAAAATTATGTACCTCGGAATTCGTCAAAAATTATATATATATATATATATATATATATATATATAAATTTAATGGTGTTTATTTATATATAGTGCCGAATTTTAAAAAAAGAAGAAGAAATTTTAAAAAATTATTATAAAAAAATATAATGAAAGATTCTTATATTGATGGGAGGGGACGGCTACAGCCGTACCCCCCCCTTGCGCAACCCATTAAGGGCCACGCACAGCAGTCGAAGGACTATTTTACAATAGTCCTTAGACTATTGTACGCAGTCCTTTGGGGGTTGCATCCTCCCCTATGGGGAGGTATGCAGCTCCCAAGTGGGCTTTCTTTAATTTGTTTTTTTTATTAAATCTTTTTGTTATATAAAATATGAATGTTTATTGTATATTTCATTTTAATTTATAATTCAAAAATTTAGAATTATTTAAATTAATATATGTTGATTTATATATATATATGAATATATATATGTATATATATGAATATATATATATATATATATATAAATAAATACATACATATATGTTTTAATCGGGGAGTATTATAATTTTGATGATTATTTAAATTTAATCATACATTTTCTTTTGGTGAAATTTGAAATGAATGATTTATTAAATTTATTTAATTGTCTTTTAATAGTGGAGTTAATTGAGAAAAATATTGGTTTGATTTTGTAAAAGAAATTCTTGCATACGAAGATGATTGTTTGATTTATGGAATTATGTTATAAATCAATTCCTTGATTATGATTAAACAGTAGGTTTATTTTATGGTGTTCGTTATAGAGACTTTTGTGTTGAGTTAACATGAGTGTTTATTTATTTGATTAATGTTATTATAGGAGATAGGGTTGTCGTTGAACTTCGAGGAGTTAGGGAATTTGGTATATTCAATTTGGGTTTTTAGTTCTACTTTCCTTGTGGATGTAATCTTGTGATTACTTTGAGTTTCATTCTTTTGTTAAGTTACTGTGTTATAAGAGTATGGCGAGATGGTTTTTACCTCGTGAATCTCTATCATGTGTTTTGTGAACTTGAGATTTCAATCCCTCATGTTTTGTGGTATGTTAGGGAATTCTAGGGAGAGTGGCTCTATGTGGGCGCCGACGTACAAAGGGGCTGCCAGGATAACCCACAATAGATTTAGTGTAAAAAGTGAAAATCTAATTAATTAATTAGGGGATGGGTAGTTAAACACTAAAAGATAATGATAGATACCTCGCTCACCTGTTAGGGCTTCCAAAGACTAAAGGTGGTCGAGAAGGCCATGGTTGGCATAGTCGTGATCTCGTTTCCACGAGTAATGCACGATTCCGCATGAGTCACCCTATGGGGCGGCGCCTTGAAATAGACAGTCAGGATAACCATAGATGGAGGTGGCACCTTGTGATAGGATGTCAGGATAATCCATGAAGACCATGCGATGACACTCTCCTCTAGCCTTTTCCTTAGTCATTTTAACTGGAATCCTCTGGAAGTAATTTATTGTTTTGACTTGGAGTCATTTGTTGTCATGTTATGTTAGTAGATTTTTGTTGTCACATTTCCTTTGTGTATGAATTCTTTTCCATGTTTGGTGTTGAGTCATATGTGTTACTTTTGACGTCTTGGTCAGGAATCCTTTCTTAACTACTCCTAGCACGGGGGTGGTCGGGTGGAACGTGCTTCGCACCCCATTGGGTTTCCCATTCAGTAGTCGTACCTTTAGTGCAAAGATTGTGGTGATAGTTTGTTCCAAATTTATGTATCTTCAGATGTGTACATTTGTACTTTATTCATATCTTGTAAATTGTATTGTAACTCGCCCATGTGTTGGGCTGATGAATCTTGTAATTTGGTTATTGGTATTTAGTTTGTAACATGATGTATTTTAATATCACACTTTTTAATTCAAAACATTATTCACAGATGTAATTATATATTTGATGTTGATATGTTGAGTAAATTAGTTCTCATTATTCCCAAATTTTATTGGTTATGTAATCTTGTTTAGCATCTATGTGAATCATTCTTGTTTTAATGCTTAGCGATTATCACTTTATATGAGAACTCATATCCGTGGAAATGAATGTTGGATTAGTTAAGTTTGTTAATGGGTAGTTAACGTAATGACTCTTCGTGTACCCCAGGGGACTTAGGAGTTTAGTATGTATTTGTAATTATGTAGTTGCTATTGATAACATAGTACTTCTACTTTATGTTAAGAAAAATTGTTTTGTTGTTAGTTGTCCTTTGGGGTTTTGGCGACGGGGTGTTACAGATTTTGAATGCAGTTGCCGTGAAAGACCAAGAAGATTTTAACATAGACATAACTTATGGTGATCAATGTCTTATCCTAGGGTATAGAGTCTTAAACCATGCAATTAAAAACATATAGCTACATTTTTCTATCATAAAAGGCTATTAAATGATGCATAACTCTATTTAACTCAAAAATCTAAACCAATACTACTTAATGATCCTTGCATACATTCACATAAAACCTTTGTTCCTGTTAAAGTAAATTTAACTCATTCTTTGAATAAGTGCATCAAAAATGAAAAATAAAAATTCAAATGAAAGGAAACAAAGATCAATTGAATTATCTTTAATCCATTTCATTCATAACTCATGTGAAGTATACAAAGGAGAACACTAGCTTTGGAAATTTTACATTTATATTCTAGAAATGATAGTACTGTTATACAACATAAAAAATAAAATGACTCAAAACTTCAAAACCTAGAAAATGCTTAGACAAAATTATATCTACACTTTGTATTACAATATCTCTTCAAAAATTCAATCAACAACAACCCATGTAAATGGCCTTGAATTCCATTTTATAAAACAAGGGAGCAACAAGCCTTAGGCAATTACACATGTAATATTTTCATTTTACAAATATTCACATTTAAAAATTACAAGAGTAACTATGAGCTCATGGAGAGAATATTCCTAATGCAAGGCAGTTAAAAAATTTGTTACATCCATGATTATTTACTAAAATATTTGTAATAGTTACTTGATGCCTTTTCCACTTCATTGCTTCTTGTTCTAGACCTAATAAAGTTGACCTAGCAAGAAAATACAAAATCCTTGTGTACAAGATGAAAAAACCCATGTTTATGCTCCTTAAGACCTTGAAGACTATTGCATATGTCAAAATATACCAAAATTGATGCCACATCACCATTGGAGAAGATCAAAAATTTAGAATATTATTATATTTTAGGTCCCAATTTAAAAAATCTTCTTCTGATGGCCAATCAAATGCCATGAATACATCTAGTTTGGTTCTGTAAGGACCATAATATTTCATTATCTGATTAGCATCCTTGTCAAATTCCTCAAGGAATGCATTGGTGAAAGAAAACTTGTTCATAATATTCTTTAACATGGCCATATCAATATCTTTCTTTTTAAAAATTAGGGTGGCTTTTGTTGCAATAACCACATCCATATGAGCTATCCATTGCTCATAAGTCTTTACACCCCCTTGATCATTAAGAATGTTTGGTAGGAGGCCAAGATCATTCTCATCAAATTTATTTAGTAATCCCCTAATGCTTTTTTCCAATGGGTCTACTAACCATTGATATTCCATAATTTCTTTCACTACTTTGTAAGTTGGCATGATTTTTAGTGGCTTGTTCTGGTCATGTGTAGACCCTATCACCATATTCTTCAATATATTCAATGTTTACACCCATGTTTACATTAGTGAGAGAGAAATTTCTCTATCCCTTCCAAACATTCTTATTGAATGGAACATCAAAGAATAATTAGAGTGGACACTTCTCACTCTTTTTATTTCCTTCGATAAGAAATGCTCCAAAACATTTGAAACAATAAAAATATTGTTGTCATTGTAGAAACGAAAAATTTCTTTAAATCCCTCCATTTTCTCAATCAACTCTTCTTTACTCATCTCTTTATTTGGAGGTTCAGTTGAAGTTCCTTGCCATGGATATGCAATTCGTACATCATCAGGGTTGTACACTACCATTTCCATTCATGGTGGAGGAGGTGATTGCACATGCAAGGGTGAATGGATTGGAGAGAGTGGAGGAGATTGAACACTAACCTTCTCTTGTGGCACTAGTTTCCTTAACATCAGTGATGGCCTTGTCTACAAAGATTGTAATTGTTCCTTTAATAGTGCATTTTCCAATTGAAGCTCTATAATATTTTATTCATCTTTGTTGTATACAATCAATAGGTCATTATACTCCATATTATTTTGCTCATACTGCTCTTGTAAATATTCAAGAGTATCCTTGGTGAATTGGGCTACATTCACAACCATTGTAGCTACTTTAACAATAGGAGTATCATATACTCTCTTTATTATCAACCAACCCCTTAAATATTATGATGGTTAAGCAACCTCTCTTTTACTTTTGTTTGTGGTTAATTCCCAAATAGCCAATATGTCCCATTATGGAGTGAAATATAACCCCTACAAGGCACATGTGGCTTCCTCATCAGTAGAAAGAATAAGAGTGTTATATCTCCTCACTATATCAAAAGATATGGAAGATTATATATCAAATTTTGGTAGGAGTAAACACTATCTCTGACAAGCTTCTTTCCTTTAGCTAGTGTTATATCCTTATACTTTTCCTTTAATTCTGTAAGGAATTTTGATTCAATGACCTCCCTTGGTAATTCTAGGTTTTCAATAATCTTCATTTTCACCCCTTTTACGTATTCATCTCTCCTTGCTCACCAAACAAATTCTTGAAACACATTAGTTTTGGCAAATGCATCATCATCCATAAATTAATTTCATGCATTTTTTGTAGCATCATCAACATTGTTGACCCCAATTAGATCAACCTTACCCAATCTAAATATTTGAATTGGTAAGTTCAATCCTCTTGGGGATGAAGGCATAAATTTCATCATTTTTTTCTCATTATAAATTATTTCCTCATCAAAATCAAGAGGATAATCTACAAGTCCAACTAATGTAGCACCCCTTGTTGGTTCAACTTTTCTTCTTTTGGATGTAGATTCCCTTGGAGATGAGTCTAACTCAATAACGTCTAGATTAAATGATGTTGGGGGTGGAGATAGTGGCAACTAATGTACATGAGAAGAAGCTCTTGACCCCTTTGATTGAGTAGGGGTGGCAATTGTTTGCTTCTTTCTCACTATGCCCCTTTTTCTTGCAAATATATTTTGCTTTGTTGGTGGCTGATATGTTGGTATTTCTTATAGCATGGGCGCTTTCCCTTTATCTTGCATTTATCTTTCCTCTTTAAGGTTCTCCACCACTCTATCAATATTTTTCAATATTTCCTCCACTCTCACAATTCTATCTTTAATATTAGAGAAAGTTCCCTCAAAATTGGGATCTCTATCTTGTTTTTCCTTCTCCAATTTGATGAAGGATAAAAAAAAAAATTCTCTCTTTTCGAATTCAATAATAAAAAACATTCCTAATTATATCCTCTAGGAAGTAGAAATTATGCTAGAACTTCCCTCCACTTATTCTATCTTTTAATGCGACCTTCAAAACCGCTGGATCATGATTCCTCGCTCTCCAATATTTCATCCCTAGAGGTTTGCTTAGTGGGACAATATTTTTCCACCCATCCTTAACCATGGAAAAATCTAAAAGAATAGTGTAATCATGGAAAAAAGTTCCCTTCCTCATCCCAACCAAATGGCTATATTCAATACTTCCTAATTTCCACATGATTTCAAGAAAACCAATCCTCAACAATAAATCTATTGTAAATACATGAGATGTGACATTTGTGCCATACACTTTGAGGATAGTGCAATCAGAATATGGGATGATATCTCCCAAAGTATTCCCAATGCATAACTTAGGTCTCCTTTCTTTGAATTTTTCTACTATTGAAACTTTGAAATTCAATTTTACATTTTAATTTTCCTCCTTGAGGGAATTCAAATCAATGGGATACTTGGCAGTATGGTTCACCTTGGAAACTTCAATACTGCCCAGGTGATGTCAACCATTTTTAAACCAAAATTTTTCCTTACAACCTAAATATTTGGATCATAATTTTCTTCTATATCCTTCAGAGATCAATGTCATGATACACATTGGGGACAACAAGTTTTTCCATATATAACCTCCATCAATTGTAAATAGGGACCTTAAAATTATTATTCCCAAACTAGTGTGTAAAAAAATTCCATCCACTATCTAGTAGTGTAGCATCTTTAATGGCATAATGTTTGATAGCAATTCCCTTTTCCATTCTAGAGCCTTGAAACATTCTCTAATCCTCATGTTTATCATTTTTCGAACCAAGAAATTTGTCCAAAAGACCTTGAAACAAAGGTTGTACTTTATGCTTGGGGTCAGAACTAGAGCATTGGGCCTTTGGGGATGCCATTCTCAAAGTTTTTAAAAGACTAGGGCTTTCTAGGGCTTAAAATTAGGGTTTTTGTAAGGTAATTTAGGTGTCATTAAAGGCACATGAAAACTAGGGAAAATTCAAAGTATTTTGATGACAATTAAATAAACGACAAACCTTAAAAGAAACCTAAATTGCAATTTTATCTATGAAATGGAAAATGCACAAAAATTCAAGTGAAATTGGGTCTACACGATGAAATCTTTACCTACTAGTGTTTGAAGAGATGGAAATGCTAACTCTAGACATGAGAAGGCTCAAACCATGTAGGAAAAATCTTCAATTCTACTTAGAATGCTTTGGTAGTTCAAACACTACTTTAAAATCCTTCTTTTATGGTTAAAAAATTCCTCAATTTAATAGAAAAATGTCAAGTCTACTATTACTTCTTGCTTGTGTGAACCAGAACAGCTCCATCAACCCACTTTCATAATTTTATAACACAACCATCGATGTTGTGATGATTTGGATGATTGAGCAACCACAATTAAATCAAATGAGTTTTAAAATCCTAACCCAGCTCATCTTTAGAATTAGACCAATGAGAATGTTCCATGTGGGACACCTTGCATCATAACCCTAGGCTCCACCATCTCTTTGATAGACTTTGAAAAGAGCCATGATGTGTCACTTTCCCGATGTCCCACATGAGTTTCTTAGGACACAAATCAAGGGTTGTAGGATGGCGAGCAATGACCTAGATCTAAAATGTACCCTCCAACATGATTACCCTTTCACTTCTAGGCTTACACCGATACTTATGAAATTTTTAGCATTTTCAACACATGTTTCAATCCTTGACAAAAGGGATGGTCAAGATTAAAACATCTTCGCACCCTTTGATCACGATTAGTAGCCACAACTTTATCCTTCCAAAGTTATCGAGAAATATTTGATGAAATATTTCATTATGTTCTATAGTTCCTCCAATGCTCAGGATGCAACCATGTGACACATGCCCATTATCCCTTGTTTTTCATAAAAAAAATTATTGTTGTGGGTTGGTGTGCAACCAATGAGTATTGAGATGTGGGAATAGGTCAAGTCTTTAAAGGATGTTTATTGCACATGCTTTAAGTTTATAACTTAAAGAGGGGACTTTACTATGTCAAAAAAATAATAGACTTAATTAAAATTTAACCCTAGTCTTATAACATAATCTGAAGGTTTAATATTTCAGATTTGTGGGAACACAACTTTGGAAAATATTTTGCACAGGGTATAACAAGTTTAACAAGGAAATTGGGGTTGGTTATCAAGCGATGACTTATGTGACCAGGAAGGATCAAACATAGCTCAATAAATGATTAGATCAAAAGCATCAAGGGTTTATATCTATTAGGGTTTTAGAAGGATCTAAGCCTTAAGTGAAACCCTAGAACGATGAAAAACTAAACTCTACCCCTCAAATGACCAGAAAAATGGCAAATATTTTAAAATATAAGACATGGATCAAGGGAAATTTTCAAAGTCCTATCAGATTAGTCCTCTCATGGTCATGATGTAATATGTGGGGTAAAAGCAAGAAGTTGGGTCCATGAAGAGGGGAAGTTTTAGCCAAAAAAAAAATCTTGTAGAAAACGTGTATGCATTATTCAGAAAATGCGTATGCATTATGCTTCGGGTACCCAAGCCTAAGAAAATGTGTATGCACTAAAAAAATGTGCATGCATTATATAATGCATACATTTTTTATAACATGTACAATTCATTTATTTAAAAAATTAAATATCTTTTAGAAACGCATACACATTTTAAAATGTGTATGCATTTCTAAAATGTTTTTTTTTTAAATAATCAAGAAAATAAAGAACACATGCATTTTGTAACGTGTATGCATTTTTAAAAACATGTACCAATTTTTAAAATTTTGAATTCCCAACCCACATGCTACCTCGGTTTTAGGCCTGGGAAAGGCTTGGCAACTCAACCCTTAGCCTTTAACCTACAACTAAAAAACTAAGGCAGATTAAAGAAGAATTTCCAACTTTCGCAGTATGGTTGATGGAATTTTTTTCTAAATCAATATATAAAATTAAAACCCATTAGAAAAAATTATTTATAGTTCCAAATATATAATTTTTATTACGATTGGATTATATTTGTTATTTTTAATTAATTTCTAAGCAAACTAGTCCTTAAACTTAAAATTTCAGCCTTTTTTTTGTTTTTTAATAACTTTTTTTTGGTTAAGTTTCTTGTAAAAATTTATATGCAATCAATCTTTAGAAAATTATCTACACAATGAAAAAAAAATATTCAAATTTTTTTTAGTTTAGGTCCAATTATGTTGTTCGTACATGTTGATTTTTAAAAACAACAATTAAGGACAATAAAAATTCAATAAAAATAATATTCAAAAAAAATAATAAAAAAAATTCCTCATCAATCTTCATGTTGTTATCTCTCTTTCCCCAAAAGGAATTAAGACAATACTTTTATTTGGGTCAAAAAGTGGTGTATGTACATGTGCATGGTACGGTAAAAAAGGGACTTTTAAAAACTGGTTTTTATACATCCCTATCAAAAAAAAATTTTGTCATTTGGGTATTTGAATAAATTACATATTTGGAAACTAGATTCAAAATTATAAATTTCATATTATTTACTTTTTTTAAGATTCATTGTGTAAGTACCGAAAATTTTCAGTCCAAGTGTGTCAAATTTTGAAAAACACCAAAAACACTTCCACTTTTTGAACTTTTTGTGGAACCAACTTCTTGCATCAACCCTGTGATATTCCCTAAGGTGTGATCTTTCATGTATTGACCAAATCCCCTTTGTTATTTTTGTAAATTATCTCTTGTGGTGTTGTTTTCATAACATCCTTTGAGTCTTTAGCCTCATCCTATCATTGTTTATGAACCCCTTAAGGTGAGTCTTGATCATACCTCAAGATGTTAAACCTTGTGCACCCAGTAAGGTGATTTTTTTCATCCCTCAAGACATTAAAACTTTTGCACCCCTTGGGGTGAGATCTGTTCATTGCTCATGATGTTAAACTTGATCAACCCCCTGAGGTGAGTTTCTATAAGACGGTTCATGGATTCAACATAACGAAGCTTGTTGGGTCATAAACTTGAGCAACCCTTTTTGACATGGCCACCTAGAATAACACACTTTTCTTGCTAGTGGAGTGATGTGTTTCATGAGTGATGTGGCATAACACAACTTAATAGTCCTCATGGGTGCTAACATTCATTTGATGGATTATGCTTGGTATTTGAGATAAATTAAGACTTAGGGACCTCTTTTCCTTACTGACTTGAATCTTGTAGTACTAACCTTATAATTTTTGTGTGTCTTCTTCATTTTTACATCGTGCTTTTTTCCATTCCATCATCATCTTTATGTTCCATCATGTCATGCGTTTTCATCATGTATACTTCATAGTTTTCAGCATGTATGTTTGTGTATGATTTCTTGCTACATGTCATACATATTTGTGTGTTCCTTTGTGATTATGTTGGTTTTCTATGGGATCTTGGATACTGGGGATTTGCAAAATCCCATTAGATATTTAGTCATCCTATCTCTTAAATATTTTGGACAATCAGACCCCTCTTGACATAGATTTTCTACTTTAGTTGTGAGTCTGGGTGTAAGTTCATAATCTCACTAAAGTGGGGGATAAATATAGCATCATAAATTGTCACTCTTAGCAATATAACACTATGTTTTATCCCCCCTAAGTTATTAAGCCTAATTGGGTCACTAATTTCCTAAATTATGCATTCTATAGCCCATTTGAACTGTTTTCTAAGAAATTGCAAGCATTGAACAAATGCATCCACTTAATTTGTTACCCCTGACACCTCATGTCCTAGAAAATGGTGTTAGGACTAGGAAAATCTAGGGCATGTAAGTCCTTCAATTTGTCTTGACACCCAATTTTTAATATGTCGATGTCAGTATTTTATCATTCAAAACACAACTTGCAAAGGTTGGCTATCGAGATCTAATTTTTAGAAAATTTTATAAATGCCTATAAATACCTTGTGTTTTCACAATCTGAAACTAGAAGAATATTTTATGAGAAAGTATTATTATCAAGAGCAAGTAAAGCGCAACATTTTTGTGATTTATTACAACAATTCAAGATCCAAGCATCATTTCAAAGTGTATATTAGTTCATATTGTCATATTATCATTGTTTTATGAAGGCTAACTACTTTTGTAGGTCTCCACATAAATTCAATCAATGAAGCAAGAAATATTATCATTGCACCCTATAGAACATGAGGTTCAACATTCCTATGAAACAATAAAAATGGCCTCAAGGTGTGCGACCTTGCACATATGAGGTCAAATATCTGGAGAAGGCCAACTTCCTCTTTCGATCTAAGTGCAATTTGTTGGTCCAACCCAACACATGAAATCCTACCACTACCCTACTCTAAAATCTCACAAGGGAAAAGAGTTAGAAGGAATGCATGAAAGATGAATGGGAGGCGGTACACCAAGATGGAAAAGTTGTTTCTTCTTTACTACAATTACACAACACCATTGAAGAGGGACCAAGGGACTCACACAAATTTATATTTGGTTGATTCCTAGAGGAAAACATGGAGGTTAGGGTTTGAAAAGGTTCTAGAAGGAAATGTGTGTTCTCAAGAAATAACTATAAAAAATTTAACTCAAGCATATATGTACAGAAAGAGAGAACAAACACTTATATATGCAAGTAGTGAACTTGCACAAATATTAAAAAGGTGAGAATAGGTAAGCTTAATCGATTTCATTGATGTAGATGAAAAATCCAATCTTTACAATTGTAGAGATAGAAAAATGCATAATCCTACCAAAGAAAAACCTAGGAGGAGCCAGAGGAAGAACCCTTAGTAAGAATACAATTCTTTTCTTTATAGATTAGGAATAACTTGGAACCAAAAACCAAACCCTAACCTTAATTAGGGTTAACAATGAAGTTTTAGAATGAAAGGATGGATCCATTTTGTGAAAATTTTGATTAGGGCATGGATGCATCAAAATGGTCAATAACAACAACAAATGAGCACAAGAACCCATAAAATCCACTTGCAAAAGTCACGTGGAGAAATAAATGTCATCCTTGAAGTCCAAAAATAAAAATAGGCTACTTAGAAAGGTAGCTCAAGCAATAATGTCACCTCTTAGAAAAAAATGTCAAATCTATTGAATATCAAGGCTTCAGGCCCAAAAGGAAACCTTTTCTATTCATTAAATGATTTTGAGTTGTGAAATAGCATCTCCATTAGAGATTAGGTGTAGGGGAGAAGTCTTATATCTTATCACATAGGAAAAAAGAGTAAAGGGGAAGACATATGCCCGATATCTGAAGGGAGCCATCAGAGGTCTGAGGAATGAGCTACCTATTACCAAAGAAAGGTAAGAGATAAAGGAGAAGGCCACAACACAAAGTCTAAAAACTTGACACTTAGCTAAATTTTCAAAGGAAGGGGTGAAGGTGAGAATGAATAAAGGTAGAAGATGAAAGCTTTATCACTGAAGGCCGAAAGAGGTTTTGGAGATTAGGGGTTGGGAGGAAGCTCTAACTCCTAAGATGAAAAGATGGAAAGAGATAAGAGGGAAACCTAACCTCCCCAAAGTTCGAAACTATAAGACTTGGGTAAATCTTGAAAATCCTTAATGAGACTTCAGTGATTGGGGGTAAGGATAAGGCTTACTAAGAGAGAGCAGTAAGGGTTAAAGGGTAAGGTTGATGGCTAAAACCTGAAACAAATAAAAGGAAAGTAAGGTAGAAGGGTGAAGAAGATGAGTGGGAGTGATGAAGAAGGTATGCTAGAAGAGAGGTATGTGAAAACTTGAAAGCCCAAAAACTTAGGACATCCAATTTTAGGAAATTCCTCAAGAAAAATTCATGTAAGATGGTCCATGTAGGATCTCTCATGTCAGTTATCATTGATGGTTCATCCAATGGTGACATGAAATGACAACATTTAAGGTGATTTCTATAGGATGAATGCCTACTAATCATGGAATCCAAAGGCCTTATAAATCTATTGGGCATAGATTCATGGGGAAAAATTGCAGCAATTGGACTCTTCGAATAGAAAAACAAAACATGTACAAGCTAAAGTTGGAGGAAAGAAAAATACAACATGCATTCTCTTAAGGAGAATGTAGGGTGTGCAAAGAACTTCTTTGAATGCAAGATTGCTAACCAATATGTACATGGAACTAATAGAAAGGAAAAAATGGAAATTTTCCTCTATCAAAGATGAACCTTATGAAGAAGTTGATCTTTGTGAAACCATAGTTTTAGATGTCACTTAGCTACAACCATGAAAAACTATAGCTTGTATTCAAGGATTTTCATAAAATTGTTGCAAGGTGAAGGTGATGGAACTTTTGAGTTTTGCAAAATTCTAGTGCGTTCATATTAAAACCCTATGAAATTTTACCTAAAAATATTTGTTACATATGTTGTAGGGTTCTTATATGAGGTTTAGGGTTTTTTTCATTTTATATTGCTTGGTGTTCTATTCTATATTTTACTAGTATTTCCTATTGTTGATCACAAAGAATCTTTTCATGTATGTTAAATTTCATCATGTGACTGGCCTTCCTTGTGTCTAGGTCTGAATCACTTAACTTTTACATCCTTTGTATTGCATGATTCATAAGTCTTGAGCCTACTATTCTCATATTGTCCTAGAGAAGTCCCCTCTTTTATAAAAACTAATGAGCACATGCTTAAAATTTCCCACTTAAGTCCCAATGGCCCTCATAGTTATATCACTCATCACTAATTTACTCATATGTTCATACCTTGAATTAGCGACGAGCGATGGAATGACATTTTTCTTTAACATCCCTCATCGCCAATGGATTTTGAGCCTTCAAACTTATAATAGTGATGAGCGATGTCCCGACCTTATGTTCTCATCGCTCATCACTGATTTGTTTTAGAACTTTAGTTCTTAATTAACGATGAGCGATATGGTGTGATATCACTTGATCGTGGGTATGTTTTGAATGTAAAGCCTTACACTAGAGACACACAATGGACCTTATAAATCTTGTGAATCATCTCATCACTAATTACTTGCAAAATGTATGAAGAGAATTAGCGATGAACAAAGTCCTTATGTAATAACTTCATCACTCATCATGGATTTGTTTTAGAACTTACGTTCTGAATTAGCGATAAGTGATGGATGTCCTCTAAAGGGTTTTTCCTTTTGCTAATGTGTTATGATTCTATGAGTGATGTCTTATGTGCCATTTGTTTTATGTAGGTTGTATGTGTCCAAATATGGTACTATCACAACATTTCCCATCACAGATAAAATCCTAAGCACAAGGTTTGAATTAGCAATGCGCGACAGAGGGATGAATGTGACCAAAGGTCAGGCTGCTAAACCAAGGGCTAGGGATCATCGTCAGGATGTTTACATTGTTGATGGAGCTAGGTGAAGATGATGTATATCAGTGAAAAGCGATGACCATAAATGAAAAAGGAAATGTGGAATGATCTTGGGGATTTCGCATAAATCAGAAAGGAAAGTAGTGAGAGAACTGGAGAACCATTGATAAATTTTTAAAGGTGAAATGATTCGATGGACTGGAAATCATCACATGAATAAATTCATCGCTAAATTGTACCCTAAATTTTGGGGAGCATTAGCGATGAAGAGTATAAAGAAAATTTCTCTCTAAGAAACTGGTCCTATGTACTTCGCCGATATTAATGAAAAGAATGAATTAGGTTAGTGATACATGCTATTTGTTAGATCAGCTATGATTAATCAAGGTTAGAAGGGAATGTGGCAACATTTGAGATAGCCTCACTATTTTCAAGGAGCAAGTTGATAATGGTCGAAAAACAATGCTCATGGCCACCTTAGATGAATTTTTAATTGCTCTAAGATGAATGGCCCAGATTCAGAGCCAAACTAATAAGTTACTAATTTGCTCGTGTAAGGAATTATGAATCATTAATTTTGCATCCTTGAATTTTCTATTTAAATGTAGGTTGATCGATGTTTATTCACACTATCTTTTCAGACTATAGTAGAAGTAAGGCGTGTGTAGTAAAGTTGATTGCAACGACTATAATTTTTCCTAAGAAGAGTTTCATTGTTTGCATCTTGAGTAAATTGGTATGAAATTATATTCTCTATTCTATTTAGGATTAGGAAATATAAAAGAGCAAATGAAAGAACTAATAAATGAGAAATTGTTTGAAGGAAAGATATTACCAAATAGATTGAAGAAGAAAAACTAAGCACCACCAAAGCAAGAGAGACACAAGAATTTGTTAAGGGAAAAAAACAAGAAAAAACCCCAATATTATGAATGGAGGAAAAATGCCTAAAGAATAATAAAGAGAGAGAGAGAGCTTTAGCATTAGCTTTCTTGCTTGAATCTTGAAGAATTATAGGAGAGGCACCTCAATAAGTAGAGGTGAGGAGGAGTTAGAATGTAACTCCCAACTCAATGAATTCCACCATTCATCTATGTGTGTGCAAAGTGTCACCTCTTAAGGAGGTGGTTACAAATATTCCTTAATAAATGAGTTAAAAATAAGCCATCCTCACACATGTGTGAGATGACAAAAAAACACAAAAGACTTGTATGGATTCCTTTGGAATATTCCTACAAGTTAATAAATAATTAGAGTTAAAGAATAACCTTTACCAAGTAAAGATTAATCTTCTAATATCCCCCATTAAGCTTTACTTGGGGAGGTTACATCAAACCCTTCAATGGGTTGTAATCCAAGATTTTTACAATGAAAGAGAAATTTATCTTTACAAAGAGCTTTGGTGAGAATATCTGTAACTTGATCTTCACCTTTACAATACAAAAGAGAAATTTTCTTGTCTTCAATTTGCTCTCTAATTAAGTGATGTTGAAGAGTAATGTGCTTGGTCCTTGCATGAAAAATTGGATTATTTTCCAAAGTAATAGCACTTTGATTATCACAATATAAAGGAGTAGGATCCTTTTGAGGTAGACCCAAGTCTTCAAGTAATCTTCTTAACCATAATGCTTCTTTAGATGCATTTGTACAACCTTTATATTCAGCTTCTATAGAACAAAGAGAAGTAGATTGTTGTTTCTTACTATTCCAGGAGATTTCAAACAAGGAAAAAATAACCACAAGTGGATCTCCCATCATTGGGATCACCTCCTAAATCTGAATTAGTATATCCTTTTAAAGAAAAATCACAATTTGCATCATAAAAGAGACCAAGATTAAGAGTTCCTTTAACATATCTTAAAATTATTTTTGCAACTTTAAAATGAGTTTGTTGTGGTTTAGACATAAATCTAGAAACCAACTCAACACTATAAGAAATATCAAGTCTAGTAAGAGTTAGATAATTTAAACTTCCTACTAATTGCCTATATAAAGTAAGATCAACAAAAGGTGTTTCCATATCAACCATTAATTTAGTTCCTAATTCACAAGGAGTAGAAACACACTTTGCATCATTCATTTTAAATCTATCTAAGAGATCTTGAGCATATTTATGTTGAGAAAGAAAAATACCTTTAGGCGTTTTCCAAATTTGCGTACCCAAAAAATAATATAATAGGCCTAAATCAGTCATTTGAAATTGTTGATTGAGTTGAGACTTAACATCACTAATCAAATTGTTACAACTAGAAGTGATTATTAAATCATCAACAAATAAAATAATAATCACAATATCATCTTCAATATGCTTAATATATAAATTTATATTATTTTTACTTCTAATGAAACCTTGAGATAGAAAGAAAGCATTGATCTTTGAATACCATTCTCTAGGAGATTTCTTTAAACCATAAGTTGATTTCTTTAATTTGAAAACAATATGTTCATTTTCTTCCTTAATGAAACCCAAAGGTTGAGACATATAAATTTCTTCATGTAAATCACCATTTAAAAATGCACTTTTAACATCCATTTGATGAATAGGCCAATGCATATGAGAAGCTAAAGCAAGAACTAATTTAATAGTGGGCATCTTAGCTACTGGTGCAAATGTTCTATTATAATCTAAACCTTCAATTTGAGAAAAGCCCCTAGCAACTAATCTAGCTTTAAACTTGCTAACTTCATCAATTGCATTAACTTTAGTTTTATACAACCATTTTCATGAAACAAGATTCTTACCTTGAGGTAATGGAACTAAATCCCAAGTATTATTAGCAATTAAAGTATCATATTCTTCTTGCATAGTCTTTTGACAATGAGGTTGATCTTTAGCTTGTTCATAAGTTTGAGGATCATTTGAATTCATAATGTTAGACATCAAAGCATAATTGCAATAATTTTCCTTTCTTCTTTTAGGTGGATTTTTAGCTAAATAATTCTCACCTTCTTGCAACAAATTTTTAAACCATTTTGGTTTTCTTTTAGATGTAGGAGTATCATCACTAGAAGAAGAATCATAAGGTTTAAAATTTTGCTTATGATTAGACAAGAAAACATGTTCATTGAACTTAAGAGTACCAAATTGAATTAACTTAGTCTCTTCTTGTCTTAATAAATCACAAAAAATATCATAAGTTAATTGAGTAGCTAAAGAAGGAATAGCTAATTAAGCATGAATATTAGTAATGAATTGCTTAAATTGTCTAGGAAGAAACTTTTTAAGAATAAGATGAATTAATCTAATATTATCTAATTTAACTCCTAAACCATCCAATTGACTATTTAAAGCATCAAATTTTAATAAAAATTCATCCATAGATTTAAAATCAGAATACCTCAAATCTTCAAGTTGATCTTGAATTTTACTTTTTCTTGATTCATTTGTACTATCATAAATTGTTTTGAGTTTTTCCCATGCTTCATAGACATTTGTACATGTCCCAATTTGAACATAAATTTTAGGTGACACGGATTAATTGTGAAAACTAAATCAACACATTGGGTATTCTAAAATATTTAATCAGTGAAAACTAAATCAACACATTGGGTATGCTAAAATATTTAACTGGATTAATTGTGCCTCACTCATGGAATCAAGAGCTAGTACAGACTTGAGGATGAGTCGAAAAGGCCTGGAATGGCAAAGTCGATATCTTGTTATCTTAAAAGATATTCAATACCGAAACAGTTTGCATGTGGGGCCGGGTTTCGTAAGAGGTTGCCAAGGTAACCCAAGTTGGGGGCCGAAACCTAGGAAGAAACACCAGGGTAACCTTTGCAACATTGTGATGACACTCCACCTAAAATAAGAGTGTCCTCATGAACTTAGTATATTTGATTATCTTAATTTTGGAAGCAATGTAACCAATAAGTTAAGTTTGAACTTGTATAGTTTGTTTATGGATTTACTTGTGTCTAGGGTTTGTAGGTTATGTCTAGGGAACCTTATTACTATCTCCTAGCATAGGGGGTGGACCTACGGGTACCACATGGTTGGGTGGAACGTGCAGCTTACTCTGTTGGGTCCCTAGTTCTTGTTCGTGGCAACAAGTACTTTATGGATGGAGAGCTCGTATGTGGATATATGTACTTCCTTATTTGTATCATTGGAAATTTTATTATTGTTTCACTCCTCAAATTGTTATTGAGGTGAACGTTTGTAATATGTAATTGTAAACACTTATTTGATCTACCTCATTTGGTAAATGAGTATTGTAATGTTATTTCAAATGCAATTTGTGAAAGAATCTTATTTGTACTCTATATCTTTAATGATGTAATTTAAATGTTATTCAATGCATGCTTATAAGTTATGTGAATTAAATACATGCAATGTTAAATACTTAAGTTACCTATGAAAATTTCAAAGTAGTGTGTTGTTGTGTATCTTAGGGAATGTTTGCAATTAATAAAGTTAACATTAACACTTTAATAATAAAAATTATTACACTATCATAGTCAATGCAACATTCTTTAGGATACTAGATGGAGCATTACAGATTGGTATCAGAGCGAAGGTTCTAACAATGGATGCTCTAGGTAATTGTGAGCCCATTAGGTTGACCTAGTATGTAGTATAGTTTTCAGTTAGCCTTGCCTTTTGTGTATCTTAGACTCATTTTGTTTTATGTGTAGGATCATGCCTAGGCATTGTACTAGAGGTCATGGTAGAGGTCAAGGTGGAGGTCGTGGCCCAATCCCTCAGGTTACTCCCCCTTAGAGCTCCCATGAGAGTGAACATGCCAAACAGTTGGGTCCTCAGTTAGAATAGACAAGTGAGGAATGGATTCCAATACAACCAGAGGTTGAGGGAGCTCAGTTGCGTCCCCTATTAGAAGAGGTACTTGCTAGACTTGGTCGGAGGCAAGAAGTTGATCAGGAGGTAGTTAGGGAGCGTGATAGATTTCCTAGGAGGATTGTTAGTACTACAGAGCAAGATGCCATAGTGGCAGGACATATGAGGGATTTGTTGAGGGCACGCCCTCCTACTTTTGATGGCACAGGTGGTGGTTTAGAGGCAGAGACCTAGTTATTAGACTTGGGTAGATGTTTTTCTATGCACCCATCCAGTAGCAATACCTGAGCTAGATGTGCTATCATGCACCTGAGAGGTTTTTCCTCTACTTGGTGGCATATGGAGGAGCAAAAGCTCCATTTAGAGATTGGGTCAGTTTCTTGGGAGATGTTTCTAGAGAGGTTTAGAGCACATTTCTTATCTGAACATTGGAGGCAACGACGAGCTGATGAGTTTCATGATTTATGTCAGATGGCTCTATCTGTTCAGCAATATGAATGTATATTTTATGAACTCAAACAATATGCAGGAATTAGAGATGATGAGGTGATGTTGGTACAACATTTTATCAGGGGTTTGAATGCCCACATTAGTGGAGGAGTTAGAGTCTTCGAACCGAAGACTATGGAAGTTGTAGTGGAGAAAGTGCGCATTGTGGAAGAGAATCTAGTTTTAGCATTGGGTGGACATTTAGGTTTCTAGATAGGCAGTGCTCCTATAGCAGGTACTAGTCCATGGGGTGGTCAAGTACAAACAGGAGGTTCCTCTAGGAACCAACAAACACCCGCTAAGGGTAGACAGCAGCAACAACAGCGTACTTCTCATAAGAATAAAAATACTCAGCCTTAGTAGGGTAACAATTTTTGTTCTCAACATGGTGGTGGTTGGTTTCAGAATGATAGAGATCAGAGTGGGCAGCAAGTTCAACGTGATCATTCTGATTAGCCTACATAGAGTTTTCAGTCTACAATTAGTGGAGGTAGTTTTCCATGGTCTAGTGTACCTCCAGGTGATAGAGGATTCAGAAGGAGTATAGAATGTTTTACTTGTGGCCAATAGGGTCACATTGCTCATCAGTGTCCTCAGAAGGGAACTTTTGTGTTCAGTCAGAGATTGGCGGCTTCAAAGTCGACCGTAGGAGATGCAGGCAGGTCGCATAGGGTGTTTACCATGGTGGATAACCACCAGGTTGAGCACCAAGCTGTAGTTGGAGAGGTTCCTGGTGGAGGACTAGCATCATTCTTTGGAAACCATGCACGTCCTTCTACATCAGGAGTTGATCCTCAGGGGTCAAGACGTTGACTGAGAAATGATCCAGAGGGATCCTAGTGGCTAGTCTTATATTTCTTGGGCGGACGTATTCTAGATGTGTGTGTTATCTGCTTTCTGTTTATAGGCTTCTAGGAGTAAGCCTTATCCTAGGGGGGAGGATGTAGTACCCCTCCATTTTTCTTATGTTTTCTATTAGCATGTTTTCACTTTGATGGACCCTAGTACTTTGCTTTGTTGTAATGATCATTGATATTAGAGCGATGGTGGATTTATCTTGTGGTATGATGATACATTGTATGGTGGTAATTATTTCTGACATGCTTTATATTAGCATAGATGTTTGCTTCAGATGTTACTGCTATCTTTATGCTTGTGTTAGATTAATTGTTATTTTCTTTGTTAGTTTGATGTGATGTGTATTGGTGTGGAGAATGGAGTTACATCACTCGCTTGTGAGTGCCCTGTGATTTCTATGATTTTCTCTGCACGGTGTGTTTGATTAATGGATTATATGTATGTATGTATGTTATTTATTTGATTGTAGGATCGCAGGTACATGACACCAACTCCACCTGGTTACTCAGGTCTGAGCGTGTCAAGATTCAACGGAAATGTTGATTGGGAGGTAGTAACAAGTTTTTTCCTAGTCTAGTCTCAAACCCAATCATAGTATGTCGTCAGTTTAAGTCCGGTGTCTTTGGTTGTCTCATTTGTGTTTGATTTGTTTATTTATTATGAAAGGAAAATTTTGTTAATTTAATGATAGATCAATGTTCTTTTAATTTAATGTTTATTTAAAATTAATTTTAAATGTTGAAAAATAAAGCTTTACATTTTATTTAATTAATTAATTAGTTTATTTGGTTAAGCAATTTAATCATTGAGGTTAAAATTATTTAATTAAATAAATAAATCAATTAAATTAAAGTTACTTTAATTGTGTGAATAGATTAAAATTAAATTAATTGTTTTGTGGGAAATGGAATTTTAATTATTAAATAAATAATTAAATAAAGAAAAGGAAATTGTATTTTAAAATTTGAATTCTTTAATTCTTTAAAATGCATTCAATTCTTGATAAGGAAGAAAGAAAGATTCATCCGTAAGTTTGTTGGAAGATATTTTCTTCTTGACATGTGTGTTAGTTAAAATTTATGAGAATTCTTGTTGAGGATTCTATCGGAAGATGTTATGTGATTTGGGGAAAACAGGAAATTACTTTAGGGGAAATAAAAAGTACAGTGAATTGTTGAAAGGATTTTTGTTGAATTCTTTTGGGTTTTTTACTTTAAAAAAATTCTTGGAAGAAATTTTGGGATTGCTTCTAGTTTTGTATTTGTTTTCTTCTGGATATTGGTGTTCTGGAAGAGCTTTGGAGGATTGCACATAGCAGACAAACAAAGTTTCTCTTCTACAGCCAAGTTTTATTTGTAAAGCTACAGGAGTACATCTATTCTAGAAGAGCTTTGGAGGATTGCACACATCAAACAAACAAAGTTTCTCTTCTACAGCCAAGTTTTATTTGTAAAGCTACAGGAGTACATGTATTTTCCTATGTATTTAAATTTGTTTACTTTGGAAAAGATTGCCTATGTAAAGAAATTTTAAATTACCTGTAGAAGAAAATTTTGTTAAAACCCTTGTTCTTCTCAGCAAATTGTTTATTGGTAATATTTCTGTAAAGATTTGTTGGTTTCTATGTAAATTTCAAGAAAACAAGGATATGTAGTGAAATCAGGGAAAAACAAAAGAAGAGATTTAAAAGAAAACAGAAGTATGTTCTGTAGATTTGTTACTTCTCTGTAGATAAGATTGAGGAAATATATACCTTTGTTACAGTCTCTGTAGAAAATAATTTGAGTAAATAAATTGTGAAGGAAATCATTTACTTGGAAAATGAAATTGAAACCCTCTGTGATTAAATTAGAACTTGTTGGGATATTCCTGATAAAAAACAATTCCTGATTAAAAAAACCCTGTTGAAATTAATTGCCTAATTTAAGTAATTTATCATTCATTTAATTGTGAATATATATATACATATATATTTATATGTAAATTTAATTGAGAAAATTTTATATTCTTTACAAGAACAATTTGAAATCGTCGTATAGGCGAATTACATCATGTTATTTATTTTCTTTTTTAAAAAAAGTATGAAATCACCGCTTGGGTGAAGCTCGACGAATATTGTCTTTGAGATTTTTTTTAATTAGTAGCTGTATTTGTTTGGGGCCACACAGGCTACTCCCGCAGCTGCCCCCATATAGGGCAACGACTATGGAGGCAGCCGACGTTGCCCTCACAGGTAGCGACGGTTGCCAACACAACCTCTACCGCATATGGGGTAGGCTGTGAATGGCAGCCCATGGCTGTGAAAACACAGCCACACATTTCATGTGTTGGGTATTTCTTTAAGAAATAAAACTATGATGTTTAAAAGGGTGAATCTCAGATTTAGGGTTTGGTTTAATATATAAATATATATATTTATATATATATATATGTATATATATCTGTATTTGTATATAAATCTATAATTATATATATTTATATAATTTATAGTATAAAGAAAATATTTTAGTATTTAAATGAGATAATAATAATTAGATGTTTAAATGCATAAGATTGATTAGTTTTAAGTCTATAAAGATTGAAAGAGAAAAATTTGGTATTTATTTCTATGTGAAATTGTGAAAGCTAAGTTTAGGCTAATTGATACTATTTCTTTTAATAATGAGAAAAGAATTTTAATCAAGTTATTTTAATTTCATTCTATTTCTTATTGACTTGAATGGATTTAGTAAATCCTAAAGTTATATGTTCATTATGCCTGATTAGTTTTAAATTGTTTTAACTTTTGATTAGGCAAGTTGGGGATTTCACGTGATTTAAAGTCTTCCAGATGTGATCTCTTTAAGGGAGTTAAGCTTTACAATGGTTTCATATTTTTAAGTTTACTAGGGTAGTGCACTTGGTTTTGTATGGTTTATAGACACCTGGTTTTTTATGAACAGGTTGAGATGTCCGTCGTGATATGTTTGGTATCATATTTTGGTTTATGTGCACTTTGTCAACCTTAGTTAGTGGAGTTGTTTTCTTTGTGTTATTTTTAGGGGAGTGGCTCTTAGTGAGGGCCGATACACAAAGTGGTACCTAGGTAACTCATGTAGAGTTAGTAAGTCAGTGAAAACTAAATCAACACATTGGGTATTCTAAAATATTTAACTGGATTAATTGTGCCTCACTCATGGACTCAAGAGCTAGTACAGACTTGAGGATGAGTCGAGAAGGCCTGGAATGGAAAAGTTGATATCTTGTTATCTTAAAAGATATTTGATACCACAACAGTTTGCATGTGGGGCCGGGTTTCGTAAGAGGTTGCTAGGGTAACCCAAGTTGGGGGTTGAAACCTAGGAAGAAACACCAGGGTAACCTTTGCAAAATTGTGATGACACTCCACCTAAAATAACAGTGTCCTTGTGAACTTAGTATATTTGATTATCCTAATTCTGGAAGCAATGTAACCAATAAGTTAAGTTTGAACTTGTATAGTTTTTTTATGGATTTAATTGTGTCTATGGTTTGTAGGTTATGTCTAGGGAACCTTATTACTATCTCCTAGCACAGGGGGTGGACCTACGAGTACCACATGGTTGGGTGGAACGTGCACCTTACTCCGTTGGGTCCCTAGTTCTTGTTCGTGGCAACAAGTACTTTATGGATGGAGAGCTCGTATGTGGATATATGTACTTCCTTATTTGTATCATTGGAAATTTTATTATTGTTTCACTCCTCAAATTGTTATTGAGGTGAACGTTTGTAATATGTAATTGTAAACGCTTATTTGATCTACCTCATTTGGTAAATGAGTATTGTAATGTTATTTCAAATGCAATGTATGAAAGAATCTTATTTGTACTTTATATCTTTAATGATGTAATTTAAATGTTATTCAATGCATGCTTATAAGTTATGTGAATTAAATACATGCAATGTTAAATACTTAAGTTACCTATGAGAATTTCAAAGTAGTATGTTGTCATGTATCTTAGGGAATGTTTGCAATTAATAAAGTTAACATTAACACTTTAATAAAAAAAAATTATTACACTATCATAGTCAATGCAACATTCTTTAGGTTACTAGACGAGGCATTACAAAGAGAGAGAGAGCTTCAGCCTTATCTTGCTTGCTTGAATCTTGAAGAATGAGGGGAGAGGCACCTCAATAAGTAGAGGTGAGAAGGAGGAGTTAGAATGTATCTCCCAACTCAATGAATGCCACCATTCATCTATGTGTGTACAAAGTGTCACCTCTTAAGGAGGTGGTTACAAATATTCCTTAATAAAAGAATTAAAAATAAGCCATCCTCACACATGTGTGAGATGACAAAAAAAGACAAAAGACTTGTAGGAATTCCTTTGGAATATTCCTACAAGTTGATAAATTATTACAATTAAAGAATAACCTTTACCAAGGAAAGATTAATCTTCTAATAGTTATCTAAAATTATTGGAATTGGGGTGTTTCTCTTGTTGGTGTAATTAATATTTAATTACACTTTACATAAGTTTACTTAGGTTTTATTTAATTCCTAAGTTATAGGTTCTTATCGTTATCTTTTGAGCTATCTTGTTGCTCAAGTTAAGATTAGGGTTATGCATCTTTTCTTTTATAAAGAAAATCATTATCATGTAATTATTGAATTCTCGAATAATATTATGTTGCACATCCCTTTGCAACCTCTCTGCTTGTGTTTTTCTCTTCTTTGGAAGGTCTTTTCTGGTTTGCAAATATGATCTTGGTTTCTAACATGGTATCAGAGCCTTGATTTGTAACCCCTTCTTAGATTTTTTGAGAAAATCATTGTAGAGTTTGTTCAAGATTCCTCGAGGGTATCATGCCTTGAGCTCATTTATGAGGCGTTTTGGATCAGATCGGGCTTCACCATTGGATTCAGAGCACTGGAAAGTCAAGATTGACTTTTATTTTGCATATTTTGGCCATCATTTGTTAGATCTACGAAGATTTGAAGTTTATGAGGGTTTCCAGATCTAGAGTGTACCTAAAATTTTGGAGCATTTTTAGCCCAAATGGACATCACCATCGCATTCAGAGAGCCCAAAAACCCCAAAATCGACTGTCAAATTGTCAAAATCAAACATAGTGACTCCAGGAGGTAATTTTTTTTCATTTCTGGGTCATACGGCCTGGTACGGCATGCAATCCAAGATTTTTTTTAAAGAAAACCAGAGTTAATGGGTGTCACCGTTAGTTAACTGCTAGCGGTTAACCGCTAGTGGTTAATGCTAGTGGTTAATGCTAGCAGTTAGCCTAGCTTCCAGGCTTAACTCCAAACCCTTTTGGAGGATTTTTGGTATTTTGGGCGTAACTTTTGTGTCTGAACTTTGATTTTCAAAAACGAAATATCATCGGAAAGCTGGTTCCAAGAACTATCCTGTGGTATAGTTTATTGTTTAGTATTTTTATGTATAGCTGCATTTATTGATGTTTTAAGTCAGATGTTCATTTATGGCTTTCGAGCTCATAATGTTTTTCCACAATCTCCAATTTTTGTCTTCTTTGCGGCATTGGACAGGTATTGAGGAGCTCTATTTTGATGTCCATGCAATTTTTTTTGTATCTATCCCAAGTTTATCATT
>VDFB02058242.1:113959345-114175922 GCA_007258455.2 Sequoia sempervirens | reverse complement strand
GTTTCAGTCTGTGCGTTATTGGGATCTTACATTTTTCATAGTAGGGTACATAGTGTAATTTGTTTAATCATAGAAAATCAATTCTAGTCAATTTCTAAGGCTCAAAAGGATTAGATCCAAGTCGGATTGACTCACTTTTAAGGTTGAAAGTCAATCTAAAAACCTTGTTGATTTTCATCCTAATGTACCTCTGAAAAATGACCAATAAGAGACCCTAGGTTTAGACATTAAACTTAGGGTTCCCTTTTTCATATGTTACAGATTATTTTCTCATAAAATATAATTTAGAATAAAAATAAACTAGTACTGAACAATCCATCTGGCATAGTAGTTCATGAAGTGTTTAATATTCATATTGAGGAGAGCATCATTGAGAAATTGTAGATTGTTAAAAGTGGCTTTGTCAAAAATCATATCTGTAAAAAATTATTTAGTAATTTATTGTAGTATTCGAATGTAATTTAATTATATTAATTACTTTTCAATATCCTCCCATAATATGAATAAGATGACTCCCAACATAAAGCATTTTTAGGTATCCATTCAACATAACTTATTCATGAATAAAATGGTAAACAATCAATATACTCTCCATGAATGAAAAAAATTAAATATTCATGTCACTTCTCATAAACTTAAAATGCTTCTAAGATATACAAAATTAGTCTTGCATAAATCTTTCATGAAATATCAACTTTGCAGTCCTTTTTTATACAATATTTAATATGAATCACTTGTTCCAAATGAGATACCTAATATTATAGTGATAGATATCTAAGTTATTCTATTATAAAAATATAACTATCAAAATGAAGTAATGAAGGCCTTATTTGATATTTAAGTAATGAAATAATATCCTATAGCCAAGTTATTAATTTAGTTGTCTCATTCACTTCTATATATTTAGTCTCTAGGTGGAATATAAATCTTGGAAAGGAATTATATTCTTTTCTTGAACAATACCTAATTATTTATTAAATTCATCAAATTCCCTATAATAATATTTTCCACTTTTTTCAAATATACACACCCTTATATTTTTTTTTTTCCTCTCAGCTAATGATTTAAATTCCTTAAACTTGGGAATAACTTTGAATTCAAAAAATATAGCATAAATCTAAGTGTATCTAGAGACATTATCAATCAATGCAATATAATAATGAGATTTACCAATAAAACCAACATCCATTAAACCAAAAATCTCTAAATGAATTATTTCTAATAATCTTCTATATTTCTTACCTCTAATAGTCAATAAATATTCTAATTTTATTTTGCAACAACAAAATGATGAAAATATTTTTTTATTAGTTGAATAAAACATACCAACCAACATTTATTATTAATAGTCTTAAGAATATTTTAATTTGTGTGACCCAAATCTTGGTGCCACAATAGATACACATTTTTTTGTTTTGGTACATTAGTATCTAATTATAAAAATTTGAGGCATTGAATATAAAAAATTCCCTATCTATTAATCTATAGCAACCATCAAATTGTTTTTACCAACTTGTAGTGAAACTAGACAAATTTCACATGCACTATATAATAATTTAACTTTGATACATAAAGTAAACTTCTTACAAGACATTTAATATGAAAAATATGATCAAAGGTTTTAACTCTTACACCATTGAAACACTATTGTACCTTTACCTAGAAAATAATACTCATAATATTGTTATCTTCAAGAAAAATATGTCCTTTATCATACTCTATGCATGTAGAAAAGCACTGCATTTGAGAGGCCATATGGTAGGAACAACTTGAATCAATAAGTTAAGAATCATCACTAATACTACTACAAAATGTAAATAAAACATTATTTTCACTATCATCAATGTAATTTTTCATGGAGGAATTTGAACCCTTTTCTTATTCTTGGATTCCCTTTTCAGATGTTCCCTTTTTTTATATTTCCAATACTTTAATCATATTTATGGTTTTAAAAAATTCTTTAGACTCATATCTAATCATCCTCTTATCCCCTTTAGGCCCTTCCCTTCTTTCAAACATTCCTTCTACACATGCAAATCATCGTTCAAGCCTTTGTTTATGGATTTTATTCCCATTTACTCAAAAAGGCGAGTAGCAATAAGATTGTCCATTTTTGTGTCCTCACCACTACCACTAATGGAAATTATTAGTTTATTTATGCTATTGTATAAATAGAAAATTAACAAGATTAATTTATCGTCTTCCTCCAAATGAAAATCTAGAGAGGTAAGTTATATTATAGTCAAATTAAAAATATTCAAGTCATCTACAATAGAGTCACCATATTTCATTTTTTCTATTAGTAATAGATAAAGCACATAGTATAACTCTTACAAATATTTACATCATAGGGTCAACCAAAAAAACCATACATGTTCACCCATAGCATATGAAACTAGAATACTAGACTGGTTGTAACATTTCACACAAGACTAACTATAACATTATATATAGAATACATACACATATCATGGTTCATTTCTTCATAGCAAGATACACAAAATACAAAAAGGAATGAACAAACTGTAGCATTATCTCTCATTATCCAAGCCCCTAGTTCCACTAAGATCTTCCATAGCTCACCAATTCACCAAGGTATTAACAACATCAAGTTCCTCAAAGGAGAGAATTTCTTCATTCCTGTAGTTGGAGTTAGTGGATGGTTGAGGTCCTTTATCTTCTTTGACGTTCTTCCTTTTTTTTGTCCTATTCTTTGATCTCTTTTTAAAAAGCCTCCAATGCCTCCATGAAAACTTTCAGATTGGGTTGCCCTTGTTGCCAAGCATGACCATACAAGACTTATTTTTGGTGAACAAGAATTACTCCATCTTTGATTAGTTTTAGAAACTTACATTCTACAATCTCCATGGTGGCCATAACCTACAATACAACATTGTAAAAAGTGAGTCTTTTATGTAACTCAGTAAGTAAACTCCAAACCCCACTATACTTGTCCTCATTTCTTGCCTTCCAAATAACCCACATGATTTCTATAGTAAGTAAAAACCACATAAACTATAAATATTTACTCATCTTTATATCAAAACAAAAAATCATCTTTCCAATTATTTTTTCCATTAGAGTCGCATAAATCAGTACTATTGCAAAAGAGATTCCAAATTTCATTAGCATAGAAGCAATAAAAAAAATATGAAAGATAGTTCAAGGCACCCTATAGATTTCAAACATATCAATATCATTGTTTTTCAATTTAAAATGAACTCTTTCTAATAGAATAAACCATCTAAAACAGGTTCTTTTAGCATCTATACCATTGTGCCATAGTAAATAAAATCTTTTTTCCAAACTTTATCTTCAAGATTAGTTTTCTAGACCTTGTTAAGGTAATCAATGGGAATACAAGAATTAGGAATTTCTTTGTAAATAGCCCTTTTTTTTACTTCTTGTAAGGAGAGAGAATCCTTCCACTAGATCTCAATTTGATCATCCCTCTAACCTCCCATTTGGATTTTGTGATCCCAATCTTTACAAGCCTCCTCAAACATAGAATGGGTTCTAAAGTTAGAAGGGGGTAAGTAAAAATCATCTCTTGGTTGATCCCATGGCACCAAGGATCCATCCTTGAAGATGTCTCTAAAGGTCTTGATGTCTACAAGATTCAATTTCTTTGTTAAACAACCTTGTAACAAGGCCAGGGGTTTCCCTTTATGATCAAGCTTCCACTAGATTGATCTCCTAGGGTGGATCAAGTTGCCACTAGTATCAGACTGTTGCAAGTATGAATGAGTATGGTGGTGTTGTCATTAATGTTTTCACTGATTTCAACACAATATAGGTTGTTGTGGAGAAAGGAAACAAGTGAATTGTAGGTAGTGAATGTATAGTTGAGATACATTTGAGATGTTGTGAGTACATGGAGCTATCTTTATGGTGTTGCAGGTGTGTTGATATGTTGAGTTACCAAGTTCTTTTGAGGAAATTAATAGATAGTGAAGACAAAAGTCTGTGTGTGTTCATAATGTGCTCTAGTATGTGCTCCACATTTCTTCTATGTTGATCCTATGATTGTGTAGATTTGAAGTGTTGTTTAGGGGCATCCTTAGGTGATATATCCTAGATTACAACTTTTGTGTTGATGAAGAGTGAAAGTTGAGATCACAGGTTTCTGAACTGGTCTAGAAGAGTTATTTTTTTGTGGACTGGGAGAAATGTATCTGCTCCATAGTTCTCCACTAATTTTTTTTTGGTCTTACAGATTTGGAAAAAGTCTTGTAATGATGTTATTTGTGTTTTATCAAAGGCATTCATGGTTTGGCACTTTGAAAGACTAGTTTCAAAGTTATATGTGTGCTTGTACAGTCTAGATGGACTGGTGGAAAGTGTTCTATGTATGAAGGTTGTTGCAGCAGTTGCAGATGAATTTTAAGGCATCTAATATGTTTTCATGTGCATGGTGAATCATGTTATGTGGTCTACATGTTATCTTCTTGTTGCGGAAGTGTGTACTTCAAAGTTCATTGGTGTTTTCTTTAGGTTTGGTCGACTTGCTGTTTACACATCAAGTGAAGGATAAGTATGATTTAAGGAAGCATGTGATTGATCTAAGATGATGTTTTGGGTCTTGGTTAAGTGTTGGTTTGGTCTGCTCTCATTCTTATCCACCATGGGAATGTTAATTTTCTGACCTAATTTGAATTTGTAAAATGAAGAGTGTGTAGTTGACCTTGGAGAAAGTTTCTAAGGTTGAATATGGTATAAATACAAGAGAAGGTGTTAAGGATTGTATGCTACAAGTGAGAAGTAGAGGTAGTTGTGAGACATTTTGCAAAAGTGAATTGAGGTAGCGAGAACTTCAATGTGTTAAACTCTTGAAAGCAGTGAGTTGATGGTGTCTGTAATTTTCTAATCAAGGATACAAATTTGTGAAAGTTGTGGTGGATTTTCTATTATCTTTCTTTATCTATAGGAAATAATCCTCCTCTTTAGAGAGTGAGTCCTAACTATAGGTAGTGAACCTCCTATCTAGATAGTGGGTCCTATCTTGGGAAATGAGCCCTTTGGCAGAGAGCCTCTTTGTAAAATATTTTGCAATTACTCTTATAATTGTGATTTAATCATCACTATGGATTTTCCCTTATTGGGTTTTCCATGTAAATATCGTGTTTCTTATTTTGATATTTCTTTTTGTTATTTTCACTTCATGCTCATACTTAAAAATAGATTAAAGTGGATGTGGAGTTAATAATTGTTTTCAAAATTTGTGAATGTGATTGGTGACAACTGATTCACCCCCCCTCTTAGTTGTCTTGTGCATTTCAACAATTGGTATCAAATCTTTGGTTCCTCAGAGAAGAGCTTAACCGTTTGAGGTATATCTGATGGTGCACAAATTGACAATCACTACATTTGATGGATCTAACTACAATTTCTAGAAAGTGCAAATGAGAGGTTACCCGATATCTCTTGGTTACAAGACTTGGAAAGTTGTTAAGACAAAATATGTTGAGCCAACAAGTGGTCCTTCTTTTCTAGTTGAGATTTCTTCCTATAAAGAAAATGAAAAGGAAAGGTGTGCAATCTATAGTGCTTTATCTAAGATTGAGCTGACAAAAGTTATTTCATTGGGAATTGCTTATGAAGTTTTGGAAAAGTTGAAAGATATCTATGAAGGAAATGATAGAGTCAAATTATCAAAGAAGTTAACAACTAAGTGAAAATATGAGAACTTGAAAATGGAAGAAGGTGAAGACATTGCAAGCTACTTTCAAAGGGTTGATATTGTAGTAAATGAATTCAAAAGTCAAGGTGGTACTCTGATAGATGAAGATGTAATGGAGAAGATTCCAATGAACCTACTGGAGAGTTACACTGATAAGGTCTCAGCCATAGAGGAAGTTTATGATCAAAATAAATTCACTAAAGAACAATGATTTGGCACCTTGACCACATTTTAAATGAGGAAATAATCATCCTTGTAAAATGTATTTCCAACTCCTTTGAACTATCACCATCCAAATCATCTTATGTCTTTGTGGCTTTGAATGATGTTAGGATCTAGGACTATTGCACATGAATAATAAATTTTTATAGTGATCAAATTGCAGGTCTTAAAAAAATAATTGAAATGCTTGAAAATGCATATAAATGATTAACAAAAACAATAGAAATTAAGAAACTAGAAAGACAAGACAAGACAACAAATTGATAATGGAGTTTTCCAACTGGCTACGTCTCTGGGTCCCTCTCCAAAGAGTGATTGATCCTTCAATTTTTCTCCAAGAAATCTTTACAAAGTCTCCTTGATCAGTGAGGAAGATGAAAATAAATTCTCTCCTTCAGGTATAAGCATTATGGCAACAATCACCTATTTCACCTGCATAGAGAGCTCACTTCCTCTGATTTCCTCAATTTCTCTACTAACTTCCATTCCCCTTACAAAGCCATATATCCCCTTTTATACATAAAATTTGCTTAATATGGTCATTAACCATATTATTTTTACAATCTTGCATATCTCCCATTTACAATAAATAAACCTCATAATATCCCCCCTTTTACAACATATCTTCTTTTAATAATCTTTTGAAATCTTCTAAACCATTCAAAACCCATTAGTAATCTTTTAATAACCTTCAAATATCTTCAAAATATTATTTAAGCCCTTAAATTTTCATGTTTTTGGGCTAATCAAGCCATATAATAATCAATGATTAATTTTTTTAAAAAAAATTAGAGGGTTAATATTTGTTTTAAGTGAGATTCAGGTTTAACAGTTGTTTAAAACAAACTTGAGCCCATAATAATCTTAGCTTTGTCAATAGTGCAATGGCTATGCATGATTGAATTAGAAGTGGGGAGGTCAGGTGGTTGACCCCCATGCCTCCTATTTTTAAATGAAATTTCTAATTTTAAAAAGACAAAACCAACTGGCACTGCTTCTATCATAAAGCGCTATGCTAGGCAGCTTGGTAGGTATAAATATTGGTGAGGGAGTGGTCATGGGGTTGAATCCCATGCACTCCTTTTTATAGAAACAAATGGTTTCAACTATGATCTGAAGACCAAGAGGAGAGAAAGGGGTGTTGATGAGGTTCCATGTGGAAACATCTCATTGGTCCACGTGTCATCTTTTAATTCACTATCAAAAACACTTCAATGCCACTTGGAGGACACATGTCCAATCCTAATTGGTCTACGCCAACTATACATGCCACATGAGTTTTACACATCACTACCAGGTGTCAGATTTTGAGTGTTCCACATCATCATACAAATTGTTGACTGAGATGCCATGTCACCACACTAACACCATGCTAGTGTCAACATGGTCAACCCATTTTGCTCATAACTTTGACTGGCTATATCTTCTCCATACGAGCTCCATTTGATGCAAAATGAGTGGTGCTAGAATCATATTGACGAGCTCTTTGACATGATGTTGCTTTTGACCATTTATGAGACAATCAATTTTTTCACCTTTTTGACTAGCCCCTATTTCATGTTTGACCCAACTTTGACTGAGCATAACTTTAGCATACGAGCTCCTTTTGGCTTCATTCAAGTTACGTTGGGTTCAATTTTACAAGCACTTTGACATGGTCATTAATTGTGGAGCATATGGAACACTTCAAATTTTGACAAAAAGTATCCACCTGGATCAGTCCTCCCCACTAGGGAGCTTCTATACCTCCAAAAGTTACATTTATTCTAATATTAAGTGAGGGAATGGCCTCCCCACTTGTCTTGTATCACCTATCCATTTGCACACCTAGCTCATTGCCACAATTAGGAATACAACAATATTGTTGAACACATACATAATTTTATCACTTCCACAAGCATCTACATCAACTATTAGAACCATTAACCAATAAAAATTGACTAATATCAAGCTAAATAACAATGTAGATACAAAATTGAATGAAGAAAAAACATGTCTATCTTTCACAAAAGGAACATTTATACCCAAGGGAACCTCCAAATTCCCAACCATAAGTTGAGGACTTGGACCATTAATGCTTTGATTTACTGTTTCCTCATGTTGTACTATTGGTGTATCTTGCAACATCTAATCATGATTAGCCTTGAGTACCAAAATTTCATGTCAAAAACCACCTAAATTAATAGACATAAGAGACAAATTTTACCTGCATTAATCACCCTTTCCAACTACCTTGTGTTTGCAAAAGATCTACCAGTCTTGATCCTTTGAGAATGTATAATATACCTGATGCCATCTTTAAACAAATGATAGTGATTAAGTTCCCTATAGAAAATAGCCTTTTGATCATACAAATATGGGCTACCCAATACAATCCCATAGACATCTAGTGGAACCACATCAAATTGCACCTCATCAACATACTTGTGATTGTGAATAATAAAGTGCATTATCTTGTCACTTGTAATTCATTGTTTTGGCAAACCCATCCTAGTGGATAAGGCTTTTAATGTAGTATAGTTTTCAATCCCAAATACCTTACAACATTTTCAGAGATTTTATTTGAGATCCACTATCTATGAGAGTATCAATTTTAGTGTGCTTAGCAACAACCCTTATATGAAATAGCTCATTTCTTTCCTTATCTTCCAAAACATCATAGACTTGAGAAGTAGAAGCACAACTAGCAATAGAAAAAATAGAAGCCTTACCTTTTAATCCCATTGTTGTTATCTTAGTTTTTTCTTTAGATTCTGAACCAAGATCCATAACAACACTTGAGGTGTCCTTATTACATTTTTGTTTATGATCCCATTTCGGCTTTGATTCAAGATGTAACTACTAGCAATGATATTCATCATGACCTTTCCTACCACAATGAGAGCTTGTGAACTTGCCATCATTCTTCTTAATTGTAGTTGTCTTCTTCACCTTTTATGTACCTTTGGATTTACCTTTAGGCTTAGATCGCTTCTTATCATAAGTATCAATGAAAGTACCCTTAGCTCTTGACTCTAAGTGTGTAGCTTGTATACAAAATTCATCTAGATTACTAGGATTCAAAACCAAAATAGAATGTCTTAGATAAGAGTGAAAACCACCTATGTACTTAAGGAAAGTCTCTCAAGTGTATAATGGGACATCCAATGCAATAGCCCTTTTCCTGAATTCATGGGTGTACTATTGGACAGTTTGAATTTTCCCTTGCCTACAAGTTTGCCAGTCCCTCATTAACTATTGCATAAGGCCTAGGGTATAAAATTTATTTTTAAGAGCATTAACAATTTTTTACCAAGTTAAATTGACTCTACCATGTTGTGAAATTTCTACCCGAGTTCTACTCTCATCACTAGGTGAGAGTTGTTTCTCCCAACTAAAGAGTAGCTAATTAGATCCTAGAAGCATCATCTAAGAGACCTTGAACTCTCCAGTACACTTAGACTTGTTGAACCCAATCATCTAATTTCTCAACATTTAATTCCCCACGATAATTTGGTAGATCAAATTTTGCATCCAATTTAATTTTAGGCTTATGTGAACCCTTCAAAAGATTAGCAGAAGAAATAGAATCAGTAGGAGAAGAAGGAGAAGATGGGGAAAAAGGAGTTTTTGGTGGCTCATCACCATCTCTTAGTCTTTTCACTTTGTCCTTATGATCCTAATGCTTTTCTCACTTTGATGAATCTCCTCTTTCACGCTTCTTCCATTCTTTCCTTTCCCGATAGAGTGCTTCCACCATAGCCTTTATTTCAAGATAGGCTTGCTGAAAACTCTTCTCATCAATATCAATACTTTTGACAGCTTCTAATCCTTCTATCTTTGGAAAATTTCTTCGTTTACCAATCTCTAGTCTATACTCTGCAAGTGTGCCTTCACCTTGTTGTCTCTTTTCTCTCATTATCATTCACCTCTGCAAACACTAGTCACAACAAATCTCTGATACCACTTGATTTGATGTTAGGATCTAGGATTGTTGCATGTGAATAATAATTTTTTATAGTGATTAAATTAAAGGTCTTAAAAACATAATTGAAATGCTTAATTTCAATTGTAATTGAAATGCTTTAAAATAGATATAAATGATTAATGAAAATAATAGAAATTGTGAAACTAGAAAGAGAAGACAGAAAAAAAAATTGATAATAGAATTCGTCAACTAGCTACATCTTTGGGTCCCTCTCCAAAGAGTGACCGATCCTTCAATTTTTCTCCAAGAAATCTTTACAAAGTCTCCTTGATTGGTGAGGAAGATGAAAACAATTTCTCTCCTTGAAGTACAAGCATTGTGGTAGCAATCACCTATTTCACTTGCACAGAGAGCTCATTTCCTCTGATTTCCTCAATTTCTCTCCTAATTTCCATTCCCTAGGTTACAAAGCAAAATATCCCCTTTTATACATAAAATTTGCTTAATACGGTCATTAACCATATGATTTTTACAATCTTGCATATCTCCCATTTACAAGAAATAAATCTCATAATATCCCCCCTTTTACAACATATCTTCTTTTAATAATCTTCTAAATTCTTCTAAACCCTTCAAAACACCTTAATAATATTTTAATACCTTCAAATACCTTAAAAATATTATTTAAGCCCTTAAATTATGATGTTTTTGGGCTAATCAATCCATATGATAATCAGGGATTAAATTATTTTTTAAATTTTAGAGGGTTAATATTTGTTTTAAGGGAGATTCAGGTGTAATAGTTGTTTAAAACAAACTCGAGCCTAAAATAATCTCAACACTGTCGATGGTGCAATGGTTATGCATGATTTTAGGAGTGGGGAGGTTAGGTGGTTGACCCCCTCCCCTCCTATTTTTAAATGCAATTTCAAATTTTCAAATGACAAAACCAACCAACACTGCTTCTATGTTAAAGCACCATGCTAGGTGGATTAGTAGCCATGAATATGGGTGGAGTGGTCATGGGGTTGAATCCCATGTACTCCTTTTAAAGAAATGAACTATTTCAACTGTGATCCAAGGACTCAGAGGATAGAAAGAGTTGCTGATGAGGTGCAACATGGCACCATCTCATTGGTCCATGTGTAATCTTCTAATTTGCTGTCAAAGACACGTCAATGCCACCTAGATGGCACATGTCCAAACCTAATTGGTCTGTGCCAAATAGACATGCCACATTAGTTTGCCACGTCACTACCATGTGTTGGAGTCTGAGTGGTCTACATCAGCGTACAAACTATTGACTAAGATGTCATGTCACCATGGTGGCATCATGTTAACATTGGCATTGTCAACCCATTTTTCTCATAACTTTGATTGGTTGTATCTTCACCATACGAGCTTTTCTTGATGTGAAACGAGTGGTGCAGGAATCTTGGCGATGAGCTCTTCAACATGATGCTACTTTTGACCATTTATGAGACAATCAATTTTTTCACCTCTATGACTAGCCCTGGTTCCCTATTTGAACCAACTTTGAATAAGCATAGCTTGATCTTACGAGCTTGTTTTTTCTTTGTTCAAGTTGCATTGGGTTTAGTTTTCTGAGCACTTCGACATGACGATGAATTTGGAGCATATGGAATAGTTCAAATTTTGAAAAAAAGTATCCACTTGGATCAAAGGAAGTTGAAGAAATGTACTGGAAAGTACAAAGGTATGTTACCTTTTAAATGTTTTAGTTGTGGAAATATTGGTCACTATGCTTCAAGATTTCCAAATAGAGCCATACATAAGAAGATCAAAGACAATAAGGACAAAAAGGATAAAAAGTTTAAGAAATTGTATTATGTTAGAGAAGATGCTGGAATTTTTGAGGATGAATTTGATATTGAGGGTGACAATGATGGATTCTTGTTTCTAGCCTTAGAGAATAAATCACTATCTAATAACCATGGAAGATATGCAAAGGAATGTGGTCTTGAAAACAATAAGGAAGAGATGGAAGGTACTCTAGTTACTACCTTTCATGCTAGAAAGGATGAACATTATTGGGTAATTGACAGTGGCTACTCAAATCACACAAACAAAGACAAACAAAAAGTATGATGGAGGATTATTCATGTTTGGAGATGATTCTGGTGCAAAGATTGTTGGAAAAGGAACAATTAGTTTTGATGGAAAACACAATACTGATGATGTCTATTATGTTAAGGGCTTAAGGAATAATATCTTGAATGTTGGACAAATGTGTAGCAAAGGATTTAAGCTTGTGTTCTAGGATAATACTTGTGAGATCAGAAAAGGGTCTGGAACTATGGTAGCTATAGGAAGAACATATGGAAATATTTATTAGCTTAAGGGTGTTGATGGTTAGTGTTTTGTATCTCAAGTTAATGAAAGTTAGCTATGGCATTGGAGGATGGGAAAAAATTGACATCTAATCAAAATTATTTCAAGAAAAGCTATTAGGGATCTGCCTAAAATCATAAAGCCTACCAATACTATTTGTAGAAGTTGTCAGTTGGGAAGAAAAACAAGATGCAACTTTAAAGGAAAAGAATAATCAACTATCAAAATGTTGGAATTGATTCATATAGACCTTTGTGGTCCCACAAGAATGGGAAGTCTTAATGGTGGTAGGTATTTTATGCTTCTAATTGATGACTATTCTATAATTACATGGGTTACTTTTCTTAGGGAGAAAGCTCAAGCTCTAGATAGATTCAGAGTGTTCAACGCTATGGTAGAGAATGAAGTAAACTTGAAAATCAAATGTTTAAGGTCTGACAGAGGTGGAGAATTCACTTCCAAAGAGTTTAATATGTTTTGTGAAGAGCATGGTATGAAGAGGCATCTTTATGCTCCTAGAACTCCTCAGTAGAATGAAGTTGCTAAGAGGAAGAACTAAATAGTTCAAGAAGTTGAAAAGACTATGATGAAAGGGGAAAATGTACTTGAATTATACTAAAGAGAAGTGATTCAAACTACTATTTATATTCTTAACAGAGTTCAAATCAATGGTAACAACACAAAGACTCCTTATGAACTATAGAATGGAAAAATTCCTTCTGTTAAGTAGTTTATGGTGTTTGGAAGAAAATGTTATATCAAAAGAGATGATGAGAACCTAGGAAATTTTGATGCAAGATGTGATGAAGGTATTTTCTTAGATATTCAAACAATAGAAAAGCTTATAGATGCATCAATAAAAAATTGAGAGAGATTGTTGAAAGTTAAAATGTAAAAGTTGATGAAGATATGCACAGATCAGTTGAAATGAGTGAAGTTGAACTTGATGAACGTATCTACAAACAAGAAAAAGAAGAAAATAAGGAATAAGAAGAAGAAAATGAAGAATAAGATGCTCTAGAACCGGCTCCTAAGACTCCAAAATATGTACAAAAAAATCATCTGGAAGAAAAATAATTGGAGACAAAAGCAAAAGTCTAAAGACAAGAAGCAAAGTGGTAGCAACTGAGGTAAATTTTTGTTTATTTCCAATATTTAACCTAAAAATGTGTGTGCAGCATGCAAAGATAAAAATTGGGTTAGAGCAGTGAAAGATGAGTTACAAAAGATAGAGAAAAATTAGATGTGGGAATTGGTTCCTAGAGTAGTAAACAAGAATGTAATTGGTACAAAATGGGTATTTAGAAATAAGCTAAATGAGAATGGTGAAGTAGTAAGAAAAAAAGAAAGGTTTGTGTGCAAAGGTTATTCACTGGTTGAAGGAATAGAATTTGAGGAGACTATTTGATTATTTTTGGCATATTCTGCTCACAAAGATGTCAAGGTATACCAGATGGATGTTAAGTCTCCATTTTTTAATGGAGAATTGGAAGAAGAGGTTTGCATGGAGCAACCAGAGGGATTTTAGTTATCAAATCAATTAGGCATGGTTTGTAAGTTGAAAAAGGAATTGTATGGACTTAAATAGGCTCTCAGAGCATGGTATGCAAGGTTGGATAGGTATTTGACACAACAAAGGTTTAGCAAAGGCTTTGCAAAAATTAATCTCTATTTCAAGGTTGAAGGAAACAAAATGTTGATAGTGGTTGTGTATTTTGATGATATTATCTTTGGAGGAAATGAGTGAATGCACAAAAAAATTGTAGAGGAAATGTAAAAAGAGTTTGAAATGTCTATCATTGGTGAGTTGAATTTCTTCCTTGGAATTCAAGTGAATCAAATTGGTAAGAGCATATTCATTTCAAAATCAAAGTATGTTAAAGAATTGTTGAAGAAGTTTGGAATGGATGACTCCAAACCAGTTAGTACACCTATGGTGATAGGATGCAAACTGAGTAAGGATGATTAATCTCCCAAAGTTGATCAGAGCATGTACAAATCTATGATTGGTGGAATATTATATCTTATTGCTACTAGACATGATACATGCATGCAACATGTTTAGTTGCCAAATTTCAAGCAGAACCCAAAGAAACACATGTTACAACTATGAAAAGGATATTCAGATATCTAAAATGGACTCTGGATTATGGTTTGTGGTATTCTAAGGATACTCATTTTACTTTGAGTTCTTACATTGATGTAGATTGGTTTGGTTGTGTAGATGACCAAAAGAGTACAAGTGGTGGTGCATTATTTCTTGGATGTAGGTTGGCTTCATGGCTAAGTAAGAAATAGGATTCGGTTTCTCTATCCACTGTAGAGGCTAAGTACATAGTAGAAGCATCTTGTTGCACACATGTACTATGGATGAAGCAAACATTTAAGAGCATACGAGTGATGTGTGATGAGCCTATCCCTAACTTATGTGATAATACAAGTACAATAATTATTTCAAAGAATATGGTAATGCATTCGACGAAAAAGCATACATCTATCATATATCATTTCTTGAGAGAGAAGGTATTGGAGAGTGAATTCATACTAGAATATGTGCCTACAAAGGATCAAATTTCTAATATATTTACTAAAGCTCTTCCAAAGGATACTTTGGAGTATCTTAGGGAGAAGTTGGGGGTTACTACCCCTCCTTCGAACTAGGTGCACATAGAGGTGCATTAGTCTAGTAGATCTATAAATTCATAATTTTTCTAGACTGATGACTGGGGTCTAATCCTCAGGGGAAGTAGGAAGTATCATTGTTGTAGTATGATATATGTGTTGGGTTTACTCCAAAGGGGGAGTGATCAAAATTACGTAATTATTTTTCTTTTCCATTGATGTCAATGGGGGAGAGAGAGTCATGTGTTACCATCAATGACAAAGGGGGATATTTTTGCAAGTATGAATGAGTATGGTGGTGTTGTCATTAATGTTGTCATTGATGTCAACATAGTATAGGTTGTGGCAGAGAAAGGAAACAAGTGAATTGCAAGTGGTGCATGTATAGTTGAGATACTATTGAGATGTTATGAGTACATGGAGCTATCTTTATGGTGTTGTAGGTGTGCTGATATGATGAGTTACCAAGTGATTTTGAGAAAATTAATAAATAGTGAATATAGAAGTATATGTGTGTTTAGAATGTGCTCTAATATGTGCTCTGCATTCTTGTTTGCTGATCCTATGTTTGTGTGGATCTAAAGTGTTGTTTAGGGGCATCCTTGGGTGATATATCATGGATTAGAACTTCTATGATGATGAAGAGTGAAAGTTGAGTTCATCAGTTTCTAAACTGGTCTAGAAGAGTTGTTAATATGTGGACTGGGAGAAATGTAACTCCATAGTTTTCCACTAATTTTTTTTAGGTCTTGTGGATCTGGAAGAAGGCTTGTAATGATGTTATCTATGTTATGTCAAAGGCATTTGTGGTTTGGTACTCTGAAAGACTAGTTTTAGAGTTACTATGTGTGTATGAAGGTTGTTGCAGTAGTTGTGGATGAACCTAGAGGAATCTAAGATGTGTTCCTATGCATGGTGAAGCATTTTATGTGGTCCACATGTTATATTATTATTGTGGAAGCATGTACTTCAAATTTCATTGGTGTTTACATTAGGTTTTGCCAACTTGGTGTTTACACATCATGTGAAGGATAAGTATCAATTAAGGAAACATGTGAATGATTCAAGATGTTATTCTGGGTCTTAGTTAAGTGTTGGTTTGGTTTTCTCTCATTCTTATTCACCATGGGAATGTTGAGTTACCAACCTAATTTGAATTTGTAAAATGAAGAGTGTGTAGCTAACCTTGGAGAAAGTTTCTAAGGTTGAAGATGGTATAAATACAAGACAAGGTGTTAAGGATTTTATGCCACAAGTGAGAAGTAAAGGTAGTTGCGAGAGATTATACGAAAGTGAATTGAAGCAATGAAAAATTTAATGTGTTAGAATCCTGAAAGCAGTGACATGATGGTGTCTATAATTTCCTAATCAAGGCTATAGATGTGTGGAAGTTGTTGTATATGCATAAAATTGGTCATGTCTAATTAATCCTGGCACTTAATTAAATATTTATTATTTAATTAATCTCTCTAAAAGTCCTCTACATATGATTAAATTTAATTAATTTAATTATATTGTTCATTCACTTTATTCTTCCACCATAATTAAATAAATACCCTTTATTTATTTTAATTAATTATCACCTTTTGAATTTAATTAAGTCTTTTGATTTAATTAAATTCAAATATTTCCTTTCTCCTATTCAAATCTTTCTTCTAATTAATTAAATATTTTATTTAATTAATTTCATTTACATGTCATTTCCTAAAAAAATAATTAAATATCTTTATTTAATTAATATCCTTTATATCTTTTCAAATCATAATTAAATATTTTATTTAATTATGAAATATTTTATTATTCTTCAAATCTTAATTAAATATTTTCTTTAATTGAGAAAAATCTTCCATGTCACCAATAAATGAATAATTGAATTTATAATTCATTATTTATCCTTAAAATATTTTCTCAATTTCACAAAAAGATGATTTTTACAATTCATCTTTATCATCTCATCTTATCTCTTCCACGGAAAAGGAAACAAATCTTGATTTCTGGTTTTCTTCTATTTCTCTCTCCAGTCTTATCCATCTTCGACCATTCGATCTGCCAAGAATTTTCATAGCCGTTGCTCACACCAGCCAATCAAAATCTTTCAAAAACTCTATAAATACCCTGGTGAATTGAAGCATTGGTTACACAGACACCGGCATACACGCACACATTGGTGATTAGTTGAATTCTAGCATTCTAGCATCTTAGCATTGTTATTATCATATTTAGCTTTCATAATTTTGTAATATTTCATTCTAGCAATCATGTCTAGTTTAAGCATGCATTCATCTTCAAATCTTGTTCTCTAGGAAGACCATTTGTTGAGCCTAGCACATAATCTGAGAGCAAGCTAGAATCAACAAAACACTAGAGATAGAGGACGATTGGATGAGATCAAAGATAGAATATTGAGTTTACATTTTTATTTTTATTTTTTTCTACTATAATGTCTTATTGGTGTGTTTGATTTATTGTTTTTACATATTGATACACTTAAAAATTGATCACATAGTTGTTGTGGTGGAATTTTTTATCTTTCTTTATCTATAGGCAATGAGCCTCCTCTTTAGATAGTGAGTCCTATCTATAGGTAGTGAGCCTCCTATATGGATTGTGAGTCCTATCTTGGGAAATGAGCCTCTTTGTAAATAGTTTTGCAATTACTCTTATAATTGTGAGATAATCCTCTACGTTGTTTTTTCCTTATTGGGTTTTCCACATAAATCTGGTGTTTCTTATGTTGATATTGCTTTCTGTTATTTGCACTTCATGCTCATACTTAATAATAGATTAAAATGGATGTGGAGTTAATAATTGTTTAAGATTTGTGAATGTGATTGGTGACAATTGATTCACCTCCCTCTCAGTTGTCTTATGCATTTCAACACAGATGAGAGATTATTAGTGAAATTATACTTTATGAACCTGTAGGTGTTATTGGATGTTTGGTGATGAGGATATCACTGAAAAAAAGAGCCTTCCAAGACATTACAAATTTGGGGATAGCTAGTGCAATGTTATTCTTGATTAAGAATCTACCTCTAAGATAGTCACCATATAACTACTAAGGACTGTTTGCTCAGGGGATCTAGTGTCCACTTCCGTCACTCTGAGTACACTCCTGGAAAAGACAAAAACACAAGTTCCCCTTTGGGGGTGACACAATTGTGTGAGTCAACATAGTTCTAAGATGTGGGATGTGGTTATTATGATGACCTAATTGAGTACTAAGAGTGAGTTTTCCTAAATTGTCTATTATGTGTGAAACCTATGAAAACACTTTTTGAAAAAAAAATTTAAACATACACTTGATGTTTAGTATAAGGATTAAAAACAACTATTTTTAGAATGTTTGTTGTGTTTTCAATAAAATTAATTTAGATAAAATATCATCATGAACATGCAAAAATTCAGCTGAAATTGTTCAAAACTATTCAGAAAATTGCTTTGGAAAACTATTTTTGTGCATATAGGGTCTATTCTAGCGCATTCGCTAGTTAGTTCAACACATTTAGAGCTTGTTTCAGCTCATAGGCTGAATATTCTGTAAATAGTTTTTGGTCATTGTCAAAGCATATTTTTGTAGCGCATATAGGACATAGAGTAGCACATCTGAGGTCTGTTGTAGCGCATTTGACTATTTCTTTGGTGCATATGCCTATTTCTACAACACATATATGACACAGAGTGGCACATCTGTCACTTTCCAAAAAAATTTACTATTGATAGATCTGAGTTTATAACATCCTTGGTCTAGTAGCATCTTGACATTTCTCTCATGCTTAGAGAGTGGAAATCAACCAAATTTTTTAGGAAGTCAATTACCAATAAGATCAAGAAACCTAAGAAACACTTAGGTTACAAGAAAACCTTGCAACGAAAAAAGTTTTTGTATAAAAGTCAAAATGTCTTGCTCCATTACTGTAAGTTTCACCATAGGTACCAAGATTTTTCCAGGGGATTTACTAACAAGTACACTGTAGAGCCTTTATATTCACGAGCCTATTTTCAGAGAAGAGCTCTATCACAATGACACAATCACAATCAACTTCTCAACTTTGATTATCTACCACAAACTTCTATTGAATATCCAACACATCCCAGTCAAATCCTTCAGTGAGTTTAATTAGGCTATTTGATATACTTATCATTCTTCAAAAACAAGGCTCAAATCTTAAAAGTGCACCTTTCAAACAAATTTTTGATTATTGATTCAACTTCCCCAACAGGATTTTGATATCCTTTATCATTGGAAGCCACAATCAATAATTAGGAATGTCTTTTGATCATATCATAAGATTTTCATCTTATCAGATCAAGACATCATCATTTTTGTACTTATCAAATTGTGATCTAAGTCTAGAAGAACATTTCAAAATCATATGCCTATTTTTACAAGATCTCAATGCAATAAGCTAAAAGAGGATATTCAACAAGAAGATCCTATCCAAAGAACTCAAGAATAAGGTGAGAATAGTAATCCCCTTTATAGTGTGAGTCAAAATCCCCTTTTTAATGACAACATGGGTGAAAGAGAAAAAAATCTGGACATTCCCTTCCAATAGAGACATGAGTAGAACTCCTGTAGATAGTGATGATGAACAAGATGAAGAACATCACCTTAGAGAAGCTGAGCAAGATCATAAATTTCACAAAGCCTTACAAAAGATCTTAGAGTGTAACAAAGGGGAAAATTTCCTATATTTGGCTGACAAAGGAGCTAAATTGCCTCATGATTTTGATACTAAGAACTTAAAGAAAAGTCTTGATGACACACCCTTATCTGATATTAGTGCATTGTCTCAACAAGTTAAGGCACTTCAAGGAAAAATTAAAGACATGCAAGGGGGACCACAAAAAAGACATATGCTCTTGATGACATTTGTCCTTATCATTTTGATCAATGCCTCAACATGATCCCATTTCCCAAACATTGTGAAATCCCAAAGTTTGATTGTTACAATGAAAAATTAGATCTAATAGATCATATTATACATTTCTGAAATATGACCTTAGATTTTTCCCATGAGGATGCATACTTGATGTGTTTGTTTCCTAGGAGTCTTGGAGGCCAATCCATGGAATGGCTATCAAAAATCACACCACCTGTCAAGAAATTTGAGGAATTGATTAACGAGTTCATATCACAATATTACTACAACATACAACATCAAATAACCATGATTGATCTCTACAAGGCTAAACATAAACCTGTTGAACCATTCATTACATTTCTTTAGAGATGGAGAAGATTGTTTGCTAGATACCCACATCATGTTCCTAAAAAGGAAAAGATCACCACTTTCATAAACAACTTAGATCAAGAGATGAGTTATTGTCTTAATCTTCATTGTCCTCCCTCTTTCCAGAAATTGATTGAAAATGCCATCACCATTGAAAGTGCTTTAATCTAGAGAGGGACAATAAAGTTTGACAAGGACAATCCTAGCTCTTCAAATCACCACAACGAAAAAATCTATGTTTTGGAATCGCAACAAAAATGTGGTTCAAATGATGGTGTTGTAGATTCAAATCATGTCTCGACTAAGCCATTTGTTCTTAGTACTCCAAGTGCTCCTCACAACAATAATTATAACAATGTTAAGTCAGTAACAAATCAGGGAAACAATCCTCCTTAGAGGAATAATGTGAATCAAACTTTTACTCCCAATCAAGGGAATTCCAACAATCAAGGTTACCATGGAAATAATAACAACAACAATGACTTAGGAAATATCTTAAGCATGAATCCCCAAGGAACTTAATTCTTCTCTAGCAAAAGAACTTTTACTCCACTGGGTCAATCTTTAGAATCTAAATTCAAAGAATTGATGGCTAAAAATGTTCTTAGTTTTCCACCTCAACACAACTTTGAACCCAGTGTGAAGCCTCCGTCATGGAATGATGCATACTATTGTGATTATCATCGGTGCAAGGGCCATCACACAAATAATTGTCAAGGCCTATCATCCAAGACTTAATTGAAAATGGCACCATCACAATAGAAGGACACCAACAATCAAATGAAGACCACCAAGCATTTTGCAACCCTTTTCCCACATGCTTCTTGTTCTTTGAAAAAGATGGTGTTTCCATGACACATCCCCATAATTCATCGCTATACTTAGAAGTCATGATCCACAAGTTTCATGTCAAACGTGTACTAATAGATGGAGGTGCTAGTTTGAACATATGTACCATGAAGTTAGTTTAGGCTTTAGGATTTTCTGAGGACTCCATTGATCCCAAAAAAAAGATTACTATTAAAGCCTACAATGATGAGGAAAGAGTGTCTAAGGGTTTAATCATGTTGCTGATCAGAGTGGGACCTATTATCAAGAATACTTTCTATCAAGTGTTAGACCGTGATCTTGCATACAACATCTTGTTGGGTTGTCCTTGGATCCACAAAATGCAAGCTGTCCCATCCACATATCATCAATGTCTTAAGTTTCCTTATGACGAACAAGAGATAACAATAGTAGCTGATAATTTGAATAGTCAGACTTGTGCCAACATCAAATCTAGTCAAGATACTTTGGTCCCCAACAATTGAGAAGCTCAATCAGTTAACCAAAAGCTTTGACATGAAACTATGGTTCAAGGACAATGGAGTAGGTGAGTACTCTCTCTATCTTGCTAATCTACCTACATCACCTTGGTCACATGGACAACCTTCTATCACACAACAACAAATATCTGTAGCATCAACATCAATGCAACCACCAATAGAGCCAAATAAAAAGTTTAATGGATGATTTATCAAAGAAAAATTCCCCATGGAAGATTCTAAGGATAAAGAGTTCTAAAGTGGCTCTATAAAGATGAAGATGAAATAGTTCTCAATGTTAAGTTACCAACCAACTAATATGGTAAAGGGTATTCAATCATGTACAAGATGGGCTATGATGGAAATGGCCCTATCGGGAAAAGAAAATAAGGAGTAGTTGAGCCTATTCACCTTCCAGGACTTGCTGCCAAAGATGAAATAGGACTAGGCTATGATACTAACTCAAAAGAAAGAGCATCCAAGTAGTTGCATGATACTATCCTCACATTGCAAGAAGGTTCTAATACAAGAGAAGCATGTTCAAGACAACAATTTAGAATTTCATGGATAATAACTCTAACATAGATTCTGGTGAATACAAATGGGAAACCATCTACAATAATGATTTCTAGAGGGACAAAAAGGTCGATGTGGTGCACAAGTACTCCCCAACTCTAATCGAAGGTGAAGGATCAGGGTTCCAACCACAAGGATTTGAACTACAAGGTAACTATGATTCTAGTGATACTGAGTCATATTTAATCAAACAAGACTATCGTGAGAATAATATCATCATTGATCTGCCTCATACCTCAGATCCTATAGACAACTCTGTTATGACCATAACCATAGCCAATTTCATGCAGCCTAATGACCCGCTACCACTAATACATCTTGATCTCATTAATTGGGATCTATCTAAACCTATCGATATACCTATGTTTCCAAGCGATGAATCTATAGTGAACTTCCTTTTAGCAGACTACACAAATGATTGTTCTAGTGTCAATTTTCAGCATAGAGTCTTTAATCAGGAGAGTTTCAAGTCTCCTAGGTGTAAAAAGAAAAATCAAAAAGAAAGATCGAATGGTGAAAACCAGAATCTGGCAGTATTAGATCAAACAAAAGACAAAACAAAGAGCATATCAGATGGTGAAAACCTTTTTAAGGAACCAAATGATGGGATACTTGACACTCTCCCAGAGCATTATCATGAATGATCACCTATCTTCATTAAGCCTAAAAAAGAAGTTAATCTTGAAACTATAGAAAAACAAAGGATTCTATAGTTAGCTACATCAATGACAGATGAAGAAGTACCTGAGTTCATGGAATTTCTCAGAAAAAATCAAGTCAAGTCTGCTTGGTCTTATGCAGACATGTCAGGTCTTGATCCTAATCTTATAATGCATCACTTTTCCATCAAACCAAGAGTTAAACCTGTGAAATAAAAACTCAGAAAGATGCATCCTCATGTTGTACTATTGGTTAAGGAAGAACTTAGAAAACTCCTTGATGTGGGATTTATAAGATCAATCGACTACGCAAAATGGATCTCCAACATTGTTCCTATGTCTAAACCCGACAAAAGTATCAGAGTGTGCATAGATTTCAAAGATATTAATAAAGCATGTCCAAAGGATGACTTCCCACTTCCAAACATCGATACTATAGTTAATTTGACAACTAGCCATTCCATGTATTCATTAATGGATGGTTTTTCTAGTTACAACCAAATTAAGATTGCACCTGAAGACTAGGACAAAATAACTTTCAGATGTCCATGTGAAACTTATTGTTGGAATGTCATGCCTTTCGGTTTAAAGAACACTATGGATACATATCAAAGGGATATGACTACAATTTTTCATGACATGGTGCATACATTCATGGAAGATTATGTAGATGATATATTGGCCAAGTCATACACAAGATAAGGACATCTTGAAGTATTATCCAATATCTTTGCAAGGTTAGGAAAATTCAAAGTTCAGCTCAACCCTCAAAAATATGTTTTCGGAGTCACATCTAGAAAACTCTTGCGATACATAGTGTCAGAAAAGTGAATTGAAGTAGATCCTACCAAAGTGCAAGAAATTATGGAAATTCCTCCACCAAGGAATATCAGTCAATTAAGATCATTATAGGGACGGCTTCAATCTATACGAAGGTTCATTGCATAGCTTGTAGATAAGAGTCTACATTTAACACATCTACTCCATAATAATGTTCCTTTCAAATGGGATGATAAGTGTTAAATGGCCTTTCAATAGATCAAGCAGTACTTAATGAACCCACCGGTACTAGTACCGCCAAATCCGGAAAAACCTCTAATCTTATATATTGTTGCAACAAAGACATCTTTGGGGGCATTATTAGCATAAGAGGACTCTACAGGAAAGGAACATGCAATTTATTACATCCATCAAACGCTAACAAGTCATGAACTCAACTACACTTTCATCGAGAAGGCTTGTCTAGCAATAGTCTTTGCCTCACAGAAGTTTCAACACTATATGTTAAATCATGCAATCAATCTTGTTGCAAAGATTGATCCACTCAAGTATCTGTTAAGCAAAGCTACATTGACAGGAAGGCTCACAAAATGCATCATGATCTTAAGTGAGTTTGACATCAATTATGTTGATCACAAAGCAATCAAAGGACAAGTTATCACTGATCAATTAGCTGACGTGTAATGACCCATCGCACAAACCCCAAAGGAACAACTTAAAAATGCAACATTTAAAAAAAAAAAACATGAAGAATGCACTTTAAGTATTCCAACATAACAAAAGTTGCATGTAGCACATCAAAGTCCCGTGGGGTTCATGAGGTGACATTACCTAAACTATCCCATAACAAAGATAATAGATTAAACATTAAATATCCAATTATGTAAATCTATTCATTCACATATCGTCATCTAAAAAATCCATTAACGATAACCAAATGAATATGAATAACCCATATAAAACCATACATGTAATTGAAAAATAAATTAATCATGAAGATATTAAGTATATATTTCCACTGATACAACATAACATCAACAATATTAACAAATGGTAATTCAAGAATGATTTACATGGTATGATAATGCATTACATCAGTCTGATAGTACATCTCAATGAACACATATACAAAATTATATCATAGGTATTCCCAATGCATGTGGGAGTGATACATCAACATAAAAGAATACATCTGAAGTAAAAATATACATTTGGTAACATGTGAATCCTAGATTAAACTACCTCAGCAAAACTTTGTATAGAATGGTATGACTACGTCCAAGGGGACCCAACGGGGTGTGTAGCACATTCCACCCAACCACCCCCGTGCTGGGAGTAAACAAGGAAGGATCCCTGACCAAGCACATCCAAATAGTAAAGCAATACTAAACTCTAGACAATGATAACATAATATCAAAAGACCACTCATAAAACTAAACATCGATAAATCACCAAAAACATAACAATAGACCACTTCTAGAGGATTTTAATAAAACAACTCAAACGGAATGTTGGAGGAGAGTGTCATCGCATGGCCTTACATGGATTATCCATAAAACCTATCACAAGGTGCCGCCTCCATCTATGGTTATCCTGACAGCCCATCTCAAGGCACCTCTCTATAGGGTTACTCATGTAGAATCATTAACCTCTCATGAAGATGAGGCGATGGTCATGCCAACCATGGCCTTCTCAGCCCACCTTTAGTCTATGATAGCACTAACAGGTAGACGAGGCATCCATAATTAACTTATTAATGTTTAACTACCCAACCCCTAATTAATTACATAGGTTATCACTGATTACTCTAACTTTGCGTGGGTTACCTTGACAACCCCTTTGCACATCAGCCCCCACTTAGAGCCACTCTCCCTAGACACCCAAAACATAAAATCTAACACCAAGGAGTTGTATCATGAAAAAAATGAACCAACAAATGGAACATCCATGAGGAAAAACCATCTCGCCAAAATCATATGAAACACATCCATTAAATGGTACAATCCATGTGCAAACTATAGTCAAAACATAGGCCAAATGTCAAATTACAAGATAAACTATAAACATCAGCATCCCCACCTCTAGAAGTCCCTAACAATAACTTAAGCTCCTACAGAAGGATAAACTAACTCAAGGGTTCTTCCCATAATACAAAATCCCAATAAAAGAAAAAACCACAATAGATTAAACGAATAATCTCGAGAATAACCAATTACATAAAACAACACCATAAAGCTTTTTTCAAAACACAATAATTTCATGAAATAAATAATTTATTTCTCAAGAATATTCGATTTAATTTAAATCACAAAGCTTATTTCTAATTTACTCAGTTACGTTATATCATTGCAAATTTATTTCATTATTCCATAATCTCAACATATTTAAACATCTTAATATATATATATATACATATATACATATGTATATATATATAACATATATTAAATTCTTGCATAAAAAAATAAAATAAAAATAAAAATTAATAAAATAACTTACTTTAAAATAACAACAGTATATATATATATAAATATATATACATATATATTAATAGTAATATAGATATATATATATATATACATATATATAGATATATATTTATTTATAAGATCGAAATATAACATAAAATTTCAAATAACATAAAGTAAAATTTAAAAACTTTTAAAAGCAACTCACGTAGACTGTGTACTGCGTACCTCCCATAGAGGAGGACACAACCCCCACAGGGTTGCATACAGCCGCCACAGGGGTCGGGGGTGGTACGGCTTTGGCCGAGCACTCCCTTCCCAAAAATTTATATATATATATATATATATATATATTTATCTATTATATATATATATATACTTTTAAAAAAATTATATTATATTTGCTTCTGTAAAAGAACCTTGAAATCTGAAATATTTTTTTTTTTTTTTCAAAGGAAAATAAAGATATATTTTCTTAACAAGAAAAAAATACTAAATAGGTATATCTATATGTATATATATATATATATACATATATCCTAGAGGTATGTATGTATATATATATATATATATATATATATATATATATATATATATATATATATATATATATATATATATATATATATATTCTCAAAAATACAAATCAAATAATACCAATATAATGAATCAATAGTTCAATTTTTTTTCTCCGGGCACAAATAAATCTGGGCATAATATTTCAATAGCATAATAAATTGATTTTCTTTCAACTTAAGAATTTCACAGCTAAATTTTATGGAATAAATTCAGAAAGTTTCACTATAGTTTTCTACAAAAGATTCAAAGGTTTAACACAAACATTTTTTTCTAAAACAAAACCCTCTTTCAAAAATAGAGAAATTGATTTTCAAATATGGCAGCCAAGATTCTTGTTTACAGAACAATAAATCAAATGAAATAATAAATTTAAAGAACCTGGAATCCTTCATTTGATGTTGAATCCAAACACAACAACCTTCTTCCTCTTTTGAAAATAGAATCCCTCTGTAGTTTTTTCTCCAATTCCTCCCAGCTATCTTCTATATCAATTTTCTATTCCCTTCTTATAGAACAATTTTAACAAAGAAACAAAAAAACCTATCTTTTTCTTTTTCAGACAAAAACCAAAAACCTTTCTTTGTGTGTGTGTAAAACTTCCTTTTCTCACAATAAAATAAATAAAAATAAATAAATCTCTTCTTTCTTTTATTCTCAAAAATCCAACCCATCCATTGGTTCTTTTTCTTGCTTTTAAAAGCTCACACTTATCTCACAGATTTAATTAAAATTTCATTATTTTCACATGATATTATCCTCACAAGATATTCTCTTATGATTTTCTAATTTTAATATCTTGAAAAATATAATTTATAATTATCACCAACATTATTTATCTAAATTAATTACTTACACCTTTTAATTAAATAAATAAATTTTAATTTTACAATATTTAAATTCAAAATTACAATTACTCACAATTAATCATATCCACAAAATATCATTAATTTATTCCATATAAAGTAAAAATAAATTAAATAACAACTAACCATAATTAAAATAAATAAACAACAACAACCAATACAGAGACAAGGAAAAGGCCAAAACCATGACACAACAAGACTCACAACGAGGTGATGGACTTGGGATAGGGACACTTCCTTATCAACTCCTTTTTTCAACATCATACCCATTGGGTTAATTTAATGCTCACCCTGTCCTGCTGAAGCAAGCAGGTGGAATCGAGACTTTATTACCGCAATTCCTGCATACAAACAAATGTCAAGTAGCATGTAAATCTCCATTGCAGACACACCGTGAAAGGAAATCATGGGATAGCAAGGCGCTCGCAAGTGAGTGATGCTACTCCATCCTTTCACCAACACTCACTAACAAACACATCATAAAACATAGCAACATAGAATCACATCATCACATATATTATTAAGGAAAACCATAGCATAACCAATAACATAACCACCACATAATGTCTCATCAAAAATCATAATTAATGTCAAGTGCAGCAAACCAACCAAACTATAAATCCACACACAACCAAGTTGGTGAACTAATCACCATCACAAACCAAGTATCAAACCAACACATAAGAGTATTGAAGAGTATCAAAGAGTATAAAAAACATGAGGGGTATTACATTCTCCCCCCTAGAACATGGCTTACTCCTAGAAGCCAGTAAATAATTATGGGTAAGCCTCTCTAATATGGGACGCATCCTCCCATGTCATCAAAGTCTTGACATTCGGGTCCCACTAAACCCACACCTAATCAATATCTCTGCCCCTAAGGGCGAGTCTTCGATGTTGTAGCACGACCATGGGCTCAAGAGCTAGCTTCCCATCCTTGACCTGTAGAGCATTCCAATCAAGTATGTGAGTAACATCAGGAAAATATGGTCTAAGGACTGAAACATGAAAAACATCATGAATCCATGACAGACTAGGTGGCAAGGCTAGGTGGTAGGCAACAGGTCCAATTTTTTCTAACACCTCAAATGGCCCTACAAATCAGGGCACAAGATTAGAACCCTTTCCATAATGAATAGGGCTCTTCCGCAGACATACTCGAAGAAACACCCGATCACCAACTACAAACTGCCAATCAACTCTATGTGCATCAACATACTTCTTCTGCCTATCCTGAGCTGCTAGAAGATGCTCTCAGATGAGAGCTACCTGCTGTTCCATATCTTGAAGTATTTTTTGTCCAAGGAGAACCCTGTCCTCTAACCGATCCTAGCTGAAAGGGGTATGACAAGGATGACCATATAAAGCTTGGAAAGGAGCCATGCCGATCGAAATATGCTAAACATTATTGTAGGTAAACTTGAACAAGTGTAAATAATCTTCCCAACGTGATTGTTGGTCCATGACATACATGCAGAGCATATCCTCAAGCACCTGATTGACTCTCTCAGTCTGACCATCTGTCTCAGGATGGTAGGAAGAACTAAAGTTCAATTGAGTCCCTAAGGACCACTACAAAGATGTCCATAGCGCAGATGTGAATATCGGATCTCTCTCAGAAATGATTCTTCGTGGTGTCCCATGCAATCAAACAATGTCTTCCATGAACACCTTGGGCACCAAAGAAGCAGTATAGGAAGATTGGATAGGAGAGAAATGGGCTACCTTGGTCAGTTTTTCCATAGTGACCATGATAGCATCATGCTGACTAGAAGACATAGACAAGCCGACAATGAAATCCATAGAGATAATATCCCACTTCCATTCTGGAACAAGATGAGGCTGCAACAAACCTACCTGATGATGATGCTCATCCTTAACTTTTTGAAATTCTTGACATCTAGCCACAAAATCAGTGATATCACGCTTCAATCCTACCTAAAAATATAGTGAGCGTAGATCCACATACATTTTCTTAACTCCAAGATGTGCTGAATAAGGTGTCCGATGGGCTTTAGTCAAGATTAGCATTCGAAAACCCTGTACAGAAGGTACATACATTTGGTCTGCATAGCGTAAGACACCATTAGAATCCAGTGATTATCCAACAAATTTTCCTTCCAAAGTTCTGCCCGACTCGATTTAAGATTTCACCTCATGATACCAATTGTCTGAGGAGAGAGCGGTGAGGATTTGACTCCTCAAATCAACCTTGAGAACCACTGCAAAAATCTCATGTCTACATCAGCTCAAAGCATCTACCACAACATTCTCTTTGCCCTGGAGATACTTTACTTCAAAATTATATTCGCACAAGAATTCCATCCACCTTATTTGTCTTTCATTTAGGTTTAGCTACATGAAGATGTATTGCAGAATACGATGATCTATATGCAACTCAAACTGATGCCCTAAAAGGAAATGTCTCCATCTTACCAGAGCATGAACCACCGTGGCCAACTCAAGATCATGTGTGGGGTAGTTCAGTTCATGATCCTTAAGTTTACGGGATTCGTACGCAATCACTCACCCTTCTTGCATCAAAAAGACCCCTAAGCCTTCCAAGGAAGAATCTATACATACAACAAACTCCCTCATAGGATCCGGTACTGCCAAAATTGGTACACTAGTCAATTTTTCCTTAAGAGTCTAGAATGTTGATTGACATTGATTTGACCAAAGAAATTTCTTCCCCTTCCTCTGAAGAGAGGTAATGTGATGCACAATCCTAGAAAAGCCTTGGACAAACTACCAATAATAGCCTACTAGTCCCATGAAACTATGAATTTTTGAGACATTCGTGGGTGCGGACCAATCCACAATGGCTTGAATCTTTGCATGATCCATGGAAATTCCCTCACCTGAAATGATATGACCCAAATATTTAACTTTTGTCTTATAGAATTCACACTTTGCTAGGTTGGCATATAGCTGATTGTCCCTGAAGCACTGTAGCACCTATCTTAGATGTTCCTCATGTTCCTCCATAGATTTGGAATAAATCAAAATGTCGTCAAGAAACATAAGAATGAATCTATCCAAATACATTTGTAACACCCCATTCATTAAGCTCATGAAGACTGAACGTGCAATTGTCAACCCGAATGACATCACAGTGAACTCATAATATCCGTATCAAGTGTGAAATGTTGTTTTATGAATATCTAGTTCTGCAATCCACAACTGATGATACCCTCATTTGAGATCAATCTTAGAAAATATCTTTTCTCTTTTTATCTTATTGAAAAGATCATTAATTCTGGGTAGGGGATATCGGTTCTTCACTGTTACTTTGTTCAACTACCTGTAATCAATACGTAGATGAAGAGAACCATCCTTCTTCTTTACGAATATTACAGGTGCTCCCCAATGGGAAACACTTGGGTGAATAAACCCCTTAGCCAATAGCTCCTCCAATTGCAGATGAAGTTCTTGAAGCTCCTGCATTGTCATCCAGTACGGAGCCTGAGATATAAGCTTAGCTCCAAGTACCAAATCAATCCTAAAATTTATATCCCACTTTGGCAGCATACCCGATATCTCATTTGAAAAAACATTAGAAAACCCCTTAAGGAGTGGGTAATCATCCAATGACACCCCTCGACTATCCTTTGACTCAAGATCACTCACTGCTATTGCAAAAAATTGACAACCCTACCAGAAAAACCTCTTAAGTTGCATGGCAGAGATCATTCACAATGAAATGGGCCTTTGAATACCCATGATCTCCACCTACTTTCTGGAATCATCGACGCACCGCATTGCTTTATGGAGATAGTTTATCATGGCATGGTGTGCACTCAACCAATCCATTCCCAAGATGACATCATATGAACCAAGTGGTAGGATCCAGAGATCCACCTTAGTTTTCAATGCCCCTATATCCAGACTACAACCCTAAACAAGCTTCTCTACTACAACCTTTGACCCTGAGGCCAATTCAACTTGCCAGTTTATGCCTTTCCTAAATTCCACCAATCTACATCACTTTACTACTGAGGGAGATTTAAAAGAGCTAGATGCACCAGAATCAAAGAGTATGGAAATACTAGTGTCATGCAACACAGCTGATGTCTCGATCATAGTGCCCTGATAATCTGCTTGATGATTGTCCACTACCGCAAATACCTGATGTACTCTACCCACATCGCCCACTGTCAGCTCAGAAGCAACTAGTCTCTAGCTAAAACCTGAAGTACTCCTTTGTGGACACTGCCTGGAAATATGTCCCTACTACCCACATGAGAAAATGCTTGTGACTCGTCCAAATCCTTTGACACCAGACGATGCACTCAACTTCTGAAAACTACCTCGTGAAGGTGTTGACTATGTGCTTTGTGTAAGCTACACAAAATGATCTAGTCTATTATGCTACCAACTTTGGTTCTTTCTATTCTAAAATCTATCTCCCTACTGAGACTGTGATTTGTTCTGTTTGGGTTGTGACTATTGCTGCTACTGTGGACCACCCTTAGAGGGTGCCTAAAAATTCTTGGAAGAACCTGCAACTTGAGGTTGACCACCTCTAGAACCAAAACCTGATGCTAGAACATTGCCAATCTAAACCCCTATGTGTCCTCCCAATGCCATTGTCAAATTTTCTTCTACTAGTCGAGCCTTCGCAACCACTTCCTCCATTGTCTTTGGCTCGAAGACTCTAACTCCACCATTGATTCAAGCATTTAAGCCCCGAACAAAATGTTGAACCAACATTCCCTCATCATGACTGATTCCTGCATATTGCTTCAATTCATAGAATAGCCTCTCATATTTTTCAATGGACATCAACATCTTCTTAAGGTCATGAAACTAATCTTCCCTACGTTGCCTCCAATGATCTGAAAGGAAGCAAGCCCTGAACCTATCCAGAAATAGCTCCCATGTGACCATGCTGATATCCAAATGTAACTTTTTCTCTTCCAGCAGGCACCAAGTGGATGCGAAGCCTCATAGATGCATGACTGCACACCAAGCTTTGGTATTACTACCATAGGGGTGCATCGTGAAGCATCGACCAAAATCGATTAACCATGTTTCCACTTCTAGACCTCCTCCAAAACCATCAAATGTAGGTGGGTGTGTTCTCATCAAATCTCTCATATGACCAACTATCACTACATCCTGGTCTATCGTTACTTCCCTTTACCTTGGTGACCTTTCCCTTTCTCTCTCGACCCACTATTCCTCCTCTAGTCTAGGTCCCAACTAATCAAGAATCTCCCCTATAAGGTGTTGCAACTGTCCATCTAAACTAGGCTATTCTAAGTTTTGACCACCACTTGATGGATTGTGTTGAGGAATCTATCATTCCTCATGCTCTGAACCATGGGAACTTGGTAGTAATGGAATTTGGTGGTTGGCTCCATGCCCACCACCCTAGCCTCTTCCTCCACCATGACCTCTACCTCAGGGCATGCTCTTGCACAACAATTAGGGTTATGTAAGATCAAGATTTAATGCAAATATTTCCTAACGAACAAAAACTACCTAGAGAACCCAATGTTAGAAACTTTGGCTCTGATACCAAGTTGTAACACCGTGTCACATAGACCCCAAAGGAACAACTTAAAAACACAACAATTTTTTAGAAAAAAACATAAAGAATGCACTTTAAGTATTCCAACATAACAAAATTTTCATGTAGCACATCAAAGTCCCTTGGGGTTCATGAGGTGAGATTACCTAAAGTATCCCATAACAAAGATAATAGATTAAACATTAAATATCCAATTACGTAAGTCTATTCATTCACATATCATCGTATAAAAACATCCATTAACAATAACCAAATGAATATAAATAAACCATATAAAACCATACATGTAAATGACAAATAAATTAATCATTAAGATATTAAGTATATATTTCCACTGATACAACATAACATCAATAGTATTAACAACTGGTAATTCAAGAATGATTTACATGGTATGATAATACATTACATCAGTTTGATAGTACATCTCAATGAACACACATACAAAATTACATCATAGGTCTTCCCAACACACGTGGGAGTGATACATCAACATAAAAAATACATCTGAAGTAAAAATATACATTTGGTAACATGTGAATCCTGGATCAAACTACCTCAGCAAAACTATGCACAAAATGGTAAGACTGCATCCAAGGGGACCCAACGGGGTGCATAGCACATTCCACCCAACCACCCTCGTGCTAGGAGTGAACAAGGAAGGATCCCCAACCAATCACATCCAAACAATAAAGTAAGACTAAACTCTAGACAAAGATAACATAATATCAAAAGACCACTCACAAAACTAAACATCAATAAATCACCAAAAATATAACAATAGACCACTTCTAGAGGATTTCAATAAAACAACTCAAATGGAATGCTAGAGGAGAGTTTCATCGCATGGCCTTACATGGATTATCCACAAAACCTATCACAAAGTGCCACCTCCATCTATGGTTATCCTGACAACCTATCTCAAAGTGCTACTCCATAGGGTTACTCATGCAAAATCGTTAACCTCTCATGAAGACAAGGCAATGATCATGCTAACCATGACCTTCTCAGCCCACCTTTAGTCTATGATAGCACTAACAGGAAGATGAGGCATCCATAATTATCTTATTAATTTTTAACTACCCAACCCCTAATTAATTACTTAGGTTATCACTGATGACTCTAACTCTATGTGGGTTACCCTGACAGCCCCTTTCTGTGCTAACCCCCACTTAGAGCCACTCTCCCTAGATACCCAAAACATAAAATCTAACACCAAAGAGTTGTACCACAAAAACATTGAACCAACAAATGGAGCATCTGCAAGGAAAAACCATCTTGCCAAAATCATATGAAACACATCCATTAAATGGTACAATCCATGTGGAAACTCAAATCACAACTATAGTCAAAACATAGGCCAAATGTCAAATTACAAGAACAACTATAAACATCAATATCCCCACCTCTGGAAGTCCCTAACAATAACTAAAGCTCCTACAAAAGGATAAACTAACTCAAGGGTTCTTCCCATAATACAGAATCCCAATAAAAGGAAAAACTACAATAGATTCAATGAATAATCTCGAGAATAAACCAATTACATAAAACAACACCATAAAAAATATTTCAAAACACAATAATTTAATGAAATAAATAATTTAATTTCTCGAGAATATTCGATTTAATTTAAATCACAAAGCTTATTTCTAATTTACTTAATTACACTATATCATTGCAAATTTATTGCATTATTCCATAATATCAACATATTTAAACATCTTAATATATATATACATACATATACACACTTTTATACGTATATACATATATACATATATACATGTATATATATATATAACATATATTAAATTCCTGCATAAAAATCATATAAAAAATAAAATTAATAAAATAACTTACTGTAAAATAACAATAGTATATATATATATAAATATATATACATATATATTAATATTAATATGAATATGAATATTAATATTAATATATATATATATATATATATTTATAAGATTGAAATATAACGTAAAATTTCAAATAACATAAAGTTGAATTTAAAAAATTTTAAAAGCAACCCACACAGACTGTGTACTATATACCTCCCATAGGGGAGGCCGCAGCCCCCACAGGGTTGCGTACAACAACCATCATCTTCTCTGCACAGCCTGTGATGGCTGCGTACAACCACCATAAGGGTCAGGGGTGGTATGACTCCAGCCGACCACTACCTTCCCAAAACTTTACATATATATATTTTTATCTATTATATATATATATATATATATGAAAATTATATTATATTTGTTTCTGCAAAAGAACCTTGAAATCCATTTTTTTTTTTTTGAATAGGAAAATAAAGATATATTTTTTTAACAAGAACAAAATACTAAATAGGTATATATATATGTATATATATATATATATATATATATATATATATATATATATATATATATCCTAGAGGTATCTATACATATATATTTGCTCAAGAATACAAATCAAATAATAGCAATATAATGAATCAATAGTTCAATTTTTTTTTCTCCAGGCACAAATAAATTCGGGCATAATATTTCAATAGCATATTAAATTGATTTTCTTTCAACTCAAGAATTTCGCAGCTAAATTTTATGGAAGAAATTCAGAAGGTTTCACTATAGTTTTCTATAGAAGATTCAAAGGTTTAACACAAACAATTTTTTCTAAAATAAAACCCTCTTTCAAAAATAGAGAAATTTATTTTCAAACATGGCAGCTAAGATTCTTGTTTACAGGACAATAAATCAAATGAAATAATAAATTTGAAAGAACATGGAGCCCTTCGTTTGATGTTGAATACAAACACAACATTCTACTTCCTTTTTTGAAAATAGAATCCCTCTGTAGTTTCTTCTCCAATTCCTCCTAGCTATCTTCTGTATCAATTTTCTATTCCTTTCTTATAGAACAATTTTAACAAAGAAACACAAAACCCTATCTTTTTCTTTTTCAGACAAAAACCAAAAACCTTTCTTTGTGTGTGTGTGTGTGTAAAATTTCCTTTTCTCACAATAAAATAAATAAAAATAAATAAAGCTCTTCTTTCTTTTCTTCTCAAAAATCCAACCCATCCATTGGTTCTTTTTATTGCTTTTAAAAGCTCACACTTATCTCACAGATTTAAATAAAAATTCATTATTTTCACATGATATTATTCTCACAAGATATTCTCTTCTGATTTTCTAATTTTAATATCTTGAAAAGGATAATTTATAATTATCACCAACATTATTTATTTAAATTAATTACTTACACCTTTTAATTAATTAAATAAATTTTAATTTACAATATTTAAATTCAAAATTTCAATTACTTACAATTAATCATATCCACAAAATATCATTAATTTATTCCATATAAAGTAAAAATAAATTAAATAACAACTAACGATAATTAAAATAAATAAACAACAACAACCAATATGGAGACAAGGACAAGGCCAAAACCATGACATAGCAAGACTCACAACGAGGTGACGAACTTGGGATGGGGACACTTCCCTATCAACTCTCCTTTTCAACATCGTACCTATTGGGTTAATTTAATGCTCACCCTGTCCTGCTGAAGCGCTGAAGTAGGTGGAATTGAGACATTATTCCTGCAATTCCTGCATACAAACAAATGTCAAGTAGCATGTAAATATCCATTGTAGACACACCATTAAAGGAAAACATGGCGTAGCAAGGTGCTCACAAGCGAGTCATGCTACTCCATCCTTTCACCATGACTCACTAACAAACACATCATAAAACATAGCAACATAGAATCACAACATCGTCACATATATTATTAAGGAAAACTATAGCATAAACAATAACATAACCACCACATAATGTCTCATCATACATCATAATTAATGTCAAGTGCAACAAACCAACCAAACTATAAATCCACACACAACCAAGTCCGTGAACTAATCACCAACACATAAGAGTATCGAAGAGTATCAAAGAGTATCAACAACATGAGGGGTATTACATGATGCACCACTCCAAACAAAATATCCCATGCATATCGAATTTCCAGATGTTGACGCTTTCACCACGAAATCAAAACAACCATGGTCTTTATATTTTGATGGTTCTTTCACTCAACACGGATCGGGGATAGGCATACTCTTTGTCACCCCTCAAGGAAATACCATTCCTTGGTCATATAGGCTAATGCTTCCATGCACTAACAACATAGCAAAGTATGAAGCTTTAATCACTGGGCTCAAGATTGCATTGGAATGGAGGATCATGGAACTACAAGTCTATGGTGACTCACAGTTAGTCATTAATTAGATCAATGATGATTATCAAACCAAAGATGAAAAATTGTTTCCATATAAGAAGATGGTTGATGATTTCAAGAAATACTTCATAGATATCAAGTTCATATAGATTCCAAGACTTGATAACAAGGCAGCTGATGCCATGGCCATGATTGCATCATTGTTGCAACTTCTAGAAAATCAAGCTCGCTATGAATTTCTAGTGGAACAATCATTTACACCTACCTATGACACACCTAAAATCCAAATCATTTGCCACTTAGTAGGATCTAATTCACCTTGGTATGGCAAGATTTATGCCTACCTAAAAGATGACATCTTACCACCTAACTTATCTCATAACCAAAAGTGCAACTTTATTTGCCAATCCTCTCACTAAACTCTTATCGCTGACATCCTTTATCACCGCGGTCTTGATGGTACTTTACTTCAATGTCTTGAACGTGACAAATTTGACAAGCCTTTACAAGAATTTCATGGTGGAATTTGTGGTACTCATTCAAGTGGATTGACCTTATCCAAGAAATTGATTAGAATGGGTTACTACTAGCCAGCAATGGAGAGGGAATCATTCACTTTTGTGAAAAAGTGTTCTAAATGTCAGATTCATGGGAACCTCATTCATGCTCCTGCACAAGAACTTCAACTATTCACACCAACTTGGCCATTCTCTCAATGGGGGTTAGATCTAGTTGGAAAGATTCATCCTTCATCATCGAATGAACATAAGTTTATCATCATAGCGACATAGTACTTTACCAAATGGATTGAGGTCGTACCTCTTACTAAGGTTACTAGCAAACAAATCTCATCATTCATACTCAACTATCTCATTTGTCAGTATGAAATTCCCAACTCCATCATCACAGATAATGAACGACCATTCAAGAATTAGGATGTTGATGAAATCTGTGAGAGATTCCATATCCAACACAAATATTCAACACCTTATTATCCACAAGGGAATGGGCAAGCAGACACCTTGAACAAAACAATACTAAAAATATTGAAGAAGAATGTGAATGATGCATGGAAAGATTGGCACGTTCAACTCAATCCTGCATTATAGGCCTACAAAACTAGCATCAAAATTCCAAAAGGAGCAACACCGTATGCTCTTGTCTATGGAGCAAAAGCCATTTTGCCACTAGAGGTTGAGATTCCATCACTAAGGGTATCATTGAAGGGTCTCACAACAGATGATGACTACAGAGTTTCCCGACTGCAAGAGCTAGAACTCCTTGATGAGAAGAGACAACGAGCAGTTTATAATTTGAAAGCATATCAACAGATGATGTCTCACAGCTATAACGATGGAGTCAAGCCACATACCTTTCAAGTTGGTCATCTTGTTTTGAAGGAAAACCCACAAAATTTGCAAGACAAAGAGAAGAAAGGAAAGTTTGAACCAAATTGGTTGGGTCCTTATGTGGTCATAGCAGTATATGGTTCATGAGCATACAAGTTGTCAATGCCAAAAGGGGACATGTTTGACGAACCCATCAACAACATGCACCTGAAAAAGTATTATGTCTGAAGTAGTTATCATCACCCATAAAATGTCCTAAAAAAACATTAAAAAATAGAAAAAGTCTTGAAAAAAAAACACAAAACAACATAAAAAGTCCTAAAAAAAAAAACACAAAAGCAACAAAAAAAGTCTTGAAAAAATATAAAACAACAGAAAAAGTCCTGAAAAAAATCTATAAAAATTAAAATATGTCCTAAAAAAATAAAATCAAATAAATCAAATAAAATCAAACAAAATCAAATCAAAACATCGTCATAGGGTGAAAACCTGGCAACAGGTAGCCTATTGACAAGAAAAATACAAAAGGGTATGTGCAGGATCATGATGGGCCAAAAAGTAGCAATATGATGGGTATGTGGTTGACGACTATTTTTTTACCCACAATTGATGAAACAAAAATGGTTTGTAAAAGAGATTCTCAGCTTTCCACTGATATAAATTATGGTTTACTTTGAATTTAATAAGTAATTATTATTCATTTTCTATTCAAATTATGACTAAAGTCCTGATTGATAGGCTGATTGAAAAACATCTATAGCTTTCAAATGGTATCATATTTTTTGAATCCAAAACATGCATCACATTTTATGATTCATATGCTATAGGATTAAAAAAAGAAAAGATTGAATTTCATGAAGCTTTGACCAAGTTAAGGTGGTCAGGACATATGAGTTTTTAATATTTTTTAAAAAGTTGTAATAAAAAAATCATAATTAGAAATTTACTTCAAAAAAAATTACAAAAAAATATGCATCACATCAGAGCATGAGTCCTCTACTTATATCTAAAATCTTATAAAAAAATATTATCATTTTATTGTGGTTAGGCTGGTCAGACAAACACCTACTTCTTATTTTTTCCCTGAAATTTAACTACCATTACATTGAAATTTCAAATTTTCACCAAATAGATGTTTTTTTTTTTAAATAAACCTAGTAGTTTATAAACTACATTCATTTTGCTACAAATTTTATTCTTACATATTTTTGAAATAATATAGATAACTTATTCAAATATTTATGTCAATTTTTCTAACTCTGATTTTTCTAAATTTTTTGCCACTTAAGGGCCTGTTTTTTCCATGATGATTCTACACATACCCAAAAAAAATAAAAAAAAAATAAATAAAATGCAATAAAAATAAATAGTGAAAATCTGGCAAATAGACACTATTTGTAGCTCTCCATCTATTAGCTCATGTTCTGCACTTAGCTTCTCATCCTTTTCTTTCTTTCTTTCTTTCTTTCATGCATCTTTTCACCATCATCTTAGAGTCATAACAACATCATACTACCAAGAGTGATAACTTCTTACCATGGCTTGATCATTGTACATATCCATTTTAGCAAGTTGTGTTAATACTAGGGGAAAATGTTGATATACTAGGGGCATTCAACTTTTAGATTCTACCAAAACAGCTAGAAAATGACATAAAATCCAATCATATGAACAAACAATCAAATCCTATGCGTAGTTATCCAATCATTGATCCATATCACAACAATTTTTAGCATGTACCATATCATGACACATATCTGGATGATCTAAAATATGAATAATGTTTGGAATAGCAGTATTATATTTTGAACAATGGTTGTTTGATTTTCGATATCATCCCTTTGATCACACTCGATGATGTCCTGAACTAGAGTGGAAAGGAAAGAGGATGATTTTTTTTGTCTGTTGTCTTGAGTTTAACTATAAATTTGTTGCAAGTATGTTGTGAGACATGATTTCCAAAATGTATCATTGATGATAGTTCCAAATTTGCATCAGAAAGTGGTTAATCTTTGTTTATTTATGCAAGAAATACTCAGGTCATCTTGGTTCAATTATACCTCAATGCTTGTGTTCACTTGCTATATCAAAAATCATGAAAGTTATACTCAGGTCATCATTGGTGCTAATTTCCACTCTGATGCTTGTACATACTTCCAAAATTTTAAAACATTCAATGATGATTCAAGAAAGCTAACAAAAGGCTCAAAAAATAGTTGGTTTCATTTCGTTGCATTTCATTTTGATCATTGTACATATCTACATATTGGATTTGCATCAGAGTTTTAAAAGGCTGTACAAAAACATCAACAACTGTCATGTCTCTTTGGACTAGTTGTGGAGGACATTCAAACATTTGTTTCATTATCATTTTCCATCTTCATCATCATTTCATCTAGGTCTTGTACATATCATATAGTTTATCATTTATCATTCATTTTCGTATCATTTACATCCTTTCTCATTTCACATCATTCATTTATCCATTAGGTATTCCATATCACTTTCATTATCTATCGTCTTCATCTCATTAACATCTAACTTATCACTTTCTTATCATTTCATTTTCACTCTATGCAGTTGCATCTCATTTATTATCTTCATTATCATTTCATATTATCATTTTACTTTATCATTTCATTTCATCATTTTATCATTTTATTTTATCATTACATTTATCATTAAAATTTCATCATTATTTCATTACATTTATCATAACATTTCATCATCATTTCATTACATTTATCATAACATTTCATCATCATTTCATTACTTTTATCATATCATTTCATCATCATTTCATTTTCATTTCATCTCATTATCATTACCATTTTATCTTCATTCCATTACATTTCATCACATCATACATTTCATCCCATTATTTATCCTATCTTGCACTCATCTATTATTTTCATATCATTTATATATCATGACATTTTTCCCATAAACATTTGACTCATCATTTATTTTCCTAAATCATATACATACTACAAATTCATGATGCATCTCATAAACATAAACATCCATTTTTCAGCACATCTATTTTTTGCATTTGAAAAATGCAAAGACAAACATTCCATGCACACATTACATTTCCACATCATTTTTCATAAACATATCATATATCTCCATGCACACTCTCCTAATCAAACATCCTAGGTCATCCACCTACATGACATCATTAGTACACATCACAAATCATCCTGCATATCATGTTAGCCATCAAATCAATATAATGTATATCAAAATCCATACTACATCATACAAAAATGCATGCATATCACATCATCACATCAAACACACACATCATCAAAAATCATCATCGCTGCATATCATCACTCATCAAAAATACATACAAATGTCCACACCCAATGAAACTGAATAGTACAGAGAGATACATGAGATATGATTAAAAACAATGTACACGCTCCAAAAATGATACACATCAATAATACTGCATCAATAAATCAAGCCTGGGTGGTGGACTCCACTGATGGAGCTGGTCTAGAGGGTGATGGCTTGCCACTATCGTCTACATCAGGATCTTGTCACATCCCTATGACCCCTCTGTTATGTGTTGTCATCCGCAATATGCTCTTGGTCCTATTGTGGGACTGATGGTAAGGATCTCTACGGTCGAGAGGGCACAACTCCTTGTATCTAATTCGATAATGCTCAACCTCCTTCACAATCTCGAATCCCTCTACAATAGCCTCTTACAAAGATGCACTCTCAATGGTGCCCATGAGTCTCTGCGCCACACCCTCTGCCTCTACTTCCCTCCGTCTGAAAGAATCCCTCTCTGCTATCAACTGGGCTACCTATGGGTCTAGGGTAGGCGGAGGTGCTTGTGATTGTGCCTGTGTCTGTGCAAGCTATGCCTATAACTGTACTACCAAACTTTGAGCCTGAGCCAACTGGCTCTGCAACTATGCCAGTTTCTCATGAAGTGTCTATACCTAGGCCTATAAAGTATCTATCTACGCCTGTTGTGTTCTAGAGGAGACCCTGATCACCGTCCACAATATGGTATCACTCCTCGGCCTCCGCATGACCTTAGCATTTCCCAAGATATTTGTCCTATGCCTCATTTTCCTCTGCTCCTTCCCTTTGCCATCTCCGCCATCATCCCCATCATCATCATCTAAGATCTCCTTCCCATCTCCACTCTCCTCCTCCTCTCCTCCACCAACGACCTGTTCCCCACCTGCCACATCCTCCTATCTCCTAACCCTTGGCTATGGTGTCACTAAGATGGGCACTGACTCATCTGGACATGTGAACCATGGAAATGGATGTGTGTGATAATAAAAAAAGTACTCCTCAGCCATACATGCATCAACAATATCAGGTTTGCCATCCCATACCTCGGGCTAGAAAGTTGTATACTCTATATATGCAACCTAATAAGAAATGAGGGGCCCCCATACAAGCTCATCCTTGCACCGTGCATAGTGCGCAATGCCATGGGGCATCCCTTGTGTGAATATGAACTATCTCTATACTCACAATGCCAAAAATCTATCTATAATGAATGGGGTTCGACCTATCAAAAACCAGGGTCTACATACAAATGAAATCTCCAAATGATCAGTATCCCACACCTCACAATCTGTGTATGGCCTCCATATCACTGAATCCAAATCATCTAGGGTCCATCTCCAATACTCCAACTTGCCTAGCTTGGGCTAGACAAGTGAAATAGAATATGCATACATGTATGGCCTTCCTGGTGGCCTAGCTCTAGGACAAAGTGGTCTCATAATCTCAATATACTCCCATGCCCAAATCTAGAGAAGGGTAACACCACAAGACAAGCTAATTGATCCTCTATATACCACCTGGTGAAAGTCATGATATAAATGTGCCAACATATAGCTCCCCTAGGCATATCTCTGTGGTTGCCCCATCATCTTCTTAATGATCCTCCCCCACCCAACTGATAGTCCATTTGATTGGTGGTTCGAACAAAGGAAGCCTCCAATAAATGCACCCAAAACTATAGGTAAGGCTGGATATCCCCTCAGATCTTCCCATGGCACCCAATACCCTTCTATATGAACATCCCCATACACCCTCCTAAGTGTGTTTGTACCACCTAACTCCTTGTTGGCCTAGAACACAAGGGTACCTACCACTAGGATTCCCAAAATCCTATATACATCCTCTGGAGTCACTATCATCTCACCCGTCGGCAAATGAAAAGTATTATGCTCAGAATGCCATCTCTCTGCTAGCGCAGTCAATAGTCCCCTATTGGCTTGACTAGGAGGAATAGACAACAATGGTCCCAACCCACATCCAACTATCAACTGTACATTTTTAGGTGTGAGATCTCGTATCTGATCCCAACCTATAGGAAAGTGCTCTCTAATCTGGAGGTTTTTGAAACCTCATATTTTTGGCCATCACAAGGATAATCAATTAGACTTATATCATTGACTCATATCAATGTGATGTATTTACTACACATCATACAACTCAATCAGACCCATATCAAGTGACCCATATCAGTGACTCATATCAAGTCAATCATATGAAATACTCTATCTAAGGGACTCATATCATGAAATCAATGCAAAATCTATCTATCTAAATATCAAATCAATCTACTCTATCATCATTTACTATTTATTTTCTTTTTCAGGAAAGAAAATTTATCAACAATCAAATCATCATCCTATTTGTACTTCAGTCATGAATGAAAATATGTTTTCAATCACATCATCTACTATTTGTTTTCTATCACAAAAAACAAATTTATTAGAAGTCATATCTATCATCTACTCTCTTTTTACTAAAAACAAAGTTATCAACAATAACAATTCATCATTTATCAAATTTGCTATCATTTCTATCCATATCAACATGATGACAAGACAATTTATCTATCTATTGACCAAAGAAGTAATAATACATCATCATTTTCATCATATAGTGCATTCTGCCTAAATATCCTAGATGCACTAATTTGTGGCCTAAAATCACTAAAACCCTAAATGCGTTGAAGTTTCTCCCTGATGGGCTAAAACCCTAGATGTGCCATGTTGTTCCCTGAGAGCACTAGATCAATTCCTTTATGCGCTATTTCCCTATATGCGCTACACTACTAATTGAATGCGCCATTTCATCTACCCAATGCGCGAAAACCCTAAAAGTGCTAATATGTTTCTTATATGTACTAAAATACTCATTTCCTACCATAATCCTATAAGTGCTACTCTGGTATCGGATGAACTACAATGATTCTATCATGAATCCGTCGCTTTACACCCTAAATGCTCTACAGAAAACATCGCAAGCGCTACTCTATTTCCTAAATGCGCTAAAACCTAAACCCTAAATCTGTGCCAAAACATCTCAAATTTTGACTAATATAAAAAAAAATTCAAAAGCAAAGAGGTTTGACTCAGCTCACCAGTGGTCCATACATGGCTGGTCTTTCGTATCGGTGGGCCCACTTGAATCTATGTCTATGATATGAAATCTCCATCTCGCCAATTCACTGTCAGAGCAAAAAAGTTTCTAAAGTCAAAAGGTGAAAATGACTTGCCCTTTTTACCCCTTTTAACTTTTAAAGGTCAACCACAGTGGGTTTTTTGTCGCATTTTATTTTTATTTTTATCTTTTTATCAAACTTTGACCTTATTTTTCAAACAGGGGCATCTTTTAATCAATTATTAGGAGATAAATCACTGTGTCCCTCTCATCATCCAAATTTCATCACCAACTCAATATTTTTTGCATCATCAGTGATTTACCTCTCGAGGGGGCATCATCAATATTAGGAACATTTTTTTTAATCAGGGGCAAAATCAAACACAATTTTTTTTAAAAAACAGGAATATTTTCTTTGAAGCAGTGTGTTTCACACCATTTCAAAGAGGGGAAAAATGTATATGCATAAAATTGGTTATGTCTAATTAATCCTAACACTTAATTAAATATTTATTATTTAATTAATCTCTCTAAAAGTCCTCTACATATGATTAAATTTAATTAATTTAATTATATTGTTCATTCACTTTATTCTTCTACCATAATTAAATATATCAACTTTATTTAATTATTTCACATTCATATGTCTACTTGATTAATTAAATAAATACCCTTTATTTATTTTAATTAATTATCACCTTTTGAATTTAATTAAGTCTTTTGATTTAATTAAATTCAAATATTTCCTTTCTCCTATTCAATTCTTTCTTCTAATTAATTAAATATTTTATTTAATTAATTTTATTTACATGTCACTTCCTAAAAAATTAATTAAATATCTTTATTTAATTAATATCCTTCATATCTTTTGAAATCATAATTAAATATTTTATTTAATTGAGAAAAATATCCCATGTTACCAATAAATGAATAATTGAATATATAATTCATTATTTATCTTCAAAATATTTTCTCAATCTCACAAAAAGATGATTTTTACAATTAATCTTTATCATCTCATCTTATCTCTTCCATGAAAAAGGAAACAAAGCTTGCTTTCTAGTTTTCTTCTATTTTTCTCTCCAGTCTTATCCATCTTCGACCATTCGATCTGCTAGGAATTTTCACAGTTGATGATCACATCAGCTAATTAGAATCTTTCAAAAACTCTATAAATACCTCAGTGAATCCAAGCATTGGTACACAGACATCGATATACACGCACACATTAGCGATTAGTTGCATTCTAGCATTATAGGATCTTAGCATTGTCATTATCATATTTAGGTTTCATAATTTCATAATCTTTCATTCTAGCAATCATGTCTAGTTTAAGCATGCATTCATCTTCAAATCTTGTTCTTTAGGAAGACCGTTTGTTGAGCCTAGCACACAATCTGAGAGCAAGCTGGAATCGAAAAAACACTAGAGATAGATGACGATAGGATGACATCAAAGACAAAATACTAAGTTTGCATTCCTTTTTATTTTCTATTTTGATATAATGTCTTATTGGTGTGTTTTATTTATTGTTTTTACATATTGATACACTTAAAAATCAATCACATAGTTGTTGTGGTGGATTTTTTTTATCTTTCTTTATCTATAGGCAGTGAGCCTCCTCTTTAGATAGTGAGTCCTATCTATAGGTAGTGAGCCTCATATATGGACTATGAGTCTTATCTTGGGAAATGAGCTTCTTTGTAAATAGTTTTGCAATTACTCTTACAATTGTGAGACAATCCTCTCCATGGTTTTTTCCTTATTGGGTTTTCCACATAAATCCAATCTTTCTTGTGTTGATATTGCTTTCTGTTATTTGTACTTCATTCTCATACTTAATAATATATTAAAGTGGATGTGGAGTTAATAATTGTTTAAGATTTATGAATGTGATTGGTGACAACTGATTCACCCCCCTCTTAGTTTTCTTATACATTTCAACATAGATGAGAGATTATTAGTGAGATTATACTTTATGAACCTGTAGGTGTTATTGGATGTTTGGTGATGAGGATATCACTGAAAGGAAGAGCCTTCCAAGACATTAAAAATTTGGGGATAGCTTGTTCAATTTTATTCTTGATTAATACTTTCTAGGATTCATCCCCATCTAGGGCTTTGATGACCCACTTAAATGCTAGAGCAACACCATGTTTCTCTAGATCTTTGAGACCCAAACCACCATTATATTTTTCCAAGAAACACCACTCCCACTTGATAGAATGTAGTTTATTTTTCTCTTTCACTTCAGAACACATAATGTTTTTAATCTTCTTTTAGACCTCATTAATTTGTTAGTTGTTAAAGAACCATACTGAAGCAAAGTACAAGGTGTAAAAAGAGAGAAATTTTTGGAAAAAATGTATTCTACCAACAAGAGACAAGTAATTCCTATTCCACCCATCAAATTTATTTTCAACTTTTACTTTCAACCAATGCCACATATCCTTGAGGTTGGGTGATCTAGAAAAAGGGATCCCAAGGTATTTCACCTATTTTTATGGTCCACCCCATTGGAGTTTGTGAACCAAGATCACAAACCTACATAAACACAAGAGACAAACACCATATTAGATCAAATGCAAGTTAGTATCATGATTACCCAAGAAATCCATTTAGACTTGGAATTTAGCTGGATGTTGATAGATCTTGAATGCAATGCTTACTTGAATAACAAAACCCTTCACCACAATTGTTATCTCTAAAATAACATTCATGAAAATAATCTTTGACATGATAAAAGACACTTCCAAATGCCCTTGAATGCTTGATAATCTACACTTGAAATTCCTTGAATGCTCTTGTGAATGCTCAACTACTCTTGTGAACTTGCTAAGTGATCTCTAGAATGCTAGGTATGAAAATGAGAGAAAGAACCTTGTATTTATACTTAATTATGCAATAATTCCTAAAATTACAACACTGTAGGCTAACCTTAGATCTTGGAGAATAAAAACATGGAAAATTTTTAAATAAAATTTAAATTTTGAGTTTAAGGGGACTCATTCACAACCCTAGGTAAATGGGTCCCATCTAAGGGGACTCATTCACCCATAATGGCGAATGAGTCCCACCTTAGGAATTTGAGCTGGGTTTTCAAGATTTGAATGTTTTAAATGCCTTTTGTTAGGATTATCCTAAAAAATACACTTAAAAAAGGCCTATCGATGCAAAATGGGGCCAATTAAAGAATAAATCCCAATTATTAATGGTAAGCCTAGAGAAATGTTAAAGTGTGCTACACCACTTTACAACATTCAAAATAAGGAAATAATTGAATTGATTATGCTTAGCTACTTGAGAAAATCCTAGAAAAGTGTGAAAGTGTGTTACAACACTTCACAACACTTTTGCAAGGTATCATTAAATTTCATTTATTTACAAGAGCCCAAGACCTAATGTGAATATGTTATCCACATTGCAACACTAAATCAAGGTAGTATTTAAGCCAAAATCACAAGGAAGGCCTAAACATGTCAGAAAAAGTAGAAGGGTTATATTTTTGGTGACCACATTTATCCCCTTTTTTAGTGGGAGTATGAGCATGCCTCAAGCTCATGCTAAAGTAGACCAACAAACATCAAAAGGGGTTCAAATGAACCAACACTAGCAAGATGGGACAACAGTGATCAAGAGGGTTGATGAAGCCCCCAGGATCAAGATCCCTTGGAAAACCAACATAAGCACAAAGGAAAACACATGAAAAGGATACAAAGAACAATGAAAATTGTAATCATACACTACCAAAGATAGAAAAAAAAGAAAAGAAGAGAAAGAATCAGATCAAGCTTCGACCATTTGTCCATCCTGATGTGGATTATATCTAGGTTGTTTGTCCAAAAAACTCATACTCACTCTGAGGTGACAAAAATTCTTGGCTATCTACCGAGTTAGAAGTCCTAAAAAGGTGAGAAACATGAACTCATGGATGGCATGCACTCACACACATGCAGGTGGCTATGGGGAAAGTCATGCCTCAGATTGGGCTTCCCACACAACCATACTAAAGTTATACCCACTTATAACTTTAATAAGGAACCACAAGAAAATGACTTTTTGAGCTTCATAAGACAAGAAAAACTTCATATGCTTGGAGCTCATGGACAAATGTGATGTCACCACAGGCTATGGGAAGTCAAAAAATGCAAAAAAGATGCAAAAAATGGCCCTCGAATGGACAAAAATAGGATTGGGGGTCCAAAACCTTAGTAGGACGGCTAAACAGGGTCAAAAAACCCTAAATTTCGGGCTTAAATAGGCCTTGGGGGGCCACTTCCAATTCATTTTCACATTTAGCCCTAGGAGATCCTACAATTTTGAGATTTGACACCTTGACGAGATGGCACAACGACAAATCCTGGTTCACATTTATGACCGAGTCTGGATGTACCAGAGATTTCCCTACACTGGACCACTGGTGAGTCAACTTGACCCAAGCTTTGCTATTTTTTGTGATCATTAAATGCATTTAAAACTAGGTCTCTAGGCACAATGCCATACTACACCACTCAAAATTTTAAACTCCATCACTCGGTGTTTAAAGTGCACCACCATTCTAAGGTGGACCATCATGGTGCTATTCAGAGTTTAGGTATAAACTCCAAACTCTAACACTTTTGTGAAGTGCACTGTCACGGTGTAGTTTAGAGCTAGGGTTTTTGGTCAAAGTGCACCGTCGTGGTGCAGTTTAAAGGTTTGAAGATTCCAGCATCATAGTTTGCAAATTTCAAACTGCACTGTCTTCATAGGTTGTGATGCTAAGGTGATTTTCTGAATGCTGAGATAAGCCTGGAATTTTTTTTTTGATGAATTTTAACACAGTGACTTTTCTTGATGTAGGAGGAGGCGAGAGAGATCTATTCATGTGAGCATAGGTCTCGAGATATTTTTGGGTATTTGTGCAATTTGACTGAGAGGGAGCAGGAGTGCATAGGAGAGATGGGGCTCTGGTGCATCGCCTACACATTGCCCATGCAGACGCACCTGGGTATGATGATGGGACTTTCTGAGAGGTGGCATAGTGAGACCTCCTCCTTCCATTTTCTGACTAGCGAGGCCATAGTCATGCTAGAGGATGTGTGGTGGATTCTGAGATTTCCCATCCATGGCAAGCAGGTGATCTATGACATGGCTTCTAGGACAAACACCTACTATGTCATCCCAGAGACTAATTGGATTGTATTTTGCAAGGGGAAAATCAAGCTAGAGCACCACAGGGCCCTGGCCTCATCCTATCGCTTGGTGATTACTGTGATTATATCAGGCCTTGCCGCCCCTAATCGGCAAGGCTGAAACTTTAGTCCCGGATGGGGGCTTGCCTAGGAATGGATGCTCCAACAAGGACCGACACTTTTTGCATGGGGCCCAGTTTTGCTAGCCTCCCTTTACAAATATTTACACAAGTTTACATACCTAGACGGTAGAGCACTTGGGGTAGGAGTCACGCTCCTACATATCTAGGCATGGTAGCACATCCTTATACTTTGTCTATGATTCATTCCAATGCCGATCAAGCTAGATGATCTAGTTGTTTGGTGCTACAGTGGAGGCCTTTCTTTCACTCACACTGGAGAGCACAAGATTCCTCATTAGAGGAGGGTCCTTGATGATATGCATGTGTTCACATGGTGGCCATACCTTGGACAACCAGCTTGGTTCGATGATGCATAGTAGTTATTCTTTGCTTGGAAAGATCACCTCAAGCAAGGGTGAGAGCATACCATGATAGAGATGTACTTCTCGAGGAGGGTCCAATGATAGTTCGGTGAGCCACACGATCAGCTTGATGATCAACATGTGGCTATCTTTGTGAGGATAGTGAGTTAGGGCTCCTGGGGGTGATACATACCTACCCATAAGGTAGTTCATAGTTTCATGCAGTCGGTGGCCCAACTATGGCCATACGACCAGGGAGAGGTAGATCCAGGAGTGACACAAGCATATAGAGATTGGTTTCGGCCACCCCTACAACTCACAGTTCTAGGTGTACCATTTGCTCAACAAAGAGCCAGAGGTAGGGGGTAGGCCGAGGTTGGGGAGTATAGGATTAGGATCAAGGAGGTTGTAGGCCACCACCGATGCACCAAGTACAAGATCGGGCAGTTCAAGATCAGTTGGTGTAGGATCAACCGGTGGGAGAGCAAAGGAAAGAGTAAGATCTAGGACACCATGATAGGGTCTGGACACCACCTAGGGATGGGGAGCAAGATCAGCCCTACGTGTAGCCAGATCCTAGTGATGGGTAGATTTTGCAGTTGCAAGCCCAAATACAGGAATTGACAACTAAGAGAGATCAGGGTAGGGTTGAGTGGGACCAGGCCATCTTGTAGAGATAGGCCACAGAGTTATAGGTAGCAGCAGAGATGGGTTGCCAACAACAGCTAGAGGGCATGACCACCTCCTCTTCCTGGAACATAGTATCACTTCGAGCTTACAGAGAGGCCATCTGGGAGGCTGATTACTATAGGATGCATTACCATCAGGCTGTACCGAGAGTAGGATGAGTTCCTAACTTTTCACAGAGGACCAACCATAGGCCAGCAAAGCACCATGGGGAGAGATTAGGTGGCGAGGGCAGCAGCCAGTAGGGATAGGCCTCCATTTTCATTAGAGACATCATTCTTTTTATGCCTTTTGGGATCATTTTTGATAGCTCCATGGGCCAATTGTACTTGCTGAAATACACTTGTACAATGATCCATCTCTTGTATCATGACAATATATATTTGATGATATATGAGATGATGATTTATATGTGATATGTTATATCCTATTTTATGTATTATGGATTCTTTATCTTCTATATGCTTATGATGATGGTGCAATGTGATTTATGACGTTATTATGTGATGTAGTGATTGATGAATGGATGCATTTCTTTTTCAGTATCTTTTTATGTACTTTTTATGATGATTATGTATGGATGGTGCAAATGTTATGCTATGTGATTGCTAAGACTAATAGATCTATATTTATGCAATGTTTGCAATTCCTCATGTATGATATGCATTTTATGATGTTATGTTAATGATATGATAATGTTTTATGATATGATATGTTGGTTATGATATTCAAATGGATGCTTATGATAAATGACGAGTATGTGATAGCATACGCTATGTGATGATTATGCAATGTTATGGTATAATAAATGATATGACGATGCATAATGTTTTATGATGTTTATGTAATGAGTTTTTTTCACATTTATATGTGATGGATGGATATGTATGATTTATGTAATTATTAAAATAACCAATCTATATGTATGGAAGTGTAGTACATTTTTTTATGATATGATATGCAATATGCAATATGCTAACAGTTTATGGATGCAGGATGGATGCAATGATATGCAATTGGTATGATATGTTATATGCTGATAGTTTATGGATGCAAGATGGATGCAATGATATGCAATTAGTATGATATCTAATATGTTGATGGTTTATGGATGTAGGATGGATGCAATGATGATGATGATTAACTATCACAGTACCATTGTTAGCACACAAAAAAAGAAAGAAATAGAAGAAAGCAAGAGATTCCAACAAGACATGAGACAATGATGATGATGATGATGATGATGATGATGATGATGATGGTTTGCTTGCCAAGGAGTTAGGGTTTTCAAAGGGCCAATTACCTTATGTTTGATAACACACATAGGTACGATGCATCAAGGTATGAAGAACCAGGATGACACTGTTCCTAGTGTGATGGACTTTGACTTGACAATTAGATAGGAGTATCCTTGTTCACACTTGACATACATAAACCTTACTAAGATGCACTTTAGGTACTTCAAACATATCAGACCAAAAAATTGGAAGGAAAGCCTTCCTATGTGGTAAACAAGATATCTACAACACCTTCCATACATACCTAATAAAGAAAGTATTCATCGAGGTTATATTACAAAGACATCCAATAAGAACAACACATAAAAAGATAATAATCATTGCCTCATTCCTATCTCTCTAAATCCTTTTTTTTAGGATATCATTGATGAGCCCAAAATGTGCTCATAGTTTGGATATTATGATGAACTTTTAATGCCTTTTGCTTTTGTTATTTGTGGTTGTTTAAAACTCTTTTGAAACCTTTTATGGGGATATCCTGTAGCAAAACATTTTCATATTCCTACAGCTTATTGTGTTGACTTGACTACATTTATTACCCCGTTGACTCCCTAAATGACTGGTATATTGCATATAGTTTTTGAATGATGAAATAAATTTAAATATGTGATTAATGAATGGATATTGTGTATGTGCCATACGCCTTTTCTTTCGCATCTATTAACTTTTGTTTCACAGGTTGTTGAAGAAGTATGATCGAGTCAAGCATAGCCGATCTCGGCCTTGCAGTAAAGTCTATTTCCTACACGACTTCGAGGAAGCTCTGGCGAAGACTCTTTGACCAAAACCATTGGGAAATATTTTTAATGACAGTCAATCTGGAAAGAGTGGAGTGCTAGATTCTCTTCGAATCGGGTTGAACATATAAATTCATTTATGAAGTTTGTTCCTTGATTCTGGGATACACTTTATTTCCATGTCTTTCTTTGATAGGGTTAGTTAGTTAGTTGCTCTCCTGATTTTAAATAAAGTACTCCTCCTGCGTGAGTGAGGGAGGAGATGATAGTTAGAGTAAGATAGAAGCATAGTGATAGAGATATAGCAGATACCATGTAAGAGTTAGTATGATAATGAAAAGAAGAATCTGTTTGACAAGAGACAGAGTTTGTTGTTAGTTTCTATATCAACAAAGCAATGTATACCATTCTATTTTTCATGAATAAATTTTGATGAAGTTCTGAGTTCAACACCTGCGTAATCAGTAGATGCTTGCTAAGGGGGCCCACTTAGTAAGTATCTGTAGCTAGTTAGTTAGTTGTTCTTTTCTGTTGATCATCAGTTAGCTTTCATCTTTGAAGTTTTCATACAAACTCAGTCTTGTATTGCTCCTGCAGCATCGGGAATCCATCCCTGTGCCTGTTCCTGTAGCATAAGGCCAGTTCATAGTTTGTGTTTTAGTTGTAGTTGTTATGGTTTCTATTTTAATCAAATCATAGTTGAGTTAAAAGAACTTTGCATTACCTTCCTGTAGCATAGATAGAATCCCTTTCAAGTATTTATTTCTGTTAAGTTTTGACTGAAACTAGTTCTTAGTGCATATATATTGTGTTGCGCCATTTAAAGTATACGTCCCCTGGTTTGACAAGTAAATGAACATCCATAGAGATATTAGTCACCTGTTGAAATGTCCAATTCCTAGGAAAGGTTTTACTGTGATTTTCATATCCTTTTGTGGGCACGACCAATCATCAAGAGGTCCTTGGAATGAGTGCAATAAGATAAATCAACAGATCAAGATAAAGCAAACAAAAAAGGTAATGTTCTTCAAGAATGCTAGCCAAGACTAAACTACTACGATACTTGATGTTAATGTCCATTGTAGGAAGGATGCATCCTAGGACATGATGATATCAAATGATTTGATATGGGACTAACCTAGACTTGAGATTTTGATGATTCAATTTTCACTTTTAACCTACTAGACTTGTTTCCAATTGTTTTACCAAAGGTTAGGGATAATGATTGATTTATTGTGAGTGATGTTTATTGTGTGTGAAAGCGAGATGAGATGGATGGATTTTTTGAAATATTTGGATGTTTTTGATGTTTTTTGAAATGTTTTGAGGCTGTTTTTGGTATTTTTTTGAGATTTTTCAAATGTTTTAATTTTCAATTTTCCAATGTTTTGGGGTTTTCTGATATTTTGACCAAGAGACTAACCTAAAGACCTATCCTAGGGGACTTGGGGGCTGATCAATAGATTAGCCTTGCCTACGTTATGCATGCAAAGACCATGTAGTTAAATTGACACATACTTGATTATTGATATATGGATTATCAGTTTATTATGACAAACTCCTAAAGGACTAACCTAAGTGTCTCGGGGGATGATCAAAGATCAACCTTGCCTATGTTCAAGGCTCAGAGACCTATAGTTTGACAAGATGACTATGTTTTTGACTTTTGAATGACTTTTTATCTTGTTTTTGGATTTTGATATGATTTGGATGTTTTTTGGATTTTCCAATTTTTTGATATTTTTTTGGATTTTCTGATTTTAGGGACTTCAAGAATATACACAAATTCGATCCAATGAGAACATTCCCGAAGCGTGATGTAATAGTCTGCTCCAGTAACTTAGGCAAGAAAAATTGACCTTGAGAATGGGCTGAGTAGTACTAGGAGGGATCATGACATGAACACATGACCTAGCTATGATGCGAACGTAGGTGGATGATGGATGGAGATATGGAATGCAATGGATGATGAAAGCATAATGGATGGATGATGTAGAACAAGCCACAAAGATCCCAGTGGATGGAATGTACTTAGTTACACAAGGCACCTATTTTCTAGGTTTTCACCAAGGTACTTGCCCAAAGTACCATCAAAGTGGTTTTCACTAGAGGACGATTTTCCTCTTTACTATTTTTAATCCTTTTTCTGATTTTCTAATTGTTTTTGTTGTCACCGAGATGCCTAATTGCTAGGTTTTCATTAGGATGACTATTTTTTCAGGACATTTTCTAATTTTTTTGGATTTTTTCATTCTATACCTTGAAAGATTTAGGCATAAAACTTTTTGAGATGGAAGTTGTTCATGGGGCTCCTGCAGAGGTTCCCCTTCAGATGTTGATAATTGATATGCCCCTAACTTATAGATTGCTATGATGACAAATGGTCCCAACCAATTAGGCTCAAATTTTCCTTTGCCATTTGGGTTTGGAACATTTTTCTAATTCTCTTTTAGTACCAGTTCTTTGACTTGGAAAGTCCTACTTCTGATCTTCTTATTATAGCTCCTCTTGAGTCTATTTTGATAGACTTGCAAATGATTTAAAGCATCTATACACTACTCATCCAGTAGCTCCAGCTCATTTAGTCTTGATACTCATTATTCTTCATCTGTGATGATATTTTGTAGTGATATCCTTAGTGACAAAAGCTCGATCTCAATGGGTAATACTGCCTTTGATTCATAGACCAAGGAGAACGGGGTGGTGCCAGTGGGTGTGTGGATGTTGGTTTGATAGGCCTAGAGGGTGAGATCTAGCTATAGATTCTAGTCATGACCTGCATCATTGACTATCCTTTTGAGGATTTTTAGAATGATTTTATTGGTAGCTTTTGCTTGGCCATTGCCTTGGGGATAATATGGGGTGGAGAAGCAATGTTGGATTTTAAATTTTTTGCAAAGCTCACGAAAATCCTAATTCTTGAAGGGTGTCCCATAATCTGAGATAATAGCTTGGGGAACACGTTATTGACATATTAAGTAGTTCAAGATGAACTTTGATATCTGTTTTCCAGTGATATATGTCATTGGTATGGCTTCTACCCACTTGGTGAATTATTCGGTGGCGGTTATGATGAACTTGTGGCCAGTAGATGAGGTGGGAGTTATCTTTATAATGAGATTGAGTCCCCACTGCGAAAAGGGCCATGGTGTGACAATAGGATGATGTTCTTAAGCTAGAGCATTGATGAGGTCACCATGTTGCTGACATTGTAAGCACCTTTTAACGTAGTCACACTGGTACATTTTGAACCATTTTTTGATGAGCGTCCATTAGAATTTTGACGGATGCCAGGTCAAAATTTTGACATTTCAAATGTCGTCGAAATTCTGTTGCAATACTAGTGATGAACGACCGTCAAAATTCTGATGGATGCTCATTGAAAAATGGGTCAAAATGTACCAGTGTCATGTGCTTCTCTTTCCATAGTGGGCCAATAATACCCCATCCTCAGCAATTTCTTGGCCAAGTTCATCCCACTCGAGTGTGAACCACAAATACCGTTATGCACCTCAATTAAGGTAGTCAATGCCTCCTCAACATTTAGGCAGTGTAATAAGGTTCCCTCAATACTCCTACAATAAAGGGTGTTTCCTAGGATGAAAAATAGGGATGCTTTCTTGACAAAAGTTCTTTTTAGGCTTGAGGGTAAGTTAGCGGGTAGGACCCCTATTCGCAGGTAGGTATAAATTTCATGGTACCAGGGATCACTGGGACCAACGATTTCACACAAAAATTTCAATTCTGGTATCTCAAATGTGGGCACAAGAAGTTTCTCTACCAAGAATTCATGTTTTGGGACATTGTGAGGGATGTCCAGTAAGGATCCAATTGTTGCCATGGTGTCTGTTGCACTGTTGTTAGCTCTGGGGATCTACTCAAATGTGATATCGATGAATGATTCTTTTAGGCTTTCTACCCAATTTTTGTATGGAGTTAGTTTATAATCCTTTGTATAGTATTCACCATTCACTTGATTTATTATCAGTTGGAAGTCTCCATATACCTTGAGTGTCATGATGTGCCACTACACTGCTATTCTGAAACCTATGATTAAAGCCTCGTATTCTGCAATGTTGTTAGTGTAGGAGAATTCCAATTTGTAGGATCTAGGTATACAATCCCCCTATGGGGTGATGAAGAAAACACCAACTCTTGATCCATGTTGCATATAGGAACCATTAAAGTAGAGTTTCCAGTGTTCAACTATGCTGAGATTGAAGATGGATTCATCCAAAAATTCTAATATGAGTGGATTCTATGAGTACATGGGTGCTTCTACAAGCTGATCTATGATGACTTGGCCTTTGATTTCTTTTCATTCTACATATTCAATGTCGTACTCTAATAGTATCATGACCCATTTTTCCATCCTTCCGATGAGCATTTCCTTTGACAGTAATTACTTGAGAGGATCGATTTTGGCAATGAGTTTAATTTTGTGTGCCAACATATAATGTCTAAATTTCTATGAAGAAAACACTACTAATAGACAAGCTTTTTCGATGAATGATTAGTTTAACTCATGCCGAACCATTGTGTAGTTGATGTAATAAATGGCCCTCTCTGTCCCATTTTCATTGTGTTGAGCTAGGAGAGCTCTGAGGGTTGTTTTTGTTGCTGACACATAGAGGATTAATGGATTTCTTGGAATCAATGGCATGAGGATCGGTGGTGTGAACACATATTCTTTGATTTTGTTGAAGGCTTCCTCACGCTTGTCATCCCGTTTGTACACTACTCCCTTGTGAAGTAGGTGAGAATATGGATTCTTCTTGTCTACCAGTTGTGCTATGAATCTGCAAATGGAATGAAGCATGCCTTGTAGGCCTCTCAATTATTTCAATGTTTTGGGTGCTTCCATCTCAAGTATTGCTTTTACCTTTGTAGGATCTATTTCAATACCCATCATTGACACTATATAGCCCAATAGTTTTCCTGATTGTACGTCGAAGACATAGTTCTTTGGATTTAAGTAGACCTTGTATTCCTCCAGCCTGTCGAAAATAACACTCAAGGTTGTTATGTGATCTCTCCTCTTTCTGTATTTTTCTAGTATGTCATCAACGTAATCTTCAAAAATTTTGTGGATCATGTCATGGAATATTATCATCATGGTTCTGTGGTATGTTGCTCCTGCATTCTTCAAGCCGAATGGCACCATATTTTAGCAGTAAGTACCCCATGGATAAGTGAAGGTCGTTTTGTGTTGGTCTTCTTTGGTAATCATTATTTGGTTGTACCCTGAGAAATAATTTCTTGTCCCACCATCATGTCTACAATCATGTTGATGTTGGGCAACGAGAAATCATCTTTTGGACATGCTTTATTTAAGTCTCTAAAATATGTGCAGATTTTGATGCCCCCATCAGGTTTTGAGATGGGAACTAGATTTGACACCCATTCTAGATAGTCAATTGGGCAAATAAATCCTACATCCAGTAGCTTTTGTCTAACAGGTTTTTCTTTTGGATAAACTACTAAGTGATGGACTATAATCTCTGGATCGATCCTAGGCATGTTAGCATAAATCCATGCAAAGTTGACTTGTCACTCTCTCAAGAAGGCTTCCAAGAGCTCTTGTTCCTCTGATAGTAATGATTCTACATAGAATGTGATGTGTGGGGTTTCCTTTGTTCCTAAGTTGACCAAATTGCATTTTTTGGCTAGGACTGCTAATTTTTCCTAATAATGGTAAAACAACTTCCCTACAATTGTTTGTATCTACTAGCCTACCCTTAGACAACTTCACATTTGACATAACTGACACCTGTAGTAGTAGTGATGAAGAATATCCAAAAACCAACCTACCCATGCTCTTCGGGGATACCACTCTTCTCATGATTAGTACTATGTCATTTGAGCCTACTAACCATCAAAACCATGAAATCTACCTAGTCTACCCATAACTTATCGATTATGACCAATGAGGACCACCAATTCTGGACACATTCAAAAAAAATGAGGCACACTAAAAATTCATGGTACTACCGGATAATATTCCATCTGGGGATCACAAAGAAGGATTCATCGTCGAGTTGGACACACAAGCATATCATGGGGAAACAGTTGAATCCCTCAGTCGCAGAAGAAAAAAAATGAGAATAATCTCTAGGTTCTTGAGTGAAAACCACAATATGGCACTCTCTAACCCCAAAATAGTAAAAATAAAGGATGCATCCAATGGTGAAAACATCTCTAAGGTGCCCGAGGATGTGCAAATCAATCTTCTTCTTCTAGAGCTATTCATTAGGAAAAATTAGCAGTCCTAGCTAAAAAATGCAATTTGGTCAACTTAGGAACAGAGGAAACCCCACATTTTACATTCTATGTAGAATCATTACTATGAGAGGAACAAGAGTTGTTGGAAGCCTTCTTGAGAGAGTGACAAGTCAACTTTGCATGGAGTTATGCTAACATGCCTAGGATCAATCTAGAGATTATAGTCCATCACTTAGCAGTTTATCCAAAAGAGAGCTTACCATGAAGATATATACATGGTGAAGTTGCAGCCAAAACAATGGCCATTCTTAGAAAAATTCATTCTTTACTATTTGTTCAAACAAGCTCTCAAGTCGAGCTATTATTAAGAGGAAAAATGTTTTTTAATGCAAAAAAGAGAGCTTACCATAAATGAAGGTGGAGAAACCAATCCAAGACCACAACCAAACCTCATCAAGAAGCTCAAACCAAATCTCTCATGGCAGCCCCAAAGAGTGGAAAAGGTATCAACACAAGAGAAAGCACAAAATACATCAAAACCACAGTGATAGTCATGGCGTAGAGGCCTTCAAACTTAGCAAAATGAAGCCAAGCAGACTCAGATATATGAAAAATATGCTTACCATCAAATGAAAAGGTGAATCAACAAGAGTAGCAGTGAAAAATGGTGAAGAATCAAGCTCCAAGGCTCCAAACCCTTGCTTCCATGGCAGCGCCTAGAAGAGCCCTATTTTCCCCAACTTATCCAATAAGAATGACAACTAAAATGAGTGTTGGGAGGTAGTTTTGTGGCTAGGGTTTTCCCCATGTGCCAATTCAAATGTGATTTTAATCACATTCTTTTCAAAATCAAATGCCTTATTAATACTTCACTACATATGCTAGGTCAAGGTCAAACAAATGCCTTAGGCACTTCATTATTTTTTAAAGAAAATAAAACATAATACATGCCCATGCACTTTACCTTGTGAAAATCAAGATAATGACTTTAGGTTCTTTGAATTTGCTAAAGTCTTGGACATGTTAGGGTTTTCCTTTGGAGCTTGAGTCACCATAGGTGATGAGTGCATAAAATTTTATGATTTTTTATAGAAAAATCAAATGTATAGAGGTCCTTGCATAATATTTTGATTTTTGCAAATATAAGTTTAAATCCAAACTACAAAAAGTCAAGTATTTGGAGATAAATTGTAAGGAATTAAATGTAACAAAGGAGAGTTTTTATCTTTGTAATTCAGAAACTGTAAAGCTATAAAACACTAATTAAGAAATGTTTCTATAAGTTGCTTAATTAGTTATTTAAATGTAGTTAAATAGTGCACTTTAGTTGACATCAAAACTTTCCATTTAGAGTTTAGTTCTTGGGTGGATTTGGGAAAGGATGTGACAAACTAAACTTTCCATTTTTAGTTTCTAGCTGTTTGCACCTATTTTTTAGGACATTTTGGATTGGCCCTTGGGAGATGTAAAGTTTCCATCTTTGTGATGTAGATTGAAGTAGATTTTTCACACTATTTTCTAGGATTTTTTTCTTGAGCTCAAAAATTGAAAAGTTGTCATTTTGAGATGCAAATGGAGCTGATTTTTCTATTCTCGCCATTAATGGCACTTGCAGGAATATAAGTTTGAGAAATTTTGAATTTCTTAGGGTCCAAAATTTTGTTTCTTACTCTCGTGCGCATTGCAAAGAGACTTGTAAACTCGTTTGAATTAGATTTTTGATATCTAACTCCTTCAATTTCAATACAAGTAGCAAATTTTTCCTTTCCCCTTTTATTGTCATGTACTTACAATGATAATTTGATGTTGTTTGTGATTAAAAGTGATGAATCCTTCTATTGTCTTATTATTGTGTGTTGTGGGAAAGAATTGCAGATAGTTCAGGTTGCATATTGTATTCAATGATCACAAATCTTTATGTAAAACACTATGAGCTAAATGTTCTAAGGTGGATTGTGAGATCTAATGCTTTAAGAGAGGTTTTTGTGGGTCATGCTTTGTCAAAATCTCAGAATATCTAGTTGATCATCTTAGGTTGCAGGGTTTACTTTTTAGTTTTCCTTCTCCCCTTTTTCTCATGAAAGTCTTTAGATTAGATGGTTTACTAAAGGGAACCAACCCACTCTAGAGATTCACTCTCACTCATTGATTTATCCACAAATTAGAGAGTGTTTCCATGTTGCAATAGGATAGCCAAGCTTAGCTTGAATAAGGGTGCAATAATAATTGCCAAAAAACATTTCTATCTTGCATCATTCTATAAAGCTATTTGATAACAATGGCATGATCATAATAAAGGCTAACCCTAATTTTGTACACATATGTGAGATCACAGTTTCTGGTCAAACTTTGGCTGCATCTACTCTTAAAAATATTGCCTATTCATTACCTTCCAATCTATTGAAATCTACTCCACTAGTACCTATCAAAAAGGATACTCTTGAGAAATATGTCCTGAAGGAAGATCCTCCTTAAGCATAGAGTCCTAATTCTACTCCTATTTTTCTCCTAAATCAAATGCATGCCTAGGTGATGATTGGGGATCTATGAGCTTCATCAAATCCTATGTTGACCAGTATAAAGTAGATCCTATTAACCTAGACATTGTAAAATTTTCATTCACTTTCACTAAGAAGGATGATTATGCTTATGTAAAGAGAGGTGATACTTATAGCATGGAGTATTGTCTTTACACTAATCTTCCTCCTCAAGAATTGCAATCATGTTATGGATTGGGATTCTGTATCTTTTCTAAATTTGGTTATGGAGGTAAAGGTTGTGGATGTAATGAACATGATATTAAAGTCCCCTTAGAGGTTGATTCATGTAACTCTTAAGTTGGACTTGGATATTGTCCCACAAACTCTAAGGTAAGACCATGGCTAAATGTCAACATAGTTTCCACTAAATCTCATCCTCTTAAACTAGTTATCCTAAGCACAATGAAAGCAAGGTAGACTCTAAAGAATCCCCCTACATGTTTTCTCTTTGAATGTAGCTTTGGAACACTTTTTAGATGCATATTCTAACCTGCCTTCCTATCATCATAAACAACTATTCCCATATTAGTTGAATAGGTATGCACATTTTGACTACATATGAATTATGATGGGTAGACTCTTGTATCTAATTTGGATGATAATTTTTCTATATCTCATCTTGAAGATTATAGTATAATCCTCAAAAGGAGAAACTTCTATGTTTGAACATGGATCCTAAATATTCTAAAAAGGTAATTGAGATTGGAAAGGGTCTCTCTTTAGAAAAATCTAAACAATATTTTTATTTATTGTAGTCTCACTTTGATATATTTGTTGGTTCATATATGAGGACATTCTTAGCATTGATGAACCTGTGGTAGTTCATAATATCATCCTTTGTCTTGTTGTCGAGCCCCTTAAGAAAATATCCATAAAATGTATCCCAAGGTTGCTTTACTAGTCAAGACCAAGATAAAAAAAAGGTTTGAAAAGTTGGTTTTATACATCCCACTGACTATTCACCTTGGATATCAAATATTGTAGTTGTTAGTAAAGCTAATGGTTGTATTCACATTTGTACATTGACTTTCATGATCTTAATAAGGCTTCTCTCAAGGATTATTTTTTTCTTTCTAATATTGATATGATTATGGAGTCAACTATAGGCCATGCCTTGCTATCCTTCATGGATGGATTCTCAAGATATAATGAGATATGTATTAACCCAAAAGATCAGTATATGGCAACCTTCAGTACCCCTTAGTGTACCATCTATTACATTGTGATATCGTTTAGATTAAAGAATGTTGAAACAACTTACAAATAAGTGAACTCTTTTCTTTCATGATTTTATTTATAAAATCTTAAGAGATTACATTTATGACATTTTGGCTAAGTCTACAACTCGACAAGATCATGTTGAGAATATTTTTCTTATCTTCAAAAGGTTTCAACTCTATAAGGCGAGACTAAATCCTATTAAGTGCGTCTTTGGCATCGATTTCAATAAAAAATTTGGGGTTATTGTCTCTCATCATGGAATCAATGTCAAAACAAATAAGATTGTTGTAATTGTTAACATGCCTCCACCTAAGAACATATCTCAACTATGTATTTTGCAAGAAAATATTCAAATAATTCATAGATTCATATATCAATTATCTTATCATACCCTTCCATTCACATGTTTGTTGAAGAAGGATCTCCATTTTTTATCGGATGATGAATGTCATAAGGATTTTGAATCTATCAAGAGTTATTTGGCTAATCCTTCCATATTGATTCTGATTAGGAAAGATATACCCTTTTTTCTTTATATTTTTGCATCACATCATGCTTTAGTGGCTTTGTTAGCTCAACATCATAATGATGGTAAAGAAAGATTGGTCTACTACATTAGTCTTATATTTGCTGATTATGAAACTTGGTACTCTACTATGGAAAAATATTGTCTCACTCTAGTTTTCACAACATAGAAGTTAAAACATTATATTATCTTTGTAGATACTCAAGTGGTTGTAATATGTGATCTTCTTAAACACTTATTCACTAGAACTGATCATTTTGGAAAGTTAGTGAAATGGGTAATGTTTCTCTCTAAGTTCGATATCAATTTCGTGACTCATAAGGAAATTAAAGGATATGATGTCATTAATCATTTAGTGAAATCTCCCTCACATCATTCCTTTCCTAGCATTCATGCTGGAGTAGTCAAGAAAACTGGTGATCACCATCAACAGACAATTTTTCAACTTGATTCATGGTTATAGTTTGATTTTCATTTTGGTTTGGTTTGATTGCTCGTTGAAATGAATTTCAATTAATTTATTGAGGGTCAATTATTGTCATGAATTAAATTTTGATTCATTATCTTGATGGGGCATGATCACTTCCTATGGTTTCATTTTTAAATTGACATCCATTAAATTAAGGCAATTGCTAGTTTATTATCTATAAGAATTAAACATATAAAAAAATATTTTTCTAGCATGGGAATGGAATGAGAAGTGGAAACTATGGAAGAGGAATAAGAAGAAATGGAGAAGTTAGGAAGATGGGGTGTGGAAGAAAAGAGTTGATCAACACATCCAAGAAAGAATAAAGGGAGGTTGTATGAGGTGTGAGTAGGTACAAACCATGAAGGAATTGACGATTCCAAGTGAGGACAATAAAAAAGTGAAAAGAGAGAAGCTAGATAAGCATTTAATAGATATGTAGTAGATTGGAAATTAATAGAGTGAGGTTATTCATGAATTGAATTGGTAGAAAATCATAGGAATATTTCCACACAACTTAGAAAAAAAGGAGTGAATGCTGGAGAAAATAAAAAATTCCACACAACCATAGACAAGTATGAATGGGTGCACAAGAGTAAGGAAAAAAAATTAGAGTGATGTGAGCTACAACTATAGAGAGGATATTGTGTAGAGTAATGAATAAATTGGATGGATTAATAAGAAGATAATATAGAGATTTAAGTAAGGAATACAATATAGATTGAAAAGGATGTGAGACTAGAGAAATTGATGAAAAGTTAAAAATTAAAAAAATAAAGTTGCAAGGGATTGAAACACCTAGTGCTCAAAAATATATTTTCTTGGATTTTAGCTTGATATTTAGTATAGTAGTATAGATAGATAAATTTTGATCCACTGCTATTCTTGTAGATGAAGGTGGGAACTTAAAATGTACAATTTTTTAGAGAAATTGGATGATATTTTGATATTCATAAATAAATTTGAAAAGTGGTCTATTAATATTTTTTTGTACACATTTGTGTATTCTTAATGAATTGCAATTCAAAACTCTATGGGTTTTTTAAACTAAATAGATAAGATATTGGGAAAGTGGTTATGAAGATCAACACTCTAATTGGGGGATTTTATTTTTGAAATGTATCATTTGGTATCAGAGTAGGTAGCTCACTGGGAGAAGTGGGGAGAGGAAAGTGTTGCAATTTTTTCAACTAAAAAGAAGTGAAGTGTGTTGGCTATCCTCCAATTGATATAATGCTAGGTAAAAGGTGCATGAAATTCCTCTACCAAGGAAATTTGGGTAGATGAAGTCTTGAGAGGATCATCTTCCAGAGTCTCAATTGGGTAGAGGATGGTGAGTGAATTTTTTATAGGGATTACCTATGATTGTAAAGAGTGTTGGCTCTAATGTGTTTGTGTGTAGGTTGTCAAAGTTGAAAATTGAGAGAGTGAAAATATATCTTCCAAAAAGAGGACAAGATGAGTCATGAAGAGACCCTTAATATTTTCATACATATAGTAGCAAGAAAATAGGTTGACAATTTTTTTTTATGAAGAGATAGTAAAAATATAGGAAATATTCAATGCCCTTGAGGGTGAAAAAGATGAAGGACAACAATATTACTCTTTGACAAAGGTTTCATGGAGAATTGAGCATGTGGGAGTGTATAGGAGTGAATTTTCACCCTTTACAAAAATTCCCCTTTTACACATCCTCGCCTTATAAAAAAAAATCCAAAGGAAAAATTCCACATCAACAAGTTGCCTTCCCTCCACTTGTCATATGTCTGTTGTTTTGGTAGAAGAATATTTATCGAGGAAACTTGCATAGCGCACAGACATATGTACAATGTGCTTACATCTCTGAAAAATTCATGTGTCTGAAGCTAGTAGAGGCATTACACTTCCCATCGGGAATGGTTTGTAATGTCCCTCTTCAACCAACCGACCCCGAAAACCACAGATTCTCTCTCTTCTCCTTCAAATTCTTCCATTCTTCATTCAACTCATCCCTTTTCACAATATTCAAGCATTAACTTCATCCTCCTTTATATTTTCTTAGCATTTTTCTAGCATTTTGAACTCCCCATTAAAAAAAACACTCCATAAACTTCGTTAAGCAAGTGTAAAGCAAGCCATTGCAGTAGGGGCTTGAGGTTTTACAACACCTCCCTTCATCACAATCAAGGTTGTGGTGATTTTTCAAGCTCTCTTTATCCATCATTAGCTAGTGAGCTCTTGGTGGAGGTGGTAACATTTTCACTCCTCTCCTTTATAATTTGGTTGAGTAGCTATATACTTCTTTGTAGTGTTATTCTTGTACTCCCTTTCTTTACTTCTTTATCGTACATTTCTCTATCATTGCTATTTGGCTATTCATGGAGGTGGAAACACCAAAATGAGGGTCTGACTGAGGCAAACCCCTATATAGCCCCAAAAAATTTCCCTTCTTTCTTGTGTGTAGGTGGAGCTAACTAGGGAATAGACACTTTTGTGAGGTTATCTTCATCACCTTAATTCTAGTCTATTTACTTTATCATTTCAATATATATTTTGCATGCTTCCTCATTTTGTTTTTACCATCTAGATTGAAGTAGCTAGGCTGTTGGTATGTCTTTTTGGTAGTTTTATTGTGTTCACTATTTTTTGGTCATATGGATGCTAGGGCGCTTGAGAGATTCCAACATGTTGCATTGATATCCCAGAACTACGCTATCCTCCTTGAATAGACAACTGTTTGAGGCACAAAAATGACTCCAAAAAGTGAGCTCTCCTAGACCAAACTAAAGTTTGGGCCTGTAGAGTGATCTAAGGACTTTATAGTCATCACCATTCTTGTCCCTCATTTCAAACACCCCTTTAGAGTGATGTAAGTTAGGTCAGCCTTCTGCTCTTGGCTCTCCATGACCTAGGGCCTTGACTTGGTTGGTCCCCCTCTCTTACATTTTTGGTGAACTCGGCGTGAACCATTTTTGTTCAATTTGGCAATACTAAAAGATCCTTCCTCATATTCTAGGAGTGTTGTAGGTGTGAGTGATGTGAGGTATTTTCCTTACAACCTAACCTGTGACCCTTAGTAGGCATAGTTGGAAGGTTTTACAAGTATTTTGTAGTGAAACCTTTGGGGAGCTTTTTGAGAGTTTCATTTATTGCATGTGATGTCCTCTTTCCTGCATCAACCTATCCCTTGTACATAGCCTATGAGTAGTAGTACTGACAAAAAATTCACATTGTAGGATCTATTGATGGGTTTTAATAGGGAACCATCTCCTCTCTACATCCATGAGTGAATCAATGGAAACATGGTAGCAGGTGTTCTCATTAATCCGACATTTCAAGTAAACATCGTAACTAAGGAGATCATTCTAATCAACTTTTCACATAAATATGGGTACGATGCACCTATGAGCACCATCTGCATGCATGATGGAATTTTCGTACCTCTTTTAGGAAGTATTGTTTTGTCAGTTTTGGTTGGACCCAAATTTGTGAAGCTTCTATTCAACATAATCCTTGGATATCAACTCTTTAGAGTGAAACTAGGTATCCCTTGGTTAGTAGCTATGAATGTAGTGCCCTTGGTTGTGCATAAATGTTTAAAATTTATCCATGAGGGTTCTATGCATGTAATACATGACATTAGTTATAAACCATTAGTTTCCCATAGTAGTTACTCCCTGGATTACTCTTGGCCTACACCAATGGGTCCTCTTCCACCTAGTGTTGTGCATGTTTTGCACACATGCTCCACCTAAGGTAGGGACCCCCTTTCTTTCACTCCTGATGGGTCATTTTCACTCTTGATGGGTTGTTTCACTTTTCCCTCACTTTGTGTGCTCTTGTTTCTAGGTCTAAGTTGGTCACAAGCCTTAGAACGATTAAATCACCTTTGGCTAGATTCACCTACCTAAGTTTCACCAAGTCATTTTCCTTAGTAGGCTAGGTCCTACAGGTTTCCTTTAGCTCATCTCCCTAGAGTTCGTCGGGCCTCACAGACCTACATTGGTGGGTCTCCTTTCTTCGTTCACCATTGCATCCTGCCACTCATCTATAGGCAAGCCTTAGTATCTACTCGCATGGTGGATTCTACATCCACCTTGGCCATTGTGTCCATTTAGCATCACAGACCCACAGTTGCAAGCCACCTCATACTTCCCAAGTCCAAAATGTTTGCGGGAATCTGCGCGCAGTTTGCCTTCACCTAACTACCATTTTCTAGCGGCTCATCTCTTACATTGCCCCACCATGTAGACCCTACATGTACCATGTCCTCAAGATGAAACCTTAATTCTAAGGATAGTTTCTTGAGTCAGAGCTTGCCATTGGGTCTATCCTTGTGGGCTACCGCTTGAGTGAAAATGTCACCACAACACCATTTCATAACGGAAAAGCTTCGTTGCCTCCCCGCTTTGTAGTCCTGTAACCCACCAATTTCGTCACCCTTTTGTTGGCTTCCTCATGGCAGGATCCATCCATCACCTTACTGTTGCAAAATAGAACTCATATGTAGTGTACCCATATGATTTTCCCACATTCATTTATCTACTATGGGCTTTCATGGTAGCATGGTCATCACTTGCTCGACCATTCCCAAATGACATTTTTAGTGGCATCTTCAAGTTATTTCTTTGCATTAGGTCTCATAGGATTTCTTTGGTGTGGGGGCAATGAGCTACCTCATTTTTTTTATAATAGTTCCCCCCCAACGAATTCCCCACAGTCGACATGCTCACCTCTACCTTATGTGCATAATATTAGGGTAATCACATGGTCTTTGTGAAAGTGGAGTTTTAAGTTCATTTTTCTTATTTGGGAGGGGCAACACTGTGCACCAAAAATTGCACTCTATTGGTCTCCCCTTTTTTCATTATGTACAATGACTTTGTGGAGTTCGCACCTCCCCCAGTTGGTGGAGATTCGACTGCAAGATTTTGTTCTACCAAGGCTATTATTTCATGACAATATTATGGAAACCATCCGCATACACATACCTAAAGGAGTTCTCTTCTGAGGGAACCACAAACTCCATGGAAATCTATCTCAAAGGAATTTTCCTCATTGACTCCTGCACATCTTGGACTTCATCAATCCCCTGCTTATGTATCCTAGGATTTCAATACATTAAGGGGATTGAGATTATCACATTGGAAGGTCGCCATGTTCAGTGAGAAGTTTTGTTAAGGCCTATGGGGAATTGAAATTATGATAAAATAATGATGAATTGAAGGCATGATTGTGATTGATTAAATCATGTATCACACGGGCGGGTTCATGCACGAAAGAGACATGATTATTGCTTTCTTAATTTAACTATCAATTGTGGGAATTGCTAGTTTCCTCACCATTGGTACAATAGCCTTACCTCACAACCTTTCACACAATATGTAGGGTTTATAGTGCATCTCATTACAAGGGCCTCCATTAAGTGAGATGATCGTGATTAAGTGGGTGAACATTAAATCCTAAGCCTGGTGATCATTTTCTCCGCATAGAACGATTATAGGTGATTGAGGCAGAGTAGGTGGTTGAAGCCATCATCCATGTCAAAGCAAAAGACATTACTCAAGCTAGGATTTGGATCCATCATTTATGGTGAGGATATTCATAAGACTTATATGCTATCATATTTCAAAGATCATTACAATTAAAATGGGGAGGGAAACATTATAAAGGGCACCAATGTTTAGCATGGCATTCTCTCGAGTTGAAAAACTTGGTTGTGGGTATTAGGGTGCAGACTTCACCATGATGGAGGCCACTATTTGTTATTAATGACGCTTCCAAGATGTCATTTTGTGCTCCTACTTCTGTGGAATTCTTGTATCTAGAACCCATCATTTCCTTTGTCGTATACTCTTAAGAGCAGCTTCTCATGATGTCCATGCCGCAACCTCCAAGGCCGTACTTTTAAAGGTGATATCATAGTAGCACCTTATGTCCAATATCCCACATACCCTACTAGGTTGACTTGTCTAGATAGATGGCCATCTCTCATACATAATTGAACATCCTTAAATGGAGGTGGCTTACCAAGGTCTCACCTGATTAAATTGTGGATTATAAGCACATCGGTGGTGATAAGGTTCGAAGGGAACTACTAACAAGCATTGTGTGCCAGAATATCAGGAGAGCTCATTATGGGTAGAGCAATGTGAAGTATTGAATTACTTTATGTCTGACACTAATGAAATGATTTTATCCACAAGAGAAGTGCCTTATTCATATATTGTCCATCAAATCTAAGGGGTATCATGATAGAATGTATGCATTTGAAAATTTAACAAGTATTGGCCATGCAACGAATAATGGAAGCTCATAGTAGGTTGTTTCTTTTAGATGAGAGGATTTATGTAGAGAAGGTGAGGTAGAAGCATCAAATGACAAGGAGAAAGATTGCTCAACTTCACACATTTGGCATCGTGAGCATTGGTTGCAGGTACATAGGTTGCAAAGGCCACTAGTCTCTTGGCCATTAACACAACAACCATCACCTGGCATCTCCCCACACGTAGTTACCCACACCTTTAGGGCGGTGTCTAGGCACAACGATCCTACATCCTTATTTTGACCAAGAAAGCTGAAGTGGGTTTCCCTTGTCATCAATCACATTCAAGGCTTGGTGTGGGAGTCAGATGAGGGTTAGTGAACAAATCATGGAGAGTGGCAGTGTAGAGTGGCAATTTAAATACAATTTTCCGATCTCCTATGCATCCATGATAGCTAATGGAAAGAAGTGTTATCATCATGAGTTGCTTCCTATCACGAAAGGAAGAAATGAAGGACCAAAATCTCTTGAGGCCATCCAATTGACATCCTCATATGACAAACATGCCTTGTGTCTCTACATACTCTTCATTAAAGCTTAGGGCTATTCAAAAGAATTGGGTGAAGCGACAATTATACTTCACTCCTCCTTTGAATATCTTGACGTAGTTGTCATATGGGTGCATTCATGAGCCACTATATACAAAACTTTGCATGCTTTTGAATGATTGAGATTCCTATAACAAAGTCAATTCAACCTACATAGGGTGATGAGTGTTCAAGTATTCATAAAATATCATCGCCTCAGTTCAAGACATCATCACCTCAGCTTGGTTCGAAAGATGGACGTTGATTGTTAACAACATATGAGGTGGTGTGGTCTTAAATGGTTGTTCAGACTTGAAAATTTCACACCGCTATTGGCCACATTTTTTTTGTTGATTATTATGATGGCTTCACCATGTTGTCTTCCCGCATCCTTCCATCTTCACTTCCCCTCCCGTGCAACATCACAACATCATCTTCTTGCGCTAGGAAGAATGACTATGCTTATTGATTCCATGTGCCCTTTTCTGAGGATTCCCCAAATAAATCGATGTCTCATAAAAGACAATGGTGGGTGGATGTAACATGAAGGTTTCCTTTATGCCAAACATCGAAGGCTCCAAGTCTCCACAAGGGAGTTCACGTGAAGACCAAATGCATGGAAAAATAATTTATTAGACAAGTTGTGGAGGGAAGAAATTGAGGGCTATAGGTCGCGTGAACTAGGGTGATGGTGGTTAAGTTACCCTCTATAGAAATCAAGACTGTGGGCTCCACAAATATCTCAACCATCATTATCATGTTTCCCTTGGACGGACTTCAAATAGAGTTTTCTATCTTTGTTTCCATCTGAACATTTTCCTACAAACCACCACCCACAACACCCATTCCCCCATAGTACGGGGCTCCCCATCTTCCATAGGCATCTGGTGATAAACAAAGGACCCCCAAAAAAAAATATATTCAAAAAGACAAGGATGATCTATTAAAGCAGTTTAAAGAACTTGTTGAAGGGATTTTATAATACTCCATAATGATTATAAAATGGGCACAATGGTTAAATCAGAACATCATTGTTATCTGCCCTGAGATCGAAATAGTGAATACAAGGAGATGGGAAGCACATCCTAAATCTTTTAATTGACCAGATCTGAGCCCATGTCCAAATGAAATAACCATTACTCATAACATGCACTCACTTAGGTTGCTATGGGGATGGTCACTAGGACCAAGAAATTAAATGGGGCATTCAATGAGCTAGTGAACAACCATCATGCCTGGGAGATGGGAGATATTCTAATAGTCCATGCCTCGGAATAAAAAGTGCACTTTAAAGTGATTTAGATTTCCCTTTTAATATTCTTATCATTTGGTATTATTTGATTATGGATATGCACTATGGGATGCAATCTGATTATTTTCTATGGGAATTGCTTGTAGGTATAAATATGACAAGGAGGTTTGAATATAAGGCTAAATGACCTAGGTGCACCTACCTAAGGATTCATGCCTGAAGGAGTGTATTACAGCATGAACGATAGATGATCATGAAAAAAAGGAACCAACTTACATATGAATGCATGCCAATGAAACCAATGTCAAAACTATAAAAGTGGCCATAGTAAAAGAAAAAGGGAGTTGTATTGCTTATCATTAAATGATGATGGTCCCTTAGGAGTTGTCCTGCAAGGTCAAAGAGTGGCTTTCCTATGTCACAGTGGCAAGAATCTACAAGGAGATCCACTTAATTGGCTAAAGGATGCTACAAACACATCAAGCATAGGGAATCCTAGGCAACTTTTTGGCATAGAATAGAAAATACCTAGAAGAAAAAAGTGCTACAGTGCCAAGGTCACTACAAGACAAAATATAGAAAAAGACAAAACTATATTTTATATTTCCATATATTGTGAGTAGGTGAAACCCTAACTTGTAATGAATTTGGACCAAAAAATGTAAATCAATCCTAGCCATTCATTTGGGCTTTGGAAGACTATAAATAGGGGCTTTCTCATCATTTGTAGGTGTTGGGAAACTAGTGTAAAGAGAATTTTGCAGCAATAGAGAGAAGAATTGCATGAATTTGGGTGTTTATTTTGAGTTTGTTCATTATGCATGCATGGTTCAACTTCCATTTTAGTCTTAGCTTGTAATTCCTCGAATGGCTTTGATAATGGTGTTGGCTGTTACAGTATTTGATGCACTTCCAACTCATGCCTTTTGTGATTTGTTGATGATGAATCACTTTGTAAAGCTAGTCTGAGCTTACTTAGTTGGTGCAACTTAGTTCAATTGTATGTTCATGAGATGAATGCACAATCTGAAAAATTAGCAGACCTTAGAAGATTGCACTAATTTTGTGTAGCTGTAGGTTCCTCTTGGTCAAGAAAAATCTAGTTTTCGGGACTTTGTCTATTGTAGTGTCCTCCATTGTTACTATTCATTCATAGTTTATATTTAGCACAACTCTCTCAACCCTTCCCTCTTTTTCTATTTATTTTAGTCCTTTGTTAGAGTAGGATTCAAAGAATCATAACAAAGCTAAATTTGATGAACATGGTGAGTTTTAGTTTGTTGTTTTGAGTGGGAAGCCACTGTTAATTCATTTCCAGCACCTTGAACCTACTTTTGTAGACCCAACTTCCCATGCTTTGTAAACCATAAAGGCCACCTTGTGATTACTAGAAAATCAAAGCAACCAACCGAACTATTCCACGCATTGTCATGACTTGACACTCGAGAGACCTTAGGGTAATTTTTTGCAACTTGTTTGTAGGGACTTTCCTTTCAAGAGAGGTAGTGCACTTATGTGCAACCTATGTTGAGAAGTGCAAAACAACCCATCAACACCTAGGAAGAACCTTTTATATGACATTTATCATAACTACAAGAGAGGACGCTTAACATTGAGAGTGAGATACCCTCCATCACCTTATGTTGTTTCACATAGTTCTTGCTTGAATGCTAATAGTGATGCCACCAAGGCATGTAGAAGGGAAGAAGAGAAGCGATCCAAAGATCCTATCTATTCCTTTTCTATTGTTCAGCCTGACACTTCCTCTCACCCTGTTGTGGTGCCCTTAGATTCCTTTCCACATTTGTGAGAGAATCTAATGGTTCTCACTTGACGAAAGCCCAAGTGTCTTGCATTTGAGCTTCCTATTCTTCCCATGGAGCCTAGGACCATTCGGTATAGCAAGAAGAAAGGTCCCCATGGGGAATATTCTATGTCTCGGACTTCATAGCCTCCTACCACTTCTTCTCCCAAGGCACTAAATGAGAAGAGGCCCACTATTGAGGCATTAGAGATGAATCCCCCCACTGCTTCTCAACTCACTACTCTTGCTCCCATTCAAAAGCCTATCCCTCCATTGGAAAAAATTGTGGAGGGCACTCCTATTGTTGAGAAGGATCCTTTTGTTACTTTGCAACCTCTAGTATGTAGCTCTAAGAGTCATATAAACTGACTTGCGCACTAGTGCAGGCATTAGAAAAAGGTCTCATAGTTGAGTAGGCCACCTTTTAGAGGAAAAGGAGATAACTTTCCCTGTATCAGAGCCTCCTACCACATCCTCCTTTCTCCTTCCCTCTACTTCCATTCAACCAAGCTTTGCATTGCTTTTTGCTTCTGTTGTGAGCACGAATGCACTTGAACCTAGAAAGGTGCAAGTTTTCATCACTTCTTCAGTGGATTCACCCTTGTTGATGTCCCTTTTGGATGTCTCACCTTTCCCAAAATCCATAAATGTGTCGAACACTTCAGTGGTATCTATTGCAGTTTTCTCTTCCTCCACACCTCTTACCTCATCTTTGGGGAGTTCACATCCCCTGACAGAACAAAAGGTGGAGAGTGGTCCTTCTAGCAATGGAGGATGCAAGGGGATCTCACCTTCTTTGAAAAGTTATCCCACATTGACTTGTTTTATTATAGTAATAGAATGAGCCCTGGCTTCCCATAAGTTCATCACTACTCCTGAGTCACTTGGTGAGCCTAGTAGTGAACCTTAGGCACACCCTTACCATCAATTGAACTATCACATGGCAATCCAATAAATTGTGTGTTTAACTCTCTAGATGAAGTTTAGGCCTTGTCAATAATCTTCGTGAAATCGTTGACCATAGCTCCGCAAGAGTTGAGTGGAGGAGACCTTGTGGGGCCTTCTTACTTAGCCCTTGTTGTGGGAGGATTGGAATCTCCTCCTCTTAACATCCCACCACTTTAGGCTTGTAATCGTTCCCCCTATAATGACTTAGAGTGGGAAGCGAAATTCCACTTGGTCGATTAGTGTTAGGGTAGACCCCTTCTTCATCTTTGGATTAGATGTGTGTGAGTTGTGATGTGTTTCCCCTGTGATTGTGCTATGTGCTCCTAGATGAAACTTTCCACCCTTGTTGGTGCTTGGGTATAGGAATGGTTTTTGTGGCATAAACATTTTTCTATTTGTATCATCATTCTTCCATGTTTGTGATTGATTTTTAGAAAATTGGCAATGATGCAATGTGTTGGGGGTATTTAGGCTTTCCTTCCATGTTGACCCATTTTTTTATATTTACTTTGTCTTCTCATGCATTCTTCACATGGTCTGATATAGTAGGGGGTTGATGATATTTCATTTTATATAATATTATTATACTTATACTTTATATATATATATGTATGTATGTATGCATGTATGTATATATTTATGAGTAGCTCTAGCCCTAAAATATTAGATCAGCCCTTTCCCCTTTGTTGGTGTTCATTTCTCTTTGTTTTTCATTTTTCTTATTTTTCTCCCTTTTTTGCTTGAGTTGTCCCTTTCATGTGTGAAAATTCCATCACTTCGATTTTCAAAAAATGCATTCATTTCCAATGAATATTATCTTTAGAATCTTCACAATTTTTTTCAAAAAACCACATTCTCAAGTTGAAACCCTGATGGAATGCATTTCCTTCATCATGGCCCATTCATAAAGAAAGAACTTGAGACATTCTCTTTGAGATGGGAGAAATTTTGACCTTCCCCTTATGAGGGGGAATTTTCTTCCTTTCAAATTCCTTAATGAAGTGAACATCTTTCAAAAGGATTCCTTGCTGATGAATCAATTCAAGAAAGAAAAATCTCTTCTGCACTTTCAAACAACACGTCCCTTGAGTGGACCCCTATCTTCACATTTGGTTCTTGAGGGAGCCCTTTTAAAATTTCTACAATCTATCGATGGCCTACATGACTGTCCACTTGCCTATGTGGCCGCTCTTGGACATGTTCTTCCTCTGGGTAAACATGTTACTTTGTTTTCCTCCATGTGAGAGATCTAGGAGGATACCTCCTTGTAGATTTGTGGGCCTACAGGCACTTCTTTTGAGCTTCCTCCATGCGAGAGATCTTGAGGGTCACTCCCCTGTAGGTCTATAGGCTTGTAGGGTGCTTTTTTTTTTAGGTTTCCTTCATGTGAGAGATCTTGGAGGACACCTTCCCTATAGGTCTGTGGGCCCATAGGGTGCTTGCTTTGGGTTTCCTTCATGTGAGAGATCTTGGAGGACACCTTCCTTGTAGATCTACAAGCCTATGAGGCACTTAATTCTTGGGGCTTCCTTTATGTGAGAGATCTTGGGGGTCACCTCCTTGTAGGTCTATAGGCCTATAAGATGTTTTCATTCTATAGCTTCATAGTTTCACGTGGCTATGGATTCCTTTTCCTACCCTACACTTTCAAGCTTTCAAGATTTTGGTCTGGTTCCTCGATGGTTTAGGTATAAATTTCTAACTCTATCCACTTTTTGATCTACTTTACCAAAGAACTCATCACTATTCATGCTCACTAAAGTGGGGGAAAGATGTATAGGAGTGAATTTTTACCCTTTACGCAAATTCCCCTTTTACACATCCTTACCTTAGAAACTAAACCAAAGGAAAAATTCCACATCAACAAGCTACCTTCCACTTGGCATCTATCTATTGTGTTGATAGAAGAATATTTGTCGAGGATGCCGACACATCACATAGACATCCATGCGATGTGATTACATCTTTGATGGATTCCCATGTCTAAAGCTGGAAGAGGAGTTACACTTCCCATTAGGAACAATTTGTAATGTCCCTCTTCAACCAACTGACACTGAAAATGGAAAATTCTCTCTTCTCCTTCAAATTCTTCCATTCTTCATTCAACTCATCTCTTTTTGAAATCTTTAAGAATTCACTTCATCTTCATTCATAGTTTCTTAGAATTTTTCTAGCATTCTCAACACTCCATTGTAGAAACTTCACACATTTGGCATCAGAAACATTGGGTTCGGCTACGCAGGTTGCAGACACCACTAGCCTCTTGGCCATTAACATGACAACCATCACTTGGAATCTACCCACACATAGTTACCCACACCTTGACAACACCATCCAAGAAAAATGACCCCTCATCATTCTTTTGACCAAGTAAGGTGAAGTGGGGTTGCCTCGTCATCAATCACATTCAAGGCTGAGTGTGGGAGCCAACTAAGGGTTAGTGAACAACTCATGAAGAGTGACGCTATTTGGTGACCATTTAAATACAACATGTTGATTTCTTGTGTATCCATGATTGCCGATGGAAAGAGTGTTAACATCACGAGTTGCTTCCTATCGTGAAAGGAAGAAATGAAGGACCATGATCTCTTGAGAAAATCCATTTGATGTGCTCACATGACAAACATTCCTTGTGTTTTAGAACACTCTTCATTAAAAATTAGGGCTATTCAAAAGCATTGGGAAAAGTGGTAGTTATACTTCACTCCTCCTTTGAATATCTTGACGTAACTGTCACATGGGTGCATTTGCGAGCCACTATATGTATAACTTTGTATGCTTTTGAATGATTAAGATTCCTATAAAAAAAATCAATTCAACCTGTGTAGGATAATGAACATTCAAGTATTCATAAAATATCATTGCCTCAGTTCAATACATCACATCCACTTGGTTAGAATGATGGACATTGATTGTTAACGACGGATGAGGTGGTGTGGTTTTAAATGGTCATTCAAACTTGTGGGTTCTGCACCACCATTGGCCACTATTTCTTTGTTGATTATTATAATGGATTCACCATGTTGTCTTCCTATATCATTCCATCTACACTTCCCCTCCCATAAAACATTGTAACATCATCTTCCCATGCTAGGAACCACGATGATTATAAAATGGGCACGATGGCTAAATCAGAACATCATTATTATCTGCCCAAAGAGGGAAATAGTGAATACAAGGAGATAGGAAACACATCCTAAATCTTTCAATTTACCATATTTGAGGCTGGGTCCAAATGAAATAACCATTACTCATAGCATGGACTCACTTAGGTTGGTATAGGGATGATCGTTGGGACCAAGAAATTAAATAGGGCATCCAATGAGCTAGTCAATACCCATAATGCCTAGGAGAGGGAGATATTCTAATATTCCATTCCTTAGAATGAAAAGTACACTTTAAAGTGATTTGAATTTATCTTTTAATAATCTTATCATTTGGCATTATTTTCTTATGGATATGCACTATGGGATGCAATTTGATTATTTGTTGTGGGAATTTATTGTAGGTATAAATATGACAAGAAGGATGTTTGAATGCAAGGATAAATGACCCAGGTGCACCTACCTAGGGATTCATGCTTGAAGGAGGGTATTACTAAATCAACAATAGATGATCCTAAAAGAAAGAAACCAACTTGCATATGAATGCATGCCAATGAAATTGATGTAGGAGCATCCAATGATGTAAGGGTAATCCTACATCACCCAAAAAGATGTTTTTCATTTATGTTTCCTTTGGCTTGTTTTTTTGTAGATGTATTTACATTTTTGGATACCCTTTTTGTCATAATGCAATTCCCCACTTTTAGTTTTTCTAGTCAACTACTATTTCTAGTAGGTATTAGAATTTGAAGATGTTTGAGAACAAAAATTATATGGGAGGATTCAGAATGGAAAAATAAGAAGATTGGCAAAAGAATTAGGTTGAGAGCATTCTCGGTTTGAAAGATATTGCAGTTTCAGTCTCTAAGAATTGCACCTAAAAACCTCCCAGATAAGGTTTGAGGCACTAAATGGCCCTAAAATGGCCCAAAAACTTTCTAAAATCAGCATAGAAAATTTTGAGCACATTCTTGACTCTGAGACCTTTTTGACAGTTCAAACGGTTTGAAAAACAAATTCCCGGACCAAAAGTTATGGCTTCTGGAAGTTGGTACACTTTCAAAATGTGCTAATTTTCAAATGATGTTTTAAATTTTGAATTTAAAATTGTAATTTGTGGTGCCAAATTTCCAAAATATGATAATTCAAATAATGTTTGGCTCCAAAATAGAAAAGGAGCTATTTATGGGGGGCATTTTCTGATTTTTGTAGCTTTTTGGGGAAAAAGAGTTTGTATGCTGCGAAAGGGGAATTCTATAGGGTTTGTATTTTTTTGTAGCTTGCATGTATTGCAAAGCTTGAGGATTTGTGATCCTCTACATGTAAGAAGTTAATTTTTTGAATAATAAAAATATTCTCTAGTTTTGTGTAGAAATTTTTGTGTCTGGGGTTGCTCCCTCGTCAGGTGGTATCAGAGCAGGTTTCTTGAGTCTATGGATAGATCATCAATCGTGAGGCAGTTTGCACTAGGACCATGGTTGTAGGTTAGAGATATTCAAGATGCCTCCAAGAGTGATTCCTGGTAGGCATGGTGGTGCCAAAGGTGGAAGAGGTGGCATAAATGCTAGTGGAAGAGATCCATTGGCGGATGAGGGTTGCAGAGCCCTCCAGAGACAAATTGATGCATTGCAGGAACAAATGAGAAGAGGGTTAAACTCGAGAAGGATAGAAGAAAGTGAGGATGAAGAAGAGGTGGAAGATTTGGATGTAGAAGAGGAAGAAGAAGTGATATATCAAGATCAAATGCGGCTGATTAGGGTCATTTCAAAGATAAAAAAAAGACCCAAAATAAAAGTCCCCAGTTATTCTGAAATTCTGGACCCAAAAGAGTTGATCGACTAGATTAACAAGCTAGAGGAGTATTTTGAGTATGAAGAAGCAGGGGACCTAGATCGAGTTAGGTTTACAAAAAAGAAGCTAAAGGGCCATGCAAATATTTGGTGGAAAGAGGTCCAGTTGGAGAGAAATCGAAGAGGAAAAGGAAAGATCAGTAGTTGGGATCGCATGGTGGAGAAACTAAAGAAGCAATTCATACCAGCGGATTATGAGTTAGATTTGTTGAAAAAATTGCAAGGGTTGAAGCAAGGGAGCAGATTTGTGAAAGAATACATAGAAGATTTTCACAAGATGATCATCAGAATAGGCCATGTAGAGGCCAACAAGGAGAAGGTAGCATGTTATCTTAATGGGTTATGACTGATTATTCAAGAGGAGTTAAGCCTAGTAAGAATAACCACCATTGAGGATGCGTACTAGTTCACTCTAAAAGTTGAAGAGAAGTTGAACAAAAGATTTGATAACAAGAAAAAAGGACGAGGAGGTCAAAGTGGAAAGGATGGTGGAAGATCTTCTGGAAGTCAGAATGAGGATGAGAAGAAAAATGGAGATGTGGGTACCAGCCAAGGATAGAGGAGTGATAATTTCTACCACCCTCTTGATCAAAATAGTGGTGATCAAAGATTTAGAGGATGAGGTAGATCTAGACAAGGATCTGGAAGAAGTGGTTTCAAAGGTACTTGTTTTCAGTGTGGTGAAGAAGGGCATCAAGCCTATGAATGTCCTCAACACCAAGGAAGGATAGACAGAAGGCCAGAAGGTCATGGAAGGGTTGCACATGTAGATGAGGAGGCTCAATCTAAGCATTCAAATGATGTTGAAAGGGGAGAAGCCCTAGTGGTTAGAAGAGCCCTGGTGATTGAAGAGAAGGAGCTAGAACAAAGGAATAATCTGTTTCGCACAAGGTGCAAATGTGAAGGAAAATGTTGTGATGTCATTATTGATAGTGGGAGCATCGCTAATTTGGTATCATAAGAGATGGTTGCAAAGCTAAAGATGAAGAGAGAAAGGCATCCACATTCGTATCAAATTGCCTAGTTGCAAAAAGATCACAAAGTTTTGGTCAATGAATAGTGCCTAGTGAAGTTCATAATTGGGAGCTATCATGATGAGGTACTTTGTGATATCATCCCCATGGATGCATGTCACATGTTGTTGGGGAGGTCGTGGTAGTTCGATAGATGAGCTATACATGATATCCATGCAAACACTTATTCCCTAATGAAGGATGGAGTCTACCATAAGCTGAAACCCTTAAAGGAGGCTGAAGAAAATGTATGTAGTAGTGCTAGGGTTTGTTATGTTGATGGAAGAAATTTTTTAGAAGGCATGAAGCATGAGCGTATGTGTTATGCATTGATTCCTAGATTGGATAAAGAGGATAGTGAGAATGTGCCAATAGAATTTTTTGGGTTATTGGGTGAGTTTTAGGAGATTGTTTCTGATAATGTACTTGAGGGTTTACTACTAGTGAGGAAGATCGCTCATCAGATTGACTTGATCCCTGGAGCCAATTTTCCAAATAAGGTAGCGCACAAAATGACTCCTGTAGAAATTGAGTTGAAAAAAAAAGTTCAAGAGTTATTGAGAAAGGGTTTGATTCAAGAGAGTTGGAGTCCATGTGCAACACCTACAATACTAGCACCAAAGAATGATGGGGTGTGGAGAATGTGCATAGACTCTCGAGCCATAAAGAAGATAACAATCAAGTACAAATTTCCCCTGCCAAGGATGGATGACTTGATGGACTATTTGAGTGGAGTATAGTACTTCACAAAGATTGACCTAAAGAGTGGATATCACTAGATCTAGATTCATGAGGGAGATGAATGGAAGACTGCCTTCAAGACCAAAGAGGGCTTGTATGAGTGGTTAGTCATTCCCTTTGGGCTAACCAATGCACCAAGCACATTCATGCAACTCATGAATGAGGTATTGAAAGAGTTTCTGGGAAATTTTTTATTGTGTACTTAGATGATATTTTGATATTCAGTAAGTCTCTAGGTGAGCATTTGATGCATATTCGTAGTCTTTGAAGAGTTTAGAGAAGAAAAATTGTTGATTAATCTGAAGAAGTGTAGTTTTTTGAAGGAGTTAGTGTACTTGGGGTTTTTTTATTTCGAAAGGTCTTAAGATAGAAATAGAGAAGGTGAAGGCTATTCTAGAATGGGCTAGCCCAAGAACTGCTACTGAGGTGAGATCTTTCCATGGTTTGGCCAATTTTTACAAAAAGTTCATTAGAAACTTCAGTAGTATTTGTGCACCCCCGATTGAAATAATGAGAGGGGATAGAAAGGAGTTCAAATGGAGCACAGGATCAGCAAAAATTTTTTACCTATTGAAGCAGAAGGTGACAGAGCAACCGGTTTTAGCCCTCCCAGATTTCAATAAGGTGTTTCACGTGGATTGCGATGCCTGTGGCTGTCATTGGAGCAGTGTTGAGCCAAGAAGGTAAGCCCATTGCCTATTTCAGTGAAAATTTAAATGATGCAAAGAGAAAGTAATTTGTATATGATCAAGAATTTTATGTAATAGTTCAAGCATTAAAGAAATAGAGGCATTATTTGTTGCTGAAGGAGTTTGTTTTATTTACTGATCATCAAGCATTATAGTACTTGAATAGTCAAGGAAAATTAAATCAGAGGCATATGAAATGGGTAGAATTTTTAAAAAGCTATACCTTTGTTTTAAAGCATAGGAGTGGGAGGTTGAATAGGGTTGTAGATTCCTTAAGTAGGAGGAAAACATTGTTGACTGGGATGCAGATTGAAGTGGTTGGGTTCAATGAACTCAAGACATTGTGCCTTGAGGATCTTGATTTTGTAGAGGCTTGGAAAGCTTGTAAGGAGCTTGTTATAGTTGATAGGACAAGATGGCTAGATTTCATAATCTAGGATGGCATGTTGTTTAAAGGAAGCCAATTGTGTATTCTAAGGAGTTCCATGAGGGAGAACCTGATAAAAGAGAAGCACAATGGAGGAATGGCAAGACATTTTGGTTGAGATAAGACTATTTCCATTATCAGTGAGCATTATTATTGGCCTCAACTATCACATGATGTAAAGAAGTTGGTATAGAGATGTAGGGTGTGTCAGATGGCTAAGGGAGTGAGCCAGAATATAGGGTTGTATCAGCCCCTACCTATACCAGAGAGGCCTTGGGAATATATAAGTATGGAATTTTTTCTTGATTTTCCAAGGACGTAGAGAGGGAATGATTTAGTGTTTGTGGTAGTTGACAAAGTTTCAAAGATGGCACATTTCATTCCATCCCGAAAGACCCATGATGTAGTACAAATTGCTGACTTTTTCTTCAAAGAGGTAGTGAGGCTACATGGTCTTCCAAAGAGTATAGTCTCAACTCATGATACCAAGTTTGTGGGATACTTTTGGAGGACCTTGTAGAAAAATTCGAAGACAGAGTTGAAGTTCAGTTTTGCACACCATCCATAGACTGATGGGAAGATTGAGGTTGTGAACAAAAGTTTGGGTAACCTACTGAGATGTTTGGTAGGAGATAAACCCAAGGGATGGGACCTGATCTTACCCTAGGAAAATTTTTCTTACAACAATTCTTTCAATCGGAGCACGAGAAGATCACCATTCCAAATTGTGTCTGGAGGTAGTCTCATAATTGGTCCAGAATTGAGGAAGATGGACCAAGAGAAGAAGACTAGTGTCAAAGCCAAAAACTTTGTAGAGCACATCAAGAATGTAGATGAAGAGGTAAGAGAACATATTAATAAGATGAATATGCAGTATAAGGCTAGGGTAGATCAGAGGAGGAGGAATAAGGAGTTTCAAGTTGGTGATGAAGTGATGGTCCACTTGAGGAAAGAAAGGTTTCTAGTGGGAACCTATAAAAAATTGAAGATGAAGAAGTTTGGTACCTATAAAATTTTGAAGAAGCATGATTCAAGGAATGCATATGAGGTAGAGTTGTCGGATGGAGTCAACATTTCTCCTATGTTCAACATTTCAGATTTGATAGAGTATTATGAGGGTGGCATAGAGGAAGTACTAGTAATGGAATAGTGTGGCATTCCAACATTTAATTCAAAGAAGGAGGAGATTGAAGCAATCCTGGATAGTCGTGTGGGAAGGAGCACCAGAAATAGGCAATATGAAGAATACCTGGTGAAGTGGAGAGGAAGGCCTATGGAAGATTCATCCTAGCTATCTAAGGCAGTGATTGACCATTTGGGTTCTTCTCAACCACTTGAGGCATGACGGGGTCACTTCTCAAATTACCCTGGGTGTTTGATGCAAGAGCATCCAATGGTGTAAGGGAAATCCTACATCACCCCAAAAAAAAAAAATCATTTATGTTTCCTTTGGCTAGTTTTTTTGTAGATTTCTTTGTATTTCTAGATACCCTTTTCGTCATAATGTAATTCCCCACTTATAGTTTTTTTTTTTCTACTTTTTTTGGTTAACTGATATTTTTAGCAAGTATTGGAATTTGAAGGTGTTTATGGAAAAAAATTATATGGGAGGATTTATAATGGAAAAATAAGAATATTGGTGAAAGAATCATGCTGAGAGCATTCTCGATTTGAAAGATATTGTAGCTTCAGTCTCCCAGAAATGCACCTGAAAAACCTTCTAGATCAAGTTTGAGGCACTAAATAGCCCTAAAATGGCCCAAAAACTTGTTGAAATTGGCATGTTTATTTTTTAGCATGTCTTTGACTCCGAGATCTTTCTGACAGTTCAAACGGTTTGAAAAACGGAGTCCCAGATCAAAATTTATGGCTCTCGGAAGTTGGTACACTTTCAAAATGTGCTAATTTTTTAATGATGTTTTAAAATTTGAATTTAAAATTGTAATTTGTGGTGCCAAACCACCAAAATATGATAATTCAATTTTTTTTGGCTCCAAAACGGAAAAGGAGCTATTTATGGGGGGGATTTTATGATTTTTGTAGCTTTTGGGGAAAAAGAGTTGTCATGCCGCAAAAGGGGAATTCTGTAGGGATTGTAATTTTTTGTAGCTTGCATGTATTGTAGAGCTTAAGGATTTGTGATCCTCTACATGTAAGAAGTTAATTTTCTAAATAATAAAATTATTCTCTGGTTTTGTGTGTAAATTTTTTTGTCTCGAGTTGCTCCCTCATGAGAAACCAATGTCAAAACTGCAAAAGTGGCCATGGGAAAAGCAAAAGGGAGCTATATTTCTTATCATTAAATGATCATGATCCATCAAGAGTTGTCTCTCAAGGTCAAAGAGCAACTTATCTATGTCACAGTGGCATGAATTTGCAAGGAGATCTACTTAATTGGCCAAAGGATGTTGCAAACACATCAAGTAGAGCACACCCTAGGTAGCTTTCTACCATAGCACAAAAAATAGCTAGAAGACAAAAGTGCTACAGTGGCAAGGTCACTACAAGACAAAATAAGGGAAAGGAAAAAAATTAATTTTATATTGTCATATATTTGGGGTAGGTGAAACCCTAGCTTTTAATGAATCTGGACCACAAAATAAAAATCAATCATAACCATTCATTTGGGCTTTGGAAGACTATAAATAGGGGCTTACCTTTCTTTTGTAAGTGTTGGAGAACTAGTATAGGGTATTTTTTAGCAATAGACATAAACATTGCATGAATTTTGGTGTTTCTTTTGAGTTTGTTCATTATACATGTATGGTTCAACTTCCATGTTAGTCTTAGCTTGTAGTTCCTCAAATGGATTTGATAATGGTGTTGGTTGTTATAGTATTCGATGCACTTCTAGGTCATTCTTTTTGTGATTTGTTGATGATGAATCACTTTGTAAAGCTAGTCTAGTATAACTTTCTGCAACTTAGTTCAATTGTATGTTCACAAGATGAATGCACAATCTTAAAATTAGCAGACCTTAGAAGATTGCACTGATTTTTTGTAGCTATAGGTTGCTCTTGGTTAATAAAAATCTAGTTTGTGGCAGTTTTTCTACTATAGCATCCTCCATTGTTACCGTTCATTCATAGCTTAGATTTAGCATAGCTCTCTCAACCCTTCCCACTTTTTCTATTTATTTTAGTCTTTTGTTAGAGTAGGATTCAAAGCATCAGAACAAAGCTAATTCTGATGAACATGGTGAGTTTTAGTTTTTCGTTTTGCATGGGTAGACAATGTTTATTCATTTCCAGTACTTTGAAACTCCTTTTGTAGACCCAACTTCCCATGCTTTGTAAACCATAAAGGCCACCCTATTATTACCAGAAAATGACATCAACCAACTAAACTATTCCAAGTGTTGTCATGACCTGACACTAGAGAGACCTTGGAGTAATTTTCTGCAACTTGTTTGTAGGGAGTTGCCTTTCAAGAGAGGTAGTACACTTGTGTGTTGCCTGTGTTGAGAAGTACAAAAACACCCATCAAAAGAACTAGCATGAGAAGGAAGGAATGGTTGAGCACAAGGCCACAAAACTGGAAGTGAAAAGTACATTGAAGTAAAATCTTAGATAGTAAGATCTCATCATCTGTTGGAAATATAAAAAAAAATAGAGATTTGAAGACAACACAACATTTGAGCTAAGTTGACACAACTTCAAATCAACATCACTCAGCTGCAAGAAGATCTAAATAGGAGTTTGAGGAGACCATTGCAGCAATTTTCATTGGAAAACAAATGTAGGATCCATGGATCTTGTAGACACAATGAACAAGGATATCTAACATTCTTGGGTAGGATTGAAATGGTCTTCCAAGGAGAGATTCTCTTTTGGGAAATATACCAGCCCTTGGCTCCACCAAACCTAGAATATTAATTGGTTAATAAGGTAGCTAAGGCCTTCAAGGAGCTGATCCAAGAGTACTTGAGAAATAAAAATGGACTAGGATTAGAGGAGGTGGTGATGTCTAGCTTGTACAGATTCCACAATGCACCTCACTTAGTATTTACTTGCCCATCATGTATAAACATCATCACTCAAGTCAAGGGTTGTTTAGGAAAATCAAGGTAGCCAACTCCTAATAAAGAGGAGTCATCTCATGAGGTAGGAGATTTGTCAACATTTGGAGGACAACATAGTGAAGTTGAAAAAAGAGGCTCCACAAAATTCAGTGTTGGGAAAACATACATTAAGGATGAAAATTGAAAGGAAGGAGTTGATTTCCTTGGGATAGCAGGGAGCCTTAATGAAGGTTTGGGAGGAAATGAATTAGAAATAATTTTCTCATTAGTGAAGAGTGGTCCTTCACTTAGGAAGAAGAACTGTTGGTAGTAAGAAGGCTATACATACAAGATGAATTAGAAGAACTCACAATAGTACATGTTGGGACAACCAATATAGATGCTAAAGATCAGAAGGAAGAAGAGGTTGAAATCCTTGGGGTGGTAGAAGATGATGATGAAAGAATAAGTGAAATAAGTCTTGAGGACCTCTCATTCATGAATGAAGGTGAACATGCATTTGAAACAAAAGATTTAGAGGAGTGCAAACAACCACAGGCCATGGTTTTCCAATATCAAACTTCCTTCCAAATTAATGATGAAGATCCGGTGATGGAAAGATATAAAGAACTCATATCAAGACTCATAAGGAATTGGTCAGAGCTGAAATAGCAAGTGGAACTGGAGGTGTTGATACTACCCAGATGGTGTAAGCTCTATGATTTTTCACACTCAGAGTTCACATGGGAGCTATGTTGAGAATCCATCAAGCAAGTTAAAGAGAAATTCAAGAAACCAAGTGCACCCCTTTCTAGAGTTGTTTCAAGGATTGAGCTAGAAGTCCAAGGACATGAACCTAGTGACAAAATAACTAAAGGAAACCTTCAAGAAGGTGTTGGGAAAATGATGGAGGAAGAACGATATAGTCCCACACATCAGGACAATGAAGTTGATCAAATGGGAGATTTGTCCATCAATAGTCAAGAGCCTACCTCTCTTGTAGAGAACCTATACGCCATGGATGATAGGCTTTATGGGGAATCCTTGGGGGGAAATCACATAGTAAATATTGGCCCCCTTGATGAGGTACTATTAATTGAAGGCTTCTTTCCATTAGGAGTTATACTCTGGAGGTATTCCAACATTGAGGACGAGTACATTTTAGAAGATGGCGGTGATGAAGACATATTGCCTGAACCCCCAGATAGTGAAGCATTGGAACTTCCAGATTTGGAAAGGAGCTCCTTCTCCATCTACAATGATATTGAACAATAGGAAATGAGTAAAAATAATAATAAGGCACATGAACTATGAGGAAGAGAAGGAGAACAAGGAAACGAGGTCTTGGAGGTTTCCCACAAAGATGATATACCTAGCCGATTACAAGTTGTAATCGGGAGTCCTTTTACCTTGACCATTGCTAGTCCTCCTAAATACTCTAAGAGCTACAATAGGAAAAATTCATCCATGTCATGTTTGTGTTACATGAGCTGCAATAAGAAAGGAGATGGGATAGCATGTTGTCTTATTGAGGAAGCAATCAACTGTATGCTAATTTTGAAAATGATCAATCAGATGAAGTGTATCTCCTCAAAGAAAAACTGATAGAGGCTACAGGTCCCATTGGTAGCTTTGAAGGAATTTTTGTGGCCACATTCCTCTAGCCTTATCCAAGCCTAAGATCAGGGATGTGAAACCATCTAGTGCCTCCACTCGAGGCTAGCAATGCAACAACCGACGATACAGTGCTCGTTGTCGACTGTCAAATGCTGCCACCTTCATATGGTGACATGCAGGTTCTATTTTTCCTTACTCCTATGAATACTTACAAATTTTTTCATCATTTTGATTATGGGAATGAGGGGAGATAGATTTTTTTTTGGACTGACCATGGGTTTAGTGAACCTCCTCAACTACTGATTTTTCTTGAATGTGTGATTAAATTTGAATGCTCCAACATTAAACTTCTTTTTTTTTTAATATAAGGATGATTTTGCATGGCTTCCAATGGTAATGATTTCCATTATGCTTGCACATTCATTACGAAATCCAACGTATAGAAACAATAGTATTCCTTGCCTAAATGTGATTCTTTATAAATAGCTTTGTACATAGCTCGTTTTGAGTAGTGTAGGTTTCATGTACAATGTCTTGCTTTCTTTCTTTTCATTAGGTTAGTTGCTTTAGGATAGTTTCCCTTTTTTTTGCTTTGCTTTCTTGCTTTGGTTAGTTTAGCTATTTGATTTCTGTTTGCTTTTCATTTTTCTTCCACCTTGTTGCTTCGCTCGATCTCCCCTTGTCCTCTGTTGGGAATTTTTGCTAGTATAACAACCACTTTATTGCTTGGAGTTGTTCTATGTATTTCTTCGATAAACTCTAATCAAATTTTTAGAGTGGATGGTGAGGGTCTTTTTCTACTATCAAGTGACCTAGATGTTTGGTCAAAAGAGGATAAGTCATTGGTTTAATCTAGTCTTGATGTATTTTGAAATCTCATATCTCACACATCTTAAGAATCTAACGATCATTGTAGGCCCGTTGTGAAGTCCATTTAAGTGAAAAATCTAAAATTTTGTGTTGGTGCCACTATGATCCTCAACCCTAAGTGTGAGCTTCATTTCTTGTGGGTTGAAAAGAAAAGAATTTAAAAGAGAAAATCAAAATAAAAGAAAAAGAAAAGCTTTAAAAATCAAAAGAGAAATTCAACTTTTAGGAGGATATGAACAACTCTATTGGGGCTATGGACACCCATCTACCAATAGAGAAATGTTTAGGAGAATCACAACGACAACCTCATCGAGGCTATGGATGCTTGAATGGAAGCGGGGCAATGTCCTAGATGCTTTTGGAGTTATGATAAACTATGTAGCTTAACTTGATAGAGCATAGGTTCTAGTAAGTGGCTTAAGGATGGAAATTAACACATATGCACAAACTTGGATTCTAAGCATATTGAAGGTTGGGTTAGATAGTGATTTTAATCCTTTGGTTGAGTGTTTGGTTTGTTTATCCTAGTGCGAAGGTCAAAACTAGAGATTTTTGGTTCATAATTCCAGTTTTTCATCGAAATGCTTTAGAGAATTTCCTTAGTGAGTCACAATTTTTTGTGCATGTTTTTCACAAAAGCCCCACCTAAGGAAAGGACCTCCTTTCTTTCACTCTCGATGGGTAATTTTCACTCCCAACAGGTTGTTTCAATTTCTCCTCACTTTATGTGTGCCTATTTCTAGGTCTAGTTTGGTCACAATCCTTGGAACAATTAAATCACCTTTGGCCAATTCACTTACTTGAGTTTCACCAAGTCATTTGTCTTGGCGAGCTAGGTCCTGCAAGTTTCCTTTAACTCATCGCCCCAACATTCATCGGGCCTCGTGGACCCACATTGGTGGGTATCCTTTTTTCATTCACCATTTCATCCCACCACTCATTTGTAGCCAAGCCTCAACATCTACCCACATGTTGGATTTTGTATCGACCTTCACCGCTATGTCCATTAAGCATATAGACCCGTAGTTGTGGGTCACCTCATGTGGGTGTCCACTTTTGTTTCACTGCTATGAAATGACTGACCTTTAGCCTCATCCCATGTGGTGGGCTCCTCATCCAAATCTTCCATCCTCATCATCACTATTATCAAACTAGGCTTGATGCACTTCAAACTGCCCAAGTCCAAAATGTTTTTAGGTCTTTGCATGCAATTTTCCTTCACCTAACTATAATTATTTGGTGGCTCATCTCTCACATCGCCCCGCACACACACCTTGAATGTACCATGTCCTTTAGATGAAACCTTAAGTCCATGGATAGATTCTTGAGTCAAAGCAAGCTAGCGGGTCCACCCTTGTGTGCCATCACTTGCAAGAGAATCTCACCCTGACATTGTTTCATAACAGCAAAGGTTCATTGCCTCCCTGCTTTGCAATCCCACAACCCACCAGCATTGTCGCCCTTTTACGAGCTTCCCCATGGTGGGATTCATCCATCACCTTGCTGCTACAAAACTAAACTCATATGCAATATACCTGCACAATTCACCTGCATTCATTTATCTATTATAGGATTTCATGGTACCATGGTCGTAACTCGCTCGGCCATTCTTGAATGACATTTTTAGTGGCATATTAAAGTTAGTTCTTTGTGTTGGATCTCATATGATTTCTTTGGTGCAGGGGCCACAAGCTACCTCATTGTTTATAACTGTTTCCCCCAATGACTTCCCCATATATGACATGCTCATCTCTACCTTTTAAGCATAATATTGGGGTAATCATGTGGTGTTAGTGAAAGTGGAGTTTTAAGTTCATGTTGTTTATTTGGTAGGGGTAGTGCCATGCACCAAAAATTTCACTCTAATGGTGTCCCCTTTGTACATTGCATATGATGACTTTGTGGAGATTGCACCTCCCCTAGCCTATTGAGACTCGATTGTGGGATTCTATTCTATTGAGGTTGTTTTTTCACTATGATCTTATTGCAGCCATCTACATACAAATACCCAACAAAGTTCTCTTCTATAGGAACGTAGCCTCCATGGACATCTATCTTGAGGTAATTTTCCTTGTTGAATCCCACACATTTTGGACTTCATCAATGCCTTGCATCTATATCATTGGATTTCAATACATTAAGAGGATTGACATTATCACATTGGAAGGTCACCATGTTCGGTGGGAAGTTTTATTAATGCCTATGAGAGATTGATCTTACAGTAAAGGAATGATGAAATAGAGCCATGATTGTGATTGATTAAATCATGCATCACATGGGCAGGTTCACTCACGAAGGAAATGGGATTATTGCTTTCTTAATTTAACTATTGACTATGGGAATTGCTAGTTTCCTTACCATTGGTACAATGGCCTTACCTCACAACCTTACATGAAATATGCAAGGATCACAGTGCATCTCGCTGCAAGGGCCTCTATTAATTAAGATGATCATGATCAAGTGCAAGAATATTAAAGCCTTGGCATGGTGACCATTTTCTCCATGTAGAACGATTATAGGTGATTGAGGAAGAGTAGGTGGTTGAAGCTATCATCCATGTCAAAGAAAAATACATTACTCAAGCTTGCATTTGGATCCATCTTTTATGGTGAGGATATTCATAAGAATGATATGATATCATATTTCAAAGCTTACTACAATTAAAAGGGGGAGGGAACCATTATAAAGGGAACCAATTTTTAGATTGTCATTCTATTGAGTTGAAAAACTTGGTTGCAGGTATTAGGGTCTAAACTTCACCATGATGGAGGCCACCATTTGTTATTAATGGCACTTCCAAGATTCCTTTCCACATGCCTACTTCCATGGACTTCTTGTATGCAAAACCTACCATTTCCTCTGCCATATACTCTTTAGAGCAGCTTCTTATGATGTGGGTGCCGCCACCTCTAAGGTTTTCCTTTTAATAGAAATATCATAGTAGCATCTCACATCCAATATCTTGCATAACATGCTAGGTAGACTTGTCTAGATAGATGGTCCTGTCTCCTACATCATTGATCATCCTTAAATGGAGGTACCTTGGAAAGGACCCGCTTGATTAAATGATGGATTATAAGCACATCGGTGGTGATAAGGTATGAAGGGAACCTAGTAACAAGCATCACATGCCAAAAATATAATGAGAGCTCATTATGGGTAGAGAAAAATGAAGTATCGAACTACATTATGGCTGGAGCTAATGAAATGATTTTATCCACATGAGAAGTGCCTTATCCATATATTATCAATCAAATCTACGGGGTATCATTATAGAACATTTTCATTTGAAAAGCTATCAAGTATTAGCCATGCAACAAATAATGGAAGCTCACAACGGGTTGTTTCTTTCAGATGAGAGGATTTATCTGGAGAAGGTGAGGTAGAAACATTAGATGACAAGGAGAAAGACTGCTCAACTTCACACATTTGGCATCATGAACATTGGGTGCGGGTACGTAGGTTGCAAAGGCTATTGGCCTCTTGTCCATTAACATGGCTGCCATCATCTGGTGTCTCCCCGCATGTAGTTACTTGCACCTTCAAGGCGATGTCCAGGAACAATGATCTTGCATGATTCTTTTGACCAAGCAAGGTGAAGTGGGGTTTCCTCATCATCAATCACATTTAAGGCTAAGTGTGGGAGCTGACTGAGGGTTAGTGAGAAACTCATGGAGAGAAGTGTTGTGTGGTGATCATTTAAATATATATTTTTGATTTCTTGAGTATTCATGATTGTCCATTGCAAGGAGTGTTATCATCATGACCTGCTTCCTATTACAAAAGGAAGAAATGAAGGACTACAATCTATTGAGGCCATCCACTCAGCGTACTCATATGAAAAACATGCCTTGCATTTCCACACACTCTTCATTAAAACTCAAGGCTATTTAGAAACATTGGGTGAAGTGGTGGTTACACTTCACTCCTCCTTTGAATATCTTGATGTAGTTGTCACGTGGGTGCATTCACGAGCCACTATATGCAGAAATTAAATTCAATTTGCATAGGGTGATTAACATTCAAGTATTCATAAAATATCATTACCTTAGTTCAAGACATCATCACCTCTGCTTGGTTGGAATGATGGACATTGACTATTAACAACGGATGAGCTGGTGTGGTCTTAAATGGTCATTCAGAATTGTAAGTTCCACACTGTGGTTGGTCATTGTTTCTTTGTCAATTATTAAGCGGCTTCACCATGTCATATTTTTGCATCCTTCCATCCAAATTTCCCCTCTTGTCCAACATTGTAACATCATCTTCCCATGCTAGGAACCATGACTATACTTATTGATTCTATGTACACTTTTGTGAGGATGCTCCAAAGAAAATAGTGTCTCATAAAAGACAATGGTAGGTGGATATACCCTGAAGGTTTTCTTTATGCTAAAATTTGAACGATCCAACTCTCCACGAGGGATTTCACATGAAGACCAAATGGATGGACGAATACTTTATTAGAAAATTTGTGGAGGGAAGAAACAGAGGGTTGTAGTTTGTATGAACTGGGGTGACGATAGTTAAGTTACCCTATGCAAAAATCAAGAGTGTAGGCTCCACAAATCTCTCAGTTGATGTTATGAAATTTCCCTTGGACATACTTCAACTAGGGTGAGTTCACTATCTATATTACTATCTGAATGACTTTCTCCAAACCTCCACTCATGGCACTCATTCCCTCATAGTGCAGGGCTCCCTATCTTCCACAGGCATCCGTTGATAAACAAAGGACCCCCAAAGCAATATTTATTTTCAACAAGATAATGATGACTAATTAAATCAGTTTAAAGCACTTTTTGAAGGTATTTTATAATACCCAACAATGATTATAAAATGGGCATGATGGCTAAATGAAAACATCATTGTTATTTTCCTCGAGAGTGAAAAAGTGAATACGACGAGATGGGAAACACATCCTAAATATTTCAATTGAATAGATTTGAGGCTGAGTCCAAAAGAAATAACCATTACTCATAGCATGAAATCACTTAGGTTGGTATGGGGATAATCATTGGGACCGAGAAATTAAATGAGGCATTCAATGAGCTAGTGAATGCCCATCATGCCTAGGAGATGCAAGATATTTTAATATTCCATGCCTCAAAATGTAAAGTGCACTTTAAAGAGACTTGAATTTCCCTGTTAATATTCTTATCATTTGACATTTGTTTATGGATATGCACTTGTTGGAAAAATAAGGATAGACAACTAAGAGGGGGGGTGAATCAGTTGTCACAAAATACTTGAGTATTTTCAAACTTTATTTAACTCAATCTCAAATCTGATGAATAAACAATAAACCATAAACATTCAACACATCAAAAACACAAAGAAAACCAAGATTTTTATGTGGAAACCTATCCAACAAAAGGTTTGGATTAAAACCATCCAAATTGTGAACTAAGAAATTAGCTTCTACACAAGCCTGATTACAGTTCCAGTTAGGCACATAAAAACCTTCTTCACTCTTCACTCAAAATTCTTCACACTTCACTCAGTCTTCTTCACACTCTGCTCTACAAGCAAATGATATTCACACATACACACATGGGAGCACATGGAGAAAACTTTACACTAATGAAACAATCACTCTTATATATCCAAAACATGAGATTACATCAACAACTTAGTCGGCTAGAGATATAAAACATAATTTCAATGTTGGCCCAAATTTACAAATAATTTTCAATGCATATCCACCAAGGTTGGCCAAAACATAGTGGAGACCCAAATTAACAACTCCAACACAAAAAGACTTCAATTAATTTCACCTCAAAGATCCACCAAATGCTACACCCATCATGCTGGCCAAAAACATGAAAAACTGAACATACAGAGAAAAATATTTGACCACGAGCATATCGATCAATGTGGACGTACCACAAGATATAGCACAATCTAGAAAGATCCAAGAACACCAAGAAACAAAAAAGAAACATTTGTAACAACTATAATTACTAGAATTACATAAACTTTACATAGGAATACTGACAGAACCCACAAAAATGCTGTCAGAACACAACTATTTACAACATGATCAATTCTTCACGTTGACCTCTAAAACTTCAGGAGGATGGACTAGATACACTCAATAGAAAACCCTTTAATCCACAACAATTTACCTCCAATGTACAAAACAAGACACCTTGAATACCTTCATAGTTCCACTAGGAACCTACAACACTTTGTTTTACAATTTTCTCAATATCCCCAACATATACAACCTTCAATACATGAAATGCTAATAGTGTTGACATCAATGACACCCACATATCATCCAAACAACCAAATCATCCAAAAATCTCCCCCTTTTTCATTTATGGCAACACATGATGTGAAAAACACCATCAACCCAACTCTCAATTAGCACTTACTCCTTAGATTCTAACTCTTCTTCCTTGGCTTCTTCTACAAGATCTTCTCCCCACAAGTCTCGTCACTCTAGATAAGTAGCATTTTTTCACATTACTCTTCTCCCCCTTTGACATCAATGGAAAAGATAAACATTATCTTTCCACATACAAACTTTGAACCACATACCTACACATCTGACTACTCCCCCTAAGTAGCAGCCATGGGAACATCAATCCGGATCAGAATATGATCATGAAATGCACAAATTGATGCAAGTTAATCCATCATAGTTCATATCAGGAGGGGTAATCACCCCTAACATCCCTCTAAGATACTCAAAAGTATACTTCAGAAATGGGTTAGTGAAAATATCTGCAATCTATTCTTTGGTAGGAACATACTCCAACCTGACTTCTTTTTCACTTACTTTCTCCCTTAGAAAGTGAAAATTGATTGATATATGTTTGGTCTTAGAGTGTAGCACTGGATTCTTTGATATGTTAATTGCACTTGATTTATCACAGTATATGGCAATAGGTTCATCATATACTACTCTGATATCTTTGAGCATCTATTTCATCCACACCACTTAAGTACAGTTGTTGGCAGCAACAATATACTTTGCTTCAATAGTAGATAGAGAAATGGAATTCTTCTTTTTGCTCAACCAAGACACCAACTTCTTCCCTAGAAAGAAAGCACCACCACTAGTACTCTTCCTATCATCTACATCTCCTACCCAATATGCATTAGTATATGAATTTAAAGTAAGATCATCATCCTTAGGGTACCAAAGCCCAAAATCAAATGTTCCTTTCAGATACATGAAGATTCTCTTAACAACAATCACATGAGATTCCTTTGGATCAGCCTAAAATCTAGCAACCATACATACACAATTCATAATGTCTGATCTATTTTGAGTTAAGTAGAGCAATCCACCAATCATTGATTTGTATCTTGTTTGATTTTCCTTAGGAGAATCATCATTCTGTGTTAACTTACATCAAGTTATCATGGGAGTACCAATAGGTTTTGAATCATCCATGCCAAAATTCTTTAGCAGTTCTCTCACATATTTGGACTAAGATATGAATATCCCCTTTTCTAACTGAGTAACTTGCAATTCCAGAAATAACTTCATCTCTCCAATCATACTCATCTCAAATTCAATCTTCATTTCATTGGAAAATATCATACATAGATTATCATCTCCTCCAAAAATAATGTCATCAACTTCAATAATTAATTCTTTATCATGATCCAATTTGAAGTATAAGTTGTTGTCAATAGTACCTTTATTGAATCCAAGCTTTAGTAATTATTTGTCTAATCTAGCATACCAGGCTTTGGGGGATTTATAGTCCATACAAATCTTTCTTCAATCAGAAAACCATGTCTTCCTTATCAGCCAGTTGAAATCCATTAGGCTATTCAATGTATACTTCTTCTTCTAGCTCACCATTTAGAAAAGTTGACTTCATGTCCATTTGATAGAATTTATAGTTCTTATATGCAACATAAGCAATAAATAACCTCACAGCTTCAATTCTAGAAATAGGGGCAAATGTTTCTTCAAAATCAATACCTTCCATTTGTGACTACCCTTTACATACTAGTCTTTCTTTATTCTGGACCACTTCACCTTGTTCATTTAGCTTATTCCAAAAGACCCATTTATTACCAATTACATTCTTTTCTTTTGGTCTGGGACCTAGTATCCATGTATCATTCTTTTCAATCAACATTAATTCTTACTTCATAGCTTCCATCCAGTGTTCATCACTATAGGCTTCTTTGACATCTTTAGGTTCAATCTTGGAAATCATGTAATACCCTTTTGCAATCTTTCTTCTAGTTTGCACACCTTTATTCTTATCTCCTATAATTTTGTTTTCAGAATGATTTAGCTTTACATACCTTGGAGTTTTAGGATTTTCTCAAACTTCTGATTCTTCTGTTCTTTCTTCTACACTTGCACTTGTCTCTGATTCTTGGCTATCTTGATTTACTGGAACAAATTGAAGTTGTCTTACTGGAACATATGGCACAATTTAAATTTTATTTTGTGTCTGGACATTCTTCTCTTTCTTTGTATTGTCTTCATTTGAATCATATCCACAATTTCTAGATGACTTAGCAGAATCCTCATCAACTCTAACATTTGCACTTTCAACCATTTTTCTCATTCTTCTGTTATAGCACCAGTAGGCCTTGATTTTAATAGAGTGACTTAGAAATATTCCCTCATTTCTTCTTGCATCAAACTCTCCTATATCATCATCTCTCTTGATGTAGAATTTTTTTCCAAAGATCTTGAAATATTTAACAGTAGGCTTATAACCAAACCATAATTCAAAAGGGGTCTTTCCAAAATTACCATTTACATTTACCCAGTTCAAAGTATACACAACATTATTTACTACTTCACTCCAATAGATGTGAGGAACATTTCCTTCAATCATCATTGTTTTGGTAACATCCAAAATTGTCCTATTCTTTGTCTCAGCAACACCATTTTGTTGAGGGGTCTGGCGAGTAGATAACTATCTTCTGATTCCATGCTCTTCACATAAAGAATCAAACTCCCTGGAGGTGAACTCACCACCTCTATCTGACCTTAGGAATTTTATTTTTAGACCTTTCTCATTTTCTACCATAGCTTTCAAGCTTTTGAACTTTTCTAATGCTTCACATTTTTCTCTTAAGAAAGCAACCCATATCATTCTAAAATAGTTAGCAATAATTAGCCTTAACTACCTTTCACCATGGAGACTTCTGACTCTGGAGGAACCACATAGATCAGTATGCACAAGCTCCAGTAATCCATTTGAAGTATGTTGTTTGCTCTGAAAAGAAACTCTACTATGTTTTTCCATCTAACACTCTTTGCAAATTGTGCTACCAGGCTTTACTAGCTTAGGTAGATCTCTTACTGCTTGAGTGGAACTTATTTGACAATGTTATCAAAATTCACATGACATGACATTCTATGCCACAACTAGCTTTCATCTTCTTTAGCAATTAAACAACTTTCACTAGTAACATTTAGGTGAAAAATATTACCTTTTGTCTATTTACCTAAGGAAATTACATTTTCAGAGCTTCCATATATCCCGCATCTTTCATTTTTGAACTAAAGATCATAACCTTTGTCTACCATCTATCCAACACTCAATAGGTTGTGCTTCAAGCCTTCAACATAAAGAACATCACCAGTGTTATGCTTACCACCAAGACAAATATATCCTTTGCCATGAATCACACAAGCATTGTTATCTCCAAATCTTACAACCCCGCCATCATACTTCTCTAGAATTGCAAATTTTCTTTTGTCACCAGTCATATGGTGTGAGCATCCATTGTCAATGACCCACTCATCCTTTTCTTCAATTCAGGCTACAAGAGCTTTCTCAACTTTACCAAATTTAGTAGCCATAGGACTATTTTCCTTGATAGCAACAAAAACCCAATCATCTTCATTTCCATTATCTTTATTAGACTCATCATCAATCAATCCTTCAAAAAAGTAACATTTCTTTTGGAATCTAGATTTTTTAGGCTTGGATCTAGGAACTCTTTTAAGACACCTTGATGCAAAATGATCTATTTTACTACAAGAAAAACATTTAATAGGCAACACTACTTCAATACTTACCTTTTCCTCTTCCTTCTTTCTTTACAATCAGTGCTTCCAATTCTTCTACCTCTCTTTCTTTATCTTCAAGCTATTTCAATTCTTCATAATATTTGGATGTCTTTCTAGAAATTTCTCCTGGATCATATATTTCCTTGTTTCTTCTGGATACAGTATCCTTGAATGTAATTTTAGTCTTTGGAACAGAATCACCAAATTCAATCAACTCAAAGCCAACAAGTTTATCAATCAGTGTATCCCTTGTCATATTTGTAATGATCTGGTTTCTTCAATAGCACGAGCCTTAGCTTTGTAGGAGGGGGGCAATGATTTGAGCACCTTAGACACAATTTATTCCTCATCCAGCTTACCACTAGCACATCTAATACCACTCACTAGTTCATTTACTCTTTGCATAAAAGAAGAAATATTTCCATCTTCACCCATCTTCAGATTTTCATACTTACCTTTCAAACTCTATAGCTTAGCAATCTCCACATGTACATATCCTTCATACAAAGTTTCTAGCTTCGTCCACATCTCATGAGCTATCTTTAGACCTAACACATTTGTTATTTCTGAATCTGTTAAAGAACTCAGCAAAGCTTCCATAGCCATGACATTATTCTCAGCCTCTTTAATCTCATCAGCAGTGGAGGTACTATTCTAAGGAATAACATATTGATTCTTTATAGTTTTCCAAAGGGTTCACCAATACACTTCAAATGACACTCCATCTAAGCTTTCCACAATGAATAATTTGTTCCATCAAATCTAAGATTGTCCTTCTTGTATAAGGCCATCTCAAATCACCTCAATCTTTTAAAATTATTCAGAGGAACCTGCTATGATACCAATTGTTGGAAAAACAAGGATAGACAATTGAGAGGGGGAGAGTGAATCAGTTGTCACAAAATACTTAAATGTTTTCAAACTTTATTTAACTCAATCTCATATCTAATGAATAAACAATAAACCATAAACATTCAACACATCAGTAACATAAAGAACAAAAATATTTTTTACGTGGAAACCTGTCCAAAGAAAGGTTTTGATTAAAACCATCCAAATTGTGAACTGAGAAATTAGCTTCTACACAAACCTAATTATAGTTCTAGTTAGGCACAAAAAAACCTTCCTCACTATTTGCTCAAACTTCTTCACACTTCACTCAGTCTTCTTCACACTCTGCTCTACAATCAAATGATATTCACACATACACACATGGGAGCACACAAAGCACACTTTACACTAATGAAACAATCACTCTTATATATCCGCAACATGAGATTACATCAACAACTTAGTCAGCCAGAGATATAAAACATATTTTCAATGCCGACCCAAATTTACAAATAAATCTTCAATGTGTATCCACCAAGGTCGGCCACAACATAGTGGAGAACCAAATTAACAACTCCAAAACAAAAATACTTCAATTAAGTTTTCCTTGAAGATCCACCACACGTTACACCCATCATGTTGGCCAAGAACATGAAAAAATGAACATACAGAGAAAAATATTCGACCATGACCACATCGATCAATGTGGATGTACCACAAAGATAGAGCACGATCTAGAAAAATCCAAGAACAACAAGAAACAACAAAGAAACATCCACAACAACTATAATTATCAGAATTATAGAAAATTTACTCAGGAGTACTGATAGAACCCACAAAAATACTATCAGAACACAACTATTCACAACACAATCAATTCTTCATGCGGACCTCTGAAACTTCTAGAGGATGGACTAGATACACTCAACAAAAAACCCTTTAATCCACAAGAATTTATCTCCAACGTACAAAACAAGACACCTTCATGACCTTCAGAGTTGTACTGGGAACTTGCAACACTTTCTTTTACAATTTTCTCAATATCCTCGACATATACAACCTTCAATACATCAAATTCTAATAGTGTTGATATCAATGACAACCACATATCAGCCACACAACCACAAAATCCAACAACACTATGGGATGCAATTTGATTATTTGTTGTGGGAATTGCTTGTAGGTATAAATATGATGAGGAGGTCTAAATACAAGGCTAAATGACCCAGGTGCACTTGCCTAAGGATTTGTGCCTGAAGGAGGGTATTACTACATGAATGATAGACAATCACAAAAGAAAGAAACCAACTTGCATATGAATGCATGCCAATGAAACCAATGTAAAAACTACAAAAGTGGTCATGGGAAAAGCAAAAGGGAATTGTTTTTCTTATCATTAAATGATTATGACCCATCAAGAGTTGTCCCACAAGGTCAAAGAGAAACTGATCTATGTCATAGTGGCACGAATCGGCAAGGAGATCTACTTAATTTTCTGAAGGATGCTGCAAACACATCAAGCAGAGGGAAGCCTAAGTATCTTTCTGCCATAGCATAGAAAATAGTTAGAAGACAAAAGTACTACAATGCCAAGGTCACTACAAAACAAAATAAGGAAAATGACAAAAATATTTTTTATATTGACATATATTGGGGGTAGGTGAAACCCTAACTTTTAATGAATCTGGACCACATAATGTAAATAAATCCTATCCATTCATTTGGGCTTTGGAAGACTATAAATATGGGCTTGCCTCTCATTTGTAAGTATTGGAGAACTGGCGTAAAGGGAATTTTGCAGCAATAGAGATAATCATTGCATGAATTTGGGTGTTTCTTTTGAGTTTGTTCATTATGCATGCATGGTTGAACTTCCATGTTAGTCTTAGCTTGTAGTTCATCGAATGGCTTTGATAATGGTGTTGGTTGTTACAGTATTTGATGCACTTTCATCTCATGCTTTTTTGTGGTTTGTTGACATTCTGATGAATCACTTTGTAAAGCTAGTCTGAGCTAACTTACTTGCTACAACTTAGTTCAATTGTATGTTCATGAGATGAATGCACAATTTTAAAATTAGTAGACCATAGAAGATTGCACTAATTTTTTGTAGCTGTAGGTTCCTCTTGGTCAAGCAAAATATAGTTTGTGGGAGTCTGTCTACTGTAGCATCCTCCATTGTTACTATTCATTCATAGCTTAGATTTAGGACAAATATCTCAACCATTTACTCTTTTTCTATTTCTATTAGTCCTTTGTTAGAGTAGGATTCAAAGCATCACAATAAAGCTAAATCTGATGAACATGGTGAGTTTTAGTTTGTTGTTTTGAGTGGCCAGCCACTGTTCATTCATTTCCAGCACCTTGAAACTCCTTTTGTAGACCTAGCTTCCTATGCTTTGTAAACCATAAAGGCCACCCTACGATTACCAGAAAATCACATCAACCAACTAAATTATTCCAAGCATTGTCATGACTTGACACTCAAGATACCTTTGGGTAATTTTTTGCTACTTGTTTGTAGGGAGTTTCCTTTCAAGAGAGGTAGTGCACTTGTGTGTTTCCTATATGTTGAGAAGTGCAAAAACACCCATCAACACCTAGGAAGGACCTTTTGTATCAAACTTATCAAAAATACAAGAGAGGACACTTAATGTCAAGAGTGAGATACCCTCCATCACCTTATGTTGTTTCACATAGGGCTTTATTGAAAGCCGATAGTGATGCTACCAAGGCACGTAGAAGGGAAGAAGAAAAGAAATCTAGAGATCCTATTTCTTCCTCTTTCATTGTTCATCCTAATGCTTCCTCTCACCCTATTGTGTTGCCATCAGATTCCATTCCACATATGTGAGAGAATCCTATGGTGCCCACTTGGAAAAAGCCCAAGCATCCCATGTTTGAGCGTCTTGTTCTTCCCATGGAGCCGAGGCCCATTCAGTATAGCAAGAAGAAAGGTCCCCGTGTTGAATCTTCTCTGTCTCGACCTCCGCAGCCTCCTACTGCTTCTTCTCCCAAGGATATAAATTGGAAGAGGCTCGTTGCCAAGGCATTAGAGCTTACTCCCCTACCACTTCTCAACCCTCTCCTCCTGCTCCCATTTAGGAGCCTATCCCTCAGCTAGAAATAGTTGTGGAGGACACTCTTATGGCTTAATAGGAGCCTTCTATTCCTTTGCAACCTATAGTAACTAGCTTTGAGAGTCATAGAAACCACCTTGCACATGAGCACAAGTGCTGGTGAAAGGTCTCACAGCTAAGTAGGCCACCTTATAGAGAAAGGAAGAGGAGATAACTGCCCCTATATAAAATCCTCCTGCCGCATCATCCTCTCTCCTCCCCTATGCTTCTGTTCAACCAAGCTCTGCATTGGTTTTGGCTTCCGCTATGAGTAGGAATGCGCCTAACCCTAAAAAGCTGCAAGTGTTCATTTCTCCTTTGGTGGAGCGTCCCTTGTTGATGTCCCTTCCAAATGTCCCACCTTTTCCAAAACCCATAGATTTTTTGAGCACTTTGGTGATATCTGTTGTGGTTTTCTCTTCCTCCTCTTCCTCTGCACCTCTTGTGTTTTTTGGGGGGATTTTGTTTCCCCTAATAAAACAAAAGGTGGAGAGACAAAGGATGCAAGAGGATCCCACCTTCTTCGAAAGGTGGTTTCATGCTGATTTATTCTATTTTAGTAATGGAACCAGTCCCAGCTTCCCATAAGCTCGTCACTACTCCCGAGTCACTCGGTGAGCCTAGTAGTGAACCTCAGACACAACCTTCACCATCTGTTGAAGTATGAAATGGAATTCCATTGAAGTGCATGCTTAACTCTCTAGATGAAGTTCCAGTCTTATCAATGATCTTTGTGAAATTGTTGACCATAGCTCCAGAAGAATCGACTAGAGGAGACCTTGCAGGGCCTTCTTCCTTTTCCCTTATTGTGGGAGGGTTGGAAGCTCCTCCTCTTAACATCCCACCACTGTAGGCTCATCCTTCTTTCCCCTATGATGACTTTGAGTATGAAGTGAATGACCTCTTGGTCGATCAGTGCTAGTGGGAGACCCTTTCTTTATCTTTAGATTATATGTGTGTGTGTTGTGATGTGTTTCCCCTATGATCATGCTGTGTCTTCCTAGATGACCCTTGCCACCCTTGTTGGTGCTTGGATACAGGAATGGTTTTTATGTCATAAACCTTATTCTATTTGTATCATCATTCTTCCATGTTTGTGATTGATTTTTGGAAATTTGGGGATGATGCAAAGTGTTGGGGGAATTTAGGCTTCCCTTCCATGTTGACCCAATTTTTTATATTTACTTTGTCTCCTCATAAATTCTTCGCATGGTGTAATATAGTAGGGGTTGATGAAAATTCATTTTATATACTATTATTATACTTATCTATATATATATATATATATTTATGAGTAGCTCTAACCTTGAAATATCATATCACCCTTGTCCCCTTTGTTTGTGTTCATTTGTCTTTTGTTTTCATTGTTTTCTTTTTTTTCTCTTTTTTTCCTAAGTTGTCCCTTTCATGTGTGAAAATTTTGGAATCACTTCAATTTTTGAAAAATGCATTCATTTCCAATGAATCTTTTCTCAAGAATATTCAAAAAAAAATTTCAAAAAATTGCATTCTTGACTTAAAACCCTAATGGAGCGAGTTTCCTTCAGGGTTCGTAAAGAAATAACTTGAGATGTTTTCTTCGAGGTGGGAGAAATTTTGACCTTCCCCTCACGAGGGAGAATTTTCTTCCTTTTTAATTCCTTGATGAAGTGAACATCTTTCAAAAGGATTCCTTGATGATGAATCAATTCGAGAAAGAAACATCTCTTCTGCACTTTCAAACAATGCATCCCTTGAGTGGACCCCTTTCTTCACATTGGGTTCCCCAAGGACCCCTTTGAATTTTTTCCCAATCTATCAATGGTCTACATGACTATCCACTTACTTGCCTATGTGGTCACTCTTGGACATGTTATGCCTATGGGTAAACATGTCACTTTATAGGTGCACCTATGAAGCTGCTTTCTGAATTTGCAAAGTCCCCTTTCTTGGGTTTCCTCCATGTGAGAGATCTAGGTGAATACCTCCCTATAGGTTTGTCAGACTATAGGGCACTTCTTCTAAGCTTCCTCCATGCAAGAGATCTTGGGGGTTGCTCCCCTACAGGTCTATAGGCTTGTAGGGCACTTTTTTTTCTGAGGTTTCCTTCATGTGAGAGATCTTGGAGGACACCTTCCCTGCAGGTCTGCGGGCCTGTAGGGAACTTTCTTTGGGTTTCCTTCTTGTGAGAGATCTTGGAGAAAACCTTCCTTGCAAGTTTGCAAGCCTATGAATCTCTTACTTCTCGGGGCTTCCTTCATGTGAGAGATCTTGGGGGTTACCTCCTTGCAAGTTTGCAGGTCTATAAGATGCTTTCATTCTACAACTTCATAGTTTCATGGGGATATGGAGTCCTTTTCCCAACCTATGATTTTGAGCTTGCTAGATTGTGATCTACTTCCTCAATGGTTTAGGTATAAATTTCTAACCCTATCCAATTTTTGATCTACTTTATCAAAGCACTCATCAGTATTTGTACTTGCTGTAGTGGGGGAAAAATGGCAAAATGTATAGGAGTGAATTTACACCCTTTATGAAAATTCCCATTTTACACATCTTCATCTTAAAAAACCAAGTCCAAAGGAGAAATTCAACATTTGTAAGCTGCCATCCTTCCACTTGGCATCTGTCTATTGTGTCAATAGAAGAATATTTATCAAGGATGCCCACACAATGTGTAGACATTTACACGACACACTTACATCCCTGATAGACTCATGCATTTGAAGCTAGAAGAGGTGTTACACTTCCCATTGGGAATGGTTTTTAATGTCCCTCTATGACCAAGTGACCCTAAAAATGGTAAATTCTCTCTTCTCCTTCAAATTCATATATTCTTCATTCAACTCATCTCTTTTTTCAATCTTCAAGCATTCTCAACACTCCATTGCAACAAAAACACACCATCAACTCTATTAGGAAAGTGTGAAGCAAGCCATTGCATTAGGGGCTTGAGGTTTTGCAACACCTCCCTTCATCACAGTTGAGGTTGTGATGATTTTTCAAGCTCTCTTTCTCCATCATTAGTTAGTGAGCTCTTAGTGGAAGTGGTAACATTTTCACTCTTCTCCATTACAATTTGGTTGAGTAGCTATATACTACTTTGTAGTGTTATTCGTGTACTTCCTTTCTTTACTTCTTTCTCATACATTTCTCTATTATTTTTATTTGGCTGTCCATGGAGGTGGAAACACCAAAATGGGGGTCTAATTGAGTCAGACCCCTATACAGCCCCAACAAATTTCCCCTCTTTCTTGTGTGTATGTGGACATACATTTGGAGCTAATTGGTGAATAGACACTTTTGTGAGGTTATCTTCATCACCTTAGTTCTAGTCTATTTACTTTATCATTTCAATATATATTTTTCATACTTCCTCATTCTATATTTACCATCTAGACTGAAGTAGCTAGGCTATTAGTAGGTCTTTTTGACAGTTTTATTGTGTTCCCTATTTTCTAGTTGTACATATGCCATCGTGCCTGAGAGACATCAGTACGCCATGATGATGCCTCAAAACTACATTGTAGTCCTTAGACAAAGAGTTGTTTGAGGCACAGAACTAAATCCAAAAAGATAGCTCGCCTAGCCCAAACTAAAGTTTGGGCCTACAAAGTGATCTAAGGACTTTATAGACCTCATCATTCTTGTCCCTCATTTTAGACACCCCTTTAAAGTGAGGTAAGTTAGGGCAGCCTTCCCCCTATTGGCTCTTTGTGACCTTGGGCCTTGATGTGGTTGATCCCCCTCTCCTACAGGAAGCATCTCACACAAGTGTGTAAGATGAAAGCATGGTACTAGTTGCAACATGATGTCAAGTGTGTGATATTAAAGGAGGTGTCTTCGTGCAAGAAGATATAAAAGAAGGAAAAGAGGAATTTGAAGGAATTATAGAGATGAAGTTGTAGTTGCATATATAGTAGAAGAAACAAGGAGTAAAAATATAAATTTTCCTTTGGAGGACACAAAAATGATGGTGGTGATGTAAGGTGAAGACAAAGGTATTGTCGCTTAAAGTAAAAGAGAAAGAATTGCAACAATAGTAAAAGATTAGGTAATTTTAATTTATCTAAGTTTTGTAATTGTAAAGTGTATGATTTTTTTCATAAAATTGAATCGAATAGAGTAGAAGACAAAAGTGTGGAGGTTTTAAGGGTTGAGGTGTACCTTTAAAAAAGATATTACACTAGTATGCCAAAAAGAGAGGTTGAAAAGGAAGATGTTTTTGGAGAAGTGGGATGGATTATGGTGGATTAATTCCCACAAAGGAGGAAGATGAGCATGAAATATGGTGGAGGTGGATGGTTCATGGTGGGTTGAATCCCATGAGAAATAAAAAAAGAGGAATTCATAGTTGGAGATGGAGTTTAGAGTATGACAAAATAAATTCTATGAAAGGAAATAAAAATGAAGAAAATATTTGGTATAGTATGGCAAATGTTCCTACAAAATGTTGGAAAAGGTGGAAAAATAATTTAAATGCAAGGTACCAATCACAACATAGGATTGTGTTACAAGATTTTTGAAACTTGGAAGAGTAGTTCTACTACTCAACTCTGTTTTGTGAGCCTAAGCTCACAATTTTTCTTACTCAGCATGTCTAGTGTTGGAGCATCCAAGTGAATTGGTGATCAATATCAACAAAAAATATATTAATTTGATTTATGTTTAAAATTTTATTTTCATTCTTGTTTGATTTGATTTCTTTTTGAAATGAATTTCAATTAATTTAATGAGGGTCAATTATTGAAATGAATTAAATGTCGATTCATCATCTTGTTGGGGCATGATCACTTCTTATGGTTTCATTAGTAAATTGAATTCCATTACATTAAGAAAATTGTTACTTTATTGCCTAGAAGACTTAAAAAAATGTATAAAATTTCATTTTCCAATGTGGGAGTGGAATGCTAAGTCAAACATATGGAATAGGAATAGGCATCAATGGGGGAGTTAGGAATATGGGGTGTGGAAGAAACAAGGTGGTCAACACAACCAAGAAGAAGAAATGGGGGTCATGTGAGGTGTGAAAAGCCATAGACTAGGAAGGAATTGAGGCTTTCTCATCTATGCCTAAATTGAATGGGCATAAAAATAAGAAGAATGTTGAATACCTAAGTAAAGAAAGCTATCTTAGTATCAAGATTTTTCTTTATCCTTACTTGATTGATTCTCTTCTTTTACTTTAGACAATGTCCCTAAGAGAGAATCAACATGTAGATGCAATGGAAAGAACAACTTCTCTTGTACCCTCAAACAATTGTATAGGTGAGTGCCACTTTGTGGTTAAAATTATTTTCTCTCTTGATATCTTGGATGAACCTAAACCTTATAGTCTTGTATGTTCTCACATAGACTCAAGGGAATAGTACTCCCATATCTATAATAATCTAAAAAATTAAAAAATTCCCAATGATGTGACTAAAATTACTCATTTCTGAATATGAAAGCTTTTAGCCCAATGCATTATTCTATTTAATGTTCTTTATCAAAAATATTACAATGGTTTTTTTTTATGTATCACTGAGTTTGAAATACCCATTACCCTTCAAGAAGCTCATTTGAGCTCTATGGATGGAAATTTTAGTGGTAAACTCTTAGTCCATAAATTGATTCATATAGGATATTATAGGAAAATAATGGATTAAGCCTTCTTTTCTTTTATCAATAAATGTCCTTAATTTCACCAACACAGTAATCTTATTTGAGCTCCCACACAAGAGAATCATAGTCAAACCTCTCCTTGGCCATTTGTTGGGTTGGATATTAATGATAAAATATCACCTTCTTCTTCTAAGGGGCATACCTTCATCATCAAAAATACCAATTACATTATGAAATGGGTTGAAGCTATCCCACTTTGATCCACTAATACATAAGTGTTCTATATATTTCTTCTGTATAATATCATTGCTCACTTTGTATTTACCTCTACCTTTGTTTCTAACAATGGTACTTGATTTAAGAAAAAAAGATGTAAAACAATTCTTAGAGAAGTTTAATATTCAACATCAATTTTCAACACCATATTATCCTCAATCTAATGACCAAGTAGAAGCATCTTTAATAAAAATCTTGAAATAATTCTTTGAAAAAGTGGATAAGCACGATAAAGACTAGCATTCTCAATTGACCTATTCCCTATGGGCCTATCGCACAATTTTTTATATGGATGCTGGCATGACCCATATAACATTGTGTATGGTGATGAGGATATTATGCCTTTAGAGTTGGAAATTGCATCTTTGCAAGTTTCCCTTGAAAGGATAATTGATGATGATACTTACCATGTTAAATGTCTAAATCAACTTGATTTGCTTGATGAGTGTCATTTACAGGATCTCAATCATATTCAACCATACCAAACATATACTTCTAAAAATTATAATAAAAGTGTTATTTCTCATAAATTTAAGGTAGGAGATAAAATTCTCTATGAGAATTAGAGAAATATGAATGTGCCACCTTATTAAAAGGGGAAATTTATCCCTATTGGTGGGTCCTTACATAATCACCTTCATGTATGGTTCTAGTGCATATGGATTGTCATAGATGAATGGTAATCCTCTAAAGAAGCGATCAATGTAATGAATCTTCACAAATAATATGCATATGGTCTATGTGGAATATGCATGAAGCTTGTCCCCTTTTCAGAGATTGTAGTCCATTATGCTACAATATTCCTTCATTAACACATTATCTTTTTAGTTTTTGTTATGATGTAAACATGTGTATGTAGTTAATTTATTTAATTACAAATTATATATACATGTGTTTTAATTTTATATGTATGTGCATTATATTTGATTAATTATTTCATTCAACATCACATTCTCTCTCTATATCATTAAATGTCTAATAGATCATCATTGTATTTAATTAAGTATACACCCAATGTGTGTTTAATTAGATCATTATAGCATCTAATTTATGCATACATGCATAAAAATACATCCATAGTATAACCATAAATGAAAATAAAGCATGCACATGATGCTAATCTAAAATCACACATGGACACACACACATTTGTATCAAAATAATGCCATTTACATGTATCACACCACTATAATAGAATGTAGTGTTTGTATATGTGTATAAATTTGTATATCAAAAATTATATACAATGATGATATGATACAATAATAAAAATGTATCTACCCACTAGGGAAATGGATACCAGAGCCCTCTAGTGCTAGTAGTAGTTGAGGTGGTTGCTAGATAGAGGTATGTGAGTGAGATTAGTGTAATCGTGACACAAAAATTCTTTGTGAATGATGTCCCTATATCTCTCAACATAGCTCTCCCACTTACTATCTCAAGGATGTGACACACTCTATCAACATTTCCTCCCACTATCATGCTACCAAAAACTCATCCCTTAGTTGCTACACCATAGGATGTTAGATATCATTAGGTGTTGTCCTCACAGCCTCCAACAATCTCTCGATTTTTTTGAATTTTTGGTGTAGGAGCACCTGATGGATTATATGCCTCCATGAGAAAAATTTAGAATTATGGTTTAATTTTGGTGTTTTAATCATGTAATAAGCTATAATAGACCATGTTGAAATTTTTTGTGTCATTTTCAAGCCCTAGGTGGTAATTTTGGAATCATATGTCAAATATTGTAAAAAATTGTTAATCTTGTGAAATGTTGCAAATAGGGGTCTTAGGTCAAGTTTTGATGTTTTGAGTCTAAATATGATGTAATAAGGTTGTAATAGACCATTCTTGATGTTATTGAGTCATGTTGGGTTCATTGTTGCAAAAGATGTCAATATTTCCAAATATTGTCAAAAGTTGTCTATTTAAAATGCAAAAATGTCAAAATTGAGAAGACCAACGGTCAAGAAGTTTAAAAGTTGGTTGGATTCAGTTGTCTGGGTTGTTTCTTGATTGTAAAAGGTTAAATATTCCTCAAAAACTCGAAGGAAAGGCTTCGTTTGTGATTTTGGATGAAAAGACAATAAGAAACCCTTCATTTTCTTTGTACTTTCTGCAAAACTTGCAGTTCCAAATTGTTGTATAGTTCTATACCATCTTATTTTGGTTCCAAATGCATTGAAATTGGTGGGAAATAGGACTAAATTCATTTTGGTTTTTTTATTTATTGAAATCCATAAATTTTGAAGCATTTTATGGCCATTTTACTGTGTGCGCCCTGTAACACATAATTTGTGGTTTGAGAGCAATTAAAATGAACTAAAGACTGATTACACTAGTACAAATTTGTTTGAAATTTTTTGGAATGGGGGATTTAAGGTAGGTTTTTATTTTCATAGGGTTTTAAGAGTAGAGTAGGAGTTTTGGGTGATATTTGAATGTTGCCCTAGGTGAATTTTTATGAGTTTTTGCTTGAATTTGATAGCTACAGGTTGGACGTTGCTACAAATGTGTTGTTAAAGGTTGGGTGAAGGTTTATATAGAATTTTCAGGCCTAATATGACATTTCTAAGCCATTGGTAAGATGAAACAAGGTTATGAGGTCATATTTTGAATAAACCCTTTGTATGCAAGCCTAAATAGGCCAAAAGTGAGATTTTGGAGTTGGGTGAATTTGTAAAGGTTTCCATTGATAAAAGTTATGGATTCAATATATTTGATGCATGCCTTAGATGTTGGAGTGGAGTTTTTGGGTTGGGAGAGAGTTTAAGTTGTGGTTGCTTTGTAAAAGTGGGCTAATTGAGTCCCTTGTTCAACATACCAATCTATTTTCAGAGGTGTTGTTCCAAAAGAAGTCTATAATATTTTAAGATATGTTAAATAAAAGGATAATGGGCATTTGAAACACATTTTTTTGTGGGTTTGAGGAGTTTACTAAGAGTTGTGCAATTTTTTCCCTATTTGCAATGCTTTAAGGAGAATATGAAGAGTTTGTGAAACTAGGTTAAGTTACAGTTTTAAGGATTGAAATATTGTTCCAAATTGTTTGTATTGTGTTTCTTTGAGTGAATCTTTCCATTCTCTACATCAATTCATATTAGAGCCTAAAGAACTAAGAAAGTGAAGAGTTTTGGAGTTTGTGTGTTTTGTCTTTTTGCAGGTTGAAGAGAGAACCTGGATGCCAAAAGACTAAGCAAGGGAAAAGAGAGAAAATTCCTGAGGTGAGGTATCAAAGACAAGATGAATAAAAGTTAAAGAGACTTGCTTGAGAAAGGAAAATGGATTGGTGGAAGAGAGTAATACATGGAAGTTTGCAGAGTAAGGAGATACCAAGCAAAAAGCAAGAGAAGAGAAGGGAGACAAGTGTGAAGAAGAAGAAAGATGAGAAGGTAGAACAAGAGAGTTTCCAACAAGAGATACAAATGTTGAGACAAACCTTGAAAGAAATAGAGAAAAGAATGAAAGAAATTTAGTACGAGATGTAAAAATTGCTTGAATAGGAGAGTAGTTGGCATTTATCATTAAGGAGGATGGTTACATGGCCCATCAAGAAAATTCTCCAAAAAAGAAGACAAGCAAGGACAAAAACAATAGTGGAAGAATAAAAAAAATCTCAGACAGAGGAAGAGGTAAGCAATGAAATGGTGAGTACATCTATGACTATTTTGACATCAAGCATTGAAGAAATTTAGAAGGATAAGGTAGACATAGTTGTGGATGATTCTTCATATCATTTTCAGTTGTTTGAGTCTAATGAGCAAGATGAACAAGTAGACAAGGATGTTGATAAAGTTGGGGTTGATACTCAAGTTGTTGATGAATATTTGTATACTAAGATGCTTCAGTTAGATGTTTTCATATTGCAGGAGTCACCAAGAGAATGTGAGAAGCATAGGAAAGAGTACATGGCTGGTAATGGTACTAACCAAGTTGTTTTGGTGAATGAATTTGTCATTGTTATTATTCAAGTGTAGGTATCTAGAGATGCAGATAGGAAGAAGCTTATGCCATTTGACAAGCCTAAAAATACTAGCAAGAAGTTGGGGAAGCCTAAGGTGAAGATGAAGCAAATATTGAATTGATTAAGGAGGATGGAATGTAGGAATTACAAGATATCAAACAAATACTTTCAAATATATTTCTCATGTTGATTTTCTTGATTCAAGAGGACATGGATTTTCTTTTCTTCGAGAGTATGGAGCAAGAGCACTTGATGGATTATATGCCTCCATGAGGTAACTTTGGAATTTTGGTTTAATTCTAGTGTTTTAATCATGTAATAAGGTATAATAGACCATGTTGAACTTGTTTGTGTCAGTTTCGAGGCCTAGGTGGTAGTATTTTCGTCATATGTCAAATATTACAAAAAATTGTTAATCTTGTGAAATGTTGCAAATAGAGGTCTTAGGTATGTTTTTTATGTTTTGAGTCTAAATATGATTTAATAATGTCATAATATACCATTCTTGATGTTATTGAGTCATGTTGGGTTCATTGTTGCAAAATATGTCAATATTTCCAAATATTGTCAAAAGTTGTCATATGTAAAATGCAAAAATGCAAAAATTGAGAAGACCAACAGTCAAGAAGTTTAAAATTTGGTTGGATTTTGTTGTGTGGGTTCGTTCATGATTGTAAAAGGTTAAATATTGCTCAAAAAACTTGAAGGAAAGGCTCTAGCTGTGATTTTGGATGAAAAGGCAATAAGAAACCCTTCATTTTCTATGTATTTTCTACAAAACTTGTTATTTTAGATTGTTGTACAGTTCTATAAAGTCTTATTTTGTTTCCAAATTAATTTAAATTGGTGGGTAGAGGACTAACTTAATTTAGGTTTTTGTTTGATTGAAATCCATAAAGTTTGAACCATTTTATTTCCATTTTACTATAGGTAGCCTGTAATAAAGAATTTGTGGTTTGAGAGTAATTAAAATGAACTAAAGATCTATTCCACCAGTATATTTGTTTTAAAATTTGTGGAATGGGGGATTTAAGTTAGGTACATTTATGTTCATAGGGTTTCAAGATCAAGGAAGGAGTTTTTGGTGAGATTTGAATGCTGCCCTAGGTGAATTTTTATGAGTTTTTGCTTGAATTTGATGGCTACAAGTTTGGTTTTGCTACAAATGCATTGTTATAGGTTGGGTGAAGTTTTAGATAGAATTTTCAAGCCCACTAGGACATATATAAGCCATTAATAAGATGAAACAAGGTTAGGAAGTCATATTTTCAATAAACCCTCTTGTATGTAAGCTTAAATAGGCCAAAAGTGAGATTTTGGAGTTGGTGAATTTGTAAAGGTTTCTATTGATAAAAATTGTGGATTTAATCTATTTGATACATGCCTTAGTTGTTGGAGTGGAGTTTTGGGTTTGGGAGAGAGCTTAAGTTGTGGTTGCTTTATAAAAGTGGGCTAATTGAGCCCCTGTTTAGTGTACCAGTCTATTTTTAGAGGTGTTGTTCCAAAACAAGTCTATAAGATTTTACGATATGTTAAAGAAAAGGGTAATGGGTGTTTGAAACACCTTTTGGTTTGTGGGTTTGAGGATTTCCGTATTTGAAATGCTACAAGGAGAATATGAAGAGTTTGTGAAACAAGGTCAAGTTAGAATTTTAAGAATTGAAAGATTGTTCCAAATTACTTGTATTGTGTTTGTTTGAGTGAATCTTCCATGCTCTACATCAATTTTCTCTGTAAAAAGTATTGTGTCTTCTTGTCATTGTCAACTCATGTCACAACCTAGTGTCTCTTAGTGAGAGTGGAGAGGAGCTCTACATTGTTGCAAGTCTGAAGATGTTGATGCAAGGATGAAGGTGTTGTCATTGATGTCAAATAGTTCACTAGTTATCAATTGGTTGTTATTTTCATTAATGTCATGGATGCAAGTTATTGGTTGTATATGTCAAGGATATTGAGAAAATTGTAATGAAGAAAGGTTTCATGTATTTAGTGTTTGCTTCAAGTTTTGCTTCAGGATTTTCTCCTATGTTCATGTGGTTTAGATATGTTGATCATGGCTATTGGAAGTTGCTATATCCAGATTTTGGGTTTATAGATTGTCGTATAGTGGGATTTATGTTCACCAACTGTGAATTATGTTTTTTAGTGTCAATGACTGAGGTCTAGGAGAAATGTAGTTGTTCTAGATTTATTCTTGTTTAAGTTTTATGACTTGTAGTTTTGGAGATAACCTAATATAATCATGTTCAAGATAATTTTGTTGTTTGGAAGGATTGGATCATGCTAGGGTTGCATGTGCTTAATTTTTCTAGTTGTTCTACACTGGTTTGGATGACCTCATGTTAAAACACTACTTGCTAGGTTCATGAAGCATATTGGCACTTATTTGGGTCCTCATTAAATGTGTGTTTTGGTCACCCTCATTCTAATTCCACCCTAGAATTTTTTAGCACCGACCTAATTTGAATTTTGTAAATACAAATGGTGTGTGTGGCCGACTTTGAATATGTTTCAAAGTTGAAGATGGTATAAATATAGGATGAGATATTGGTGAAAGATGTGTAAAGAAATAGTGAAAGGTAGATGTGAGATAGATGTGAAATATAGTATGTGGTTGAGCAGATCTATGTGAAATCTTAGTAGCAAGTTTCTAGATGTAATGAGTTGAAGGTGCACTCTATCATTCAAGCATGTCTACAAGAGGTTTGAGAGAATTGTGATGTATATATCTATTACATTGACATTTTCTTCTCTCTATAATGAATCTCTTCTATCTTTTTTGTATTTGTGTGGTAGTGAGCCCTCCTGGTGGTTAACCCTTGTTGGAAAGTGAGTCCTGATCTAGACAGTAAGTCCTATTTTGGCAGTGTTGGTTATTTTTTTAGAACCAAACGTAATTTCACCATTTATCTATGAGTTTTCCAGAATCCAATGATAAGTACATGCAAGGATTGGCAAGTAGATAGGTACTAGCTTGCTAGGCTAGACCTCTACACTTTAGGATCTATGAAACCCAAGAGGGTGATCCTAATAATGTTTACATGATATTCCTGTGCCATTTGTATCATAAAAGTTGCAATATAGATAATTCTCATATAACAACTCAACAAGTAGAACATATTGAAGGAGTTGGTCACTTCTTAACAACAATTCAAATTTAGAGCATAAGAATTGTAAAACTTAACATAATAGTAACCTGTTTCAGAGAATTTTATTTCATAAATGGTTTGTTATTGAATTAATCAATGAGATTTAACATGATCACCTCACTTAGATCAGTACCTCATCCTTGGGATGGAGTCAATTCTAACATTTACAAGATTTGATAGCAATTTCACACATGACATTATTTAAAGCCTTGAGGATACTACATTACAATACTTCAACATTATATCCCAACAATCACTTCTTACTAACATCCTAATACATGATTTAACATAAACCTATAGCTCCATTCAAGCATTTACATCAACTCTTTGAATTAATAAGCAAGAATAAAACCATACACCCATCGGAAAACAATAGAGACAAGTAATATAACCCTTGATTATATTACTTATAGTTTATAAAACTAGTACATAGGAGAGAAAATGGTCTAGAACTTGCACTATTCTATTCTATATTGTTAGTATTATTAGGACTACATGTGCATATTAGCAGACTCAAAACTAAGAATTAACACTAAAATGTTGAGTATATGTTTTATAATCCTCAATGTGATCAATTCTAGAACAACCCACCTCTCTGTAACTAGCCCTGAATTCTGATTTATATAATATGCGAGCAACAAGTTTCAGGCCAAACTACCATTCCAGTCACATTTACATTTGACACTTAATTTTATTCTAGTTTCAAATATTTCCCAGAGGGTTACATTTTCTCATTGTAAAATGAGGGGAAAGCAAAAGAAAAAATTCCATATCATCTGTTGAAGAGGATCAACCAGCCTTCCAAAAGGCATTGTCCATCATTGCAACAACTCCAAAATCCCTCATCCACGCCGATCAAAGAAGATTCTCAATCAACACCTAAGGAGAGAACTTATTTATTAACTGGAAAAAGTATATTTTCCAACAAAGCAATAGTGTCCAACACCTCTCCTTCACACCAGCCAAAAATGTTTCCAACTCATAACCAAAGACAAAAAAGTATATACTCTATGAAAGGTATGGATTTTCTATTGTGGTGGAGGTGTCATTGAAAAAAAAATAGAACAAGGGTACTAATATAATTCTTTAGAATCAGAGTTTGCACACCTGCTTTGTGTTCTTGTTGAAACCAAAGAAGCTACAACCCCTCCATCATCAAAATCTTCTCATGCTACCAGAGTAAGAAGGTAACGGTTGTACTCTGGGTCTATATATCCTTCATCGCTCAAAGGACCAACTAAATCCACCATGGGAGAGTTGTGTCTCTCCATATAAGAATCATATGCCTTATGGTACTTAGTCTTCTTCTTCCCAAAAGATAACCAATTTCCCACCAGAATCACCATGGTCATGACCAACAATTCTTCTCCTTAGGTGGTAATTTCTCTTGACATCACCCTTCTAAGTTTTACTATGGGAATTCCTGCCCTTTGGTGTTGTAAGAGCTCCCGGTGTGCCTTTATAAGAGTGAATTTGTACCCCTTATGCAAATTCCCCTTTTTTCCTTTTTCCACCTTAGAAAACCAAGTTCGAAGGCTTAATTACACCTAAGACCACTGCTTTCATTCCACTTGGTTCCTATTTTGAGCGTCAATGGGCAAATTTCTATTAGGGATGCCTGTGTGGCACATACACGTTTGCACAACACACTTACATCCCTCGAAGATTCCTACGGTTGAGCCTATAGAGGCATTACACTTCTCATTGGTGGTCAAATTGTAACACCCTCTTCGGCCAACCAACCTGAGTATGGTCATTTTGTTCATATCCTCTTCAAATTATCTCCTTCTACATGCTTCACAACTTCTTCCAAGCATTCAAACCAATTTCTTCACACTCTTCTAGCATTCTCAAGCATTCTAGTAGCACTCTTATGCTCCATTGCAGTAACAAATTCACTCCATCACTTCAGTAGAGCAAGTATGGGACTACACCATTGCAACAAAAGCTCGAGTACTCTCAATTTATCCTCTATCATCCTTGAGTCCTTTTGGTGGAGGTGGTAAGCTTCACATTACTCTTCTATATTACTTGGTAGAGTAAGTGCATTTACTGTTTTGCAATGCTTTAGTGTTCTTGATTATGTTATTTTATTTATCTCACTTTCTTGGCTATCCATGGAGGTGGAAACACCTAAATGGGGGTCTGATTGAGGTAGGCCCCTATACAACCACCCAACATTTTTCTCCTCTGTGTGTGTAGCTGAATGTGCTTTTTAGGGAGCTAGCTGGTGAATGAGTTTATTTGTGAGATCCTTCTTGCCACCCTAACTCTTTCATTTTCACTTTACCACATTAGAGAGTATTTTCTTTACTTAATCACATTATTTTGGCCCTTTAGGAGTAGTTACCTGGGCCGTTATCTTGTTTTCTTAGGTTTGACCTCATCTCTTTAGTTGTATGGTCATATGGATGCTAGCGCACTTGAGAGACGCCAACGTCCTGCATTGTTGTCCCAAAACCACACTTTTGTACTTGGGTAGGGAGCTTCTTGAGGCATAGCATTGAACTCGAAAAATTGTCTTGCCTAGCCCAATTTTGCATTTCAGGTCTATAGGGTGATTGGAGGACTTGATAGTCCTCATCATTCTTGTCCTACATTCCCCAACATCTTCTTAAGCTGAGGTAAGTTAGGGAAGCTTTCTACTCCTGGCCTTTCGTAACCTAGGGCCTTGAATGTGGTTGGTCCCCCTCTCTTACTTTTTTGGTGAACCCAACATGAATCAATGTCTATTCATCCATTGGTGTTGAAACCTATCTTGTGTACTCCACAACTATTGTGTCCCTGAGTATCATGAAGGTTTATGAGCATCACAACTCAGTCCACAAATTTTTGTTATATCATTAGGAGAAGTGTATGACACCTCCTGATGGAAAAGATAAAGGTCACTATTGATTTCTCTATAGGCCTTTCTCCGGTCCCGCTATTAGTGTGGCCCCACAAGAGCAGTTGTCAAGGGGCGAAATATGATTATTTGATGAAACCAATCATGTCCCCACTCCTCCTGTGTCCCCTATGGCATCGTTGATGGACAAATATGAGGTTATTCAAATCCCTTCAGAATATGTTTCAGCCCTTAGCAAAGGGTTGGCTTCCTTCAAAACTCATTTGGAAAAGAACCCGAAGATGGCTAGGGTCACTTAAGTCATTAGTGAACTAAAGTACATGATTGGAAAAGATCGAATAGGCTTGGAGCTCCTAGCTAGTCTTAATAGTCTGATAGAAGTGTGTGCTCCTTCGAACACTCATAGTGTTATGCTAGGAGCCACTTTTGAGGATTATGAAGGGTAGTTATGGAGGTGGTTTCGGTGGAGGTCATGGTGGTGGCTTTAGAAGTGGAGGTGTTTCTGGTGGAGGCCCTACTAGTGGCAGTGACTCTGGAGATAGTTCTAGTGGTGGTCACACTGGTTGTCCTGGTGGTGGATCTGGTGGCAGTTCTAGAGGAGGTCCCTCCAGCCCTCTATCTTCTAATGACCCTATTTTGAATACTCTTCTTCAGAATATGGGTAAGATGCAGAGCTAGTTGGTGAGTCTCTCGTAAGCCTTTGCACAACCTATCCTTTAGCCCTTTTTCTAGCATAGCTCATTGTCAATTACAATTTTAAATACTCCCTTCTTGCAAGGAATGGAGATCCCTAAGTTTGAGAAATACAACAACAAAGGGGATCCACAGACACGTGTCCACCTTTAATTCCTTATGCACAAATTTATTCCATCACAATGTGCTGATGGCTAAGCTATTTCTCTAATCACTCAAGGATACAACACTCGAGTGGTACTGTTCCTTGCCTGACAATTATATTTTCTCATTTGACCAACTTGTAAATCAACTCCTTAGAAAATTTCAAGCTAATATCAGGTCGAAGATGACCTTCTTTGATCTCATCTGATGTAAACAAGGAGATAATGAAAAGATTACTAATTTCATAGAGCACTATCAAGAGCTTCTTTCACAAATCTCGTATCAACTGCCTGATTCTAACATGTAGAAGGTATTCATAGGGAACTTACAAAGGCCTTGGAAAGAGAAGTTTTCCCTTATGAAGTACCCTTTTTCTACTCACTTGTGTGCAACCTTACGAGAATACCAACAGACGGTTGTTTAGTTCGAGGGAACATCCTTGTGCTCCTATTCTAAGGGAAAGTCCATCATATCAATCTCTAGGAAAGGTAAGGCTGTTATGAATGTAGTAACCACTGCTGATGACAATGGTCTCAGTCGTAACCAAAAGTCCACAAAGTTATTGGAACCTTATTCTTCCATCTTACAGAAGTTGTTGAAGGATAAGATCATAACCTTGTCGAATCCTAAACCTATTAAGGATCCTTACCCTAATTGGTATGATGGGAGCACTTATTGTTAGTACCATCGAGTTAGTGGACATGATACCAAATGTTGTATGTAGCTACATCATGAGATATAGGACCACATCGAGGATAGTACCATTCATCTCAATGGGAGTAAAAAAAATACTAACAAATTAGTGGTAAAAGCTAATAGTGAATTACAAATATACACAAACCTATTCTCATCACATTCTGCTAACATGATTATCGATTCCACTAATTTTGTTACTCAAACCAAGGCCTATATTAACATGGTCATGGTGACTTCTATTGCTTTACTTGTACCTGATTCACTAGACATAATATTCATAGCACAAGATTTTCCCTTAAACAATAAGCTCTCTCCCCTCTACATTCCCGCTCGCCTCAATGGTAACATTGTGATAGGGTCTTGGTAGACCATGCAAGCCATGTGAATGTCATCATAGAGGAAACATTGGTATTAAATTCACTACAAATGGAAGAGTATGAAGAAATGAAATCTACCATTCATGCACACAATGGTATGTGTCTCAAACCTTATGGCTCGATAACCTTGCCCATCCTAGTTGGACCTAGGGCTATTGACATGGTTTTTGATGTTATCCCAAATTTGGATCTATTTGGGCTGAAGCTAGGCATACCTTGGCTAGCTTCCATGAATGGAATCACTTCTGTTGTTCACAAGTGCTTAAATTTTTCTCACGAAGGTGTTGTGCATGTAGTGCATGACACCGAATATCAACCCTTGGTGTCTTGTGGTGGATATCCATTGGATAACTTTTGTCCCACGCCAGTTAGTCTGCTTCCTCCGACAATGGACCTACTTTACAAGAATTATGTAAAATATAAGATTGGGAGCAAGGGACAACCAAAATAAACCCTTCCTATAATATAGCAGCCGATCACCTCCTCCTCCTAAGAAGAGAAGGAGAAGATTGTACCAACCACTCCCCCTTCTCAAAAGAGAGGAGAAGTCCACACCAGCTCCCTCTCCTTCCTATAAAGGAAAAGAGAAGGTTGTCTTTCCCCAGACTGCCTCGTCCTATCCCCTTTCCTGGGAAGAGTACTAGATGAGTCATCCTGGTGACTATCTGCTGAGTCTGAAAATACCTCCTTGGCATAGGCCTAAGCTTAGGATATTATACCTCCCTAATGAATACCCTAGACCATGGTATTACTTATATGGCTAAAAAAAGGCTTCCTTAAGGGAATTCGATCTGCAGCCTCCTACCACTCCTATGCCTAAAATAGTGAATTAGAAGAGGCCTACTGCCAAGGCCCTTGAGCCAAATTTCCCCGCTACTCCTCTTGCTCCCATTTAGGAATCTATTCATCCACCAGAGACAGTCGTAGTGGATGTTCCCATGGTTGAAAAAAATCCTTTTTCTCCTTTGTAGCCTTTGGCCTCCAACTAAAAGAGTCATAGAATTGCCTTGCGTGCGAGCACAAGCACCTATGAAGGGCTCTCTTGACTGAGCAGCCCACCTCACAAAGGAAGGAGGAAGAGATGACCACCCCTTCTTTAGGGCCTCCTATAGTGTCTTCCTCTTCCCTTCCTTCTACCTCTCTTTAGTCTGGTCCTGTGCTGCTTCTGACTTCTATTGGGAGTATGAATGCACCTAACCCCAATGGGGTATAGGTTTTCATCACTCCTTCGATGGAGCTACCTTTATTGATGACTGATCCAAATATCTAGCCTTTCTCAAAGCCCATGGTTATGATTAATACCTCAGTTGTATCTACTGTGATTCTTTCCTCCTCTTCCTCTACCCCTCTAGCCTTGTCCATGGGGAGCTCATCTCCTCTAATGAAGGAAAAGGTGGAGTGTGGTCCTTTTGGTAGTGAAGGGCGTAAGAGGAGCACACCTTCTTCACAAGGTGGTCCCATGTTGACTTGTTCTATCCTAGTGATAGAACTAATCCTGGCTTCCCCTGAGTTTGTCACCACTCCCAAGTCATCTGGCGATTCTAGGAGTGAATCTTAGGTGTAGCTGACCTTGTCCATTGAAGTTAAACATGGTGCTCCTGTGTGGTGCATGTCTTAACTCTATTGATGAAGTTCTGGCCTTGTCAACAATCTTCACAAAATTGCTAACCCTAGCTCCACAAGAGCTCAATGAAGAAGACCTTGCGGGGCCTTCTTCCTTAGCCCTTATTGCGGGAGGGTTGGATACTCCTTCTCTTAACATCCCACCATTGTAGGCTCGTCCTCCTTCCACCTACAATGATCTAGAGTGGAAATCGGATGACCTCTTGTTCAATCAATGTTAGGAGGAAGCCTCTTCTTGATCTTTTGTGTGTGTGTGTTTTTTGTGATGTGTTCCCTCCTGATCATGCTATGTGTGCGTAGATGACCCTTGTCACCCTATTAGTTCTTGAATACAGGCGTGGTTTTTGTTTCATAAACCTTTTTCTATTTGTATCATCATTCATCCATTTTTGTGTTTGATTTTTGATAAATTTGGGATGATGCAAAGCATTGGGGGCATTTAGCCTTCCCTTCCATGTTGATCCATTTTTTAATTTTTACTTTGTTTTCTATGCATTCTTCCTAATGTAGTTAGGGATTGATGATCTTTCACCTTCCACCATGGTTACCTATTATTTATATGAGCATGAACAAATCTGATCCCGCTAAACTAGATCCCCCTGTTCCCTTTGTTTGTGTTGTCTTCACTCTTTTTCTTTCTCTTTATCTTTCTCTCTTCTTTGCTTGAGTTGTCCTTTTCATGTGTGAAAACACCTTTCTTCAAAATTTCGACTTTTAGAAAATGCATTAATTGCCAATGAATCTTTTCTCCAAAATCTTCATAAACCTTTCTTCAAAATTGCATTCTCAACTTGAAGCCCTAACAAAACATGTTTCTTCATCATAGGTTCATAAAGAAAGGACTTGAAAAACCTTCCTTTGAAACAATAACAATATTGATCTTTCCCTCGCATGGGGGCATGTTCTTCCTTTCGAATTCCTTGATGAAGTGAACATATTTCAAAAGGATCCCTTGATGATGGATCACTTTGAGAAAAAAAATACCTACCTTCAAACTGTGCATCCCTAGAATGGACCTCTTCTTCAAAACGGGTCCCCTAGGGACCCCTTTGAAAGTCTTTCAAATTGTCAACGGTTTGTGCAATTTTTTGCTTACTTGCCTAGATGGCTGCTTCCTATGGAGTCCACTTTTCTAGGCTTCCTGCATGAGAGAGAACTTGGGGGATACCTCCTTGTACAACTGAGATCTTGTAAGTTTCTTTCTTTTACCTTCCTCCATGTGAGAGATATTGGGGGTGGCTCCCCTGTAGGTATGTAGGCCTGTAGGTCACTTTCTTTGGTTTCCTCCATGCGATACATCTTGGGGGTTACCTTCCCTACAAGTCTTCAGGTCTATAAGGTGCTTCCTTGGGTATTCTTCATGCAAGAGATCTTGGAGAATGCCTTCGCTATAGGTCTACAGGTCTGTAGGGAACTTTCCTCACTTCCTCCATGTGAGAGATCTTGGGGGATGCTTCTTAGGTATCCTCCATGTGAGAGTTGTTGGGGTACACCTTCCTTGTAGGGGTGTGGTCCTGTGAGGTTCTTACTTCACGGGGCTTCCTTCATGTGAGAGATCTGTTTCCTCCTTGTAGGTTTGCGGTTCTGGAAGATGCTTTCTTTCTTCAAATTCGTAGTTCTGAGAAGCTATGGAGTCCTTTGCTAGTCATGTACCTTCAGGTTCATAAGATCATGGTCTTCTTCCTCAATGGTTTAGGTATACATTCCTAAGCTTACTCCTTCCTTGATCTACTTTACCAAAGCTCTAATGAGTACTCGTGCTTGCTAAAGTGGGGGAAAAATGTATAAGAGTGAATTTGCACCCCTTATGCAAACTCCCCCTTTTTCCTTTTTCCACCTTAGAAAACCAAGTTTGGAGGCTTAATTACACCTAAGCCTACTACTTTCATTCCACTTGACTCTTTTTTTAAGTGTTGGTGGGGGAATTTCTATCAAGGATGCCCACGTGACATGTAGATGTCAATGGGGCTTACGTCCCTAGCAGATTCCTCTGGTTGAACCTACATAGGTGTTAAACTTCTCATTGGTGGTCAAGTTGTAATGCCCTCTTCAACTAACCAACCCAAATATGGTCATTTTCTTCATCTCCTCTTCAAATTCTCTCCTTCTACATGCTTCACAACTTCTTCCAAGCATTCAAACCAACTTCTCCACACTCTTCTAGCATTCTCAAGCATTCTAGAATGACTCTTGCACTCCATTGCAGCAACAACTTCACTCCATCACTTTAGTAGAGGCTCAAGTACTCTCAATCTCTCCACCATCATCCTTGAGTGGTTTTGGTGGAGGTTGTAAGCTTCTCATTTCTCTCCTCTATTACTTGGTAGAGTAAGTGCATTTACTATTTTGTAGTGCTCTAGTGTTCTTCATTACATTATTCTCTTTATCTCGCTTTCTTGGTTGTCTATGGAGGTGGAAACACCTAAATGGGGTTCTAACTGAGGCAAGCCCCTATACAACCACCCAAAAATTTTCTCCTCTGTGTGTGTAGGTGAACATGCTTTTCGAGGAGCTAGTTGGAAAATGAGTTTCTTCGTGAGATCCTTCTTGCCACCCTAACTCTTGAATTTTTGCTTTACCACACTATAAAGTATTTTGTTTACTTAATCACATTATTTTGGCCCTTTATTAGTAGTTAGCTAGGCCATTAGCTTGTTTTATTAGGTTTGAACTTGTCTCTTTAGTTGTCTATTCATGTAGATGCCAGTGCACTTTATAGACACCAACACATCGCTTTGTTGTCCCAGAACCATGCTTTCATCCTTGGATAGGGAGCTTCCTGAGGCATAGTGTTGAACCCAAAAACTAGCTTGCCTAGCCCCATCTTGCATTTCAGTTCTATAGGGTGATTGAAGGACTTCATAGTCCTCATCATTCTTGTCCCATATTCCCCAATATCTTGTTAAGCTCAGGAAAGTTAGGGTAGCCTTCCGCTCTTGGCCCTCTATGACTTGGGGCCTTGAATGTGGTTGGTCACCCTCTCTTATAGTGCCAAGTTTAGTTTCAAGTGCATTGTCTTGAACTCAAGCACACTAAGTCTTCTAGACATCCTAACTAGTTGGATAGACTCACTAGGCTTACTCTCAAATTGAATTTGCAAAAAATAAATCTCAAACCCACACAATACTAACCAACCTAAATTGCAATTGCAAGCAATTAAACTCTTATCAACCCAAGAAATTAAAAATTACAAGCCAACTCATGCATAATTTAGAACAGAGTAGGTATGCATACCCACTTACTCAAGAAAACAACCTCATTGCCTCTATAATTACTTGCTTCAGACCCACATGTTCCTTCTCTTGAAATTACTCAGTATGGAGATAAAACTATAGGAAATCCTCATTAAATAGAGCAACTAGAGCATGTAGCCATTAATGATCAAGAAAGGCTCATGTGAGCAAGCTGACAATCAACCACTCAACTTTGAATCCTAACCATCAATCATTTTTTATTTAAATTATAATCAAGGATGCTCCTCAAGCATCACCACTTGGATTTTCATCCATATATGGAAATAGAAATGACAGTCTGAAAAACCTCCACATAGTTATCCACATATTTACCATATCATTTACATTCCATCGCTTGTCATAGTAGTGCCCTTATAACACCAAACTTTGGAAACAAGCAACAATACCCCATCAAAGGGAATATTCCTTGGTATACCCCTTATCACTTGTCACAGAAAGGTGACAAGACCACATAAGTGTTCCAGCAAGGAGAAATTTTTGATGATGCCATAATACGTTCACAAGCTATCACTCATTGATGTAATCGATCTGGAGCTAAGGGTGCTTTCAGTGATGAGTAAACCCAACGAAAACACAAAATTCAGACATGTGGCCCAAATACACCTCTCCCCTTCATTCACTCCCATTGCTCATCACAGTAACTAAGAAGAACCTTGAAACACTTTAGTGATGATGTGGTACAAAGAAAAGATGACATCCATCATGCATCACTATAATGGGACCACAAGGAAAAAATACTTTAGTGATAGGTGATACAAGAGGAACTCAATATCATAACACTCATCATAGAAAAGAACCTAGTGAGAAGAATCACTTTGGTATTGAGTGATGACACAAGTGATTAGGAACAAGCATGCGTCTCAAGTTGTTCTTAACAAAGGGGACTACCTAATAAATGCATGATAGGGCCTCGATAGGCTCATAACAATTTATTGCAAATGATGTAAAGGCCAAAAAGGGCCAATAAGTCAACCTTATAAATAATGAAAATTTTGAGGACCTAGGCACACATAAAAGTTTCAACGATGGGAAACATGAACTCCTAACCATATGGGGCTAGTAACTCAATGAATATTAAAGTCTTAGGTTGTTTTCAACATGACCGAGAATAGGCCAAGCAAGTCAATGAAAAATTATCTCATCTCAAAGGCTGACAAACGTAAGGGTTTTCAAGAAGGCCCCAATAATGCAAAACCCCAAAGCTATGACAATGAATGAAACCATAAAACCAGAGACATGGGATTTACCAAATTCTACAAAATTTTGAGATGGAACATAAAGAATTTTAGGGTTTCCATCATTGGCTCCTATTGGGGACATCTATTCCTTTAAAATAGAGTGATATCCAGGAAACTTAGGTTGGAGCAAACCAATGGCAGAGAACCAAAATTAGGACCTTCTTGGACAGGGCAACAAATGACTAGACCAAATTAAACCAACATATATACAAATACACACGACTATACAATGTGTTTCCCATACCAAATTTTCTCATAATCCCCTTCTAATGTGCAATATTTTAGTTGCATTTTGTAATTCAATAGGCTTCAGCTTCAATTGGTGGCCCCAGGCCCCCAAAAACTTAGAACCATTCCTTACCTCTATCAAAACCCTATTCTTTGATATTTATAGCTAGTTGTACCTAAAAAGTACTACAATTAATTTCCCAACAACCAGCCCTACTATGGTCACTACAACTAACCATAATTTCCCTATCCATAAATTTACCCTTTTCATCACTAACCTTGCCCAACTGAGGACTATAATTAGACATTAACTAAAATTTGCAATCAATCTGGTATCTTACCTTGTTTACTTCACAATTGCTTTCGACCAAAATTTCCTCTAGCTAGACTAGAAATTGAAAACTTTCATAGTCCACTTGATCATTCACACCATAAGGATTGACATCAATTTTAGTTTACACATCAAACTAAAAAATTTCATAGACACTTTGTTCAAGATCCTCAACCAATAACACATGTTTTGACCCATTGAAATTGCATTGTAATTCAATTTTTGATAACTGAGGGTTGCTAGAAAGTTCATATAAAACCTTGGAGTCATCCTTTGGTATCTATCTCATGCTAGATAAAATTTTATATTTTGTGATGAATGAGGAATGTTCATACACAGACATATCCTCAAACTAGTGTTCACATCCATTTGAGCATTGTAAACCTTCCATACTACCATATGCTCCACTACTTAAGGAAATTGACTCACCAGAACCAATGGTTCCTCTACTTTTATTCATATCAAGATCATTACCACAAATACTATTGTCAATTATATCCCACGTATCAAAGCATATCTCCATTTCAGGCTCAATAACATGTATTCCAGTTTATCCTTCAAGTAATCATTTAACTCAAAGAAAAATATTTTAAAAGAAGGCACAAATAACTCAAGATTAACAGATTTAGTAACAAAGCGCTCATTTTTATCATCAATTGATATGTATGATAAATAAAATGTGAAGGGTTCCTTACAATTTGAATGGTGTTTATTATCAACTAAATAAGGTTCCTCATCCTTTTCCTCATCAATACATTCCTTGTCAAAAATAATCATGTCCATCTCTGCTACAAAACTCGTATATTCCACCTCTGCTTCATACAAATAGTTTGGAGCAACTAGAACATGATCTTGTTGGTTAACACCACAACTTTCATCATTTTCAACATTGTTCTTAAGCTCAAGATATTGAACACATACATTCTTGTCTTCAAACTCATTATCATTCATAAGACTAGTACATTATATCCCTGATAGAATTGGATTGCACTCTAGGTATCCATCACATGGAATTTTTTTATTCACTTTTAAGGGAAAAATTTATGGGGTGCTGTCATAATAGTGGTTTACAATTCCTGAGAGGAACAAATTTTAGCTGAAATCACATATTTTTAGAAAATATAATGATTTAAGCCTTAAAAAGTTCCATTTTAAGGATTCTAATTGAAGAGGGTTTGATCAAATCACCTTAGATCAAATCCCCTTGGATAGAACCTTGCTAGTTTTAAACCATACCTATAAATGCGTCTCCTTTACACCCATCAAAATGCTGATAAAAAATCACTTTTGATTTATATTTTGGGGGATCAAATGAATTCATTTAAAATTTATTTGAAATGATTATGGTATTCCTCAGAACAAGCTATCCAATGAATATAATTTTAATATGTTTTGGTTTTGTTATGTATTTGTTTTTAAGTTTTATTAAAATAGGTTTTTCATCGAAAATGAATTTCTTTGTTCTTCACATGTGGAAAAATAGAAGATTATCAAAAAATAAATTGAAAAATATGAGTGCACCAGATATTGAAGTCCTTGATCCAACAAAAAAATTAAAAAAATTGACATATACAAAAAAGTTACGTGTTATACGCGTTGTGTCCGAATTGTAATTCATTTGACTTTGAAACTTGATTAAGGAAAAAATATTCAATAAAAAACTATCTAACCAAGTGGAAGCACTAGATATCAGAGTTACAAATCTAAATTTGAAATAATTATAATTTTATCCTTCATGGAAAAAAATTTATGCATTATACGGTGTGCGTCACTTTTTAAAAATGTTGTTTTCTGAAAAAAATCTATTTTCGTGGGAGATGCAAAAAGAAGTGCAATTTGATTCCAAAAATTTTGAAAAAAATATTTTTAGAATCTATAGACAAAATTTGATGAGACTTTAGTTTGCACCATCTTCAAATTCCTAACAGTTTAGCCGCTATAGGTGCCCGAATGTGAAGATTTAGTTAAAAATAATAATTTCAGTGTCCAGTTTGGCCAAAAATTGTAAACCACTATTATGGGGTCACCCTATGAGAATTAGTATTATTTCATCCCTCATGCAAGGGAAATGTCTCCAGATCATCATCATAGAGAGATTTATATTCCTCAAAAAAGTAATCAAAGACATCATTTTCCCCTTGATCATTATTGCAAGGGAATTCATCATCACTCAGGCTATGCTTAGAGTCTTCAGAATGAATACTCGAACCCTCATTCTCAATTCCTTAACCATTGATGTGTGGTGAGACCACAAAAATTCTTGCAAATATATCTTCTTCCTTTTCACCCATAGATTGATTTTCACATAGGCTGATTTTGAACTAGTTATAATCACTTTCTTCACCCATATCATGAGATAGATGTCTATTCTCTGAGACACCCTTCTTACTTACTTTCACTATCTTATGATCTGCAATAGGACAACCACTATTGAAATTTTGGGTTCACACACTTTGTGCATAATATCACTTAGCTTCCTCAACAATTCTTATCCAATCAATCATTTGATCAAAATCCTGAGGCTTCAATTCTTGTGGAAAAGTAATTAGTCCTAGATCAAAGATTCCAAAAAATAAGTCAATGCATACTAAATCCTTAGGTCTGTAATTCTTAGATATTTCCAACAAGGAATCCAAAAACCTTGCAAATAGGTCATATGGTGATTCTCCTTTATATCTCTTCATATTCTTCATAGTAGATAGTCTTTAAATAAAAGACATTTGATTAGCATTTCTTAAGCTTTGTTGATGTTCAATTTTCAATTCAACATTAGTTGCACTAGGTGATGGTGAACAAACTAGGACAATAGAAGCACCATTATCTTGACAATCATTTCTACTATCTTATCCACTTGCAAGAGGGGTGCTAAAATAGCCTACACTCTTAGCCATATACCCTTTCATCATTGAATATCTCAAATTGTTTTTCAATGTCCATGACAATTTGATATGCATGATGCAATGGTTTTGTGTTCCTTATCTCTCATCAAATAACTTATTTCTTCATCAAATGCACCCAAATACACCATCAAACTCTTTGCATCATCTGGTCTCATATTTTCAGGAATATCTCTTATTGTTTTTGCAAATCTGAGGTTGAAAGCATGGACTTATTCATTTTCATCATTTTAAATTTCCATGTGTTTTTTCCTTACTAAACGTAGATTAATCCTTTCACCAAACTATTCTATAAATGATACCATAAAATCATCCCATGAAGAAATGGAACACAATGGAAAACATGAAAACCAATCTCTAGCATCTTCCTTTAAATATTGAACAAACAATTTCATGACATCATCTTCATGACTTATCTTGTAGTATCCCATCAAATCCATAAATGTATACAAATTTCTATGAGTTGATTTAGAACTTTTCCCTATAAATTTTAGAAAATGTTCCCTAACATCATTAGAAACAAATTTTTGGAAACCCTGAACGCCATCAAAATTTAATGGTCTATACCTCCCAATAGAAAATTTTCTTTGATGGCATGACAAATGTTGCACAGTTTGCATGTTTCCACTTGACATTCCATAGGGAAATACATAGGAATAATACATCTTGTATCCCTTTACAAAACCTCAAGTATCAACTTCATAGTTGATCATTTATTGCCTTACTCCTTGATTTAATCATGACCTTAAAGAGCACAACTCAAATACATCTATGCTTTTAGATCTTTCTAATGGGAAGATTTTAATAATGGTCATACTTATTACTCATAATATAGAAACTTCAAACTATATCTCAGAAGTATGAAAATTAATCAATACCATTCCCTTTATTCGTGCTCAATTCACATAATAAGGAAACCAAATTTTCTCCAAATCACTCAACATGCTTTTTACACAAGTTTATTGCTTCTTGAAAACCAAAATAGGGGAAATACCTAGATATGTTTTAGCTGCTTTGAATGATGCTTTTGACTAGAAAACTTTGCAGATATGAAGTCGTCATCATGATTTCATTAGGTTCTTTGCATAGTGTTTCCACCTCCTTCTATAGAGGAATAAAATTTGACAAGATGAAGTCTCTTTCAAGGGTTGATTTCACTTTGAATCTTCTCCAGAATATGAATCTCATGCAAATCCTTTATGTTCTCTGCAACACAACCCTTTCCATATTTAAAATACTCACAATTTGAACCAGATGTTCAGATTTAGTAAATTATTTTACTCTCTCAAGATAATACTAGAGTCCTTTGAAATTTTTTCTCTAGCTTCCCATCAGGTTCATAATCATGTGATCCCAAGTCCTCATCATCTCTTCTCAACAATTTTCATTCTACTTACTAGATATTCTCAAATAATACACAGTGGTGCATAGATCTCAGAGTCAACACCCACATTTAGTGAGAAACTATGAAAATATTCATAGAATTATGGTAGATCTTAACATATTTCATAATTTTCAAAGGAAACACAACACATTCTTGCAAAATTTCTAAGGATTGACTCACTGATATCATAGGTAGACTTGAAATATGAATATGTACTAGCAAAAAAATTGACTCTTTGATAGGACAGTCTGCAACCCAATTTCTAAGTGCATTTCCCAATAAAGTCGCCAATCTATTGATTTTTTTTTAGAACCAAAATTAATCTCACCATTTACCTATGATTTTTTCATAATCCAATGATAAGTATAGGTAAGGATTAGGCAACAAATAGGTACTAGCTTTCTAAGCTAGACCTCTACTCTTCGAGATTTGTGAAACCCTGGAATGTGATTCTAATAATGTTTACATGATATTCTTGTGCCATTTGTATCATAAACATTGCAGCACATAGATAATCCTCATATAATGGATCAACGAGGATAACATATCAAATGAGTTGGCAACTTCTTAACAACAATTCATATTCAAAGCTTGAGAATGGTAAAAAATTAACATAATAGTAACCTATTTTAGAGAATTTTATGTAATAAATGGCTTAATCAATGAAATGCAACATGATCACCTCACTTAGATCAGTGCATCATCCTTGGAATGGAGTCAATTCTAACATTTACATGATTTCATAGAAATTTCACATGTGATTTTATTTAAAGCCTTGACGATACTACATTACAATAGTTCAACATTATATCCCAACCACCACTTCTTACTAACATCCTAATACATGATTTAACATAAACCTATAGCTACATTCAAGCATTTACATCAACTCTTTGAACTAATAAGCAAGAATAAAACAATACACCCATCGGAAAACAATAGAGACAAGTAAGATAACCCTTGATTATATGACTTATAGTTTATAAAACTAGTACATAGGAGAGAAAATAGTGCAAAAATTGCAATATTATGTTCTATATTGTTTGTATTACCATTAGGACTACATGTGCATATTAGCAGACACAAATCTAAGACTTAACACTAAAATGTTCAGTATACTATTTACAATCCTCAATGTGATCAATTCTAGAACAACCCACCTCTCTATAAGTGGCCCTGAATTCCCATTTATATAATATGGGAGCAACAAGCTTTAGGCCAAATTACCATTCCAGACACATTTAAATTTGACACTTAATTTCATTTCAATTTCAAATATTCCCTAGATGGTTACATTTTGTCATTGTGAAATGGGGGGAAAGCAAAAGACAAAATTCCATATCATCCATTTAAGAGGATCAACCATCCTTCCAAAAAGGTGTCTTTCCTTGTTGCATCAACTCTAAAATCCCTCGTCCACATTGATTAGAGAAGATTCTCTATCAACACCTAAGGAAAGAAAATATATATTAACTATAAAAGACATATATACCAATGAAGGAACAGTGTACAACACCTCTCCTTCACACCAACTAGAAAAGTTTCCAAGTCAGCACCAAAGACAAAAAAATATATGCTCATTGAAAGGTACGAATCCACTATTGTGGTGGAGTTGTCATAAAATACAAAAACAGAACAGAGGTGCTACTCTAATTCTTCAGAATCAGAGTATGCATGCCTGCTCTGTGATCTTGCTAAAATTGGAGAAGCTACTATCCCTCCATCATCACAATCTTCTCATGCCACTAGAGAAAGAAGGTAATGGCTATATTTTGGTTCAACATCTCCTTCATCGCTCAAAGGACCAACTAAATCCTCCACAAGAGAGTTGTTTCTCCCCATATAAGAATCAAAATCCTTGTGGTACTTATTCTTCTTCTTCCTACAAGACTCAAAAATTTTTCTGCTAGAGTCACCCTGGTCATGACCAACAATTCTACTCCTCAAGTGGTAATTTCTCCTAACATCACCCTTCTTAGTTTTAATATGTGCACTCCTCCTTCCCTTTGGTGTTGTAGGAGCTCCTGATGTGCCAAGTTCAGTTTCAAGTGCATTTTCTTGGGACTCAAGCACACTAAGTCTCCTAAACCTCCTAACTGGCTAGATAGAATCACTAGGCTTACTCATTCTTATAGGACACAAAAAAAGAACTAGAAAACCTTCACTTGCAGAAAAAACCCATCAGCCAATACTCTCAAATTGAATTTATAGAAAAGAACTCTCAAACCCAAACAATACTAACTAGCCCAGATTGCAATTACAAGTAATTAAACTCTTTTCACCCGAGGAAAATAAAACTCACAAGATAACTCATGCACAATTTAGAACATAGCAAGTATGCATATCCAATTACCTGGGAAAACTACCTCATTGCCTCTACAATTACTTGCTCTAGATTCACATGTTCTTTCTCTGCCTCCAAAGAAAATACTTGACTCTTCAAAAATTGAAAATTGTGAGATAAAAGTGTAGAAAATCCTCATTAAATAGATCCACTGGAGCATGTAGCCATTAATGATCAACAAAGGCTCGCGCAAGAATGCTGAAAATTAGTTGCTCAATTTTAAATCTTGGTCTTCAATCATTTTTTATTTAAAACATAATCAAGGATGCTCCTCAAGCATCAACACTTGCCTTTTCATCCATACTTGGAAACAATGATGACACCCTAAAAAATCACCACGTAGTTATCCACATATTTACCATATCATTTACATTTTATGGCTTGTCATAGTAGTGCCCTTATACCACTTCTCAACTTCAATGATAAGTAACAATACCCCATTGGAGGGAATATTCCTTGGTATACCCTTTATCACTTGTCATAGAAAGGTAACAAGAGTACATAAGTGTTTCAGTGAGGAGAGATTTCTGATGATGCCATAATATGTTCATGGCCCATTGCTCATCACTATAACCAATTTGGAGCTGAGGGTGCTTTTAGTGATGAGTAAATCCAACACCAACACGAAATTCAGACACATGGCCTAAATACACTACTCTCCTTCATTCACTCCCATCAGTCATCACAGTAACTAAGAAGAACCTTGAAACACTTCGGTGATGGTGTGGTACAAAGAAATGATGATGTACATCATGCATTGTTGTAATGGGACCATAAGGAAAAAATAATTCAGCAACAAGTGATACAAGAGGAACCTGAGAGCACATTACTCATTGCAGAAAAGAACTCGGTGACAATAATCACTTTGGAGATGAGCGATGACACAAGTGATTGGGAATAAGCATGTGGGCCAAGTTGTTCTTAACAAAGGGGACTACCTAGAAAATGCATGATAGGACCTCGATAGACTCATAACAATTTATTGCAAAGGATGTAAAGGCCAAACAAAGCCAATAATTTTTTTTTTAAAAACAAACTACCAATCTTTTCTTTTTTTTTAATTAAGGGGTAAACGCTTTTGACCAGAGCTATGAACCGGAATACAACCATTCAACAATACCATCCCAATGGGGTGTGAACCTTGGTGGCAAGAACAACAGTGCCACCTATAAAACATCACACCATGCCAATACCGGCAAACAAAGCCAATAATTCAACCTTATAAAAAAAAGAAAATTTTGAGGACCTAGGTAGGTGGAAAAGTTTTAGCAATGGGTAGCATGAACTCCAAACCATATGGGGCTGATTACTCAATGAATATTAATGAATTAGGTCATTTTCAACATGACTAGAAACACGCCAAGCAAGTCAATTCCAAATTATATCATCTCAAAGGGTGAAAAACGCAAGGGTTTTCAAGAGGGCTCCAATAATACAAAACCCTAAAGCTATGATAAGGAATGAAACCATAAGCCTAGAGACATGTGATTTACCAAATTCTACAAAATTTTGAGATGGAACACAAAGCATTTTAGATGTTCCATCAGGAAATGAACCTTTGTATTTAGTTTTGGTATTCTCTATATTGTGAGCTAATCCTCATAGTGTTTTTTCCCTTATTGGGTTTTCCACATAAATCTGGTGTTGCTATGTGTGTATGGCTTTTTCTTCTTTCAGTTTCTACATTTGCACTTAATGATTAAAAATATTAGTAGAGTAAAGGATTTTTGAATGGTAATTGAATTAATATATGGTGAATGTTATAAAGGGAAAATTTTCTACAAACCCCCCCTCTCACTTATCTTGTTCAACAATTGTTATAAGAGCTTGGTTCCTTGGAGAAGAGCTTAACTACTTAAGGAAGGCCCAGGATGGTGAGAAAGATCATTATTGAGTGTCATAGGTTTCATGGGACTAACTATGGCCTCTTGAGAATAAAGATAGAAGGATATTTGGAATACTATGGATATGATGTTGAGAACACTTATAAGACTACATATACTACTCTTGCTAATAGTCTAAGTATGGCTGATGAAATCAAGGTACATGAAACAAATAATAAGGTGACATTCACTCTAAAGAATATTCTTTCACAGTTTGAGTTAATCAAAGTTACAAATCTGAAGAATGCTAACAAGTTATGAAATGCATTATAAATAACTCATGCTAGAAATGAAAAGATCAAAGAAGTGAAGTTACAGAATTTGGAAGTAGAATTTGAAATCCTACATATGTCTGAAGATGAGAACATTAAATCCTATGTAAAGAGAGTGGATGAGTTGGTAGGTGAAATGTGAGGACTTGGTGCAGCTATGGATGAATTGGGGATAGTGAAATAGATTCCCAAAACTCTCCCTAATGCATGTAGTGAAAAGGTATCTGCTATTGAGGAATATGTGGATTACAAGACTTATACTAAAGATAAGTTGTTGGGTACTCTAACATCTTATGAAATGAGAAAACCAAATTTAAGAAATGGATCAAAATTAGAAATTTATTTTAAGGCTACATGTAGTGAAGATCTACATGAAGATAACCTCGATGAAGTGTAAGTTAACTTTGTAAGAAGGATGAGAAAGGGCTTTGGTAAGTATGAAGGTAAGTTACCTTTTAAATGCTTTAGTTTTGGAGGAATTAGTCACTATGCTTCAAGATGTCTAGAAAGAGCTAAGAAGAATAAACAACATAGATTAAACAAAGAAAACAAAGGTAAGAAGATCAACAAATCATATTATGTGAATGAAGATGCTGGTATTTTTTATGAAGAATTTGACTATGGAGATTTTTATGACAATGAATGCATGTTCTTGGCTATAAAAGATGAATCTAATTTTGTTAATACTAAAAGATAGGTGAAGGAAAATGCTCCAGAAAAGAGTGATGGTATGGTGATTTTTTCTCTTCATGCTAAAGAAGAAAAGAACTATTAGGTTGCTGACATTGGCTATTCACATCACATGACTGGTGATAAGAGTAATTTTTTTAAACTTGAAAATTATTATGGTGGATTAGTTAAATTCAAAGATGGTATTAGTGCTAAGATTTGTAGAATAGGTTCAGTTAGTTTTGATGGAAAGCATAATACTGATGATTTCTACTATGCTAATGGTTTAAAGAATTACCTTTTAAGTGTTGGATAGATGTGTAGTAAAGGATATAATCTTGTATTTAAGGATGAAAGATGTGAAATTAGGAAAGGATTTAGAACAATGATTACTGCTGGTAAAAATTTAGAAGGAAACATTTATAAACCTAAGGGTGTAGGTGGACATTGCTTCATGAATCATATTAATGATAGTTGGTTATGGCATTGGACGATGTGTCATATGAATTTTGATAACTTGGCAAGAATCAGTGTTGTGCAAGCTATAAGAAATCTACCAAGGATTACAAAGCCTATTAATGCTATTTGCAAGAATTGTCAATTTGGAAAGCAAGATAGAAACAACTTCAAGTCAAAGGAACAATCTACTATCGAACTATTGGATTTGATTCACACAGATATTTGTGGTCCTACAAGAGTGAGAAGTCTAAAAGGTGACAAGTATTTAATTCTTTTGATTGATTATTACTCTAGATACACATGGGTTACTTTTCTTAGAGATAAATTTGATGCATTAGAAAGATTCAAGGCATTTAAGGCTATGGTTGAAAATGAATAAAAATTGAAAATAATTTTTTTTAGGTCTGATAGAGGTGGTGAATTTACTTTGAATGATTTTAACATGTTTTGTGAAGTTAATAGAATAAAAGACAATTATCTACTCCGAGAACTCCTCAGTAGAATGGAGTTGTTGAAAGGAAAAACAAAACAATTTAGGAAGCTACTAGATTAACGATTACTAAGGTAGGTCTATCGGAAGATTATTAGAGAGAAGTTATTCATATTGTTGTTTATGTGTTTAATCAAGTGCAAGCAAAGGCTAATAGTACAAAGAACCCTTATTAGCTATGATGTGGAAGAATTCATATGGTCAAGTATTTTAAGGTATTTGGAAGTGAATGCTATTTCAAAAGAGATGAAAATTTAGGAAAGTTTTAAGCTAGATGTGATGAAGGTATCTCTTTGGATACTCTACTAGAAGAAAAGCTTACATATGTTTCAATAAAAGGCTAAAAAATATTGTAGAAATAAAAAATATCAAGGTGGATGAAACTATGAAGAAATCAATTGAAGTTGATGGATATGTATGAGATGAACCTAATTGAATAGAAGTTGAAGAAATTGTTGAAGAACAAGAGAAGTAGAATGAGGAAAACTAAGCTCAGGTGGTGTCCCAAAGGACACCTAAATATGTACAAAAGAATCATTCAAGAGATTAAATCATTGGAGACAAGAGGAAAGGAGTTTGGAAAAGAAGCAGAGCTACTGCTACAAGTGAGATAAATCTATGTGTACTTTCTGAAGTGGAACTAGAGAAAATGAGTGAAGCATATAATGATAAAAATTGGATGAAATTTATGGAAGAAGAACTTATGTAGATTGAGAAGAATTAAAAAAAACTCAAGAATCAGTCCCTAGGCCAACAGAAAAAAACATAATTGGATCAAAATGGGTATTCAGAAACTAATTGAATGAGAATGGAGAAGTGGTAAAAAATAAAGCAAGAATTATTTGTAAGGACTAATCACAAGTAGAAGGTATAGATTTTCATGAAAAAATTTCTTTGGTGGCTAGGATGGAAGCTATTAGATTTTTTTTAGCATTTTCTACTCATAAAAAATTTAAGATTTATCAGATCGATGTTAAGACTACATTTTTGAATGGTGAGTTGGAAGAAGTGTACATAGAACAACCAGAAGGATTTCAGTTCTTAGATTAACCAGATATGGTCTACAAATTGAAAATAGATTTATATGGATTAAAGCAAGATCCTACAACTTGGTATGCAAGGTTGGATAGATATTTGATTTAGTAAGGCTTCAATAAAGGCACGAAAGATAGTAATTTATACTTCAAAATTTAAAATGATAAGATCTTGATTGTAGTTGTATATGTTGATGACATTGTCTTTGGAGGAAATGAAACAATGTGCAAGATGTTTTTTGAAGAAATGCAAAAAGAGTTTGAGATCTGTCTATGTTTGGTGAGATGAATTTCTTTCTTGGGATACAAATTAATCAAATAGAAAGAGGGGTTTTTGTTTCAGAGTCAAAATATGTAAAAGAGATGTTGAAGAAGTTCGGGATGGATGGTTGCAAGCCAGTATGTACTCCCATGGTAACTAGTTGTAAATTGAGTAAAGATTTTTGATTCACCTAAGGCTGATAACAGGAAATAAAAATCTATGATTGGAGGAATTTTGTATTTAACTACTACTTAGGCTGGATATCATGCTTGTAGTTTATTTTGTGGCTAGATTTCAAGAAGATCCTAAAGAAACACATGTTGCTACTATTAAGAGGATATTTAGATATTTGAATGCACTCTAGATTATGGCTTGTGGTATCCTATGGATACTAACTTTACACTTAGCTTATACAGATGTAGATTGGGTGGGTTGTGTTGATGAAAAAAAAGTACAAGTGGTGGTGCATTATTTCTTGGTTGCAGATCAGTGTCATGGTTGAGTAAAAAACAAGATTCAATTTCTTTATCTACATACATTACTTTGATATCAAAGTAATGTATGTTGATCCTAATTCTATCTTCTATGATAATTACAAGTGTAATTAACATTTCAAAGAATCCAATGATGCACTCAAGGACAAAGCATATATCAATTAAGTATCACTTTTTGAGAGAGAAGGTTATGGGGAATGAAGTAAAGGTTGAGTATGTACCAAAGATGGATCAGATTGTTGATATATTTATGAATGCTCTTCCTAAAGATACTTTTGAGTATCTCCGATAGAAGTTAGGGTTTATTGATGCTATGTTCTTGAACTAGATGCATATGGAGATGCATCAGTCTGGTGGGTCTATGGATCTATCTTTCTTTTGGACTGATGTTTGGTGCCTACCTCTTAGGGGGAGTAGGTAGTATCTTGTGTTTTCATTGAAAGAATATTTAGTACTGGTAATGGTTATGTCAAAGGGGAAATTAGTGAAAATATATTTTTCCTTTTCTATTAATGTCAAAGGGGGAGAAGAGTATCATGTGAAAATGTTGAGAAGAGTATTTACTAAGAGGGAGAAATTTGTTGGAAGTTGAAGGTTACATCAGGGTATGTGCAAGATCATGATGGGACAAAAAGTGGCGATATGATGGGTATGTGCAGGGCATGTGGCCGATGAATTTTTTTTTACCCAAAATTGATGAAACAAAAAGGGTTTTTAAAGGATATTCTCAGCTTTCCACCAATAAAAATTATGCTTTACTTTGAATTTAATAAATAATTATTATTCATTTTCTATTTGAATTACAACTAAAGCCTTGATTGATAGGCTGATTGAAAAACATCTATAACTTTCAAACCGTATCACATTTTTTGAATCTGAAACATGCATCACATTCTATGCTTCACATACTATAGGATTTTAAAAAAAATGAATTTCATGAAGTTTTGACCAAGTTAAGGTGGTAAGACATACAAATTATTATATTTTTTAAAAGTTGTAATAAAAAATTCATAATTAATTATTTACTTGGAAAAAAATTACAAAAAAATGCATCACATTGGGAAATGAGTCCTCTAAATTTATCTAAAATAATATAAAAAAATATTATCATTTTATTATAGTTAGGGTGGTCAAATAGACACTTCTTATTTTTCCCTGAAATTTAAGTACTATTGCATTGAAATTTTAAATTTTCACCAAATAGATTTTTAAAAAAATAAATAAACCTAGTAGTTTAGAAACTACATTCAATTTGCTATAGATTATATTCTTACATATTTTTGAAATAATATAGATAACTTATTCAAATTTTTACATCAAGTTTCCTAACTCTTATTTTATTGAATTTTTCGCCACTTAAGGGCCTGTTTCTTCCATGATGATCCTGCACATACTGATCAAATGGTTGTCATTAATGTTATTATGTTGTCATTGATGTCGAAACAGTACTTAATGTATGAGTCATCTACTCGAATTTATTTCCCATCAAAGATAAATGTTATATGTGGTTCGGTGTGTTGATTTTTAGGTTTGGTTCCTACTGTGAGAAAAATTACGATTCAAATATTTGAATATCTTGGTCAACTTAGCATGTGCAATATTTTATGTGGATAAATTATGTCCTATGGATGTTTTGGTTGACATAAGAAATGTGTTAACCTTATACAAGGTCGAACTAATTGATAATTAAGATATACATATATATGTCTGTCTCTCTGGAAAGAAAATGTGTAGAGAAAAATAGAGATAGAAAAAGTGTGTGATAGAAAGGAAGTGGAAGTGTGAGTACAACAGATCAGAATAAGTGAAGCAGGCGAAGAAAATAAATGTGTGATAAAAATATAGTACTATCTTTATAGAGGTTCATATGGAACTAAATTTAGCACATGGAAGGTGTAATTCTTCAGTTCACTTTTGGAAGTAAGCCATCTTTTGTATCTCTAGGTTGTAGCCTTGTGGATAGTGAGTCCTTATATTGGGTAGTGAGCCTTAATTCAGGCAGTGAGCCTTATGTAATTAGTTTTGATATTCTATATAGTGTGATTTAATCCTCACCATGGTTTTTCCCCTATTGGGTTTTCCACATAAATCTAGTGTTACTGTGTATATGTGATGACTTTTAGTTTTTACACTCATTGATTGATCAATTATGTAGTATTAGGATTTAGTTCTGGTAAATGGTTAAGGTGTTTCATTTGGTGACAACTGATTCACCCCCCTCTCAGTTTCCATGTTCAACAAAAGTAAAATCATGAGAAAGTGTGTTTAGAGCTATTGTGTTTTCTTTGATGGTTTTTTACATCATGTGTTGCCATCAATGAAAACGGGGGAGATTGTTGCAAGTATGAAGATGTTGACCCAAGAATGAAGGTTTTGTCATTGATGTCAATTGTTTAACTAGTTATCAACTCATTTTTGTTGTCATTAATCTCATGGATGCAAGTTATTTGTTGTATATGTCGAGGATATTAAGAAAATTGTAATGAAGAAAGGTTGCAGGTATTCATTCTTTTCTTTGAGTTTTTCTATGTGATTTTTTCACATTTTCAGGTATGTGCAGGATCATCATGGGCCAAAAAGTGCCGATATGTAAGTGATATGATGGCCCATGTGGCTGAAAACCCTTTTTTTACCCAAAATTGATGAAATGAAAAGGGTTTTTAAAGGATATTCTCAGCTTTCTACCAATATAAATTATTCTTTACTTTGAATTTAATAAATAATTATTATTCATTTTCTATTTGAATTACGACTAAAGTCCTGATTGATAGGCTGATTTAAAAAATCTATCGCTTTCAAATGGTATCACATTTTTTGAATCCAAAACATGCATCACATTCTATGCTTTGCATACTATGGGATTAAAAATAAAAAATGAATTTCATGAAGTTTTGACCAAGTTAAGGTGGTCAGACATATGAGTTTTATATTTTTAAAAGTTGTAATAAAAATTTCATAATTAATTATTTACTTGGAAAAAAATTACAAAAAAATATGCATCACATTAGGACATGAGTCCTCTAATTATATATTAAATCTTATAAAAAAATATTATCATTTTATTGCGGTTAGGGTGGTCAGACAGACACCTATTTCTAATTTTTTCCCTGAAATTTAAGTACTACTTCATTAAATTTTCAAAATTTCACCAAATATATATATATATATATAGATTTTAAATAAACGTTGTAGTTTAGAAACTACATTCAATTTGCTATAGATTCTATTCTTACATATTTTTGAAATAATATAGATAACTTATTCAATTTTTTTATTTTTTATTTTGGTAAACTACTGCAAAGGGGTAGCACCCACCGCTTTTGACTGGAGCTATGAACAAGTGAGGCCACATTCAGGGGTCCTCATCCCAGTCATTAAATTACATTACTTCTTGCCCCATACCACCATCAGAGTGGGATTTGTGCTGCTTATTACATTTTGTTTCATTCTTCTTCCTTTTGCTTTGTACCTTTGTCCAAATTTCCTCTATGGAGCCTCCATCCATATCTCTTCCTTTTCCTCTGGTTATTTGGCTTTCTTTTGGGGAGAATTTCCTAAATTGTCATCCTTGATTCCTTTTTGTAGAGAATCCACCGTCACCTCCAAATCAACAAGTTTCCTAGTTTGATCCTCACTCCTTTTCTTTGGGGTTTTGCGAGGAGGTGGATTATCTCCATCAAGTTTCCTAGAAGAAGAGGAAACAATCATTTCCTTTATCGCCTTGTCTGAGATAGTATCCTCAACATTTGGTGGCTCGACAGCTTTCCTAGTTGACCCATCCTTTTCCACTGAGTATTGGAGGGTGGATGCATCTTTCCACCAAGTAGCTTGGCTTTCATGCCCACATTTTAAGCATTGTGAAGCCATGTGGCCAGTGTTGAAACATTGACGACACCGAAAAGGTAAACCCTCATAATCAAGCAATTGATTCCATTCCATCCCTGCCATTTTCAAAAGCACTTGCTCATGGAGGTCTTTGGTTGTGTCTATCTCCACTAATATGCGAGCGTAGGTAGTGTGCAGGAAGTTTGAGGAGCCCTCATCCACCCCCAAAAACTTACCCAACGAACTGCCAATGGCTGCAAAGCAAGAATGACACCAAAATTGAAGAGGAAGATTTAGCAACCTTACCCATACACAAGCCCAATCAAATGACTCTGTGAGGGGATTGAAGGAGGGGTGCCATGGTTTCAATAATAATAAATGTTGATCCTTCTAGCTCCATTGATATTCATATAGAACTAGGTCTTAGTCCTTTGCATTGTCGAAAGCCACCACAAAGAAACCCCTTACCATGGGGTAGATCTCTACATCCCCCTCCATTAAAGGTTTCCAAAATGTCGCAATCCATTCATGTAGCTCTACCACTAGGGTTGGCTAGTACCCCCGAAATCTACCAATTAACCCATGTTCTATAAAATAATATATGTTTTCCACCACTTCATCCGCTACCTCTCCAACGAATGAAACAATTGGAGAAGAGGTAGCACAATAGAGAGCCTTAGGAGTGCGTCGATCTCCATGTTCAATGTCCTCTACCCCATATTTTTTTGCAAGAAATAGGTGGGGATGCAAGCCAGACTTGGTAGCCTCCAGGAAGGAGGGCTTGAGCCCCTTCTAAGCACCCCGCCTAGCAGGAAGGAACCTAAAGGTTAGCTCATAAGTTGATTGCCTTGTTGTTGCAGGCTCACCAGATCCTACTTGACCAGTGATAACACCTCCACACTCTGCCTGAAGTGGAGAAAAGGAATTCACGTGAGTCACAACACCATTCAAGGAAACAAAGATGTTGGCCAAAGGATCAAAGGAACCCCCAAGGACGCTATGAAAACCTCATTGGAGGGAAGCAGATTTTCTAAATCTTGATGGAGAGCGGCAGATACCAGCCACATTGGAGACTAGGTCGGATGTGTAGGGAGAAACCCTAGTTTCAGGGAGAATCACAGTCTTCAGCATGTTCGGAAGTTTATTATTCCAAAATAGTTTAACTTATTCAAATTTTTACTTCAAGTTTCCTAACTCTAATTTTTCTAAATTTTTTGCCACTTAAGTGCCTATTTTTTCCATGATTATCCTACACATACCTATTCATGTGGTTCAAATATGTTGATCATGGCTATTGGAAGTTCTTATATCAAGATTTTGGGATTTTGGATTGTCATACAATGTGAGTTATGTTCACTAGTTGTGAACTGTGTTTTTCAATATCTCTTGCTGAGGTTTGAGAGAAATGTAGTTTCCTTGGATTTCTTCTTGTTCGAGTTTTATGACTTGTGGTTTTGAAGATAAACTTCAATATGATCATGTTGATGATAATTTTGTTGTCTAGAAGGATTGGATCCAGCTAAGGTTGCATGTGCTTAATTGTTCTATGTGTTTTACACTAGTTTGGTAGACCTTGTGTTAAAACACTATTTGTGAAGTTCATGAAGCATGTTGGAATTTATTTGGGTCCTCATTAAGCATGTGTTTGGGTCAACCTCATCCCTAGAATGTTTTGGTGCCTACCTAATTTGAATTTGTAAATACAAATAGTGTGTAGCCGACTCTGGATATGTTTCAAAGTTGAAGATAATATAAATACATGATGAGATATTGGTGAAAGATGTGCAAAGAATAAAGGGAGATAGATGCGAGATAGAGTGTGTGGTTGAGTAGATCAGTGCAAAATCTTAGTGGTGAGTTTCTGGATACAATGAGCTGAACATGTACTCTATCATTCAAGCATGTATGCAAGTGTGTGAGCAAATTGTGGTGGAAATCTCTATTGTATTGAGATTTTATTCTCTTTGCAATGAATATCTTCTATCTTCTTTGTATCTATGTGGTAGTGAGCCCTTTGGGTGGTTAACCCTTGTTGGAAAGTGAGTCCTGATCTAGACTCTAAGTCCTATTTTCTCTATGATCCTTCTCTAGTAGTGAGCCATTGTATTTTTTTTTTATATTCTCTTTATTGTGAGCTAATCCTCAAAGTGGTTTTCCCCTTATTTGGTTTTCCATGTAAATCTAGCGTTATTATGTGTGTATGGTTTTTTCTTATTTTAATTTATGCATTTGTACTTAATGATTAATCATATTAACAAAGTAAAGGATTTGTGAATGGTATAAAGGAAAAAATTGCTACAACTGATTCACCCCCCTCCCCTCTTAGTTGTCTTTTTCAACATACGCCCCTCTGATCCTGCTACCTGGTCACCAATGAAAACTCCATAGAATGGAGGACCAACTCCACCCAACCCTCCTTGTAAGGTGATCCTAGAATAATGGGTTACACTTTTTGGCCAAACTTGACATTGAGATCAACATTTTTCACCAAATCTTCACTTTCTTACACATATAGCATCAAAATCATTAATAATTTAAAGATGAATCAATCTAGTGATTTTTGATATTTTATATGTAGATTCCAATTATATTTTGTAAAAAAATATAAATAAATTGTGAATCCTTTTATGTGATGTTTAATAACTTATTTTTTTCTACTAAACAACATTTTGAAAAAGTGATGTTTACTTCATACCACATAACATTGTTTTATAGAAAGGACACAATTCTAATATGTAAAATACAAATTTGTCACACCAATATCTAGTGCATGGATATTATATTATAATTTTTTGTTGCATATTTTTTTCAATTAATTTTCCAAGTCAAAGTAATTATAATTTGGAAAAAGGTGTACTTCATACCACATAAATTTTTTTGTATGCCTTTGAATTAACATTTTTTATTTTTTTCTGTAATAAGGACATCAATATCTAGTGCACATTTATTTTTTAGAATTTTTTCTCTATTTTCCTATTATTTTTGTATGCCTGAAACAAATACCTTGATGTTCATTGAAAAACCTAAATTCACAAGAGGTAAAAAATAAATATAATAATCAAATTAAATATATTTAAAATTACACATTTTGGGAAGCTTATAATAGGGGCTACATACTCACAAAACATAAATTTTAAATGAATTCATTTGATCCCCCAAAAGGTAGATCGAAAGTAATTTTTTATCATCATTTTGACAGGTGTAGAAGAGACTCCATTATACGTATGGTCTAAAACTAATTGGGTTCTATCCAAAGGGGTTTTTATCTAATGGTGTTTGATCAAAACATCTTTAATTAAAGTCCTTTAAATGGAACTTTAAAGGCTTAAATCATTATATTTTCCAAAAATATGTGATTTCAAGAAAAAAATAGGATGTCCCAAAAAGTGTAACCCATTATTGTGGCAACACCCACAGTGCATTCTCAGTTGCAATACACACTTAAATAATTGGGCCTGGAGCCTAACTATTGCTCACCTATAGGCTTCAAGGACCTACCCTCAGATTTGGACAATTGGAACCTCCTCTATGATGCATATACTAGAAAAGTTAAGCTAATCCTATGTGAACACTGCAACCATGTAGAAAGTGGATGCTATTAGTACTATATCATCAAAACATATGTACGTATATGAGCATATAATAAAATAACTAAAATGCAAGCAAAATATGTCAAATAACATACATACCTGGGTCCCCACCCTACAGGTGTGGATCCAAGGTTTGAGCACCATTGATGGAAGTGTTGTTGGGCCCTATGTCATCCACAAAAGGCGGTACGACCTACTAGATACTAGGTGGTACGACCAAGACTATAGGAGTGTGCACTAGTGATGCTACTCTCCATCACCACCTTAGTATCTCCTTTACTCATTCCTCCACTACCTCCCCTTCATTTCTATCTCTCCCTATCACCTTTCCCCTTGAACCTTGATAAATAGCATTACCCAAGTGGGCATATACTAAGAAAATTAGGGTAAGACCTATTGTTAGTCACTAGAGATTGCAAAGTCAACTGACAAGATGAAGTCATTGATCAATAGGGCATCTAGTAGGTCCTCTTCCTTACCATCATAAATGTTGAGTGGGATTTTGACAATGGTGGCAAATGGATGGTCCCTTACTCTATCCATGATGTGATGTGACAATATGTACATGCGAGCAACTAGGGATATGGTCTACACTTGGCAAAAATACTTCATAACTTGATGCTAATAATATGGTAAAATAATCTAGTCTAATTATCTGACCAATAGTTTTTCTGGTTGCATCATCTACAACTACCTCTTATTTGATAACCAAGTCCCTATATGCCTATATGGTCTCCATTAGACATCACCGCTCCTCAATCTATTAAAAATTCATCACAAAAATAATAAATCTTTGAAGTGTTGGTGTCATACCAATGGGTATGCATGAGTTTTGGGTTCACCCCACCCTATGTCGTGGGGTTACCTAGTTGATAGTGTGCAAGTAATGTGCTCAAACCCCCACACCTATAGAAGCATGCTGACAGTGATGCTATGATACTCATAGTGTACATAATGCCCGAGTTCATTGTATGGGTGAGAAAGCATGCTCCAACCCTTGGAATAGATAGTCCTCCTCTCCTTCATCAATCTAAAGCAATGCATGAGGCCGTTGTGAAGGTGAGAGCCTCACCTATCAATGGTGATGCATAGTTCCACCACTGTGATGTTAGAACAATGTACCAAGGGTAGTACAATGTGACCCTTCTCTAACCACCTAATTTAGATATGGTCTATGGTTTCTTTGGGGTTGACGTGGTTGATAAACTATTTTTGTGCAACCTATGCATCTTGTGTTGTCTTCTCCTTGTATGCGATCCTCTCTCCCTGAATGGGAAGTTAGAGAATGTTATAGACATTCTCAATGGTAACAATCATCTCCCCTATCAAGATATGAAAGGGTGAGGTGTCTGTATCCTATCTCTCCAGAAATTTCATCACTATCAATGCATCAAATTAGATCTCAGGCATTGTGTATACCCACCATAGCTTGACCTATCGCAACAAACCATAATTATTAGTCGTGATCTGGTCACTATGGATCTACCTAGCAATATCATAGCTCTATCACTTATGCCATAGATCTGGGGCAACCTCTAGAAAAATATGTCAAGGATATCCATTTCTACTATACATCTATACTAGACATCTTTTAAAATTTTCTCTCTATGTCTTTGAGATAATAGCATGCCACATAGACATCTACATGACACACTAGTGTCAAAGGTCTACTTGGTCAATGATAGCACACATGTTAGATTCCAATGCAACCAATGGACTCTAATGTGCTAGTAGGATGCTACTATGTGCATTGGATATCATCATTCCAATTGGATGCTTGTGTTTCTCACAATTTTTCTATGACTTAAAAACACAAAAAAATGACAGGCTAAAGGAAAAATTTACTAGTACCTCATTTAGTGGCTCACCCCTCTCCACATCGGCCTGCAACTTCTTGATCCTCGAAAGCTGTAGATCTCATTTGTGAGGTATTTTGTTGAAAACTCTCATAAAAATTCAACAAAATCCTCACAATGAATAGTGAATTTTGACCTTCGATGGGACCAAACTAGGCATATATGGGAAAAAAAATTCCCATTTTTCATAGTGAAACTACCCTTTTCCACCTTGTTTTCACCCACCTATTTGGGGAAAAAAAAGAAGAGGGGGGACATACTCACTTCTTCATCAATTTTTTCTTCTGATTCACCAAAAACTTCCTTAAGCATTCTTCTTACCATGGTAGTCTCTTCCTTCTTGAAACAAATCCATTTTTTAGTTTTGCAGAGTAGAATTTAATGTCAAATATTGTAGTTTCTCACCAAGCATGAACACTAGGAGCATCATCAAAAGCCACCTGCTTGAGCTTTGCAACCTCTATAGTATTCTATTTTAAATTTTTTGTCAAAAAATTAAAAATAACATATATTTCTTCTTAGCTACTTTAATATAGTTGAATTTTCTCAAAAATTAGATCACTAAAGTGGGGGGAAAATGTAGTGTCATAAAATTGCACCCTATGAAAATTTCACACTTATGCATTTAGGCTCATCACATTTATAGTAAAATCCTATAAGTTGGAATTTCATGATTCTAAATTTATAGGTGAAAACAATGAAACACTAACAACCTGAATACAAAATTTGTGTAAATTTTAGATAGGACACTTGCATTACGTGTAGATGTCTCCATGGCATGCTAGTGTCCTAAACATTATAATATTCAAATGTGAATATTCTACATTCCTTTCCTATGAAACATCTCAAAGCAGTTCTAGAGATGTGTGTGTAACACCTCCTCTCGATCTAGCTTCACAAAACCTCTATTTTTCACTCTCATTTTTATAATGAAGCTCTCTTGGAACTTTTTGATCTCTATATTTCTCTTCTCCCTCTCTCACTCTCATGATGCAGTTTTGTTGGATTTCTTTCTCAAGCAATAGTCTAGACTAATATTACATGCTAATCCATCATGTTTGTCAATCTAAGAAGGGAGTCACATGTGGTTGGTAATGCCCTTTTGTTATCTTATCTTGTGTATTTGATCTCATCTCTTATATTCGCGATAGGGGTTTTCTTCCTTATGGGGATTATTTCGATGGTACATCTTTTATGTTCATGAAAGGGTTCTCCTCCTTTGTGGGGTTTGTTTCTATTACATGTCTTTTACTTTATGCAATTTTATTTGTCTTGATCCTATTTGGTTGTTTGTAGAGCCAAAAACACCAAAACGAGAGTTTGACCTAGGCAAACCTTGGAATAGCCCTGACATTTTTTTCATTATGTTTGTGTGTAGTTGAATTGGTTTACCAAGTTGTATATTTCAGACTTTAGGATATTATTGTCTATTTCACCAAAGAGGATAATGTGGGGCATCGATGTCCCTGCGACATGCTTTTGTCTATGGCCAAAAGCTAATCCTCTTAAAGGTATAATCTCTTGTTTTTTATACTTTCAATTTTTGTATACCAGATATTTTAATTTATTCATTCACTCTTGTAATCAAGTGATTTTGTTATTTTTGTTATTTGTAGCTTAGTGTTTATTCAATCAGATTGTATAGATATTCTTTATTATTTATTCTATCACTTGAGCTTTGATCTTTGTGGTAATCGAGGGTTCTTTTCCCCTTAAGGAATTTTTATTTTGAGGCTAGCAAATCCCCTCATTTATATATAGATAATGGATAAAAAATTACTACACTAGTAAATCTCTCTTACCTTATATGATTGGTCCCATTCTTGAGTCACATGATATTTTATAAATAAATGAATAGACTAGTAACAATGAAATACTATGCAAGTATCTTTGTCTCAGTATTTCAAATATATTTTTGAATCACATAGAACACTTATAGTTCCCTGAAGCTACTTGGTTCACAATCTATTATTTGTGCATAGAAATTGGTTAGAACCTTTACATATTTACGATGAGTCTTTAGTTGAAATTTATTGAGAGAAATGTGTTAAGACTTTTATTTATTTATGGTGATTTCTTAGTGGAATTTTTGGAGATCTACTAGAACTTCCATCTACATGAGATGCATCCTTAGTTAACATTTCTTCACATAAATTAGCAAATATTTCTACATAGATTATTCTTCTTCCCATTAATTCAATAAAGATCATGGCTTCTTTGAATTATTTTTCAATATATATTTAGTGTGTCGATACATATATGTACATGACATGATCCATGTCATTGGGATACTTGCTTACTAGATGTCCAATATTTATTTCTCGAATCTCACCTAACTTAGGGTCTTTATGACACTATAAGGTCATTGTTCTATTTCATTAGAGTTATTTTGAATATTCATCACATTCTTTGGATGTAATAAGCATACATGTAATCCCTCTTGTTAATTTTCCTTCACTACTATGCATGCCTTCATGATCAGAAATCATGTAGTTGAACCTAAATATATTGATTAAATCTAATCATATTTTAGCATCGACATGGGAATAATAAAAACATAGATACATTTGTTTCTCCTCTACAATGTTTAACTTAATTTCATCTTTGAAGTAGAATAAAAACATAGATAAAGCACTTTTCTTATCTACGTTTATGTTGAACTTATAAATTTATTACAAATTAAATCTTATAAAATTAATTTGTAAAACAATTCTATAATATAAAAAGACAGAATCTTTCCAATTTCTTACATTATTTTATGGATCTCATTACATTTTTCTTTTAAATATAAAGTAATTTCCTTTCATATTTCAGAAAGACACGTTTTGTAATTCTTCGTTATTGCTGCAAACCCTTGGCCTTTCTAGATAGGATGAAATCTGCTAAGCCATTTTAGATGTTTTATTAATACTCCACAATTTCAAATAAAATCGGTCCTCACACAACATATTGCCTAGAATAAATTTTTTCTTGGTAAAAACTCACTTTTCTAACTAAAAATATGTTACTTCCTTTTGCAGTATTATTTTAGGAAGAACATTTCTAGTTCGGGATATATTTTCTAATAATGTCAAGTCTTTATATTCTAAAAAATCGATCCTTCCAACTGTTGTGGGATTTGTGGGCCTACGAATGTTATATAAAGACTTTCAGAAAATGAGATTATTGGTAACAAACAATGACTAGGAGAATATAAACTAACAGTTGGTTATGTTTAAGCATATTTTATTCAGTTTGCGAGAATTTATGACTCTAATTCCTTTGTCTGATTCTTTCTATTCATCTCTTTAATAAAGTGATTTCCCACCAAATTTGTTTAATAATTGATACACGTTAAACCAAATGAAAATCCAGATTCATCTGTGTCGTATCATATCATGAAAGGAAACTTATTTTACCCATAAAAATAGAGGAAAGCATCTACTGTACCTGCTCTTTTATCCCAACACCTCTCTTTTCCCAATCCTAACTAAACAGATCAATTGTTTACTTCTTATTCTTTTGAAGTACAATTCATTACATTGTTATCAATGAATTTTTTAACCATTATTGGAAAGAGAATAAAATCCGTTTTATGTGAAATGTTCCTGGAACTTGCTCTGTACTGAGGAATTGTGTGGGCCTTCTTTGTATGGCTGAACTCCACCTTATAACGAATGCCTGTACCTCTTTAACATCCATTTTATTCAGTTTAGAAGATGTGTGTGAATCTCGTTCCATCCCTCCTTCAGCTCATCTTTTTTCACTAAGCTATTTCCCATCGTCTTTCTTTAATCATTGATGCACATTAAACCAGGAAATTAGAAATACAACTAGGACCCCTTTCGACGTAAAAGAGAAAACACTCATTTGCCTGTCATTTCATATAATATTTAGTGAAACTTATTTTGTGAAAAAAATAATCCAAGTTGCACAAGCTTTCTCGACCCAAGGGTGGTCCCTATTTATTCTTAGTTTCAGGATTCCTCACGATTTTTACTTCATCATTTTTATTTAGCTTTAGATTTATAATTTGTAGGATAGATTCCAAAATTCTAACTTAAATTTAGGATTGACTAATTATTTGCTACTTATCATTATGTGTTGATTTTAGTTATAATTAGCATTTTATTTGTTACTTTCAAAATTTTATGTAGGAATTAGTTTATTTTCCAAAAAGAGGCATATAATTATTTAGAGATTCAATATACAATTAAATATTTATTATTGAGTTTTTTTTTTCCATTAGCATCTATGAAATTATCTATATGACATTTTATTATTTTATCTTTTTAAAAGTCATTAAATTGGTACCCTATGGTTTTGACCAAGAAAGACTACAATTTTCTTTTGAAACTCATCAAAAAATATTCCTAAAGATCATATGTAAAACAAAATAAGTTCTAGGTATCTAAAAAACTAAAGTTTAAGTACCAAATTTACCAAATATCATGTTTACACTAAATCTTATATCTGCAATCTTGGGTCAAATGCACATATATGTAAATTGCTTACATAGATGGGAGTAAACACTAATAAATTTACAAGTTTCAAGACATTCATCTTATGGATTCTAATTTTTTGATAGATTGAGGAATCAATTGTAGCCATATGTTACACTATATTTGAATTAAATTTCTATATATGTATATGTATTGTAGAAAATTGTACTCCCTTCTTGGAGATGGTAGAATTTCACACTTAGTTAGGACACATTTTAGTACCCTTACATTCATGACCCTTTAGATCATCACTAATAGGCCTCTAAGACCCTTTATTTCAGTTGAAATCTCAACAAAAGCATTAAATTTTCTAACAACCCAACATTGGCCCACCTCAAAAAACTAAGGTGGGACTCATGTGCCACTTTGGGAATATGAGTCCCCCTAGGTGGGCAAGTGGCATATGAGTCTTGTGTGGCCCGTTTTTAGGGTTTTAGTAGGAAATCAAGGTTTTTAATTCAAATTTTTGGTTGATGTTGGCATTTGGGATCTAATAAAGATAAATTAGATAAAGTGCTTATATAAACAAGGTTTCAAATCATTATTTTCATCTGGAAGAGAAATTTCAAGATCTAAGCATTCACAAGCACTCAAGCATACTTTCACAAGAGCATTCAAGAGCAAGTAACAAGAAAAGTTGAAGTCTTGGAGCAGTATTATAGTGTTTTTGTAGGTATTCAAACTCACTTTCATTCAAGATCTAGCATTTTCAAGGATTGATAATGGTTGCCTATGGTGAATCATGATGAATTCTAGGTTGAGGAGATGCAACTAGCCATCAAGCCAAGCCTAATGAGTTCTTTCCTAAGTGATTCCATCCTCCATTGTCATTCTACTTTCAACTTGAAGGAAAATACACATCTTAATATGGCTTATTAGGGTGATTAGACATCTCCCAAAGTGAGTCATCATATCTATGTTTCATGGATGCATCTTATTCTAGCATAATAGAATAGGGTTTTATGGCATTTTAGATCTCTTAATCTTAGATGCACTTAAGGTTAAGACTTGCATTCATCTTTGTTCCTAATATCTATTATTTCTATTAAGGTTTAACTACCAAACTAGGGGTTTGGCCAACGCAAACCTCCCATAGAAAAATCAACACTACGTTCTATTTTGTAGGTCTTCTTATATAGGTTTGGATCCAGAAATCAAATTGAGAAGAAAGAGCACAAATATAAGGGGTATGTGCAGGATCATCATGGAAAAAAAGGCCCTTAAGTGGCAAAAACTTCAAAAAAAATAGATTGAGGTAACTTGACGTAAAAATTTGAATAAATTATCTATATTATTTCAAAAAAATGTAAGAATAGAATTTGTAGCAAGTTGAATGTAGTTTCTAAACTACTAGGTTTATTTAAAGAACAAAAAAATCCATTTGGTAAAAATTTGAAATTTCAATGTAGTAGTACTTAAATTTCGTGGAAAAAAAGAAGTAGATGTATAAACCACCCTAACCACAATAAAATGATAATATTTTTAATAATATTTTAGATATAAGTAGAGGACTCATGTCTTGATGTGATGCATATTATTTTGTAATTTTTTCCAAGTAAATAATTAATTATGAATTTTTATTACAACTTTAAAAATATAAAAACTCATATGTCTAACCACCTTAAATTGGTCAAAACTTCATGAAATTCAATTTTCTTTTTTTAATCCTATAGTATATGAAGCATAGAATGTGACACATGTTTCAAATTCAAAAATGTGATACTATTTGAAAGTTATAGATGTTTTTCAATCAACATATCAATCAGGACTTCAGTCATAATTTAAAGCAGAAAATGAATAATAATTATTTACTAAATTCAAAGTAAAGCATAATTTATATTGGTGGAAAGTTGAGAATATCCTTTAAAAACCCTTTTTGTTTCATCAATTTTGGGTAAAAAAAATGTTGTCAGCCACATGGGCCATTATGTCACTTATATATCACCACTTTTTGGCCCATCATGTTCCTATACATACCCTAAGAATAGATTTAAAATTTGACTTTTCAAAAAAGAAAAATATGACTGATATGTCTGTTGATGGGTGTTTTTGCACCTTCTCAACATAGGTAGTGCATAGGTGCACTACCTCTCTTGAAAGGAAATCTCCAACAACAAGTTGCCAAAAATTACCCCAAGGTCTCTCGGGTGTTAGCTCATGACATGCTTAGAATGTCTCAATTGTTTTGATGTGATCTTGTTGGTAATCACAGGGAAGACTTATGTAAGTTAAGTTGAAGGACAACTACATCTTCCAATGGAGTTCTTAAGATGGGAAAGTTGGCGCATGATTGTTGTAGGTTCAAACAACAGTCTAGAACTCCTAATTTAGCTTCAAATTTGGCTTTACAATGTGCAATGAACCTTGTTCAAAGTTACTACTAAAAAAAAAGGAAAAAAGGCAAGGGAAGAGAGAAGTTCCTAGACCTAAAACTAACAATGAACAGTGATAATGGAGGACCCTGCTACAGATAGCCTTCCTATAACTAAGTTCCACCTAACCAAATTACTTCACGGTCTCATGAAACTAGTGCAAGCTTCTAAGGACTGCATATATTCAACCATTCATTCACCATAAGCATGAATAAAAGATAGAAATTTAGTGCAACTTTCAATTTATGCCCAAAATAACTTTACATAGCCATTTACCATCAATAAATAGCAAAAAGTATGGACAAGGAAGGTTTCCAACACACAACAAAATTCTTTAATATCAATGCACGACATTAACTAATCTACTAATAACTTGCAACACTCATAGACAACAAAGTAAATCTATTCAAGTTAACTAACTATGGGAGAAGAACCATGTAACATGCAATTGGAACTCAAGAATCCACCAAAAGCCAATGAACTTCTATTAAAATTCCAGCAACATGTTTTTATAACAACTCAACTCTCTCTTGAACATGAGAGGAGACCCCTTATTTATCGTGTCCAAAAAGAAAAATGAATGACTAAGATTTAGTGTCATTGTGTGGCTAGGATTCACTACAAACTAGGGTTTCAATTACCCCCAAATATTTTACAATATAAAATTACATTTTGTCATTTAGTCTATTTTGTCTTCATGTGGTAGCACTATAGCTCTTTTGTCTTTTTGTTGATTTCCTTTGTTGCAGCTACTTGGTGAGGAACTCATCATCTATTATGGGATTTCCCACACTCTTATTCACAGTGGTGTATTCCAAAAACTTTATAATAAACTCCTAGAGCTTGTTCCACTCCAATATATTTGACTAAATTACTTGAAAGTTCAACCTCCTTGATCTTCTAGTGAGCACGTCCCAGTCCTTTTCATGCTTTTGTGCATTCTTTATCACCTATTTAGATAGGGTGAAGGATCATGCAACAAAACCCATAAAATCTAGTGTAAGTGAATCTATGGTCCTGCTCCCCATTTTCTTGTGAAAATAGGGCTTTGTTTTCTCTGAGTCTAGCTGAACGACCACTAGATCAAAATATATCATCAGTCTTAGATATTCTTCACAGGCCACCCTAATTTCTTTGACCCAATCAATCAGCAACACTTCATGGAGCACTTGTTCCAACACCTCCTTTTTGTGATCTTAGCCCAGCTTCCATGTCTCCACAAGCCAATGGTCATCTTCTACTAAAGCACACTCCTCACAGGATTTATCAGGTATCTTGAGGATAGCCTCAAGCTTAGGATATGTGATTCTATATAGCTCTGGGAAGTCGGTGCAGAATTTCCATATTCCCTCGAGTATCTTTTGCACCTCTAGGAACTTGTTTGTTATCCTGAGAGCATGACCTATGCCCATGTTTCCATTGTAGAGGACTTGTTGTAAGCAATCCTCTGTGGCCTTTGTCCAATTCTTTCTTTTCTCCAATTTGTCAATGTGGTCCTTGGATAGCAGTTGTGGCAGTGCTGAAGATGTGGTAGGGAGCTCTTCAACCTATGACCATTGTTGGATGTAAGCTGTTAAATCAACCACTTGTGCTTTTAACTCCTCCTTGGAAGTCTTATCCTTGTGCATTTGGTGCACAATGGTGGCAACATATCCCTAAAGATGGTCAATTTTTTGTTCTCTTGTTGTTGTTCCCAAATTAAGGGTGGAGATATTGTAGCTCACCCCTTGTCCCATCACTCGGGTGGCTATTTGCACCATTTTGGATTCAAACATGTCCATTGTTAGATGGGATCTAACCTTTGGCTTCTTCTCCTTCTTTGTGCTTATTTGGGCTCGAGCCAAGATGGCCTACAACCTTGCCTTTCAATCCATCGGGGTTGGGGTTTTCTTCTCCAACTATTTCTTGAGCCATTAGGCATCTGAGATTCCCCCTTTGGTGATTCATGATCACCTTCGTCTTTACAAATGTATTCAATTTCCAATACTTTTTCACCTAAAGCCTCCTACTCTATCTTTTCTTCTTATTCTTCATCAGAATCCCAAATGAAGACAATTTCTTTTTGCGAGGATTCAGTAGTTGTGTGTTCTTTAGGGCTATCCTCTCCCTTAGTATCTTCTTGGTCATGCCCATGTTCTTCATGATGTTCCATTTACAAGCTCTTTTGGACTTCAACCTCTTCCTCAGGCTTATCTTCTCCTTTCTTTTTCTCTTCTTCATGTTGATAAGGCATTCCTTTATCATGCTTAGGGATTTTATCTTGTTCCCCAATTGGAGGCTCAGTGTCCTCCATTTCCTCTTCTCCATTCTTCTCCTCGTTGGAAGGATGCCTCTCTACTTCTTCTCCTACATTTTTGAGTTGTTGGGCCAACTCTTCTTCGAGCTCCAAGTCAAAGGTTTCCACAATATACTTGGTACTCGGCTCTTCATTTTCCTCTTCAGATGATTGCATTTCTTCCTCCTCTCCTTCATGCACCACTTTATCAATCATTAGATGCTGGTATTCAGGGTGGTCATGGTAGTCATCCACTTCTTCTTTGTAGCCTCCCTTTCTTGTCTCTCTAGCTCTTCCAATATCTACATGGTTTCTTTCATTTCTAATGGTTCAATTGAAGGAGGAGGGATAGGGAGGTTTGCAACAATCTGTGCCAAGGAAACTTGTATTGTTGGGTTCATTAATACCCCAGACAACTCCATTGGGATATTTTGCATGTGGCGGTTCAAGGCCTCTAGGAGTGAGAGAGCAGGCATGGGCATTGTTGTTGTAGCTAGTGGGAGAGATGATGGCAAAGGCATGGAGGAAGAGGAGAGTGGAGAGGTAGTGGTAGAGGAAGAGTCTATCACCATGACTTGTGCAGTGGGTGGGGTGGAAGCAAGGTGGACCAAGATATTCACCACAAGTGGAGAAGTGGCAACCACTGCTTGAGAAGTAGGTGAAATGGTAGTAGTGGTGACAACATCAATAGCAATGGTGACTACAAGAGTGAAGGCAGTAGGTGGGGAATTTGGTTTCTCAACCTCTTACTCTTCTCCCTCATGGAGTGGGTCCTTCTGGATGGTGGGAATCTCTGTGAAACTGTCCAATGTCTTTGGCTTCTTGGAAATTTCACCCTCTGAGCATTTTCTTGAATACACCCTAGGTTTAGGCTATCTTTCTGCCATCTCTTTTCTCTTTCTCAACTTGGTGGTTGGAGGAGATTTTGAAGTTTCTCCAAATGGGGTAGCATCTATTCCACTATCAGTCTCTCTCCTCAGTTCATCTTCAAGTTCCCCATATATCAAGGTCACTCCTTGTAGCTTCAATTGGGTGATTTTCCCATCGATCCATTCTTTTCTTCTTTCCTCAACTAGCTTCGTTAGAATATCGAGGTCATTTTCCTCTTCTTCATTCTAGTCAATTAACAGTAGTGGGAGGTTAGCAACTACACCATATCAAGGATCAATCATTGTATTTTCATCCTCCACTATCTAATCTAGCACAGGGAGCAATTTGACCTTCTTGACAAAGTATGCCATCATGCACATGTAGTGTCTCATTCACACTTCTTTATCATCCCTGCAGTTAGTGTAGAAGTCTTCAACATCATGTACATGGTTGTGTTCCATCCCGACCATCTTCTTGAGCTTACCGTATGGATCCATCCACAGTTGGGCAATGTGGAGCTCCAGGTTATACTCTACAAGTTCTTTATCAGAATAGTCAGCACACTGGGATGTGTGGAGCTCATATATTCCTTGGCTGAAGGAAAGGGGATAGGAAATCCCCACTCTATGCTTGTTGATTAGGAGGGTGTGTGCACACTAAAGTTTCTAGGAGAGCTTGAGCAATATCATTTGGTCATTTGGGTATTGAGGAAGCTTGTATGGTTTCTCTCAGAAACCCTCGGCTCAAATGTAGGTAAAATTTTGAAACTGTATGAACAAGAAGTCAAATTGGTGGATGTAAGAATTTGCACTGTTGGTGAATCTCCTTTCAAAATCACCTCCAAGAAATTTGATAATATGGCCTATGAAGGTGTCATTAACTCTACAGTAATCCCTCTTGAAGTTTTTGTCTTGAAGTTGGGGATACTTATCATATACCTTGAGCTCCCTACCTAGAGTCTCACTTGGAGCTATAAACAAGATTTTGTATTGCATCTGGTTAGCCAAAAGATAGACTAGGTAGGATGTCATGTAAAATTCTTGAGTCTTTTTCACTGCCACAAATTTCTCATGCAAGCAATTACTGATCATTCCAACCCAATAGAATTTGGCTTCACCCTAGAGGATTTCTTCCACAAAGTATAGCATCCATTCCTAGAAGTAACTTGTGGTAAGAAGGCTTATAAATTTTCTCAATAGGGCTACCAAGTCATGGTAATCCTCATAGAAGTCGCTGCCAAAGAGCTCTTGGGGTACTTTAGCTACACTACCCCTCTTTTCTTTTAAGCAACACTGATTGATGATCTTCTTTCATTTGAGGGTGTCTTCATCCCACATCTTCTTTCCATATCCTTTGGATGTTTCCTCCAACTTAGTGAAGGTATGGATGTGGAAGGTCTTCCCTATTGATTTGGCAGATAGCTTAGCTAATACATTCCCATCTTTGTCTACTATTTTTTTTTGTGTCCTCTTGATAGGCCTCCCTACAAGCCATCACAAGCTCAAAAGAAATGAGAGGGTGAGAAACTAGTAGCTTTGGCCAATGCACTACCTCTAATCTTTCTAGAATTTTTTGTTGTAGGGTCAATCCAAACCCTTTGCTTAAATTCATCAATATCTATGTGTGCCAAATTATTGTCTGAGATCTCTCTCCAATTTGTGGTGACTTCAGAGTTAAGGAGCTCCCCTTGTAATTTTTACTTCATCTGGTCTTTATCCTCTTTGCCTCTGAGTGCTTTAGTTAGCTTCTTTCCCTTTTCTTTCTCTGTGGCCACCTCCAAAGGTCCTACACCTAGTTCCATATATCCTACAGGTGAGAGAGCAATAAACACATTCAAACATGAAACATAAGGAAAGTTATTCAAAATATCACAAAATTATGCTACATTAGATAATCCATCACTTAAAGATCCAAACATCTCCTTTTGATTATCATTAGCCTTTTGCGGGAGGAAGTTATAGTAGTGTTGGCCCAGGGGTGTGAACTTCACTGGGCTAGTGGACATTTTGGAGGTAGCTGGAGGAGGGATGGCAATTAGGGCATGGTGGCCTGCATGTCCAAACCCACATTAATATTTAACCATGAAGTGGGTTCCACCGGGGAGGTCAATCCATTTTGGCATGTGGGTCAAAATCATTTTGAAGATCTGGAGGTGTTAAGTTCATCTTTTGGTCATGCAGGAGCAGAGGGAAGCTCCATTGTTTGAAGTTTCATCATTGAAACAGTGCTGGCAAGGAGGAGTTCCACCATGTAGGGCCCACAATCCTAGATGGATGCATCTCAATTCATTTGGATCTCCAGTTACAGTGGGTTGGATGGTGCGGGGAGATGTTGGATCATGGCCATTTGGAATGGTGAAGGCCAGACGAAGTTCTGACAAAGGAGACCCACATCATCAATTCTGTAGAGGGCTTCAACATCTCTTTGTTTGTTAGCAGTTAGTCAGGAGGCAATGGTCAGGTTGGACTCCGTGTAGTAGGCTAATGGAGGTCTATAGACATTCTAGAACAACAAGAGTGAGATGGATGTTTGCAACTAGCCACCCACAAGAGATGGTCCACCTAGGATTGTTTGGGACGATGGTCATGTTGTGGTGACCCACAGATAGAGGTTTGTAGTGTGAATTTCATAAAGGGACAACAACTAATCATTTACAACGTGGAGGGGTCAGATGGCAGAGGTAGGGTCAGGACCCACTAGTTAGGTAGATGTCACCCTTTTTCCATTTTGAGTTAGCAAGTTTGTGGGGTAGCAAAACACCAGGGAAGGTCCACATCGAATGACCCGCATCACATAGATTTCAATGTTTTTGACTTGGACGGTAGACTGAATAGCAGAGTCCGCTAAGAAAAAAGATGGGTTAGTGAATCCATTTGAAACAATGAAGTCTGTAGAGAGAAGTTCACAATGGATTGAGACTTGGTCAGTTTGGCAAGGTTGCATTTGGTTGGCAATCAACGGGGCGGGGTCTACATGTTGGGAGGTCATGATTGGACAACTATTTGGAATGGAAAATTTTAAAAGGCACTCTGTAGGAGGAAGCCCACATTTGTGGACCCGGGTAGGTCCAAAGATCCTTCGTTTAGGCCTCATGAATTTGAGCCAAGTTTAGGGCAGCCAAGTGGAGGGCGCCTTTTGTAAGGGCAAGCCTGATGTGAGTGCTCACTTTAGGTTTTAAACATTGTCAAAGGAAGGTAACGACAATAGCATGGGTGTGGGCCTACAGGGCATGGATGCTCTAGTCGAAGAATGATTGTGGAAAGCTCTAGTTCCACAAGCAACCTATGGGCTAATTTTTGTAGTTTCTCGACATTTCAAGTTATGGGTTTTCGTCGCCTAAGCTTCTTCTAACTAGTTATCAAGTTTTCTTTTACCCAGATTTAACAACTTTCATGAAATTAACGTAAACTAAAAGGAAGGCTCATCGTGGAAAACCAACCTACGAGACCCAATGAAGATGGATGTGTGAACATGTAGCAAAGGTCTCAAAGCAACAATGGAGCTCGGCGGGCACGAAGGTGGTGTTTGGAAGGATCTCTGACTTGTTTTTGAACAACTTCTAGATGAAAATGATAGCTCAAAGTGAGCTATTTATAGGAATTCCTTCATTTAATTCCTCTCATAAGTGTAGGTATGACAACACTTTGGGTTCGTGAATGGGTAGCAATTTGAAAATAGTAGCAGGAGTGGCAGAGTCTACTAGGTGGATGGCAAACAAGGTTTGGTCGTTCAATCAGTTGGAAATGGAAATGGAAATTGGGGAGGCGAGTCTTGCGACTCGGGAGGATGTTGCATGAAGGTTGCTTGGAATAGCTGCGGATCTAAGGAAACCCAGATGGGGTGGACCCACATTGCTCCAAGGACATCAACTCCAAGAAATGAAGGAAAATAGCCAAGGAAGTTCCGAAAGGGCCTAAATCCTTAAAAATTTGAGGGTAGCAAAACATGGTCACTTCAAAATGATTCCTCTAGCATTTTTTGATCACTTAGGACACAAAACAAGGGGCATGCAAAATAAGGCAGTAACAAAAGTATTTCGATGAAGCAAAAAGAGAGAGAGGACCATCCTCGTTCTAAACAAGGCGTGTGTGCTATGGGAACAAAAAATGGAAACTCTACTGGGGAATGCTCTTGAGTGTTCTAAGGATAAGTGTTCATTCAGAACCCAGAATCTTTGGTTTTGTAGACTAGGAGCCTTTTTCCAAAAGTAAATTAAGAAGCTCAAAGAAGAACAAAATCCTTAACTGAATCAGATCACAAAAGCATCTCAGAGTTGTGTAAGTAGTGAATTCATTTCCTCTCCTTGGAGACTATCACCAACAACTATTAATTAGACAGAGCAAGCTATGTTAATTATCTAACTCCAAAAGTAGCCTGCAGATTGTCTTCCTAACAGTCAGGCATCTATAGCCCCGACAAATTTGTCACTATGATCCCACAAACATTTCTCTACTGCCAATTAGGTGTCTATAGCCCCAATAGAGTTATCTGCACACCCACACAGTTGTTTTATTTTCAACATTTCTTTCAATCTTTTGATATTATTTTGACACTACTTCTTGTGCTCAATCATGTAAGAATTGAAGCTTATAGTGGGCTTGGAACCATAATGGTCACTGAAGTAGATTTGGGATTTTTTTCACTTACCTTTCCTTCATAACAATCATTGTATAGCTCCTCGGAAACAGTTAATGTATTTTGTGCAGGATCCAAGATGATTGTGAAAGGATTCAATGAAGGGTTGAGTTCTAGGTCAAGCATGAGTTCCAGTAAGGAAACTTCTCAAGGGAGGAATCAGAGGCCATGAGTTAAGAGTGAATAATTATCCAAAGAACACTAAGAGTGGGCAACAAAGTGAACTATTCATTGAAAAAGCATGGCCACCACATCAAGAACAAAGAGACACCCCCAATGAAGAAAAATAGTCAGAAAGTGAGCAAAAACAAAAGTGTTGCAAAGCAACGAAACAAAGCAAACCAAAAGCAACCTAAACTAACCTATATACATGTATTTACAGGAGCAGCTCAGAAGATCTCAACCTTGGAAGTAATGCTTCAGGTGTTGCCATTGACAAGTAATGGGACATCTTCACTAGTTAAAGTCTTGAGGAAAAAAGAATTATCATCAAGGATTTCAGCAATTTGAAAGGGGCCAACGTAGAGCTTGTCAAATTTGTCATGTCTCCCTTTCTTCTCATGGTCCTTGTCCCAACATAGGACTCGATCAACAATTATGAAGGCCTTGACTTTGGCTCATTGATCAAACCATCTTTTGACCATGCCCTAACATTTGGAGAAATTTTCAATAGGGTGGTCACACACTTCTTCTAAGTGTAGCAACTCAGCCAAGTGAGCTTCTCTTCAATCCCCTTCTTTGTAAAAGGTATTTATGAATTGAAGGGTGGAGATTTTTAGGTGGATTGAAAACACAGGCTCTAAGCCATAAATAAGGTGAAATGGGGAATCTCCTAAGGATGCCTTATTGTGTGTGCAGTCTTACCAAAGGGAAAAATGAAGCTGGGTGTGTCAATCCTTAGGATTCTTGTCAAGCATCTTTTTGATGATGGTGATGAGGTTCTTTTTTGTGGATTCTGCCAGGTCATTTCCCTAAGGTCAATAGTTGGATGAGAAATTAAGAGCAATCCTATAATCAAAGGCCCAACTAGAAAATTTAAGTTAGGTAAAGGTGAGGCCATTATCACATACTAAATCATATGTGCAATTGAAATGATTTAAAATAAAACTTTCAAGAAAATTAACCACTACCTCTATTGTGCATTGCCTACATACAATAGCTTCTATACATCTAGTACAATAATTAGAAGCGGTTAGAATGTACCTATGACTCACAGAGGATGGTGGGCTTACCAGACCAATGAAGTTGATACCCCAATGCACAAACAGTCTTACCTTTAGGACTGGTTGCAGCGGGACAGTGACATTCCCTTCTCTGGTTGCTACGGTCTAGAAAATATGGCATTTGCAAACATGGCTATGGGTGTTGTTGAAGACTGTTGGCTAGTAGTACCCTGATCATAGGAATTGATGAGCAATAGAAGGACCAAAACCATGACTGGTACCAAATTTATCATGGAATTCTTTTAACATTCATGTTGCTTCTTCTTTCCCAAGGCACCAAAGGTACACTCCTTCATGATTCATTTTGTATAAGATGGATCCTTGCAGCATATAACTGCTACTCTTCAATATAAGGGCACACTTCTGGACTCCATGCAAGTGAGGCAGGTACTTGTTGTTCAGAAATTAGTAGACCATGTTGTCATACCACTCTCTGGGAGAAACATCTTCAAGTTGATACTGTTGAACCATAAGCTTGGGTCCAACCTCAACTGTTGCTTCAGTTATTGTTCAGGTGAGTCCTTGTCCTCTTACTAACTTCATTGGTTGAATTTGCATGTCGCATTCTTGTAGCAAGGTGACCCATTTTTCTCTTTGTTCTCCTAGCTCATTCTACATTAATAATGTCTTGACTGCAGGATTGGGGACAAGGGAGAACACCTTGTTCTACATGATGCAATGTCTAAACTTCTTAACTCGTCTAACAAGAGTGTACACTTGATTCTCCATGTTGTGATACTTTAGTTTAGCATCCTTCAAAGGAGCACTCATGCAACCAATTAGGTGCTCATTTCCTTCATCATCTTTCTATGTTAAGATGCTGGCACATGAGTGATCTGAAGCGAATGAATAAATATAGAAGGGCTTCAGATAATTCAGGCTGACTAATAGAGGTGCTTCAACAATGGATTTCTTGATTTCCTCAAAGGCTTGCTTTTCCTCTGGAGTCCACTCAATTTTTATATGTTGCTTCAACATGGCATTACGCCGCTTGAAAATCTCAGCAAAACCCGTGATGAACTTCCAGACAAAATTTATCTTTTTGAAGAAATATTTCAATTCTTTCTTACTACTTGGCAGTTAAATCTTTAATAGGGACTCAATGTGCTCAACTTCTATGGAGATTCCTCATTTTGAAATAACATGCTTGATTACCTTACCTTTGGTGACTATGAAGATGCATTTCTTTGGGTTAAGGGAAACCCCGAATTCTCTACATCTTTGAAAAACATTACACAGATCGGAAACATGATCCCTTCATTTCTTTGAAAATAATTTCAAATCATCCATGTAAATGATGATGCATTTTCCAATAATATCTTTGCAGTTGATGTCCATTGCATGCTGGAAAGTGGTGCCAATGTTGATAAGCCCAAACAACATTCTTCTGTATGCAAATGTTCCCCACTTGGTGGTGAATGTTGTCTTGTGTCTATCTTCATACGGGACCATCACTTGGTTGTACCCGAAGTACCCATCAAGGAAGGACATCATCTATGATCCATTAACAATCTACAATACCTCATCAAGGGAGGGTACAAGATAGTTGTCCTTCTCTAAAAGCTCTATTCAAATTTTTGAAATCCACACACAATCTGATTTCTCCATTCTTTTTCCTAACCGGGACCAAATTGGCCACCCATGTGGAGTGTTTGATTGGAAAGATGATTCTGGTGGATAGTAACCTTTTCACTTCCTTGTAAATAGTGGGCTCCAATAATGCATTGATGGGATGCTTTCATTGCTAGAATGGTCATACATCAGGCTTTAAGGGTATAGTGTGTGATAATGAAGGTATCGTAAGTCTTTAAATATTCATAACTCCATGCTACCACATCAGGATATTTCTGCAATGCATCAATAATTCCTTTCTTTTCTTCTGGTGTACATACCTTTCCAATGAACACATTTTTAACTTCTTCGGGTGTTTTGAGGTTGTGGATGTCACACTGGTTGTTTATGGAGTCCTTTTCTAGTTGATCTTGGTCTCAGATCTGATCTAGGTCAAATATACGTTCAAGTTGAACCATGCCTCTAGGGATCATATTGGTTTTGAGGTTGATGATCCCCTCTCTATCTATTTCAGCTTCCTCTGGGTCATCTTCATCAATTATTTGGGTTGCAAAAACATCGGAACTAGTGATAAATTCCAAGATATGCTTATCATCATTGAATACTTGGAAATGGGTAACATTGTCTATCATGGATGGGGTGAAATTGAGCTCCATGGTGAATCATTTGAGACCAAACAGAGATAGAGATTGTAGCATGTTGGCCGCTTGAGCCAAGGCATCAACAGTATGGTTTTGAGAGTGAGGGATCAATTGTATGTTGAATGCATCTAGGCTTTCTAAAAGATCCCAAGCTCTATGCCTATAGTTTGCAAGCCTTTTATCATGTAAGGAGTATAATTTTCTAAAAATTTTCACTACCAATTTAGAATCACCAAACACTTGTAGTATTTTAATTTTCTTTCTCAAAGCCATTAAGAGACCATGAACTAGTGCTTCATATTCTACTATGTTATTGGTGCAATAAAATTGGATTCTATGGGCAGCAAAATAGGTTTTACCCATGGGGTTGATGAGTTTCAATCTATCATCGACTCCCTACTTTGACTTGGATCCATCGAAGTGTAGCATCCAAAACTTGGAAGGTTCTTTGGCCTTGGGGCCAATCATGGGGACATCCTTCCTTGGTTTCTCATCCATTTCCATCATTTCTAGAATGGGTATAGGCTCATCATGATTGGTGAAAGGTTGTACAGCCGAAGGCTCCTTTTGAGATATGACTTGTGCTTTGATGTGCCCCACTATCATCTGACACAAGCAACACTCAAATTCTAAATGGGCAACATTGTGGACTATACACCAACTAGGCAGTAAAAGCTCTTGGAAGTCCATCCTTGCTCCCAGACTAAGTTGATCTTGGATGCACTTCTCCATGAAGTCTTGGAAGCCCTCTAGTAGTCTTAAATTACCATCTTCGTAAAACTCATCTTTTGATTCTACCAACATTTCTATGCTCTGGGGTGCATAGGCCAAGTTGGTTGATGGGTTGCATAACACCAAGAGGAATTCATCAGTTCTCTCTTCTTCTGCATACTCTAGTTCTTCTTGATAAGTAATGGGGTAGTAATTACCCAATTCTAGTTTAGAAAACAACACCTGATTAGTGTTGTTATATTCTGTGATCATGAATTTCATGCGTGACTCCCAATCTATGTGGATTTGGTTTAGTAGCCCTTTCCATGGTAGCCACATGTGAGAAAATTCAGTTGTGGCATACCCATTCAATGCATGGATGAAGTCTCGTGCCAAGATTATTCCATATGTATCAAGAAATTCTACAACCTGGATGTCAATGACTTGTACTCTTGGGTCAGCAGCGATCTACATAGGGATGCAATTGATTTCCCCAACAATGTTGACCTTGGTTTTGTTCAGTTGAGTTACTTTTCTTCTTGAAGGTGTGAGGAAAATTCCTAGAGCTTTGTACATAGCCAAAGGCATGAAATTGGTTGATGTGCCTGAGTCAATCAAACAATTGGGAAAATTCTTCCCAAATATTCTAATTATTATGAGAAAGGGTGGTGTTTCTAGCTTTCCTTGGAATAACCTTACAGGCGTGTTGGCCTGGGCCACTTAGTTCTTTTCTTTCTCATTCGTCTTTTCTTTGGTTTGCACTAGAGTCTGTTCTTTAGTAGGCTACTCCCTAGCTTGCTGATTGGAAGGGGCATCCTTCTTTTTTCCTATGATTTCCTAAATTATGAGCTCATGTGGGGGCTCTTCAAAAGAAACCTTCTTGGCTAGTGCTTCTTGTGTTTCCTTTGAGGAGGGGGTTCCATTAATTACTGTAAAGAAGGCATGTCTAATTGTAGGAACCTTAAGTAAATCAAAATAAGATAGGATGATTTTTACTTTCTTGAATTCTTCAGCAATGTACTCCCCCATTTGTTCAATTTCAGCCTTCAAGGATCTACCTATGGAAGAACCAGCTTGTTGGTTTTGGGCTTGGTTTGACTTTTTTTTTTGGTTCAAGTATTGTGTAGGCACATAAGGATAGCTAGGGTTGTTGCTGGTATTAGGGTTAGGTAGGGTGCTGAAGTTGTTAGGCAGAATGGAAGTAGTGAACGGTCCTCCTATTTTTCTATTTCTTAAATTATATGAAGAGGTTCTCTGATGGAACATTTTCACTTCACCTTCATAGGGATCTTCTTCATCTACTAGACCATTTTCTACTGAAGTAAAGAGATGGGATAAAACTTCTTCGTTACTTACCTCTTTTACTTCATTCTTTGGGGAGGTGGCCACACTCAAAGGCTCGTTGCTTTCACTTCACGGGGATGAGGCTTGGTTAACCATGATCACGAAAGATTCATAAGGCCCAAACATAACTATGTCCCTACAATTTGTGCTATCAACAGTGTTCTAAACCTCCACTTGAAATATTTTCGTGGCTATTTGGAACTCAGGGTAGTGTAACTCAGAATGCCTACTTGTCTTGTGAATCTTGCACCATTTGAATAAGGAAGCTTCAGTGAGGTATACTCTACTGGTTGTCTTTTCTGAACTAGCAAGCTAGTGAAAAGGGGTGGGAACACCTCCATTGTTGGGTCTTGTATTCTACATTCATTTTTTCCTTTGTGAAGGTCTCCTTTCAAAATTCTATTTGGAGTTCTATCCTCGCTCATAATTTTTCCCCAGTGAGGTACCTGCCTTTTGATTTTCCTTATTCTCTCGATTGAGGTTAGCCTGAATGTTTCCTTGAGAAGCCTCCAGTTGATTATTTTGGTTTCTAAGATGAGTCATCTCGGTGAACATCTTTCTAATCATCTTCCCCAACTCCTCTAATCGATCTTTTTCAACATTGCCTAGTTGTAACATTTGATTCCAGAGGAAGATGGACTATGCTACCAACTAGTTTTGTTGAGTGGGTAGGAATTCAGGCCCTTGTAGATATTTTTTTACCTATGATAGCTATTCATAGGTCTATTGTTGCTGAGGCTGCAAGTAGTGGGGCACAGGAGGGGCCTAGTTCATGGGTTGTCCTAGATGAGGCACTATAGGCAGTTGTGGCACTTGATTCATGAGAGGTGCCTAGTGTTGAAAAGCTTGAGTGAGTCCTTGAATCTGCATAGGATGGTAAACTTTCCCAAAGGAAGGTAGTGGACTAGAGATATTTTGACCTAAGTCAGTACTGGCAATAACTGCCTTAGTGTAAGCATCTACTAATTTGGTAGGAGCTGGTTTCATCCTCTTCACCAATGCAGTAGTGAGGTTGTCCAATGTTGCATAATAAATTGGCAAGGCAACAACATCATTGAGCATGTACAGAGCTTGCAACATGTATATGCTCGATGGAATCAATCATTGAAGGGGTTGATTGGCTCGTTAACTTCCCTATGGATATACATGAATTTTTGATACAACTTTGAAGGGCTGATTGGGATCTTATACTTTTGAAAGAAGGAATTCATTAACAAGGCCCAAGATGTGATGGATCTCGTTGGTAAGTTGATATACCAATAGAAGGCCTCTTCCCCCAAGGAATGAGGGAAAATCCTGCATTCTACATCTTCATGATCAATCTGCATATATTTCAATATCACTTGAAATATCTTAATGTGTTCTTCAATTATCCTTTGTGGATCACAAGGATTTCACTTTGTGCAAAATCTCTTTGGGTTCTTAGGCATATCATGGTAATCATTGAAGAACAATGGGGAAGGATTATTTCCCAGCCAAGCCATGAGTGGAGGCGGGGGTGGTATTTGTTGTTGAACAATAACTTGGGGCTGCATAGGGGCAGCGATAGTTGGGACTGCACCTTGGATTTGGAGGGTAGGGGTCAGAGGAGCACCCCAGTTGTGGGAAGAAAACAACTAAAAAGCAGCTTGGGATGGTTGAGTGGACGAGGTAGAGAAGGAAGAGGAAGGGTGAGCATGTGGATAATTGAAAAATGATGGGGGTGAATTAGATGGAGGTGAAGTGGATGGAATGGAGGAAGAATAGGTTGTATCCCCTCTCTTAGTCTTTCTAGCCCTTGTAGGGGGGTGTAGTTTCTGAAATTCCCCTTTGTTTAGTGTGGACCTTAAAACTCTGTAGAATCTCTTGGGGGAAAATGATCCAATTTGATCCAACTTAACTCAAAGTACCTCCTTCTAGTGCCAGTTCTATTGATGGGTGTTTTTGCACCTTCTCAACATAGGCAGTGCATAGGTGCACTACCTCTCTTGAAAGGCATTCTCCAACAGCAAGTTGCCAAAAATTACCCCAAGGTCTCTCGGGTGTCAGGTCATGACATGTTTAGAATGTCTATGTTTTTTTCATGTGATCTTGCTAGTAGTCAAAGGGAAGACTTATGTAAGTTAAGTTGAAGGAGAATTATATCTTCCAATGTAATTCTTAATATGGGAAAGTTGGTGCACAATTTCTATAGGTTCAAACAATAGTCTAGAACTCCTATTTCAGCTTCAAATCTTGCTTTACAGTGTGCAATGAACCTTGTTCAAAGTCACTATTAAAAAAAAGGGAAAAAGGGAAGGGGAAGAGAGAAGTTCCTAGACCTAAAACTAGCAATGAACAATGATAATGGAGGACCCTACTGTAGAAAACCTTCCTAAAACTAAGTTCCACTTAACCAGATTACTTCACAGTCTCATGAAACTAGTGCAAGCTTCTAAGGACTGCAGATATTCAATCATTCATTCACCATAAGCATGAATAAAAGATAGAAATTTAGTACAACTTTCAATTTATGCCCTTACTAACTTTACACAACCATTTACTATCAATAGACAGAAAAAAGTATGGATAAGGAAGGTTTCCAACACACAACAAAATTCTTCAATATCAATGCACAACATTAACTAATCTACTAGTAACTTGCAAAACCCACAAATGAAAAACTAAATCTATTCAAGTTAACTAACTATGGGAGAAGAACCATGTAACATGCAATTGGAACTCAAGAATCCACCAAAATCCAATGAACTATTATTAAAATTCCAGTAGCATGTCTTTACAAACACTCAACTCTCTCTTGAACATGAGAGGAGACCCCCTATTTATAGTGTCCAAAAAGATAAATGAATGGCCAAGATTTAGTCTAATTGTGTGGCTAGGATTCACTACAAACTAGGGTTTCAACTACCCCCAAATATTTTACAATATCAAATTACATTTTTTCATTTAGTCTATTTTTTCTTCATTTAGCAACACTGTAGCTCTTTTGTCTTTTTGTTGATTTCCTTTGTTACAACTACTTCGTGAGGAACTCATCATCTATTATGGGATTTCCCTCACTCTTCTTCATAGTGGCATATTCCATAAACTTTATGATCAGCTCCTGGAGCTTGTTCCACTCCAATATATCTGATTGAATTACTTGAAATTTCAACCTCCTTGATTTTCTAGTGAGCACGCCCTAGCCCTTATCATGCTTTTGTGTATTCTTTATCACTTGTTTAGATAGGGCGCAAACATGTGTAGAAAAACCCATAAAATATAGCATAAGTGCATATGTTGTCTCGTTCTCCATTTTCTTGTGAAAATATGGCTTTATTTTCTCTACATCTAGCTCAATGACAGGAACATCAAAATTTGTCATTAGCCTTAGATATTCTTCACAGGTCACCCTAATTTTTTTGACCCAATTGATATCCAACTCCACTTCATGGAGCACTCATTCCATGTCTCCACTAACCAATGATCACCTTCTACTAAAGAAAACTCCTTTTCCCAAGATTTATCAGGTATCTTGAGGATAGCCTCAAGCTTAGGATATGTGATTCTATATAGATTTGGGAAGTTAGTGAAAAATTTCCTTATTCCCTCGAGTATATTTTGCACCTCTATGGACTCTTTTGTTGTCTTGATAGCATGCCCTATGCCCATGTTTCCATTATAGAGGACTTGCTGGAACCAATCCTTTATGACCTTTGTCCAATTCTTTATTTTATGTAATTTGTCAATGTGGTCCTTGGACAGTAGTTGTGTCGATGTTGAGGACATGGTAGGGAGCTCTTCAACCGATGACCATTATTGGATGTAAGTTGTTAAATTAGCTACCTGTGCTTTTAACTCCTCATTGGAAGTTTTATCCTTGTGCATTTGGTGCACAATGGTGGTGATCAATCCCTGAAGATGGTCGATCTTTTGTTCTCTTGTTGTTGTTCCCAAATCAAGGGTGGAGATATTGTAGCTCTCCCCTTCTTCTCCCATCACTAGGGTGGCTAGTTGCACCATTCTGGATTTGGATGCATTAATTGTCAAATGGGATTTGACCTTTGGCTTCTTCTCCTTGTTTGATCTTATTTGGGCTTGAGTGAAGATGGCCTCCAACCTTTCCTTTGGATCCATGGGGGTTGGGGTTTTCTTTTCTAGCTATTTCTCGAGCCATTCAAGCATATGAGATTCCCCCTTTGGTGATTTGTGATCACCTTCATCTTTACAGGTGTATTGAATTTCCAATACTTTATCACCCAAAGCCTCTTGTTTTGTCTTTCCTTCTTCTTTATCAAAATACTAGATGAAGACAGTCTCTTTTTGTGGGGATTCGGTTGCTATGTGTTCTTTGGGGTTGTCCTCCCCATCATTAGTTTTCTCTTCTTCTTGTTCATGCCCATGTTCTTCATGATGTTCTATTTCCAAGATCCTTTGGACTTCAACCTTTTCCTCAGGCTTATCTTCTCCTTTCTTTTCTACTTCTTCATGTTGAGGAAGCATTCCTTCATCACGCTTTGGGATTTTATCTTGTTCCCCAGTTGGAGGATTAGTGTCCTCCTCCATTTCCTCTTCTATGTTCTTCTCCTCATCGGAAGGTTACCTCTCTACTTCTTCCCCTACATTTTTGAGTTGCTAGGCCAACTCTTCTTCGAGCTCCATGTTAAAGGTTTCCACAATATACTTGGTACCTGAATCTTCAGTGTCCTTAGATGATTGCATTTCTTCCTCCTCTCCTTCACGTACCACTTTATCAATTGCTAGATGTTGGTATTCAGAGTGCTCATGGTAGTCATCTGCTTCTTCTTCTACTTCTTTGTTAGCCTCCCTTTCTTATCTCTCTAGCTCTTTTGATATCTACATGGTTTCTTTCATTTCTAGTAGTTCAGTTGGAAGAGTAGGGACAAGGAGGTTTGCAACAATCTATGCCAAGGTAACTTGTATTTTTAGGTTCATTAATACCCCAGACAACTCCATTGGTATATTTTTCATGTGGCAAGAGAAGGCCTTTGGGAGCGAGAGAGCAGGCGTAGGCATTTTTGTTGTAGCCAGTGGGAGAGATGATGATAGAGGCATGGAGGAAGTAGAGAGTGGAGAGGTAGTGGTAGAGGGAGAGTCTATCACCATGACTTGTGTAGTGGGTGGGGTGGAAGCAAGGTGGACCAAGATATCCACTGCAGGTGGAGAAGTGGCAACCACTACCTAACAAGTGGTAGAAGGGAAGAAGTGGTGACAACATCAATAGCAACGGTGACTGCAAGAGTGGAGGTAGCAAGTGGGGACTTTGGTTTCTTAGCCTCTTTCTCTTCTCCCTCATGGAGCGGGTCCTCCTGGATGGTGGGCATCTCCATGAAACTTCCCAATGTCTTTGGCTTCTTGGAGGGTTCACCCTCTGAGGCTTTTCTTGAATACACCTTGGGTTTAGGTTGTCTTTCAGCCGTTTCTTTTCTCTTTCTCAACCTAGTGGCTGGAGGAGATTTTGAAGTTTCTCTAGATGGGGTAGTAGTTGTTCCACTATCAGTCTTTCTCCCTAGTTCATCTTCAAGTTCCCCATGTTTTAAGGTGGCTCCTTGTAGCTTCAATTGGGTGATCTACCCATCAATCCATTCTTTTTTTCTTGCCTCGATCGGCTTCATTAGAATATCAAGTTCATTGACCTCATCTTCATTCCAGTCAATTAATAGTAGTGGGAGGTTGGCAACTGCACCATATCGAGGATTAATCACTATATTTTCATCCTCCACTATTTGATCTAGAATAGGGAACAAGTTGACCTTCTTGAAAAATTATGTCATCATGCACATGTATTGTCTCATTTTCACTTATTTATCATCCCTATAGTTAGTCCAGAAGTCTTCAAAATTATGTACATGGGTGTTGTCCATCTCGACCATCTTCCTAAGCTTATTGTATGGATCCATCCGTGGCCAAGTGGTGTGGAGCTCTAGGTTATACTCTACGAGTTATTTATTAGAATAGTTCACACACTCAAATGTGTGGATCTCATACATTCCTTGGCTGAAGTAAAGGGGATAGGGAATCCCCACTCTATACTTTTTGCTTAGGAGGGTGTGTGCACGCTGTAGTTTCTAGGAGAGATCGAGCAATATCATCTGGTCATTTGGGTACCGAGGTAGCTTGTATGGTTTCTATAAGAAACCCTCATCTTGAATGTAGGTAAACTTTTGAAATTGTATAAACAAGAATCTAAATCAGTGGATGTAAGCATTTGCACTATGGGTGACTCTCCTTTCAAAATCACCTCCAAGAAGTCTGATAATATGGCCTATGAAGGTGTCATTAACTCTGTAGTAATCCCCCTTGAAATTTTTGTATTGGAGTTGGGGATACTTATCATATACCTTGAGATCCTTTCCTGGAGTCTCACTTGGAGCTACAAAAAAGCCTTTGTATTGCATCTGGTCGGCCAAAAGATAAACTAGGTAGGATGTCATGTAAAATTGTTGAGTATTTTTCACTGCCACAAATTACTCATGCAAGCAATTACTAATCATTGCAGCCCAATAGAATTTGGCTTTGCCTCAGAGGATTTCTTTCAAAAATTAAAACATCCATTCCTAGAAGTAGGCTATGATTGAAAGGCCCATTACTCTACTTAATAGGGTTACCAAGTCATGGTAATCCTCATAGAAGTCGTTGCAGAAGATCTCTTGCGGTACTTTAGCTACATTGGCCCTCTTTTCTTTTAACCAATACTGATTAATGATCATTTTACATTTAAGGGGGTCTTCATCCCACATCTGATTTCCATATTCTTTGGATGTTTCCTCCATCTCAATGAAGGTAGGGATATGGAAGGTCTTCCCTATTGATTTGGTAGATAGGTCAACTAATACATTCCCATCTTTGTCTACTATTCTTTTTGTGTCCTATTGATAGGCCTCCCTACAAGCCATCACAAGCTAAGGAGTAATGAGAGCGGGTAGGAAACCAATAGCTTTGGCCAGCCCACTGGGTATGTGCAGGATCATCATGGAAAAAATAAGCCCTTAAGTGGCAAAAAAATTAGAAAAATCAGAGTTAGGCAACTTGACAAATTTTTTTGAATAAGTTATCTATATTATTTCAAAAATATGTAAGAATAGAATCTATAGAAAATTGAATGTAGTTTCTAAACTACTAGGTTTGTTTTAAAAAAAAAAATCTATTTGGTGAAAATTTGAAATTTCAATGTAGAGTACTTAGATTTGGGAAAAATAAGAAGTAGGTGTTTGACCACACTAACCACAATAAAATGATAATATTTTTTATAAGATTTTAGATATAAGTAGAGGACTCATGTCCTGATGTGATGCATATTTTTTGTAATTTTTTTCCAAGTAAATGGTTAATTATAAATTTTTTATTACAAATTTTAAAAAATATAAAATTTTTATATGTTTAACCACCTTAACTTGGTCAAAACTTCATGAAATTCAAATTTTCTTTTTTAAATCCTATAGTATGTGAATAGAATGTGATGAATGTTTTGGATTCAAAAAGTGTGATACCATTTGAAAGCTATAGCTATTTTTCAATCATCCTATCAATCAAGAATTTAGTCGTAATTCAAATAGAAAATGAATAATAATTACTTATTAAATTCAAAGTAAAGCATAATTTATATTGGTGGAAAGATGAGAATCTCCTTTAAAAACCCTTTTTTGTTTCAACAATTTTTGGTAAAAAAAAAGTTGTCAACCACATACCCATCATATTGCCACTTTTTGGCCCATCGTGATCCTGCACATACCCCACTGCTTCTAATCTTTCTGGAATTTTTTGTTGTAGGGTTGATTCAAACCCTTTGCTTGAATTCACCAATATTTATGTGTCCTAGATTAATGTCTAAGATCTCCCTCCAATCTATTGTGACTTTGGAGTTAAGGGGCTCCCCTTGGAATTTTTACTTCATTTGGTCTTTATCCAATTTGCCTTTGGGTGCTTTAGTTGGCTTATTTCCCTTTTCTTTCTCCACAGCCACCTTAGAAGGTCCTACACCTAGTTCCTTATATCCCATGGGCGAGAGAGAAATAAACACATTTGATCATGAAACATAAGTAAAGTTAGAAAAAATCCTACAAAATGATGCTACATTAGATAATCCATCACTTAAAGATCCAAAGATCTCTTTCTGATTATCATTAGTCTTTTGCTGGAGGAAGTTATAATAGTGCAGACCCAGGGGCATGAACTTCCCTAGACTGGTGGACGTTTTGGAGGAAATTGTAGGAGGAATGGAAATTAGGGCATGGTGGCCTGCATGTCCCAACCCACATTAAGATCTAAGCATGAAGTGGAGTCTACTGAGGATTTCAATCCATTTCGGTACATGGGTTGAAATCATTTTGTAGATCTAGAGGTGTTAAGTTCATCAGTTGGTCATGTGGGAGTAGAGGGAAGCTCAGTTGTTTGAAGTTCTACCGTTGAAACGACACTAGAAAGGTGATGTTCTGCATGTGGAATTCTGCAATGTGGGGCCTGTGGTCCTAGAGGGATGCATCTCAATTCATTTTGAGCTCTAGTTACTGGGGATTGGATGGTGCGGGAAGATGTTTGATGATGGCCATTTGGAATAGCGATGGGAAAATGGAGGCCTGACAAAGGAGACCCACATCATCAGGTTTGCATAAGTCTTCAACATCTCTTTGTTTGTTATCAGTTAGCTAGGAGGCAATGACAGGGGTGGACTCCTCGTAGTGGGCCGAAGGAGGTCCCCCGATGTTCTAGAACAATGGGAGTGAGATGGAAGTCCACGACCAGCCACCCACAAGAGATGGTCCACCCAAGGCTGTTTGGGATGGTGGTCACACCACAATGACCCATGGACAGAGGTTCATAGTGCAAAGTCCATAAAGGGACAACACTTAATCATTTATAGCATGGAGGTTCGAATGGCAGAGGCAGAGTCAAGACCCACTAGTTAGGCGGATGTCACCCCTTTTACATTTTGAGTTAGCAAGTTTGTGCAGTAATGAAACACCAACAGAGGTATGTGATGAATGACCCGCATCACATGGATTGCTATTTTTGACTTGGATGGTAGGCTGAAGGGTGGAGTCTTCTAGGTAGAATGATAGGTCATGAAAGCCGTTTGAAACAACAAAGCCTGAATGGAAACCATCAAGTGGAATTCTATGGGGAGAAGCCCACAATCAATGGAGACTTGGTCACTTTGGCAAGGTTGCATTTGGTTGACAATCAACTAGGTGGGGTTCGTACATCAAGAGGTCTTGATTGCACAACCATTTGGAATAGTGAAGTTTAAAAGGCATTCCATAAGTGAAAGCCCATGTTTATGGACCTGGGTAAGTCCAAAGATCCTTCATTTAGGCTTTGTCAAAATTTTCCAAGTTTAGGGTGGCAAAGTGGAGGGGGCCTTCCACGAGGGCAGGCCTTATGTGAGTGTTTTCCACTTCAAGTTTTAAATATTGTCAAAGAAAGGTGATAGTGACAACATGGGTGTAGGCCCGTAGGGAATAGATTCCCTGGTCAAAGAATGATCGTGGGAAGGTTCAGTTCTACGAGAAACCCATGGGGCAATTTTTGAAGTTTCTCAAGATTTCAAGTTATGGGTTTTGGTCACCTAGGCTTCTGCTAACTAGTTATCAAGTTTTCTTTTACCTAGATTTAACAACTTTCCTGAAGTTAAAGAAAACTGAAAGGAATTCTCGTGGTAGAAAACCAACCTATGAGACGCAATGAATATGGACGTGTGAACAGGTAGCAAAGGTCTTGAAGCAACGACGAAGCTCGACAGGCATGAAGGTGGCATTTGTAGGGCTCTCTGACTTTTTTCTGAACAACTGCATATGAAAATGATAGCTCAAAGTGAGTTATTTATAGAAATTTCTTCATTTAATGCCTCTCATAAATGTGGGTATGATGACACTCCAGGTTGGTGAATGAGAAACAATTTGAAAACAGTGGTAGGAGCAGCGAAGTCTTCTAGGTGGATGATAGCCAAGGTTTGGTCATTCGATTGGTTGGCAATGGAAATGGCAATCCGGGAGGCGGGTCTTGTGGCTTGTGAGTATGCTACATGAAAGCTATTTGGAATGGTCGTGGAGCCAAGAAAACCTGCATGGGGCGGCTCACAAGGGTGGACCAACATTGCTCCAAGGACGTCAACTCCAAGAATTGAAGGAAAATATCCAAGGAAGTTCTACAAGGGCCTGAAGCCATAAAAATTTGAGGGTAGAAAAACATGGTCACCTCAAGATGATTCCTCTCAGATTTTCTAACCACTTAGGACACAAAATAGGGGGAATGCAAAACAATGCAGTGAAAAAGGCATCCTAGCGAAGTGAAGAGAGAGAGAGAGAGGGTCCCCATTCTGAAGGAGGCATGTGTGCTATGGAAACAATAATGCCACTTGTGGTTTATGAGTCCCAATACATTTATTTTCCATATTTTAGAAATTCTAGATTTACCATTATCAGATACCTATTTATGCCTAGAAACCTTAGTCTAAAGTCTACATTTTCAATATTTTAGAGCTTGTTCAAAGCACATGTTCATCTTCCCAAGTGCACCTTTTTGTTTTCTTAGTTTACTATTTTGATTTGCATTCATTTCTAGTTCATTTAATTAAGTTTCGCACGTCATTAGGTCTTATCATTAGGTTTTGCATGTTACTTATCTTTCCAAGCCCTAGCTTTGTGGTGATCCCCCTTTTAGTCTTTAATCACACCATAGGACACCCTATTGTATATCTTTTTCCCTCATTCTATCATTCGATTGAGATCTCTAAGGTATCCTTGAGTGAAAATTGAATGTAATAGACCATCCTAGTTTTATCTCCAAAAATATTAGAGCCTCCTTCTTTTGAGGTTTCATTTTGGTGAACCTATCCTTTAAAACACATTATTTCTAATTTGGAGTGCATCATAGTCCTAGATCTAGCTTCCATTAACTTTATATTAGGTCTTGCACTAGTTCATTTTCATCTAGGGTTTCTAAATCTTGCATTAGTGAAAATGCATATAGGTTCCATTTTTTCCTCTTGCATCATTGAATTCACTTTAAATCTACACTTGCACCGAGTCTAGACATCCAAAATAGAAGACATAACATTCACATAGAATTTGTTGAAAATGGTGCAAAAACCCTAATATGGGACTCATACACCCCTTTGCACAATTTACTCCTAGTACATGTGATTTTTCCTAATTACTTGGTATTCTATGGTGATAGTTATTCATTGTTTGTAACCCTAAAAAACCCTAATTGGGACCCATATGCCCCTCTAGGAAATTTAGTCCCATTTTAGGTCTGAAACTACATTTTACAACATTAAAAATTCTTTTTTTGTGCCTTTATTTGCTATCATTAGCTTTTTGTTTCAATTTTCTAAATTACAATTCTATGGATTTCATTAGATTCAGCTTAATTGAGATTCATTTCAATTATGGATAGAATTATATTAGTGTACTTTTCATTTCCAACACTATTTCATTGTTTTACAAGCTTAGATTACATTTGGCATACATTAGAAAACAAAAAAATCCCTATAAATTGATGAACCACATCGAGAAATCATAGTTATTTGAGTATGTCAAATATCTTTTTCCAAGTTAACCTAATCCTTAATCCTTTTAGTAGTGATGAATTTGGCATGCTTGATGAAGCCCTTGAGGATTTCATCTCACAAGTTTCATCCACTAAGGCTTGCTATAACTAACTTAAACCAAGAGAAGTTAATATAATTCAATCACAACTCATCCTTTACCCACCTTCATACAAACCTGAAACTCAAAACAAACCCTTTTTCACCCTTGAACCACCTAAGAATAATTTTTTTGTTGCAAACAAGTTATAATACCATTTCTCATACATATAACACTAGAAACAATCCACAAAAAAATAACTAACTCCAACATCTTTACCTTTGCCTAACCCCATCTTTCCTAGTGCTCCTTGTTTTCCTTCAAATAGTCAAGAGGAGTATGATCTTGTTTAACAACTTAAGAACACTCATGAAAAGATATCCCTATGGGACCTAATTCAAAATTCACCTAATTATCAAACTATGCTTCAAACTACCTTGCAACAAGTTATGGTTTCCTCTAGTACAAATGCAAATGATGTGGCAGCTCTAATTCAAGGAATGAATGTAGTTAATGTAGACATTACATTTCATCAACATGTGTTGCCTTGTTTGCAAATGAGAAAGAAAAATGATGCATTCATGATAATAGCTACCTATGATGGGTGGGGAATAAATAGAACCCTTGTTGAAAATGGTTTCACCCTTAATGTATGTAGTGTGACCCTTTTGTATAGACTAGGTGCGGATAAATAAAGAATTCAACCTAATTCCTTGTCGATTCAAGGATTTGATTTTGTAGGAAAGCAACTGCTTAGTGTGATTACTTTTACTATTGCATTTGGAAAGGCTACATTGAAAACTCCTATTCATGTCATGCTCGATAATCTTTCATACAATTGTCTTTTAGGGAGACCTTGGATTCATGAGATGCATGTGGTGCCTTCAACTCTTCATCATATAATGAAGTATGTCTACAACAATAAAGTATACCAAGTTGAAATAGACCCCGAGCCTAAAAGTTGCTTACAAGTTGAGAAAGGTGTTGGTTCTCAAATATATAATAAACTTGAATCCCAAAGGGGTGCTAGGCCTAATGGTCAAACTCGAGGAGAGATTTGGCCAATGAATGAGATATTGATATCAAATCTCTCTCCCCTACATTTCAGGCTCTGCGAAACCTAGGAGGGTGATCTTGATAGATTTCTTATAGATACTTGTGTGCCAAAAAATCTTGAACACTGTAAACCGATATCTCCCATTCAATTGTTAAATAGACATGTTTCCCTAAAGATTTGTCTAACCTTAATGGTAATTCCTAATTTCAACATGAGAATTATAATGCATTAAACTCCACATGCAATTACACTAAGATAGATAAGTAAATTTGATTTTAATTTGTAGCTACCAAAAACAATCTTAGGATAATGAACATTAAAAGACTAGTTCCATATTCCAGTGTAGAGTCACCTAAAACATGTAATTTAAAATTCAACACAAAATTTACCTTTTCATAATTATACCTATCAAATTATGCCTTATACCATTGATACCAGAAACTCAACCAATCATACTTAGTAATCCTTGCACACAATTGCATAAACCTCTATTCATGTTAACAAAGTTTAACTCGTTCTTTGAATGAGATTAATAACACTAAATATAAATTCAAGGAAAGAGAAGAAGACAAATACTATCAATCTTTGATTTACTCATATTCATAATCTATGAAATGTACACTATCGAGACAAGCAACTCATAATATTTTGTCAATTACATACGAATATGAAAATTACATGATTAAATTCTTTATTGTAGGACTCATACTCATCCAAAACTTGAAATCAACACTTATTCATTCAACACATATTACAAAATATATTTCCCCAATGAGAAAAAACTATGAGCAACTCCCTCCAAAGTGAAAAATAAATTAAATTTAAGGAATATGGAACAACCATAAATTGAAATCCCTTATTGACAACTAGCACTAGGAAAGTTAGATCAAAATTTTCCTTTCTTGAAGAAAGATCCATTCTGCACTTCGTTTTCCCACCTCTTTCTTGCTATCCTTCACTTAGCAACAAAAAATTGCATTTACTTCGTCAAAATCTTTACTCTTGTTTTTCCCTACAGCTAAAAATATTATGTTTTATTTGTGAAGGCATTTAATCTATTTTCCATCAAGTTGTGAAAAACCTTTTACCCATGCATTTTACAATTTTTTATTATTTCCCAACAACTAAAGTTTTTTTTTCAATTGTGATGGCTTTAATTCTTAATCGGGCTATAAAAATCTCTTTACTTGTGCACTTCATCTTCACACATTTTCTCAATGTTAAATTTAAACTCAAATATTTTCCATTTGAAAGCTATCCATGGGCCCACTATCACTTTACTCCAACACTTTCCCAATTGTTATTGTGCATCGCCAAAGTGATGTGGTGAAGGAGAAATATTATAGTTATGGGTGATATGGAAGAGGTGATATCACGAATCATTGAAATGGTGAGGAGAAACACATCCTTTATCATGATGAGCGATAAAATAACTTTCAATGAATTTGTTGCACTTTTCGTTATGCTACTTCTCTGTGAAACATGGTAGAATCAAGTAAATGTTTACAATAATCAACTTGAAACTATATCTTCTTCGTACCAAAGCTATGTGTCTATGGGCTTTCCACAACCGATAGTTATCTAAACATAGTGATTGCATTCATCAATTCTGATACTAGTCGAAAAAACTCCTCAAAAAATGTGTTCTTGCCTTTGAAGTATTGAAATTGAAATCTTTTTCATTGCAACCCAACATCAAAGCATAACATGTAATTTGAGCATGCCAAATGCACCGCTCATAATGTTCTTTTACATTCTTTCCATTGTTTTTCTCATAATGTGTTCGAGCCGAATATAATAAAATTTGGGTATCAATATTGAAACATAACTCCCTCAAACAACTTCAATGCATTCTTAATGCATGGACAAACTATCCCTGTGCAAAGTAAACATGTGCTAGATTTACCCACACACCAGGGATTTGAACAAAGATATTTCCCTTAGCAACTTCTTAATAATCTCTACATTCATTTGCACATTCATAATAAGGCATCTTCTGAAGATTTGACACTGTAGATGCAAAATCATGCTTCATATAGGCAGTTACAAAAGAAATTTGGTACTCTTTATGTTTGGGTCTCATTTTATTGTGAATTTATTTCAGAGCATCATCATTGTCTGCATCCTCCACAAATTCTCAGACTTCCATGATCACCATGATTAATTCAAGATCAACAATAGTTCTTTCCTCATCAACATGTATGCCCTGGAACAAGTGAGAACTTGCTCCATTATTTTTACTATCACATGGCAACCAAAACACATAGGTCACATCATTTCCACTCATTTCATTTTTTGATTCTGTGGAAATTAATAAAATATCAGAATAATGATCAAGACTATATGAAGAAATAGTCTTAAAACATTTACTAACCCCCTCATAATGATTAGGCTTAGAAAAGGTATCATACCTTAGAAACAATGTGCAATCCTCCTATGTATCAAGTAAATAATTCTCACACATTTGTAACTCCTTCGATTGAATTGCATTATAGGTGAGTTTATCATCATCCCAAAAACACTTCCCAATCACATTATCATATGTTTCAAAGTTCTGAAAAATAATACTTATCAACATCCACAAGTCCATTGTCCACATTCAATCACAACATTCAGAAAAGGAATCAGCATCCTAAACAATGTTTTCCACTTCAAGTTCATAAACAAGATTATCAGCACTCATCGTATTATCACACAAAAAATCTTCAAGTGCAAGTTCAAATGACTCAGAATCTTTGTTTGCAATAAATCTCATATAGTGAGTGTTCAAAACACATTCACTATTGCAAGGAGTATCATACTCAACATTACCTCCTCATGTATCAACATAAATATCTGAGGCATACTACTCATGAAGAAGACTATGAGTTGTAGATCCATAAAAAAGGTCCTCATATGCATCCATGTAATTGACATAATCACATTCTTCAAGTGCAAACTCATCATAAAGAGCTTCATTAGTTGTACTGATATTTATCTCTACATTTTCACTTCCATGTACAACTACATCTATGCTATCATCATGTAGACATTTAGTAATAACTTCAAAATCAGAAAAATGAGTAGAAGAAGGTGAAGAGTCAAATAAGAGGGTATGTGCAAGATCATCATGGAAAAAATAGGCCCTTAAGTGGCAATTTTTTTAGAAAAATCAGAGTTAGGCAACTTGACGTAAATATTTGAATAAGTTATCTATATTTTTTCAAAAATATGTAAGAATAGAATTTGTAGCAAATTGAATGTAGCTTCTAAACTACTAGATTTAGTTTTTTTTTTTTTAACTATTTGGTGAAAATTTGAAATTTCAATGTAGTAGTACTTAAATTTTAGGGAAAAAATAAGAAGTAGGTGTCTGTCTGACCACCCTAACCACAATAAAATGATAATATTTTTTTATAAGATTTTAGACATAAGTAGAGGACTCATGTCTAGATGTGATGCATATTTTTTTGTAATTTTTTTCAAAGTAAATAATTAATTATGAATTTTTTATTACAAATTTTAAAAAATATAAAAACTCATATGTTTGACCACCTTGACTTGGTTAGAACTTCATGAAATTCAATTTTTATTTTTTTAATCCTATATTATGCAAAGCATAGAATGTGATGCATGTTTTGGATTCAAAAAATGTGATACCGTTTGAAAGCTATAGATGTTTTTCAATCAGCCTATCAATCAGGACTTTAGTCGTAATTTAAATAGAAAATAAATAATAATTATTTATTAAATTCAAAGTAAAGCATAATTTATATTGGTGGAAAGTTGAGAATCTCCTTTAAAACCCTTTTCATTTCATAAATTTTGGGTGAAAAAAAAGTCGTTAGCCACATACCCTACAAATACCCATCATATCGCCACTTTTTGGCCCATCATGATCCTACACATACCAAAGAAAAGATTTTCATGTTCACGACTTACATCACCAACACAAACATGCTCTACACAATTGGCTACTTGAACTGATTCATTCAATAAAACTCTTGCATGCATACCCTTTTCTTTTTTCATAGTACTAAAATAATTAGCAAGGTCATATCCTTGATTGGAAAACTACAAATCATCATTTATTTCTTCATTGTGACTTCGCATGGATGATTTATCTGACTGAAAATCATTGTACATTTTTTCATATACATCTAATATACCACCATTCTTAAAAGTATTATGCAAATCATCAAACTCCTTTGTCTCACCACCATGAAAACTTGCATCAATGCTACACTCAACACATGTAGAATTGACATGACCAATTGTACCATAACATTATTGATCACATATCTCTTCCTCAAAAAGTGCATTCAGTTCAAATCCATCATCATGCAATTATAAGGCTTCAAAATTTTTATCATCGGTTTCTTTGTTCAAACATTTTCCACTCAAAGAAATTAATTATGATTTCTCCTCTTGAAAAGATTCATAGTTACTAAGGATGCAAGAAAAATTGTGATCATCATGATGACCAAGATAATAATACTTTTTAGTTGGTTGCATAGTTACATCTACAACACTAATGTCATTACTATGAAGACCCGAAACTTCAAAATTAGTATAGACTTCAACTTCACTTTCGTAGTCCATAGATGAAAAAATACTTTTAGTATCATCCACATGATTCTAGCCTTGTTTTGATATATAAAACTGACTCCCCATTTCCATATTTTCAAAGAAAATAGGAGTGACTTTGCATGCTTCATTTACCTTATCATGTCTTAAATCTTCATTATTATGGATGTAATCTTCATCTGCATATATTTTTTCCATAGGTTGTTTAGAAACAAAATCTTCACCACTAAATGATGCATTATCATTGTCTTCTACTATACCATCTAGATCTATTTGATGAAATCTAGAAAAGCTACCATCACATAGTCTATTCAGGAAATGACTTCCACATTTTTCTATCATTTCTTCTATCACTAAAATCCATTGATATATGCAGTTAAGGTTAGGGGGCTTCCAATCAACTGGCATGGTACTTAGACCTAGCTCAATTCCTTCATAAAAAATATCAATACATACTGATTAATTAGGTCTATTTATTACTACTATAGAAAACATAATTTTCATTAATCTATCATGAAAATTATAGAAGTATTCACCCACAAATCTTTGTATATCATACAATGCATCAATAGTTAAATCTTGTTCAACTACGGGCTCATATTCTTTTTCAAAATATTCTTGAGTGTATAAAAATCTCTTGTTAGATAAGCAATCATTATTCACTTCACCAAACTAATCTATGAATAGTATCTTAAGATCTTGCCATGAACATATGGAATGCATTGGAAAACTAGAAAATCAATACTCAATAATATCCTCTAAAGTTCTTAAAAGAAACTTCATTATAGCATCCTCTTCTTCTATTTGATAATCCCTCATTAAATTAGTGAAATTTTATAAATGTTGTGATGCTAACTCTTCAAGATCTCCTCTAAACTTAGGAAAATATTCATTAATTCTTCTTGGAACAAAATGTGGATAACCATGGATTTTACTAAAGTGTAGAGGGTTATATTTTTCACTAGTGAACACCTTTCTTTGAGGACATGACTGTGTTTTAGGTATGACACTAAAATTTGTAGAGGGAGAACTAGGGCAGTCATACATATTTGTGAATAAAAGTTATTCCCTCCACACTATTTAATTCTCAATATTTCCCTTAAAATATCATGCTTTCTCATTTCCCTTTCTACTAGTACTTTAGAGTACTAGATAAAGGACTATATTAAATATAATCTTAGTTGAAAACCTTCATACAAAAATATTATAGTGGAAAATTACCTAAGAACTGCTACAACCAACTCTTCTGATGATATATAATATTATGTAGAGTCGCCACCTCTTTGAAAGAGGAAAAGATCTACAAGTAGCAAAAATCTTCTTCCAAGATCTATGTATTTTTTATTTCTCTCCACCAACATAGCACCACACTTCAAGAATACACTAGAAACATTATAGTAATCTCCTTCAAGTATGTAGGTCCATGGATCATTTGACCCAAAACTACATATCAGCAAACTAATTGAGTCTTTTCAAATGGATAATATTGGAGTTTTACCTAGTAGAGTTGCCAATCTATTCTTTCCCAAATTTTCAATCAACTTGAATCCTAAAGGGGTGCCAAGCCTAATCATCATATTCAAGGAGAGATTTTTCCAACAAATGAGAGATTTATATCAAATATTTCTCCCCTACACTTCAAGCTATGTGAAACCTAGGAGGGTGATCGCGATAGTGTGCTTATAGATATTTGTGTGACAAACCATCCAGAACACTATAAAAATATCACTCCCCTTCAATTGTTAAATATAAATTTACCTTAAATATTTGGTTGACCTTCATGTTAATGTTTTATTTAAACATGAGAAATATAATGCATTAAACTCCACACACAACTACACTGAGATAAATAAGTAAATTTGATTTTAATTTGTAGTTGCCACAATCTCAGGAGACTGAAAAATTAAAAGACTAGTTCCATATTCCAAAGTGGAGTCACCTAAAACATCTAATTTAAAATTTAGCACACCATTTACCCTATCATAATTGTGCCTACCAAATGATGTGTTACACCATTGATACCAAAAAATCAACTAGTCATACTTAGTAATCATAGCACACAATTGTATAAACCTTTATTCATGTTAATATAGTTTAACTCATTATTTGAATGAGAGTAATAACACTAAACAAAAATTCAAGGAAAGACAAGAAGACAAATACTAGCAATCTTTTATTTACTCATATTCATAACCTATGCAATGCACACTATGGAGACAACCAGATCATAATATTTTGTCAATTACATACAAATATGACAATGCCATGATTGAATTCTTTATTAAAAGAATCATACTTGTCCAAAACCTGAAATCAAGACTTATTCATTTAAGACTTGTTACAAAATATATTTCCCCTATGAGATCAAACTGTGAGCAACTCACTCCAAAATGAAGAAGAAATTACATATAAGGAAAATGGAACAACACTAAATGGAAATCCTTTTTTGACAACTAGCACCAAGCAAGTTGTTAGATCAAAAAATTTCTTGCTTGAAGAAAGACCCATTCTTCACTTTGTTTTCCCACCTCTTGCTTACTATCCTTCACTCAGCAACAAAAAAATTGCTTTTACTTTGAGAAAAACTTCACTCATTTGTTTTTCCCTATAGCTAAAAATATTTTGTTTTATTTGTGAAGGATTTTAATCTCTTTTCCATCAAGCTGTGAAAAACCTTTTACCTGTGCAATTTACACTTTTTGATTATTTCCTAGCAACTAAAGTTCTATTTTAATTGTGAAGGCTTGAATTCTTAACTGGGCTATAAAATTTTTTTTACCAATGCATTTCATCTTCACACACTTTCTCACCATTAAAATAAAACTCAAATATTTTCCATTGGATATCTATCCATGAGCCCACCATCACTTTACTCCAACACTTTCCCGATTGTTATCACACATCGCCAAAGTGATGTGGAGAAGGAGAAATATTATTGCAATGGGCAATATGGAAGAGGTGATATCATGCATCATTGAATGGTGAGGAGAAATGCTTCCTTTATCGTAATGGGTGATAAAAGCACTTTCAATGGCATTGATGAACTTTTAATTCTACTAATTCTCTGTGAACTGTGGTAGAATCAAGAAAATGTTTACAGTAATCAACATGCAACTCTATATTCTTCTTACCAAAGTTGTGTGTATGTGGGCTTTCCACAATCGATAGCTAGCTAAACATAAGGATTTCATTCATCAATTTTGATACTTCTTGATGAACCTCCTCAACAGTGTTTTTTTTCCTAAATGAAGTATTGAAGTGGAAAAATTCTACATTGCAACCCAACATCAAAGTATAAAATATAATTTGACGGCACCAAATGTATGGGTATGTGCAGGATCATCATGGAAAAAATAGGCCCTTATGTGGGAAAAAATTTAGAAAAATCAGAGTTAGGCAAATTGAAGTAAAAATTTGAATAAGTTATATATATTATTTCAAAAATATATAAGAATAGAATCTATAGAAAATTGAATGTAGTTTCTAAACTACTAGTTCTATTTTTTAAATCTATTTGGTGAAAATTTTAAATTTCAATGTAGTAGTACTTAAATTTTAGGGAGAAAATAAGAAGTAGGTGTCTAGCTGACCACCCTAACCACAATAAAATGATAATATTATTTAATAAGATTTTAGATATAAGTAGAGGACTCATGTACCAATGTGATGCATATATTTTTGTAATTTTTTTCCAAGTAAATAATTAATTATGAAGTTTTTATTACAAATTTTAAAAAATATAAAAACTCGTATGTTTGACCACCTTAACTTGGTCAAAACTTAATGAAATTAAACAAATAAATTAATCCTATAGTATGTGAAGCATAGAATGTGACACACATTTTGGATTCAAAAAATGTGATACCATGTGAAAGCTATAGATGTTTTTCAATCAACCTATCAATCAGAACTTTAGTAGTAATTCAAATAGAAAATAAATAATTATTATTTATTAAATTCAAAGTAAAGAATAATTTATATTGGTGGAAAGTTGAGAATTTCTTTTAAAAACCCATTTCGTTACATCAATTCTAGGTAAAAAAATGTCATTAGTCACATACCCTACACATACCCATCATATCGCCACTTTTTGGCCCATCATGATCCTGCACATACCCATACCACTCATAATGTTCTTTTACATTCTTGTCGTTGTTCTTATCATAATGTGTTTGAGCTAAATATAATAAAATCTGGGTGTCAGTGCCAAAATAGAATTGCCTCAAACAAATTTGATGCATTATCAATGCAAGCGCAAACTGTCATTGTGCAAACTAAAAATGTGCTAGATTTACCCACACACCAGGCATCTAAAAAAAGATGTTTCCTATAGCATCCTCTTAATAATATATGCATTTTCATGTTCATAATAAGACATCTTCAGAAGAGTTGAAACTGCAGATGCAAAATCATGCTTCTCTTAGGAAATTACAAAATACTTTGGCTTTCATCAAGTTTGGATCTCATTTTATTCTAAATTGATTTCAAAGCATCATCATTGTCTGCATTCTCCATAGATTCTCGGACTTCCATGATCACCATGAGTAATTATAGATTAGTCACAGTTCTTTCCTCATCAACATGTATGCCCTGGAACTACAACATATATTTTTCTTGAGATAGAGGCTTACAAAGTGTATTGTAAGCCTTGATTACTTGATACGATTGTTGAGCTAAATACTCCTCTTGTTATGTATTAAAATTTCCTTTGTAATATCAAATCAACCCCTTTTAGCAAGCACAGTGGCTGCCCCATTTGCAGCATAAACATTTCATCGTCTTACATTTGAAGCACTTTACAAGACAATTCTCTAGCCCTCTCAAGATGTGTTTCCTTGTTTTATGGATTCCTTGACAATGATATTTTCTTTCTCACATATGTTCTTCATTTTAATAATGATAGAAGAATCAATGAATACATTACAATACACATTAGAACCCCCTCTTTAGTTCAAGAAAGGAAGCAACATATGGTGCATGAAGAGAATCAGCTAAATTTTTCTTTGCTTCCCCTCTTTTCTCCTTACAATTCCATGAACCTTGCAACTCTTTTAATGATTGTTTTCATCAGTCTTAAGCTACCATCATTTATGGTGGTTTTCCATGCATAGTGATTGTTCTTATTCATGATTTTCCTCTTATGGACATGGTTTCCCTTATGTCATTAACATTTGTAGTGTCAAAAAATGTCATTGGTGCCATTTTCAGACTTGTTTGGGTCATCCTTATAAAATTGAGCTTAATGATTCCTTGACTTAGTGTTGTAATGTGTTCAACACACTGACATTAGGTCTTGGTCCCTTGTGAATTAAATAACCCTAATCCATCCTTATTTAAGGTGTTATAAAGTGTTGTAAGAAACTTTCACACTTTTCTAAGGTTTTCATTAATAATTGGGCTTCTTTATGCTTTAATTGGCCTTACTTTTGCATCCAAAATCCTCAATTAGTGCATCTTTTCAAGGAAAATCCTGACGCAAATCAATATCCATTCATAATTCAAGTGCTTTCAGGTTGTGTGGCATAGATTTGGTGGTTTGGGACTCATTTTCCACCTTTGGCATATGAGTCCTACCTAGGGTTTTGGGTCCTAATCCTAGTTTTACACCTTTCTAAGCAAATTTGAATTTGGTCCCATAAATTATGCCTAATGGGACTCATTTTCTACCTTGGGTGTATGAGTCCCATGTGGCCCAAAATTAAAATTAATTTAAATTTTTGGTGAGATTTTATCTTCCTACATCTGATCTTGGCTTGTAGTGTTGTAATTTTAGGATTTTTTTCATAATTAAGTATAAATACAAGTTTCTTTCACTCATTTTACACCTAGCAAGTTGAATGAGCATCCTTATAGAAAATTTGAGTTCACAAGAGCATTCAAGAGTATTCAAGATTAGATTATCAATAATTTTAGAGCATTATTCAAGCATTAAGCATCATGTCAAAGTATTCATGCATCATGTTTTCTTTTGAGCTAATAAATGTGATGTAGGGTTTTATGATTCAAGCTAGCATTTCATTCAAGATCTATCCTATATAAGCAAGATTCAAGATCTACATCCATTGGATCCATCCCATATATGTTTGCAACATCTTATTACTAGGGTTTGGTGAGTCACAACATCAATTTTTTTCATTCATCATTATCCTTTACCATTTCATTTCATTTCTAGGTTTGATTACCAAAACGGGGTTTGACTAAGGTAAACTCCTTTCCACTAACAAAAAAACATTTTTCCCTCTCTTTAGTGTGTGATTTGTAGGTTTAGGTTAAAGATACATTGAAGAGAAAGTTTGGACAAAATTTTCAAAGTGGTCAAAGTTTTCAAAGTTGTCACCTTACATTGGAGATACTTGGAAGACTTCTAAAGGTTTAAAATCAGGGTTTCAGATCTGAAAATCAATTGGGAAGCACAAACCAGACCTTGAAGACTAGATTCATACTTTGAAGTTCCAAAAAACCCTAACTAGACTGATTCACTAGTTTTGTCATATGACTCCCAATTTAGGTCAAAATTTAGGCTTTTATAGATTCAGATACCCATTTCCTAGATTCTTATTTTTGCACAAAAACTCAGAACTGGGACAAACTCACCCAGCTTAGTGTATGATTCCCACTCATTATTAAAGTTATATTTTCCAACATTTTAGAGCCTCATCTAGTCATCTTCAGATTTTGAGGTGTACACTTCCCATCTTACAACTTTTTGTTCCCTTCTACATACATTTCTAGGTCATTTGGTGAAACATTGCATCATATTAGGGTTGACCATCATATCTTGCATTGAATTTTTCTTTCCAAGTCATAAGTTGGTGGTGAACCCCTCATTAGTTTATAATCAACCCCTAGGATAGCTCTAATTCTAGATCTCTTTCCCCTTTCTCCATTGGATTGAGATCTCTAAGGTCATCCTTGAATGAGAGAGAGTGAAGATTGTTATTCTAGGTCCTAAACCCTAGAACCAAATAGTTTTCCTCGCTTCATTGTGGTGAACGTGCATTTAGAAAATGATAATTCTAATTCTGAGTGCATCATCATCCTAGATCTTGTTCTCATTAACATTGCATTAGGTTTTGCATTAGTTAATTGGAATTCTATGGTTTCTAATTTTGCATTAGTGAAATTGCATATAGCTTGCATTTTTTGAATCTCAAATCATTGAAACTCATAAAAAATATACATTTGTAATTAGGTTACGGATCCTACAACATAAAAAGCGTAAAAATCAAGTGAAATTTTCTAAAAATTTAAAAAAAACCCTCATTGGGTCTCATACGCCCCTTTGGGCGAATCAGTCCAGTCTAGATTCTACACTACATTTTTTAGAATTCAGAGCTCTATTTTTGTGCTCCTTTTGGCTATTGATACCTTTCTATTTCTTTTTATAGAGTTTTTGTTATAGTCATTTCATTTTTCTTAGCTTATATTGTATTTTTATTCATCTTGCATTTAATATCCCTTGCATGAGTATTTGGTGTCCTATTTCTAATACTATAGTGAGATGAAGTTTGAGACTTACGTCATCCCACGATAGCACAATTTTTGTGGATCTTGGGTTGTCTAGCTCTTTCACTCCTAGTATTGACACTAGTACACTAGGTATGGACCATACCCTTAACAACTCTTTGCCTTCAAGTAGTGTGATGTATGTTGAAACAAGGACTGATAGTGTTCTACAAGAAAACATAATTCAAATTCATGAGGATTTAGCAAACCTACAACATCAAGTGTGAAATGACAACATTTCAACTACTTTCATCCCTACTATGCATAACATTCATTGTGTTAGGTTTTGAACCTTAAGTGGGTTCCAATCTCTTAGTATATTTTTGGCTAATGAATAGGGAGAATATGATAGATGACCCCCTGCTCTTTAGGCTCTACTAAGCCTAGGTGGGTGTACCTAGATGATAAGGCATATTTAAAGGTTTAAATATAATCTCTAACTTGGGTGATCTATTCACAATGGAACGTGGATGTGAAATATATGCTCGACTAATAACTAATTCCTACTATCGATATTTTGAGAGTCAAGCGTATGAGTAAAGTTTGTATAAAATTATCTAAGTATGACTAGTGCCTAATCCTATTGGGTGAATGGAGTTAGATTTGTGTGATGATGATGGAGACATATATGTAAGGTAGGTAGATCTACTTCTTATATTAACTCTAACTTGTTGGGAACTTTGGATGTTTGCAGCTTGTACCAACGTGCAAGTTTTCCAGTTATTGTACTCTTCTTTATGAATCCCAATGTTATTTAAATCCCAAATTACTACAATATCATGAGAGGATTTTTAGTTCTTAACTTGAGGGAAACTAATCAAAATAATCAATTTAAAAGGATTTTAATCCCTAGTAGGAACCAATTAAAATGAATTACTTGAAAGGAATTTAATTCACTCTAGCCATAACCCAATCAAGAAAATCACACATCAACACCAAATGTGTCCTAAAAAATTGTATAAATTTGAATAATTTAGGAAAACCACTTTGGAGACTGCACAAAAATATATAGGATTGAATATTAATGCAACATTTGAACATTGTAAATAAATCACCCATTATGAACAGTCTTCTCCATTGATTATACTTCAAAATTTGTACATTAATAGCAGAATTTTCTGAAATATGAAAATGGATGGGAAAAAGATGATATGCTAAAGGATGAGCCTTGTTAGCTCTCAAAAATGCAGGCTGAATGCCTCAAGAGGCTGTCAATCTCTTGATACATTTCAGGGTAACAAACAAGGTCAAAAGAATTCAACCTTCTACTCTTTAGGTGCTGCAAACCTGGGCGGGTGTACCTTTCTGAATGGTGTAGACTTGACTTGTGATTATCTTCTTAAAGCAATTTGTTCACGATGGAAATGGGAGGTGAACAAGTGAAATCCAACTTGAAAACAGTAACAATATTCTGATCTGAATCCCAAAATGAATGCTTGACTAATAGATGTAAAGAAAACTGAATAAGTTCAAATAATGAAGTGCAGAGACTAGTGCCTTGTTGGGTATGCGGAGTCAAATGAGATCAAGATGAGCAACACTTCTTTGAGAAAATTAAAGTTATCTGGCATAGATTATGCTTACAACTGGTATAAACATGCAAAAATATGATTACTAAGCTCTACTTGAATAATCCAGTTGAATCTCCCTGATTATTGTGATTAACTAAAAGGATTTAGTCTTTACTTGAAAGAACCAATCAATCAATCACACAAGTACAGTAAATGTGCACTGATAAATTGAATACAAACTTTTCATATCAATTTAAACAATAAAAAAGAATCCATCTTGGAGACAACTTAGCAATTCTCTTATTAAATTCAACAAATAACTTATACCAGACATGTGCAGCGACATCAATTGACATTCATAAATACCTCCATTTTAGAACATGCATCATAGCCTCTGATTTGATAAATTTACTATTCTATATCCATACAATTTTCCTACTGTATCGAATAATTGATAACTGGTGTCCTTTTACAATTACAAAGATGCCAATTTATACACTAGCATGAGAACATAAAACATATTGAAATATCATGTTGGCCCTCCACAAGATTCGGGCTCCAATTGAGCTGGCCTGCAATAGTCATCAAATGTATACATGTCGGCCACAACATTCAAATTTCTATTTTTATTCGCCAGTGAACCAGTTGCCAGGACAACATAGAAGGTATTCCAAAGGCAACTGTATCGTTAATCGTTAATCGTTAATCATCTCCCATTCCTCTATTCCTCGTGCTATTCACTTTTTCCATAACAAACTGTTTGCTACGCCGAAGTCAGTAAGTATCCATTTGTCTTCTTTATGTTTCGGTATAGCCCTATGATATCGGGGAGATGTCATATAGATAACAAAATGTTATATCGAAATGTAATTCTTCACATGCTTTCATTCACTGAGATGCCAGATATCTCCCACCAATGAGTTCCTTTGGTTTTGATCACAGTCGCCGTAACATTCTGACATCGACAAGACCTCTTGTAGATTACTATGTTTCACCGAAAGTCTTCAACCATCCCAAGTTGCTGAGACAAAATATTTTTCCTCCCGACGAGGATCCTCTATCGCTATAACCTTCAACCCTCGGCAAGAAGTCTTGTAGAGTAAATTGCTATACCGAAACAACCGAGCTCACACCTGTTCGCCAAGACATAGCCAATATCTCACCAAAAGCCGTTCAATAGAAACCCTTTAGTAACCCATCTGCGAGACACATATACTTCGCCATGACCTCCTGCCACAAACTTCAACTCTTACTATAAGGTCCATCAGATTAAATCCATGTGTAAGGTCGGCGAGACCGAAGGTCACTTGCCAAGACCTTACAATGATAGCAATATCTCCCACTGAAAGTCATTCGTTATACTTGTCGGCAAGACCCGACCTTTTTGCTATGACCTCCTGCCGCAAACACATGCCTATTCTGATGAACCACCACAAGCATAGTTGGGGAGACATATAGAATTTGGTGAGATACTACCCTGATAGCCAAAACATATGTCGATAGATGTCTTCATTGTTGCCAAAACAATATGAATGTTACACCGATAGCCCGCAGGTGAAATCTAGTCATTGTGAGAATACAAAGGTCCTGCTGAATGCCGCCTGCAAACAAACTTCAATCGTTGTGACATCAAATGAGTCTTGCCGATAGGAAACACAGACTCATGCAAATAGAAAACACAAAATTGATCGGGGAGACAAATATGAACCTACACCAATAAGGACCAAAATGTGGAAAATGCAAACATGGATGAATTCTAAGGGGAAAAAAGGGCAAGATGCAAGTAAAAATACCACGAGATGAGGAAAATTCCAATAGAAGGACTCATATGGAGACTTAGGGGGTATGAAAGGTATGAAAAAATCATCAAATTTTGATAGCTCCAACAGTGGCTCCATTTGGGGATGAATGATAGTCAGATCATTGCAAGGATCCAGAATCTTGGGTGAGAAGACCAGACAAAAATGATGAACTAGTGAGCAACAATGGAATGAATGGTAATGGAGATGAATGCAAAGTGGAAGTGACTACAAAGTGACAGTGAAATAGAAAATGACAGAATCCTAGACTACTATGCATGGAAAATAATTTTAAAGAGGATACACAAGAGTTGTCCATGCACTAGCAACCCTTAATCCTCTGTGTTGCTCAAGAGAAGAAAAGCTTCAAGAATTTCCCATGAACAAGAAATTCCTGATCTTCACCAGCCATGTTGTGTAGATAATATGAGTCCTCACCCTTCTTTCCAACAACAACAAAAGGTCCTAGCCAAAGAGCTTCAAATTTACCATGCTTGCCTTTCTCTTGACACCTTGCATTCCACATCAACACCAAATCATTTTCTTCAAAATTTCTATTCTTTGCCTTCTTGTCAAATAGATACTTCATCTATGTCTATAACTTCATGTTTTTTGTCTTTAGGCCTCTCTCCTTACTTCATCAAGTTCAGCAAGTTGCTCCATTTTGTCTTTCATGGGCTCAGGAACTTCCACATCTTCCTGTAAGAAAAACTTGTAGACTGGTAATAAATTCTACAGAGGCATCCTGGCCTGTGCTCTATACACTAATTCAAATGGAGATTTTCCAATTTCCCCTTTTACAGTGATCCTATCAGCCCACACAGCCAATTTTAATTTTGAATCCCAAGCCTTCTTGTTCTATCCTAGCATTCTCCTTATAATCTTCAAAATACTTTAATTGCTAGACTATGCTTGTCCACTAGCTTGTGGATGATAAGGGGCTGCATAAGAAATAGTAATGCCATACTTATCACAGAAGCTTTTGAATTCATCTGACCTAAAACACATCCCATTATCTGTGATCAACCTCATTGGTGTACCAAATATGGTGATAATGTTGTCCATCAGGAAATTATTAACTACCTTACTTGTAGCTTGCTTAGTTGGGATTGCCTCTATCCACTTAGTAAAATAATCAGTGGCAACTAGTATCCATTTGTGTCCTCCACTTGAATTTTCTTGTATCTCTCCAATGAAATCAATTCCCCATTGATGGAAAGGGGCATCATCCTACAAGGGTTGAACTGGCAAAGCACCCTGGTACTTCAATTTTCTAGAAAACTTTTGGCAGACTTCACATTTTCTCACATGTGTTAAAGAATCATTAAAGACCTTTGGCCAATAATACCCAACCCTGAGAATTTTGTGTGCTGTTGTCTTTGTTGAATAATGTCCTCCACATACTCCATAAATTTCACTTAAAACATGCTTGGCTTGTGACTCATCCAGACATAATAACAATATGCCATCTTTGTTTCTCCAAAATAGATCTCCATCCATGAAGACATATTTTGATGCTTGCAACTTCAAAGTTCTCTTTTGCTTGTCACTCAATCCATCTAGACACTTCATGTATTTAAGATAATGAATAACATCAGTATACCAAGGAGTGTGCTCAATGCTTGCAATTGCATTCCCTTCTATATTACAGACTTGACTTGCTTCAATATTTGATTCTGCCATCAGCCTAGCCAAGCTTTGACCTCTTACTAGCTTAGTGATTTGTATCTCCATGTCAAACTCTTGAATCTTGTTGATCCATCTACATCTTTTCCCTGTAACTTCAGATTGTGTCAAAATATCCTTAACAACAGCATGAGGGACATAAGCAATCACCTTGGCTCGAACAAGATATGGTCTGAATGCTTTTGTGGCCTTTACCAATGCAAAAGCCTATTTTTCCATTATGTCATACTTCAACTCAGACCCCTGTAATGATTTACTAAAGAAAGACACAGGTTGTTCATGACCATCATTATTCTTTTGTAACATAATAATAGCAATAGTATGCATTGAAGCAAATGAAAAAAATATGAAAAGGCTTTGCAAAATCTGGAGACTTAAGTATAGGAGCCTCCTTGATAGCCCTTTTGATAGATATAAAAGCATCTAAAGCTTCTGCAGTCCAATCCATTTTTTTTCCTTTCTTCAACATTTTCGATATGGGATTAATGATCTCAGCAAAATTAGAGACAAATCTCCTAACAAAATTAATTTTTCCAAAGAACAATTGTATTGCCTTGACAGTTTTTGGAACAAGAATTTTATTAATAGATTCAACTCTCTCAGGATCTATTCTAATTCCCTCTTTTGAAACAACATGCCCCAAGAGTTTACCTTCTGTGACTACAAAATGACACTTCTTTGGATTTAAACTAATACCATATTCAAGAGCTTTAATAAATACCTTTTCAATATGTTGCACATGATCTTCAACATTCTTCAAATAAGTAGTCAAGTCATCTTGGTACACCACCATGATAACATTAATCAAATCAGAAAATGCTACATCCATAGCTCGTTGAAAAGTCACTCCAGTAGTGGTGAGACCAAATGGAATTCTTATGTATACATATATTCCCCAAGAAGTTGTGTGAATGTTGTCTTATATTACTCAGATTCCTTGACTTTAACCTGATTGTATCCAGAAAACCCATCCATCATGGACAACAATTCACACCCTGTCACCTTATGCAATATAGCATCCATATTGGGAAAAGGATAATTATCTTTGAGAGATGCCATATTTAAATTCCTGAAGTCCACACATAATCTGATATCACCATTCTTCTTTCTCACATGAACTAGATTTGAAACCCACATTGAATGTCTGATTGGTTTGATAATTCCTCCATCCCTGAGCTTTGTCAATTCTTCTTGCATTTTAGGCTCCAGCATTGGATTTATGGGTCTTTGCTTTTGTCTAAAAGGTTTGGCGTCTAGCTTCAATGGTATTTCATGCTGAAATAAATCTTCCCTGTACGCTTTCAGATCTTCATAAGACCAAGCAAAAACATGCTTGTATTTTCTAAGCAACTCTATCAACATTCTTCTAATTGTAGGGTTGATCTTCTTTCCAATGTATACCTTTCTTGGTGCTGTCTCAGTCCCTAAATTAATTTATTCAATATCTTCCCTTTTGACTGGTGTTTTCCTTATGAGGGACCGATCATTTCCATCATACACCCTCTCTAATACCACTAAGCCTTTAGGAAGCTTATTTTTTTTGAGCTATAAGATCTCCTTGCCAAACACAGTTTGTTTCACATCTACTTCCTCAACAAAAGCATTGAAATTAATTTCCTGGGCTTCATACTGATCTATGCAATGAAGAAATTTCAAAAGGTCAGTATCATCATTAAAGACCTGCCAATTATAAATGTTATCAGGAACAACAAGCCTTGTCTTGAACTCAATCTGTGATACACCAGCAAATGTGACATCATCTCTTTTCAGCACCACATTTGCTAAAAAATCAGCCATTAAGTTCTTTGATATGTCGATCCACTCAATTGAAAATGCATCAAACAACTCAATTGTGTCCATGCAACATTCCTGTATTTATTTAATCTTTTGTGCTTTGCTGCATACTTGGATTTAATTTGTGAAACAACCAACTAAGAATCACCAAAAACAGTTAGCAACTTAATCTTGTGTTTCACAGCAATGTTCAAACCTATTAATAAAGCTTCATACTCTGCCACATTGTTTGTACATTCAAATGCCAACAAGAATGAATATTTAAAATTAGTACCTTCAGGGGAAACAAAAACAATCCCAATGCCATTACCTTCTTGGCTGCATGCTCCATCAAAATACATCTTCCATACTTCATTGTAGCTTTGTGCCATGTGCTTTTCAATTGGATCACTATTAATCAATTCTGACTGGGTAGATTCAATCTTAAAACTTCCAAGATCAACATCACAAAAATAATTGATCTAATCTTGTGGTACACAGTCAACAAGCTGGTGCATTCTTGGTTCTCTATACAACTTGACTTACTGACTGTTCATTGGAATAGTAGCATAAGATAAATCAAACTGGACATTTCCTCCAACTACTGTTGTCCACTATCTTGACAGAAGCATCCCAAACTGAGGAGTATCAATCACTATTATATCTATATTATAAGCCACCTATATATAAGTAGCTAGCTTGACTTCAACTCCTTTAATAATGCCTACCACAGGAACAGGTCTGTTATCCATTGCATAGCACTTCCCTTCACATGTATCAACCCACATGCCAAGTTGTTTCATCACTCCTACTGGCATAATGTTTATAGTAGCACTAGAACCTATCATGAAATTTCTCAGTGGTTTGTTATTTATAAGCAATGTGGTGAAGAAAGGATCCACTTGTGGGGAGGTTGTTAAAACATCACCCAAGCAGACTTCTGAATTATTTATCTTTTCCTGCCTATTGACTTCTTCAAAATTCATATGTTTTTCATTCCCATTTGTAATCAATTGAACAACATTATCTCTATATTCCTTGATTTTTATCAATTCAAGTAGTGGAACAGACATTTTTACTTGGGATAACACCTGTGTGAAGTCAAAAGAGGAGCTCTCCATCTTAACAGTCTTCTTCAGTTCTAATGTTTCTCCCTCGTTTTCTTCTTTTTCTTTTTTATTAGGCTAATCAAACTTTTGCATCTCCTTGTGTAATTCTTCAACTTTCTACTTTTGGACAGGCTTCTCTCCATTTTTACCAGGCTATTTATTTTCTGGCTTTTTCATAAGTTCTTGTGTTGCTTTCTGATCTTTCATAAAGATTCCCCCAGGCACGCCTTCCATCTCGTTTACTTTTCTATTTCTCAACCAGTATTTACTTCTTGCTTCTTCAACTACTGCAACAGTGAGTCTTTCTATTTCTTCTTTGGTGAGTCTTCTAATATTACTTTGAGCAGGCAACTCATCAAAATGTGGCTCTGTAAAATCTTCTTCAGAATTAGAAAGGATCTATTGTTCAGCCATATGGACATTATATTTCTGATTTGAAACATCATATTCATAACCTTCATCCTCAGAAGATGAATACTCCTTCTCAGCATGGTAAAAGGTATTTGAAGTCAAGTAGACCTTGTGATATTCTCCATTATTCTCCATCAACATTCCCTCTTCTTGCATCCTTTGAGCTACAACACAATAGTCCAGAGAATTTCGCTAATTGCAAACTTCACAGAAGTAATTATTACTCACCATGTAAGTTCCCCTTTTGCTCAATGGATCATGAGTATCCTTACTTCTAGGCCTGGTTGTTATAGGTTTCCCATATTTCCAGCCTGTATTGTAAGGCATATCATGCAACCTTGGCCTTTCATTTTTGTTCTCATTTCTGTATGTATTCTCTTGTCTGTACTGATAATTATTGCTTTGCTGAGGAGGCCTTAGGTTGACTCTTTTATTGGTTATACCAGCAGCCTTCCTATTGTTTTCAATTGTCAGTGCTATTTTCTATGCTTCAACCAAATCTCTTGGGGATCTACTTCTCAATTCATACCCTGTCTTAGGATCAAATTCATTTAAATAAACACTCAATGCAATAGAATCTGGCAACCTTGATCTAGGAGGTAATTTAGTATGCAACTTGTTGAATTTTCGGTTGAAATCATAAATTGAATCATTATGATTTATTTGAATTCTCATTAATTCATGAAGAGCGACATCTAGAGCATTTTGTTTCCCATATTTCTCTAAAAGTTTGTCTTGAAATGCTTGGAGAGAATTAATTGAGAATGCTAGTAGGTTGTTGAACCAATCCTTGGCATCCTCAAGAAGTGACATCATGAACAACTTCATGTGTAAATCTTCATAAGACATATCTATGTCTTGGACAAAAGTATTAAAACTCCTTAAATGTTCTTCAGCTGTGATTGCATTACTCCCTATAAATTTGGGCACCATATTCCTCCAACTGCCATCCATAGGGTAAGGATATAACTGAAAACCAACTAAATCAAACTGTCTAATCATGGTTGCATGCTAGTGAGGGAGAGGAATAGGTGGATGCTGATACTAATACATGTGATTATTATACTGTGCATTATGCCATGGGATATAATGCTGACCAGGAGGTGGATACATACCTGTATGCTACGTGGGAATGTGAGGTGGATGATTTGGCTACTTTTAGTGATTCCCTATCTAATTGTGAGGAGCATTTTGTTGATTGGAGGGCCCTGCGCCATGATCACCCTGCTTGTGAGGTGGGACATACTTTGGGCCACCAAGTGTCTAATCAGTAATTTGGGCTTTCTACAATTTAGCCTTTAGTTCCTTTATCTTTTTTCTCTTTTAGTTCCAATTGTGCTTTTACTTCATCAGGAATCGAGAGCTCATGGTTTCCTTTAGGAGTTTTGTGATTACCCTCCATCTTTTGATCATATTCATGCTGAATTTTGAGTCATTCAAGCTCAAGTCTAGCTTCAAACTCTGCCCATTTCTTAGCTTCAAACTCAGCCTGTTTCTGAGAATCGTGGAAAGGAAAATGATTTCTTTGATCTTTAGGGGTACAAAGTTTTTCACTTGAATCATCTCTCCATGTATCAAAGCAATTATATGTTTCACCCTCTGCTCTTGGTGCTTTACCTTTGTTCATTATGCACATGTCCTCATTTATTCATTTTCCCCTATCAAATTTTTCATCTTTATGTGTCCACTTACTGCTACTAGAAGGATCTCCAGTATGACCTCCCTTGTACTGAGATCCTCTTCCATTCATGATGAACAACTACAAAATTTTTGTCAGAGTCGCCACTCACTTTTATCAAAAAATAAGAAAAGGTTTGATACTTTTTATTCCCAGTGAAGTCTATGCAAGATTTTTGACTCTATGATTAAGGCCTTGATTCTGATTGATCCCTAGCAGAGTCACCAATTTGTTAGCTCTAAAAAAAGTAAGTTGAATGGCTCAAGAAGCTGCCAATCGCTTGATACATTTCAGGGTAATAGACAAGGTCAAAAGAATTCAACCTTCTACTCTTTAGGTGCTGCAAACCTGGGTGGGTGTACCTTTCTGAATGGTGCAGACTTGACTTGTGATTATCTTCTTAAAGCAATTTTTTCATGATGGAAATGGGAGGTGAACAAATTAAATCCAACTTGAAAATAGTAACAATATTTTGATCTGAATCCCAAAATGAATGCTTGACTAATAGATGTAAAGAAAACTTAATAAGTTCAAATAATGAAGTGCAAAGACTAGTGCCTTGTTAGGTATGCAGAGTCAAATGAGATCAAGATGAGCAACACTTCTCTAAGAAAATTCAAGTTATCTCGCATAGATTATGCTTACAACTAGTATAAACATGCAAAAATATGATTACTAAGCTCTACTTGAATAATCCAATTGAATCTCCATGATTATTGTGATTAACTAAAAGGATTTAATCTTTACTTGAAAGAACCAATCAATCGATCACACAAGTACAACAAATGTGCACTGATAAATTGAATACAAACTTGTCATATCAATTTATACAATTATAAAGAATCCATCTTGGACACAACTTAGCAATTCTCTTATTAAATTCAACAGGTAATTGATACCAGACATGTGCAGAAACATCAATTAACATTCATAAATACCTCCATTTGAGAACATGCATCATAGCCTCTTATTTGATAAATTTATTGTTTTGTATCCATACAATTTGCCTACTGTATCGAATAACTGATAACTGGTGTCCTTTTACAATTACAAAGATACCAATTTACACACCAACATAAGAAAATAAAACATATTGAAATATCACGTCGGCCCTCCACAAGATTTGGGCTCTAATCAAGCTGGCCTGCAATGGTCATCAAATGTATACATGTTGGCCACAACATTCAAATTTCTATTTTTATTCACAAGTGAACTAGTTGCCAGGACAACATAGAAGGTATGTTGAAGGAAACTGTATCATTAATCGTTAATCATCCTGCATTCATCTGTTCCTCATGCTATTTGCTTTCACCATAACAAACTGTTTGCTACGCCGAAGTCAGTAAGTATCCATTTGTCTTCTTTATGTTTCGTTATAGCCCTGTGATATCAAGGAGATGCCATACAGATAACAAAACATTATATCAAAATGTAATTCTTCACATGATTTCATTTGTTGAGACACCATATATCTCCCACTGATGAGTTCCTTTGGTTTTGATCACAGTCCCCGTAACATTCTGACATCGGCATGACATCTTGTAGATTACTATGTTTCACCGAAAGTCTTCAACCATCCCAAGTCGCTGAGACAAAATATTTTTCCTGCCGATGAGGATCCTCTATCGCTATAACCTTCAACCCTTGGTGAGATGTCTTGTAGAGTAAATTGCTATACCAAAACAACCGAGCTCACACCTGTTCGCCAAGACATAGCCAATATCTCGCCGAAAGTCGTTCAATAGAAACCCTTTAGTAACCCATCGGTGAGACACATATACTCTGCCATGACCTCCTGCCACAAACTTCAACTCTTACCGAAAGGCCCATGAGAGGAAATCCATGTGTAAGGTTGGCCAAACCGAAGGTCACTCACCAAGACCTTACAACGATAGCAATATCTTCCACCGAAAGTCATTCGTTATACTTGTCGGCAAGACCCAACCTTTTCGCTATGACCTCCTGCCGCAAACACATGCCTATGTTGATGAACCACCACAAGCATAGTCGGGGAGATATAGAGAATTTGGTGAGATACTACCTAGATAGCCAAAAACATATGCTGATAAATGTCTCCATTGTCGCCAAAACAATATGAACGTTACATCGATAGCCCACAGGTGAAATCCAGACATTGTGACAATACAAAGGTCTTGCTGAATGCCACCTACATAGAAACTTCAATCATTGTGACATCAAATGAGTCTTGTCGATAGTCAACACAGAATCATGCAACTGGAAAACACAAAATTGATCGGGGAGACAAAAATGAACCTACACCGATAAGGACCAAAATGTGGAAAATGCAAACATGGATGAATTCTAAGGGGAAAAATGGGCAAGATGCAAGTAAAAATACCACGAGATGAGGAAAATTCCAATAGAAGGACTCATATGGAGGCTCAGGGGGTATGAAAGGTATGAAAAAATCATCAAATTTTGATAGCTCCAACAAGCCTATTGACTATTACTAATGATGATGGTTCAAAAGTAGGCCTTGGTTTCCCATTTTATATGGGAAGCAACAAGCTACAAACCCATTACAGAAAGGTGTGTCTTTTCATAAACTTAACTAATTGTAATTTTATTTTAAAATACAGAAGTAATCGATTGAGGAAACAACAACAAATAGTGACACTTGCTCCATTATTCATCATAGAGAACTTGTGACCTCTTAGGATCTAGTAAATTTCTCCTCTCCATGATAAAGTGCTTGATCATCTTGTAGACCTCAACTCAATACCTATTCCTCCACATCTGGGGCCCTTCGAGTCCTGGTAATAGTAAGAGCCTAGCCTCTTGAAGTAACTCCCTTCCTCTATCAAAGGTGATAGCTTCTAGTTCCTAATCTACCTCATTTCTCAGTTCTTCCAAGGTGGTTGCCTCTTGTTCAGGGGTGATATATTTCATATTTTTTCCTAGCATTCTTCCTTTCTGTTCATAGTCATATGACCTAAACACTAAAGTCTTAATGAAGTCACTATCAGAACTCTTGACTAGAACAGAATCTCACATCATTAAAGAGTTCCTTTGATGCTTCAAATTGAACAATACTTTGTTCATGGGGTGGCTCTACTATGCGACAATGGGTACATTATGACCTAAACTCTAGAAGCAAAATGAAGTCACTATCAGAAACAAACTCTTGACCAACTTGGACTCTCACATCATCAGAGAGTTCCTTTGATGCTTCAAATTTAACAATACTTTGTTCATGGGGTTGCTCATACTAGGTGATAGTGAGTACATTTATTTTCTCAACTTCATCCTCTTCTTCATTTCCTTCTTCACTCATGGCAGTATCCAAAAACAAACTTACTTCAAGGGTAGGCTGTGAGGGTATACATCTAAGGGGCTCCATATTCTCATCTTTCATTCTAGGGAGAGTTGTCATATGCATTTCAAAGACCATAGGGGGAAAATCCATAGTTATTTCATCCTCATGGGTGATTAGTTGTTCTTCTCCTTCTAAAGGGTCCTACATATCATTGAATGCTCTTATATGCAAAGGATTATTCTCCTTCCTCCATGCCTCAACTAGCATGATCTTGTTGTATGTGGCTATCCTCTATGCTATCAAAGTTTGATCACAATTTCTTATTACATCATTCATAGAAAAATGATGTTAATACCTAGATAGTGTTTGTGATAGTTTTTCCTTATTGATAAAATTCTCTAAATCAAAATTATTTCTCTCATTCCCTATTGGAAAATTGTAATATGTCAATTTCTTATCAATTTATTCATATACTTTATCAAAAAAATTGTGAATTCTCAAAAACTCAAAGTACTTGTAATAATAGATTGTTTACTATTTATTGTACCCTTTAAGATGATTAGCATCTAATTTGGCCAACTATCTTACAGTCTCCAAATAATCCACCCTATCAAGAACTATTTTTTGTAGCAAGTGTGGAGCTCCCTCAAACCAATATGCTCTAATCATAGTGCAATAAAAAATGTGTACCAACCTCCCCAATTATGAATCACCCTTTTCCTAGGATGCTTTTCTTTAGGTCTAAGAAATCTCTACATTTCAAGAGACAGGTTGTAATCACATGGATGACCCAATAGTTGTCACAAGGGTTTAACAAAATACTCCTCAAAGTAGAAATAATGGGATCTCCCATATCTATTATCCCGTATTGAGGTCCACATCTGAATTGGTTTGAAATTTCCATCCTCATCTATATACCTTATCCTTAATTCCTCTCCCCAAAGCCCTCTAGCTTTCCCTTCATATAAGAGTAAGTGCATGAACAAGGAATAATGTTTAAAATTAAGAGAACCACTATTATTTTTTATTCTCTCTAGTCCTTGGTTTAGAGCATTGGCTAGATATTCAACATAATCAAATTGACTAGCATCTTGACTTTGTACATCTACTACCAAAACCATTAGGGCTATTGACATGAGAGCCAATACTTCCACTCCCAATACTTGTCCTATAGTGTAATAGGTATATTGAAAATATGACTCAAATAGTTCCTCATGAAAGGGAGGGTGTTCATCACTGGAAAACCTTTTGATTTGATTCCCTACTTCTTGGGGCCAATGTAATGGAAATTTCCACCTTTTATAGCTAGTGTCCATGTAGTGATATTCTATCAAGAGGTCTTTTACTATGAATGGAAATATCATAGTGCAATATAGTTGAAAAACATTAGAAATAAAGTTTTTGGAGATGATAAATTTAGACCCATCATGTAACTGAATTGCTCATCATTTGGGGTCATACTTAGTAGCTAGTGCCTTAACTAGCTCTACATTGATGAACACATTAGGTACAATGACCTTTCCCAAGTTCATCCTCCATGGGTTATAGACAGGTTGGAACCTATATTTCTTTCTATAGTGGTACAAAAATAGCAAATATCATCTTTGCAATGTCCATAAATTATTTTTTATCCCACAACTTGTGCATGGAAGTATCTAATTGTGCAATCCTTTTAGACCTCAGCCCTGACCCAAGACATTGATCAATCAAGTCTTGGTCTAAGATTCTACCTTTTTTTCTTGTATTTTAATTTTTGGTGTTCCTGATCTTCCTTCCACTATTCAGAACCCTAGCTTCTCTTTGTAATTCTTTTACTTCCAAAAAATTTCTTAGTTGGGCTTCATATACTTGTATCATGATTTCTTCCTCTTTCTTTTGATTGTGCACCAATGGGGTATCTCTGGCTCATCTACTCCACTCCTACTTTCTATAAGCTTCTTTGAGTTTTAATGATCGAAATGAAAGAAATTTTTGATACACATTACTCGTCTCTAACTCATAAATGACACACTTGTTTTATTTCTTGTCATTGGGCTGGTCATTAAATTTTGAATATCTCTTCGATATATCATGTCGTCACATTCGTTGAAAAACAATCATTATCATTACATCAGAGGGACTATAATTTTACTCCTACTGATATCCATTTATCTCTTCAAAAAGCTTTATGTCATTACTCTTCTTTGTGGGTATCGGTGGGATGCCAAATAATCTCCCCTCGATATACTTTAGTCCTTCCAATACCTTTACTTAGCTTATATTTGATCACCCATGATAGTATTTTCTCTTCATATGTTATCAGCTCATCAAGGGGACCCTTGTTCATATCCTGTCGATAGCCATCATTCCAAGTTTTGATATTATTTTCTTTGGATAGTTTATCCTTGTATCGGGGGGACATAGTTTTATGTCAGTATAATAACCTTGTCTCCTCAATATCACTTACTATTGCACATTTTTTATTTAATAAATTCCTTCATTGTGTCATGCATCGGCCCATTGGTGGGACACCATGTCTTCTCTCCTCGATATGCTTTAGTGTCTACTATATTTTCTATTTGGGCTATCGGGGGACGCTAAGGTATGTCTTGCCAATGTCCACTACTCACTTCAATGAGTTTACAATAGCTAGCTCTGTCAGTGTATTGAAGAGACTATGTTATAAGTCCACTTGATGTAGTGTTGTCTCATCAATGGTGTATGTTTTTTTGTTTTCTCCATCATTTCATCGAAGATACCATGATGAAAGTCCCCTTGACATGGTAGTTTCTTTCTGATATATCTTATGTTGTTGAGGTAGTACTTTTACAAAGGGTAATTATCTTAAAGTGATAACTAGAGACTTTATTTTATTTACAAGGGTAGGTATAAGAGCTATATGCATTAGAAATTTTTTATGTTTTATATTCAATATAGTAAAAAATAAAAGGCAATGGAATTTATGATGGGAATAAAATGAGAAATGAAGCCTAAAGGCATGCAAAATTCAAGGTGTATTTTTAGCTCCAATAGTGGCTTTGATTGGGAATTAATGAACGTGAGGTCATTGCAAGAATCTAGAAATGCTCTCTAGGAAGTAGACCATGGGTGAATGTGATTAAATTAGATAGAGAAGGGAAGGGAAACCTAAAACTACTATGCATGGAATATCATAGTTTAAGAAAAAAAAGTGTTTCAAGAATTTCCCATGCACTGGCAATTCCTAATCTTCTCATATCATATTTTGAAGATAATAAGAATCTTCACCACCTTTTCCTATAGTAACAAATGGTCCTATCCAAAGAGCTTTGAATTTCCCATGTTTCCCTTTGTCTTGGAATATGGAATTCCATAACAAAACCATATCATTTACTTCAAACTTTCTATCTTTTACCCTTTTATCAAACAAGTATCTCATTTGTGATTGCATTTTTGTGTTATACTCGAGCCAATCTTCTAACCTCATCCAACTCTACCAACTCCATTCTATATTCCATGGGCTTAGGAATATCCAAGTCTTCTTGAAGTATGAACCTATATACTAGTAAAAGGTTTTGCATGGGCATCCTTGCTTGTGTCCCATAAACCAATTCAAAAGGTTATTTTTGGGTTGATTTCTTTATTGTGATTCTATCTATACCTAGACTTCCATCTTTAGTTTGGAGTCCCAAGTGTTTTTATTATTGTTCAACATCCTTTTAATTATTTTTAGAATACTCTTGTTGTTGGAATCAACCTACCCATTTTCTTTTGGATGATATGGAGATGCATACAAAATTTTAATGCCATATCTCTCACAAAACCTTTTGAACTATTCTGATCTAAAGCACATACCATTGTTTGTGACTATCCTTATAGGTGTTCCAAATCTAGTGATGATATTTTCCATTAGAAATTTTATCACAACCTTACTAGTAGTTTGATTTTTAGGGATGGCTTCTATTCATTTTGTAAAATAGTCAGTTTCCACTAGAATCCATTTATGGCCTCCACTGGACTTCTTTGGTATTTTTCCAATGAAATCAATCCCTTATTGATGAAATGGAGCTTCAACTTGCATTGGTATAAGTGGTAGTGCTCCTTGATACTTCATTTTTCTAGAAAACCTTTGACAAGCTTCACATTTTCATACATAAGTAAAAGAGTCATTGAAGACCCTGGGCCAATAGTATCTAGCTCTTAGGATCTTGTGGGCAGTGGTTTTGGCCAAAAAAAATGTCCTACATAGGCACCTTCATGCATTTCTTTCAACACATGGTTCACTTGTGATTCATCCAAGCATAATAATAACACTCCATCTTTGTTCTTCCAATATAGGTTTTCGTTCATGAAGACATACTTTGAGGCATGCAATTTCAAAGTTCTTTTTTTATTTTCATTCAAATCTACAGACATTTTTGATTTTTGAGATAATACATTATATCAATGTACCATGGTGTTTTTTCAATGCTAGCAATCATACCTTCTTCCTCCCCTACGTTACATATTTGAGGTGCTTCAACATTTAATTCAGTCATGAGCTTAGCCAACCCTTGTCCTCTTACCAATTTGGTGATCTGGATTTCAATTTCAAAATCTTGAATTATGTTAATGCATCTACACCTCCTCTTTGTGACTTTAGTTTGCACAAATGCATCCTTAACTATAGCGTTAAGAACATATAAAATTAACTTAGCACCTACCAAATAAGGCTTGAAGGCTTTTACAACTTTTTCAAGTGCATATGCTTGTTATTCTATAATCTCATTCTTTAGTTCTGCTTCTTGAAGGGATTTTCTAAAGAATGATATTGGTTGCTCATACTCTTCATCATTTTTATGCAACATAACTACCACAATAGTATGGTAAGATGCAAATGAGAAAATATGAAATGGTTTACTGAAGTCAGGTAATTTTAACATTGGGGCCTCCATGATTACCCTTTTAATAGATATGAATGCATCAATTTCTTCTGTTGTCCAATCGATCTCAACACCCTTCTTCAACAATTTTGAAATAGGATTGACAATCTTTTCAGAATTTGATATAAACCTCCTTACGAAATTGATCTTCCCAAAGAAAGCTTGAATGGCTTTCACTATTTTTTGAATAGAAATCTTATCAATAGCCTCCACTCTCTTAGGATCAATTCTTACTCCATCCTTGGAAACTATGTGGCCCAAAAAATTTCCTTCAGTTATAGAAAAATGACACTTCTTTGGGTTTAAGGAAATACCATACTCCAAAGCTTTGAGGAAGATATTTTCTAGATGTTCAATATGGTCTTCTGCATTCTTAGAATATGTTGTCAGGTCATCTTGATATACCACCATTATTGTATTAATCAGGTCATCAAAGACAACATCCATAGCTCTTTGAAATGTGGAACCAACATTTGTGAGGCCAAATGGGATCCTTGCATATACATACATTCCCAAAAGTGTAGTCAATGTAGTCTTAGACAATTCTGATTCTTTTACTTTCACTTGGTTATACCCTGAAAATCCATCCATTGTAGACAATAGCTCATGCCCTGTTACTCTTTGCAGCATAGCTTCCATGTTTGGGAGAGGGTAATTGTCTTTAAGTGAGGAGACATTCAAATTTCAAAAATCTACACAAAATATTATGTCTTGATTCTTTTTCCTAACAAACACCAAGTTGGAAACCCAAGTAGAATGCTTGATGGGTTTAATGATACTTCCTCTGAGTTTCATGAGTTCTTCGTGCATCTTGGGTTCTAGAGTAGGATTTACTGATCTTTGTTTCTATCTAAAGGGTTTAGCATCAGGTTTTTAGTGGAATTTCATGTTGAAATGTATCCTCCCTATATACTTTAAGTTCATCATATGCCCATGCAAAAACATGCTTATATTTTCTCAATAATGTGATCAACATCTTTCTAATTGTAGGGCTTATGTTCTTTCCAATGTACACCTTTTTCAAAGACAATTCAGTTTTGAGATTAATTTCTTCAATATCTTCCCTTCTCACTAGTGTTTGCTTCATAATTGCTTGGTCACTCCCATCCAACACCCTTTCTAATATTACTAATCCTTTGGGAATCTTATTTTTTTTGAGTTGCACCACTTCTTGGCCAAATATAATTTTTTTACTGTCCACTTCTTCAACAAACATATTGAAATCATTTTTTTGAGCCTCATACTGATCAATACAATGTAAGAACTTAATTAGATCTATGTCATCATTGAGAACCTACCAATTGTAAATATTGTTAGGAATTCCAGGCCTGGTCTTGAGTTCCACTTGTGAGATACCTTATAAGGCAATGTCATCCCTTTTCAAGGCCACATTTTACAAGAAGTTAGCCATTAAGTTTTTTGATCTATCCTCCTAGTAAATGGAGAAGGTAGCAAAGAGTTCTATAGTACCCCACACAACATGCTTATATTGCTTCAATCTATTATTTTTTGTAGAATATTTTTCCCTCACTTGTGAAACTACCAACGCCGAATCCCCAAAAATGATTAATACTTTGATCCCATGTTTTGTGGAAATGTTTAAACCTAGTAGTAATGGCTCATACTCTGCTATGTTAGCAGAAATGAGTACTTAAATGTTGTTTCATTGGGTGAAATGAAAAAAATTCCAGCTCCATTCCCCTCTTTACTATAGGCTCCATCAAAATACATCTTCCATATGCCTTGTTTGTTTCAAGAAACATCTCTAGAAATTGGATTTGTGTTTAGCAATTTAGGTTTTGAATGCTCAATTCTAAAATTTCCAAGGTCCATGTCAGAAAAGAAATTCATTTGATTAGGGCCAAAGAGCTCAATGACATGTTTTGATCTAGGTTTTCTATACAACTTGAATTCCCTTGCATTGATAGGTACTGTAGCATAAGATATATCTAGCTAGACATTTCCACCCATTGCTGCATTCCATTTCCTAGATAATAACATCCATAGAAAGAGGCAGTGTCCACCATAGTGATGTTTTTTCTGTTGGAAACATAATGACAAACAACTGAGAGGGGGGGTGAATCAGTTGTCCTAGAAATTTAAAATTATCAAAATTATTAACCTTATTCTTAGATCTGATCAATAACCATGAAAGCATAAATCAACAACATATCAAAAACACACATAACACCAAGATTTTTTACATGGAAACATTGTTAAGGGAAAAAACACAATGGAGGTTAGTCCACAAGATTATACCCTGTTAAAAGTATAAAGAATAAAATGGTGAATGCACATGAGTTGAGGTGCACTACCTAGAGCTCACTACTGAAATACAAGGAAGACTCACTATCTTACAAAAATATTTGGATTACATCCGCAAGATTTTGAAATAAGAAAATAGCATATGTTAATGCCTGATTATAGTTTTGGTTAAGCACATGAACACTTCTTCACACTATGATCACTCTTCTTCACACTCTGCTTCTACCTTCAAATGATTAGGAAATTATTCACACATCTCATATGCACATATTCCTACAAATGGAATAAACAGTTGCTTATATATATTTGCAACAAAAGATTACATTGCTACATGTTGGCCTCAACAAAATAATAAAATGAATACAAACTATTAGACCAAAACATTAAAGATTGTTAATTCGAATCAACCAAGGTCAGCCATAACATAGTGAAGACTTGAAATAAAATCCTCAACCATGAAACACCTTCAAAAATTATTTCTCAAAGATTGACAACATGCTATAACACTTTGTTAGCCAAGAATATGAAAAACATGAACACACAAGAGAAGATCTCTAATTACGAGCACAATGATCAATGTGGATGTGCAAAATACATGGACCACAATCTAGAAACATCCACAACAATTGAACTTACTAGAATCACATCATCTTCATTCAGGAACACCAACTGAAGCAACAAAATGATTGCTAGAACACAACTGCTCATAACTCGATCAAATCTTCATTTCAATCTCTAAAACTTAATGTAGATAAGCTAGATATACTTGACAACAAACCCTTTAATTCACAACCTCCGATCATCAATATACTGAGCTAACCAACATACTGAACTTCACTTCACCACTAACAACTTGCAACTTATTTCATTACAATTTTCTCAATATCCTTGACATATACAACTTCTAAGACATTAATTCCAATAGTGTTGACATAAATGACAACCAAATATCAACAACACAACCACAACATCCAACAATCTCCCCATTTGAAATTGATGGCAACACATGATGTGAAAAACACCATCAATGCAACTATCTTTAGCACTTACTCCCACTTAGGTTTTGGCTCTTTTCTCCTCAACTCTTTCACATGAATCTTCTCCTCACATGACTCTTCTCCCCGGATAATTCATATTTTTTCACATGACTCTTCTCCCCCTTTGACATCAATGACAAAGATCTTTTTTCTCTATGCAAGCTCTGAACCACATATCTGAACATCTAACTACTCCCCCTAAGTAGTAGCCACCACAACATCAATCCAGATGAAGATATGACTATGAAATGCATATATTGATGCAAGTCAATGCATCTTAGTTCTGATTAGGAGGGGTAATCACCCCTAGCTTCCCTTTGAGATACTCAAAAATATCCTTAGGAAATTTTTCGGTAAAGATATCTGCAATCTATTCCTTAGTAGGCACATACTCCAGTATGACTTCCTTTTCACTCACCTTCTCTCTCAAAAAGTGAAACTTGATAGATATATGATTCATCTTTGAATGCAACACTGGATTCTTAGAAATGTTAATTGCACTTGAATTATCATAGAATATAGCAATAGGTTCATCATACACAATTATAATATCTTTCAACATCTGCTTCATCCATAATACTTGAGTAGAATTATTAGTAGCAACAATGTATTCTACCTTTGCAGTAGATAAAGAAATGGCATTCTACTTCTTACTTAACCATGAAATCAACTTCTTACCCAAGAAAAATGCACCACCACTAGTACTCTTTCTATCATTCACATCACCTGCCCAATCAACATCAGTAAAAGCACTCAAAGTAAGATCATCATCTTTAGGATACCACAACCCAAAATCAACTGTCCCCTTCAAGTATCTAAAAATCCTCTTCACAATAGTTACATGAGATTCCTTAGAATCAACTTGAAATATTGCAACAATGCATACAACATTCATGATATCTGGTCTATTTTGAGTCAAAAAAAGCAATCCACCAATCATCAATTTGTATCTAGTTTGATTTTATTTCAAAGAATCACCATCTTGTGTCAACTTGCATTCGGTCACCATAGGTGTACCAATTGGATTTGAATCTTCCATAGAAAACTTCTTTAACAATTCTTTCACATACTTGGACTGAGATATGAGGATCCCTTTATCTAATTGAGTAATTTCCAATCCCAAAAAAAAAATCATCTCACCAATCATAGACATCTCAAACTCATTTTGCATCTCATCAGCAAAATTCATGCACAAAC
>VDFB02058242.1:113688418-113959245 GCA_007258455.2 Sequoia sempervirens | reverse complement strand
TTTGGAATATTCTCTCAATTTGAATTCAAAAATTCCAAGTCAACATGTACATCCAACAAGGCAATAAATTCATCTTACATGTCCTTTTCCTTGAGCCAAGTGGAATTTATTGCAATTTCCCTTCCCTCTTGCAAGTCATTTCAACAAATTTGAATTTCAAATATTGGCATTTATTGGCACAAACCCCAAATCTTGCACATCCATCATCCACTCATGGCTTGAAAAGTGGCATCATATCATTGGATGAATGTTAGTCCCACATTGCTCAAATTTGGGCATTCATCCATTTTGAAAATCTATAAATGAAGGGATCCTCTCCTAATTTAATCATCCACAATCCAAGCAAAGTTACCATGATAAAATACTTAGCCATTTCCATTCATCAATATTGAGTTCTTAGCTAGGTTTATTGCAGATTTTGGCTTGGAGCTCTCACCATTCATCATCAAAAGTGGATCAAATCTCTTCATCAAGTCAACATATCGAAGCTTGCAATCATAGGAATTGGGAAAGGGCCAATTTTCACATCAAATTGGCACCAATTCCCCCATGGGATCAAGAGTTTGCTTTTCTAATTAGGATTCAATCTTTGTTTTTTCATTTGCTTTGTGTTCTTCAATATTTTCTTCCTAATTTGAATGTTGTAAATGGATTTCATGGGGAATCCTTTTTTTGGCTTGCATTTAATTGTTTAACTTGTTTATTCTCTTTGTTTTGCAGGTACTAGGAAAAGGGTTTGCACATTGGCACTAGAAGGAGGGCTTGACATCATTATTTCTAACATTTTCTTGAAATTTTCGTGTTTTTCTTCACACAAGAAATTCCAACGCGGGCTCGTCAGCGTCGCTATTTTGACACCGCAGGCTCATCAGCGTCGCTGATTTGGGCATCGCGGGCTCCTCCGCATCGCTATATGGCATCGCTTGAAACACAAACTCTGCCGTTGGACTTGTCTCGCCAAGATTTTTGAATTTTAAACTCCGCCACTGGACTCGCCGACCTACATAAATTTTCAAAAAATATTAAATAGCGACACTGGGGATAAACTGCGACGCTTGGCAAAAATTGTGATGCAATTGAGCTCTCTGTCTCGACACAAAGCACCGCTGACTGGTAAGCGGCATTGTCAGAGCACCGCTCAGAAGCCAAACTACGACGCCTTCACTAGTTGTGACGCTGGGAGACAGTAAAAGGGAAATTTTGATTTTTTAGCACATGCTTTTGATTTATGATTAATTTATGTTATGTTTCCTGATTTTTAATTTATATATTTTTCCAAAACCTGATCTGTTTTTCTTATTTGTAGGTTGGAAATCAAAATTGAAGAAAGAAGAAGCATGAGGGCTATGTCTTACGAAATCAAACTATTTTTAAACACTTTAGTGTTTGTTTAACACTATTTTAAGAATTTTTTATCTTTTCACTCTTAGGACACTAATTTTTGTTTGGGCTTAAAAAGAACATTTTTCGTTTTCTTGCAAAGGCTAAAAAGAACAATAGGATCAACAACTTACTAGATTTTGTTTATTGGATTAACAAATTGAACAAAATGTCTTACACTTGTGATTTGGTGCTCTAAAACGAACTCACATATTGCTTTGAGGATTTAAAAATAACAAGTGTAGCTTTGTTTTTGTGAGGGATTACTTAGACTAAAGCCATTGAAAAAGGACGTATGCGCTTCTCTCGTGCTTTATAGTGATCTTGAGAATCAAAAGGCCTTTTTCATGACTTTGGGGTGAGATAAATCAATCACCTCCACACTTCGATTTGGGTTTAAAATTGAACAATATCTTGTGTGAGTGTGAGTGGGGGCATTTCGATGTATATTCTCTCTCTTTGTTGCCAACAAGGATTGATCGAGTTACGAATAGTGTTTTTCATTCGCTTTTGTTTATCCTAGAAGGCCCACCTTGGGGAAAAAGTACTCACCCAAGGGAACGGCTCAACTGGTAACACTCTAAAACCAAGAGTATTTCCAACCAGGATATAAATGTGGATATTGGAAGAAACGCCAATATCATGTGGCTGATTCTGACAAAATGGATCTGAAAGGGGACTCTTGCCGTATGGGTCAATCTCCACGAACGGAAAGTCCTTACTAAAACCCATGTGCTAGAATTTTTCAAAATATTTTTATTTATTTTTTGGGGCAAGAATGGTCGTTCTGAAGCCACCCCACACTTTTATGGTCTTCTAGTAGAAATGGAAAACATGCCATGGGAGTTTTCATGGGTGTTGATGCTTGGCTGCCCCATATAAGTGAGTGTCGTGGAGGGGAGCCAGTGGGGTCAAGCATCTAACCATTCACTAGAGATAAGTGTAGTTGGACTTGTCCAAGTGGGGATCCAACAAATATTGTCTTACACAGCCATAGGGTTTATACTTGTTCCTGTTTGAAAACACAGTGTTTTAATAGAAAACATTGGAAAACCAACACTTAACATCATCATCCAAATTTCAAAACCCTTTTGGAGAAAAATAAAATTGACTCAATCCATATGTTATTGCTTTCCCTTGGGATTTACATCCTTAGAGGTTTCTAAACATTGGATTACATCTCGATTTGTCTACTTAAGTAAATGATAGGAAAACCCTTGCCTTAAGTTCATCAAATTTCCACATAACATATCTTGTGGGGTTTGAAGAAATTAAGACATTAGTCACCTTAGTTTTAAAATCTAATCAAGAGTGTGTTTGTGGTAAAAATAATCCATTAAGCAAAGATTAAATCAATTGGACCCCACATATGTGTTTGGCATCTTTTTATCATATGGTTTTCATGCAAACATTGATCTTTTGATTTTGAGTTACTCTTAGAAAAAGGAATGTTCTTCACTATCTTGGCCTAGTAAACAAGTCCTTCTTAGGTTGATTTAGGATCAAAATCAAAAACTTCATCCAAATTCCAAACATCTATCGAAATCCATCCCATAAACAACTTTAGAGCTTTGGAAACATCATTCTAGACTTGGGTACATCATCAAATTCAAAATCACCTTGTTTAGTTAGGTGTATGGGAATGCATCCTTTCTCATACATTTAATTGAATTATCAATCCTTTGAACAAGTTCATCCTAAGATAACATCTAACATCTTAGGGTTTACAAGTTCATCATCCAAATCAACCAATCAAAATCAAACCCTAAGTCTAGCATTGATCCAAAGTTCCTAAACATTCAACACTCATATCATTCACCTCTTTTCATCCTCCATCTCATCATTAGTCCTAAGAACCTTAGAGGTCACTTTTTCAACAAGTTCAAAACACAAGGAGAACATGGAATATAAACTTGATCCATACATCATGAGTAATCCAAGTCAACTAAGCTATCAAAGCCTTACAACACCAGTTGATTATCAACACTCACATCTATACAAACCATACATGGGATCATTACCTTCTACAAATGTTAATGGAACAACAAGTGTGAGTACATTCCCAAATCAAAGATTGGAACACATTTCCCAATGTTAAATCTAAATCCAAACCTACAAGTTTTCCAACAAAACAATCAATGCATGAGCCTTCAAACGAACAATGTCATCCCACAAAATACATACATGCCAAAGGAGGATGTGCCAAGTACAAGTTTTTGAAACATGAATCCGGAAAACTTTGGGATAAATATGGTTGGAAATCATACAAATATTGTTCAAAATCCAAACAAGATGTTAACAACTCCAAGTCAAGGTAACACCATGCAAAATCCAAGTTACCTAAATCAAGACAATGTGATTCCCAACGCCAACAATGTTCAATTTCAACCTATCATGCCAAATTTGAACATCATCCCAAATCAGAACATTTTCCAAAATCAAACACAAGTATGCACTCCAAATCTGCTTGAACAAAAACCAAATCAACTATATCAAGGGAGTCAAGATCAAAATCAAGATCAAATTTGGTGAGATCAAATTGCCACACTTACCAAAATAGTTGAGTCATTACACCGAGAGACATCTCCACCACCATTACCCATATCAACATCATTCATTGGTTTAGGGCTTCCCCCTTTACCTAACACCATTCACTCCATCCAAATCAATCCACCTAACACCAATCAAGCTATCACATCAAATCCTTTGAATATACCATCCACATCACACCAACAGATGGTATTTAATCAAATGAAAACATCAATCCTGACAAATCAAAATAGGGTCTCCCAAGGGCCTATCACTTCAATCACTCCAACCACCCCTATCACACCCATCGTATCCCAACCCCTCACTACCATGATCGCTCCAAGCGTATCTCAACCACTCATCACTACATCCAACACGATTCCAAATACACCACCACTACCACCAAAACCAAGTGCAATAAGTCAATATTGTAACATTGCACTAAAAGCGCATCAAGCCTACCAACAAGTGCTTCAACAATATCAGATGGCTCCACAAGCCGCTCACGTTACCCAATCTTCCCAAGCCTCTCAAGCTACCTAGCGAGCACAAGCACAAACACAAAAAATGACAATTGTTGAGAACAAGGATCAAGACCAATCCATCATTGAGCACCTTCAAACTGTGTCTACTCCATCCAATGATCAAATCAACATACATCAAGAGTCACTTTTCAATCATGATCAAAATCCATCAACAATACCAAACAATGATCCAATTCAAGAAATATCAACATCATTTGACCCTATGGTTGAAGACACTGGAAATCCCTCCATCACAATTGTTGAAAACAATGATCAAGATCTCTCAATTAAGGAGCATATTGAAGATGTTTTTACCCCACCCGATGATCAACTCACCATACATCAAGAGCCACTTTTTAGTGATCTATTTCAAGGAGTGTTAGGATTATTTGATCCTATTGACATAATGCACGATCCATTGACCTATGATCATATTGAAAATGTCTCTACATTGCCTTATGAGTTAGAGGACATATCTCAAAAGTTTATTCCAAATCATGATCAAAATCTTTCACTAAGGTCTAGCAATGCACATTTTCAAAACATGTTGATCCCCTTTGACCTCATGGTTACAGATATTGAAGGAACCTTGAACTTGACACTTGAAGATATTGAACCACTTACCATGTCTAATGTCGACATCCAAGAATCCTTTGCAAGCAATCCAACCTTTGAAACTAACCCATGTCAGGAACTTGATCCAAAGCATGTCAAAAGTAGCTTTGAAATCATTCAAGATCAAGAATTTGTATCTTCAAGATACTACAATAATCTAATGGAAACTCTCCTATCTATGCAAGATGATCATATCTATGTAGCACATACTCCTCCATCTACCCATGAAATGCTTTCTTTGGATGGACGCACAAATGATCCTCATTCAAAATAGGATTCTTTTACTCCAGACATTATTACACAAAAAGAGCAGGTTATAGATTCCTACAATCAAACTGAGTTGTCAACATCAGGATCAAATATGTCCCAAACTTGGATTGAGGACATCATGAATAAAGATATCCAACATTATCTACTCAAGGAAACAAGTCAGACATAACAATATAATTCAGAGTTAGCAAAGCAGAAAATTGAAACATCATCTATGAGGGTCAGTTATCAGAGAATGCACTCTAAACAGGAACTCTTGAAACAAGCAGAATCAAAGCATGAAGGTACTACTTCCACAATACTGGGGGTAACTTTTTTTGAAGAAAATTTCAATATAGGGGGCACAAAGAATCTTTATGGTGAAACCATTTCCAATACTACAACTAGTCATGTCATGAATCTTCGTCCACCCATCACCCCATCCACAAATTGGGACCAACTTCAAAGGAAAAATTTGAATCAAAGCACAAGGAACGTTATCAAAGTAGAAGAAACAAGGAAGCATAATGGACAAATAAAATATGCATGGATACCAAAGAATACAAAGAAAGATCATCCCTATCAAACTCCATTAGTCAAAGAAACTGTGGGGAAGAATAAAAAAGGGAAGATTATCCATCAAGGATGTCCACAAAAGAAAAAGCAAGCTTTTCAAGCAATGTACAAAGTGTATCAAGCAATTGGTCCTAATTCCATGCTCACTTCCATATCCACCCATCATTGCTCATCTTCCCAAGTTTGGAGAGTCAAAGGTTCCAAACTGTTAACCAATCCATCTCTTATCCCTAAACACACTCCATCCACGCCTCCACGCATGATATCTAGTTCTTACATTGACCATGTATTGGCAACGACCCTTCATCATAAGGATTTTGAAGGAACTCTATCGCGGTGTACACACAAAGATAGAGTTAACCCCGATATTAATGAAGCAGATCAAAAATCCCAAAAGTTGCATTCAAGTGCATGTATCTTAGCAAAACAACTTCTTCAAGCAAGATATCGATGGCACATTATGATAGGGGCATCTACATCAGCAACACCTTGTGATTCAATAAGAGCTTAAAATCTTTTAGAAAAATACAAAAAAATCAAAAAAATAGGAAAATCCAAAAGCATTAGAAAAAGGATTGAAAATAGTAAAGATAAAAATCATCCTCTAGCGAAAACCACTACGGTGGCGCTTTGGGCAAGACCATGACGAAAACTTGGAAAACAGGCATCATGTGTAGAATCAAGCATCTACGTGCACCAGTTCAGGTGAAAGCATCTTATCCCATCCATAATAAATCCATCCATCCATAAACCATTTATCCAATCCATTTTCATCCATCTGCATCTATAGTCCAAATTATCTTGATCTTGATGAAATTTTGGCGCATACTTTACACCTGCTTATGGTAAACATCTTGACATGGGTCATTTTCATTGGACCTATCCTATCCAACATTATCTAAGCCTTAAAGCATTATCCAAATGAGCATTCGTTATCCGAATACCTTATCATATTACAAGATAATCCATATCCATACACTTATCTGAGCATCCACACATGACATTCCATACATTGCTAGACATTGGGGGCAGGTATTTTGCATCTTGCTTCAGGAATAAATCTTGATCTATATCATCCAACTTATGTGATGATTTGAACATTGAAAAACATGAAATCAAACTCATCAAAGCATTTGTGATCCAAAATCCAATTCACTAGCCCATGACATATTTTGACAAGAAGACATTCCTTATCAGTCTTCATATTTCATTAAACATTGATCCAAACAATCAATATCAGTTGCATCTAACACACCCTTCAAACATCACATCAAATCATTCAAACAATTTTTTTTTCAAATCAAGCTTCATCAATCATGATCAAACAAATCCGATAAAAAAAATCATAATCTTGGGATATCCTTCCCGATCATTATGTTGATTAACACTATCCTTGCATTGTTGTGCATCCTCAACAATGTTATCATCATCAATCCTGATCAATCAATCCTTGCATTGTTGTGCATCCTCAACAATGTTATCTTCATCAATCCTGATCAATCAAATCCTTGCATTGTTGTGTACCCTCAACAATGTTATCATCATCATCAATCCATCGATTCGATCAGCCAACCTTAGCTTGGTTTTCAGCAAAATCCTAAACAAAGCACTGATATCATCACACATGTCCATATCAAAATCGTCAAAATCATGCGAAAATCCAAAAACATCAGAAAATCCAAAAATCCAAAAACATATCAAAAATCCAAAAACACTCAAAAAAGTCAGAAAAACATCAAAAACATGGAATCCAAACTACGTCATCTCTGAGCTTAAACATAGGCAAGGCTAATATTTGATCAGCCCCTGAGACATCAAAATCCAAAAACATTCAAAAAACATCAAAATCCAAAAACATTCGAAAAACACAAAAATCCAAAAACATTCAAAAAAATAAAAAATCAAAACATTTGTAAAATCTTGAAAATACCAAAAACAGCCTCAAAACATTGCAAAACATCAAAAAACATCCAAATATTTGAAAAAATCCATCCGCCTCATCTCGCTTTCACCCACAATAATCAATCATCCATAATAAACTAATCATCACCTTCATCGTTTGGCAAAACAAATAGAAACAATCATAGCAATCAGCAAAAGCAAGCTTCAATCGTAAAATCAAAAGCAAACAACAAATATTTGAATCAAAATCAAAGTCTTGATCATTTTCAAGCATGTCAATCAACTTTATATCAACAGCCTATCAATCAACTTATCAAACCATCATCATCCTATACAATTCATGTCCTAGGATATATTGTTCTGACAATGGGCATCATTTTGGATATCACTTGGATTCTTATCCTATCAAAACAAATCCCTTTGACTAGAGGTATGGAGAACATTGGCTTGTTTCTGTACTTGATCTTTTCTTTTGGTTTATCTTATTGTGCTCATTCCAAGGACTTCTCAATGATGTCCCCAACGAAGGGATTTAGAGAGATAGGAATGGGGCAACGATCATTATCTTTTTATCTGTTGTGCTTGTTGGACGTTCTTGTAATATAACCTTGGCGAATACTTGCTTTGTTGGGTACGTCCTAGCAAGGTTTTCATATGTCAAGTATGAACAAGAATACTCCTATCTATTTTTCAAGTCAAATTCCATCGCATTAGGTACAATGCCATCTTGGTTCTTTATACCTTGATGCATTGTGCCTACATGTGTTATCAAACATAAGGTAATTATCCCTTTGAAAATCCGAACTCTTTGGCAAGTAATCATCATCATCATCATCATCATCTCATGTCTTGTTGGAATCTATTGTTTTCTTCTCTCTCTTGCTTTTCGCGCTAACATGGTACCATGATAGTTAATCATAAATCATCACTAATGCATCCATCTTGGATCCACAAACCATCTACATATCATATCATATCATATAGAAAGAATTAATCATACCACATGCATTCATCCCCATCATTGCATAATATAGATTAGTTATTCTAAGCATCTCATAAACCATACATTTATCATCTATTCACATAATCATAAAATCATCATCATATCATATCATGTGCATCCATATCATCCATTACATATAAACATCATAATCATCTTATCATCAAGAATGCAACTATCATGGTATAAATCAAGATCGAGTGGGTGTAATATATCAAAATAGGCATGAGGCTACCCATGGTTGATGACTGTCTACATCATCAAATCTGTCTACATCAAATATTCGAGTTGAACTAATCTTGAACCTCTTTTTTGAGAGATCGACCCTCAAATCAAACCTCTTCACCCAATCTCTCAAGGGGGTAGTATACCAGCATAATTCTTTTTGCTAGGGGCAGCAGTGGGGTATCCCAAAAAATTTTTAGAGAAATTTTGACTTTTGATCATGTCAAGGTTATTCTTTGAACCAACGCAACAAGTGCATTGCTTCAAAGAGGGGAAAAATGTAGACATCAAAAATATACAGATTGATATCGCACACTCTGATCTTGACTACTAACATTGTTTCTTCTTGAATCATCCCTTGGTCTAACCATTTAATCAAATTCCCCTATCTGATTAAATTCATCAATATTCCACTCTTGAATGAATAAATCATCTTATCTAATCAAGTCAATCTCTTCTATTAATTAAATCAATTCATCTGATCTAATTATCCCTATTTAATTAAATAATCAATTTATTTGATTAAATCTCTAAAGTCTTTCCATTAAATTAAATAAATTAAAACCTTGTTTGATTTAATCTAACATCATTCCTTTTAATTAAATAAATCAAAATCTTTATTTAATTAGCCTCTTATCACATTCTTCTCTTATTTGATTTAAATAAATCCATAAATCTAAGTCAAATAGGTCACATCATCTAATCTCCTGTTAAATTAATTAACCCTTGATTAATTTAATGTCATCTCATGTCACATCCTCTAGATAATGCAAGTTGCACATGAAAATAGATTTAATTCATTTATTAAATCCCTATTTTCCTCACAAGGCATCTTTTGGAATATTCTTTCAATTTGAATTCAAAAATTCCAAGTCAACATGTACATCCAACAAGGCAATAAATTCATCTTACATGTCCTTTGCCTTGAGCCAAGTGGAATTTATTGCAATTTCCCTTCCCTCTTGCAAGTCATTTCAACAAATTTGAATTTCAAATATTGGCATTTATTGGCACAAACCCCAAATCTTGCACATCCATCATCCACTCATAGCTTGACAAGTGGCATCATATCATTGGATGAATGTTAGTCCCACATTTCTCAAATTTGTGCATTCATCTATTTTGAAAATCTATAAATGAAGGGCTCCTCTCCTCATTTGATCATCGACAATCCAAGAAAAGTTACCATGCTAAAATACTTAGCCATTTCCATTCATCAATCTTGAGTTCTTAGCTAGGTTTATTGTAGATTTTGGCTTGGAGCTCTCACCATTCATCATCAAAAGTGGATCAAATCTCTTTATCAAGTCAACATATCAAAGCTTGCAATCATAGGAATTGGGGAAGGGCCAATTTTCACATCAAATTGGCACCAATTCCCCCATGGGATCAAGAGTTTGCTTTTCTAATTAGGATTCAATCTTTGTTTTGTCATTTGCTTTGTGTTCTTCAATATTTTCTTCCTAATTTGAATGTTTTAAATGGATTTCATGGAGAATCCTTGTTTTGGCTTGCATTTCATTGTTTAACTTGTTTATTCTCTTTGTTTTGCAGGTACTAGGAAAAAGGTTCACACACAATGTATGTTCCATGTTTTTTCAAAGGATCCAAAGTATCTTTCTAGTTTGTTTACCCACTAGTTGTCCATCCTTTCAAGTGGTATTATAGGGAATGTCATGCAATCTTGGCCTTTCATTCTTGTATTGGTTTTCTCGTTTATTTTGGTGATTGTTAGGATTTAGTGGGATCCTAAGGTTATCTCTTTTTCGAACCATGCCTTTAGCTTTCCTATTGTTTTCAATGGTTATTGAAGCCCTTTTTTGCTTCAACCAAGTTGTTGGGACATCTATTTCTAAGTTCATATCTTGTTTTAGGATCAAAGGCTTTCAAATAGATTCTTAAAGCTACCAAGTCAACTAATTTAGATCCATGTGGTGTCTTGTTATTGAACTTGGAGAATCTCTAATTGAAGTAAAAAATAGATTCATTTTGATGTTTTTGAATGCCTATTAAATCATGTAAGAAAATTCAGGAGCACACTAATTCCCATATTATTCTAGGAATTTATTTTTGAATTCTGCTGTATAGGTAATTGAGGAACCTAGTAGGCTATTGAACCATTCCCTTGCTTCTTTAGTCAAGGACATCATGAATAGCCTCATAAGGACATCTTATTGCTCCATGCCTAAGTCTTGCAAAAAAAGAATTGAAGTTTCTTATATGTTCCTCTATTGTAGTTGCATTGTTCCCTATGAATTTTGGGATGGTATTTCTCAAGTTATTGTCAATGGGGTATTGGTATGTAGGATATCTGGTTAGATTGAATTTTCTACTTATACTTGCAATATTCCATGGATAAGGATTTTGATGTGGTGGATTGGGGTAATATTGAAATCCATGTTGATGTTGGTATACATTTTGTTGGATGTTCTGGTGAGAATATATATTGCTATAGGAATTCAATTATAGCACATGGTAATAATAGTGTGGAACATATTGTTGTCCCAATAGTGGGTAAGATTGTGAAATGGTGTTGGTGTTCTATTATTATGAGTTTTGTGATGGCACATTATGTTGCACATGTTTATTTGATTTCCCAATTGTGTTGTAAGGTGCTTTTGAAGTACTCAAAATTCTTGTATTCTAAGATGAGCCATGCAGATTGATGTTTTCCCCATGCTTATGAGGAGGCACATATCTTGTTGGTTTTGATGAATGGATATTTCTCTGGGAAAATTGTTGGTCTAATTATTTACTTTCTTTTATCAACTACAACCACCTCCTAAGTTCCTCTTTTCTTTCCACATGTTGTTCCAGTTCTTGAGTGACCATTTTGATATGATTCTCAGTATGGGAAAAATTATCCATGAATCCATACTAGGTTTCTTCTCATTGCTATAATGACATCATGTGGTCATAACCTTTTGGTTTTGGATCTATGTTTTCTCTACATGTGCATAGAATTCACTTTCTATTTGAGGATTCAATTTAAAATTGAGAATGTTATATGTTAAATTGATTCATTCAGGTGGTATTGATTGGTATCCTTCATCAATGTGAAAAGGACTATTATACACAATGAAAGGTTGCTTCGATGTGTTCCCTTTACCATTGCACATGATGTCTGACTAATTATATGCTACTTGATTCCTATTTGCATCAGCCTTTCAAGGAGGGCATCCATGATTTTCTATCCACCTACCATTGTTCTTCTTTGGAATCCCTTTATGTAATGACCTTCTACCATCCATTTTAGGTGACATGGTATATTTCTGATGTCTATGATCTAATATTTATGATTTGATGTGTAGCTTATCAGTCATAAAATTTTGACAGAGTTGCCACCTAGTTCTTCATCAATAGGAAAGTTAAGATCTAGATGAACTTTGTTTTTAATCCCAACAGAGTCTCTTATTCAATCAACTAATTGAGTTTCTACAAAAATTGTGGATGTTTATGACTTTGTGATGAGAGGCTTGGATTGGCCCTACACTTTTGATAGGTGGTGTAGGGCACCATGTTGAGTCATGTAAATAAGGTCTTAAACTTGGTTTTTGGTTGATTTTTGGTATGTTGAGTATTATTTGGTATCATAAAGTCATAATAGACTATTTTTTATGTATTTGGAGTCATTTGAGTCATTTCAGATCATTCTTGCTAATATTGTCTAAATCTTGAAAAATTGTCATATTGTAATGTTGCAAAATTGCAAAATGCAACAAAAGGGAAGGCCAATAGTCATGAAGATCAAAAGGTAGTTTGGGTCAGTATTTTAGTTGTTTTTTTTATTTCCAAGGCTTAAATACATTATGTGTGGGTTGAAAACAAGTTTTGAAGTTGATTTTTTTGAAGAAGGAATAAGAAATCTCCATTTTCTGTGTGTTTTTCAAGAAATTTGGCTACTACAAAAATCTTATACAATATGTATGGCTTGATATTCATTTCAAACTAATCTGAGTTGATGTAGGAATGTGTTAGCCATCATATGGATTTTATTTGAGTCATTTTCATCAAGTGTGAAGGTTTCTATAAGAATTTTAGTAAAAGTGGCTTAAATACCCTATTTGAGTGTTTGAGAGTGAACAAAATGCATTAATCACCGATTCCACCAGTAGAATTCCTTGAAACTTGGTGAAATGGGTGGATTATGGTAGATTTATGTTTTCATGTGGGTTTTAGGATCAGGAAGCAGCATTGATAGGTTTTTGGTGCTGTGCTAGGTGTAATTTCATGGCTTTTGGCTTGAAATTGATGGCTAGAAGTTAGAGTTTAAGGAAAATGCATTGTTAAAGGATGTGAGATGTTTTAGAAAGCATGTGAAAAACCATAGTGATTTGTCTGAGACATTTTAAAAGTGGTTTGAGGTTAGGAGTATAGAGATCCAATAAACCCTCATTAGAAGCATGCCTAAATAGGGGTTTAGATGAGATTTTGAAGTTTGATGACTTTTTGGATGATTTTGTTGGTATAAGTTGTGGATTCAATCATTTTGTAACCTAGTTAAGGTCTAGAAATGGAGTTTTAAGTTTGGTATGGTGTTTAGCTGGTAGTTGCTTTGTAACAGTGATTTATTTGGGGATCATGTGGAAGTGTAGCAGCAATTATTTGAGGGTATTGTTCTAAAACAACCCTATCTCCTTTTGAGATTGTTAAATTGAAGCTTAATGGGTACCAAAAATGATAAGTGGCATGTGGTTTTTCAAAATTTTCTGAAATTTGTGGTTAGAAAACACTATTTGCAATGCCACAAGAAGAATATGAAGGAATTGGGAAATGAGGTTAAGATAGGGTTTTGGAGATTGGAAAGTTGTTTGAAAAACTTTGAATTGTGATTGCTAAGAAAACTCCTCCTTACTCTGCATCAATTGGTATCAGAGCATAGGTGTTAGATCTTTTGAAGGTGAAAAGTTGAAGATTGAAGAAGAGAAAGGTTGAAAGTTGAAGGACAAGATGCCTCCTAAGGGTAGTGCAATACTTGTAAGAGAGATAAAGTTGTTAAAGGAGTCACAAGAAGCAATTTTATCTAGATTTGTAGTATTAGAGACAAAGCAAAGAAGAGGAAAGACCATTGAAGAGGAAAGTGACGAAAAGGAAGAGGGTGAGGATGAAAACCCTCTATGAAGAGTCCAAGGTGATGGTGAGGAATGGGACTGTGATGAGAGAAGGATGATAAAAATTCTCAAGGTTATTAAGAGAGATGCTTTTGATGTGAGATTGGATGTACCAATGTACAATGGAAATTTGGATGTTGAAGAGGTATTGGATTGGATAGATGCACTGGACAACTAATTCGAGTATAAGGAGGTTGCTAATGATCAGAAGGTAAAGTTTTCTAAAACCAAGTTGAAAGGACCTACTCTTACATGGTGGAATTATGTTCAAGAGGAAAGAGTGAAGAAAGGAAAAACAAAAATCAGTTCATGGGATAGGATGGTGTCAAAGATTAAGAGTCAATTCCTGCTAGGTGATCATGCTATATAAAATTTTAAGAAGTTGCAAAGTTTAAAATAGAAGGATAAGGATGTCATGGCCTACACTGAAGAATTTCACAAGTTGAATATTAGAGTTTGTCATGTTGAAGATGAGAATGAAAATATAGCAAGGTATATGTGTAGATTGATATTTCAAATTCAGGATGAATTTAGTTTGGCTACTCCAAGGATGGTTGAAGAATGTTTTCGATTGGCTACTATGGTAGAAGAGAAACTAAAAAGAAGGAAAGAAAGATAAGAGGTAGAGGCAACATTAATAGAGGAAGATGATCAAGACAACCCTATGAAGAACAAGAAGATGCAAGTAAAAATAAAGACCAAGTTGCTGATCAAAGAGGTGGATTTATAGGTTTCAGAGGAAGATTTGGTGCAGGTAGAGGTTCAAGTTCATTTTCAGAAAGATGTTACAATTGCAATCAGTTTTTCCATCTAGCATGGAAGTTTCCAAAGAAACAAGGCTCTACTTCAAGTGGTGGTGATAAGAGAGTTCAGTTGGTGCAAGAGGAAGATTGTGAAAGTGTAAACTCTCCTAATCATCTTGCTGCTCCAGAAGTTGGGGAATCCTTAATAGTGAGAAGAACACTCCTCAAAGCATCCAAGTAGAAAGAATCAACACAAAGAAGTACACTATTAAAGATCACCTATAAGTGTAATGGGAAGGTATGTAAAGCTGTAGTACACTCTATAAGCACTAATAATATGGCGTCAAATGAAATTGTTGATAAACCGAAGTTATAAATTATACCTCATGAAACACATTATAAAGTGTCTTGGCTGAATGACGATCAATCTATTTTGGTTAATTAACAAGCTTGGGTTGAGTTTAATATTGGTGGCTACAAGGATATGATACTTTTTGATGTGTTTCCTATAGAATTTTTTCATTTCTTGCTTGTAAGACCATGGTAGTTTGATAGACATGAAATTTATTATGCTAGAAATATTACTTATCAGACTGAAAAGGATGGAAACACTTTCACTTTGACTCTATTGTTAGAATATGTTAAGGAACAAACCAAGGTAGAAAAGGTGATAATGTTGGATAAGAAAGAGTTTTTGAAAATAGAGGAAGAAAAGAATATGGAGGTTGCAACCAATTTAAGGCTTGAAGGTGCTAAGATAGTAGGTTTGGAAAATGGTTCAAAGTTGGAAGGAAAAGATAATGAAATGATGTCAAAAATAGATAAAGAGAAGGTCAAGGATGAATTTACTATGGAAATACAAGATTGGGTAGGAAGGCATGATAAGATCATGATAGGAATAGCAATTTTTTCATTGATTTAAAAGGAGGTTAGAAGGTATTCTTATTCTATCAGTACAGAGGCTCTAAGGGTAGAAAATATGAGAGAAGAAATGAAGGGAAAAGGTGAAGTGAGTAAAGGTGAATGGCAAGGACAAATGGGTTAGTTCATGTATGCATCAAAGGTAAAGAAGAGAATAGTTCAATGAAAAGATAGCAAGGGTATATTTTCAGGTATAATAGAATTTGTAACATCAGTCCCAAATGAAGAGAAAGTTAGACAACATCCATCAAGTGGAGGACAATAATTTCAAGGAAAGAACTAGCCAAAATCAAAAGACAATGCATGTTTTCAATTCCTAACTTATTTGAAGGGATCATCAGATGGAAAGGAAAATTTGAAGTCACTATATGATGAGATGCATCTTGGAGGTCATTAAATGATAAGATTCAACATGGTTTTGATTTAATATAGTCCTCAGGGGACTTGAGTTTTTTTCAGTCTAGGTGTATGGTGCAGGGGCACCATGTCCATTCATAAAAATAAGGTCTTAAACTTGGGTTTTGGATGATATTTGGTATAATAAGGTCATAATAGACCATTTCTAATGTAATTGGAGTCATTTGAGTCATTTGGGATCAACCTTGCTAATATTGTCAAAATCTTGAAAAATTGTCATTTTGTAATGTTGCAAAGCTGCAAAAATGCAACAAAAGGGAGGGCCAATGGTCATCAAGCTCAAAAGGTAGTTTGGGTCAGTTTTTAAGTTGGTTTTATGATGTATAAGGCTTAAATACATGGTGTGTGGGTCAGAAATAAGTTTTGGAGTTGACTTTGTTGAAGAAGCAATAAGAAATCTCCATTTTTTGTGTGTTTTTCAAGCAATTTTGCTGCTATAGAAAGATTGTACAACCTGTATGACCTAATATTGATGTCAAAATGATCTTATTTGATGTATTAAAGTTTTATCCATCATATATATTGAATTTGAGTCATTTTCATTAGGTTTGAAGGTTTTTATAAGTATTTTAGTAAAAGGGGCCTGAATACCCTATTTGAGCGTTTGAGAGTGAACAAAATGCATTAATCACCCATTCCACCAGTAGAATTTCATGAAAATTGGTGGAATGGGTGAATTAGGGTATATTTATATGTTCATGGGGGTTTTAGGATCAGTGAGAAGAGTTTGATAGGTTTTTGGTGCTGCCCTAGGTGTAATTTCATGGTTTTTGGCTTGAAATTGATGGCTAGAAGTTAGAGTTTGAAGAAAATGCATTGTTAAATGATGGGAGATATTTTATAAACTATGTTTAAACCAATAGTGATTTTTTTGAGCCATTTTCAAAGTGGTTTTAGGCTGGGAGTATAGAGATCCAATAAACCCTCATTGGAAGCAAGCGTAAATAAGGGTTTAGATGAGGTTTTGAAGTCTGATGAGTTTGTGGATGATTATGTTGGTATACATTGTGGATTTTAAGTCATTTTGTAACTTTTTTAAGGTCCATAAATTGAGGTTTAAGGTTAGTAGGTTGTTTAGTTTCTAGTTGCTTTGTAAAAGTGACCTATTTGGGGCTCATGTGCAAGCGTAACAACAATTATTTGAGGGTATGGTTCTAGAACAACCCTATCTCCTTTTGAGATATGTTAAATTAAAGCTTAATGGGTACCTAAAATGATAAGTGGAATGTGGGTTTTCAATTTTTTTTGAAAGTTGTGGTTAGAAAACACTATTTGCAATGCTACAAGAAGAATATGAAGGAATTGGGAAATAAGGTTAAGATAGGGTTTTGGAGATTGGAAAGTTGTTTGAAATAATTTGAATTGTGATTGTTAAGAAAACTCCTCCCGAATTTGCATCAATAGGCTAAAATATTTTCCCTGAGTACATCCCCAACAGAGTCGCCAATCTATTAGGTCTCAAAAACACAGGTTTGAAACCCTAAGAGGGTGCCAATCTCTTAGTACATTTTTGGCTAATAGACAGGGCGAATATGATTGATAACCCCTTCTCTTTAGGCTCTACTAAATGTAGGAGGTTTTACTTGAATGATAAGGAAAATTTAAAGGTTTAAATATAATCTCTAACTTGGGCAACCTATTTAAATGGCACATGGATGTGAAAGAGATGCTTGGCTAATAACTAATTCCTACTATCGATGTTTTCATAATCAAGTGTATGATTAAAGTTTGTATAAAATGTTTTAAGTATGACTAGTTGCTAGTCCTATTGGGTGAGTGGAGTCAAATTTTTTGATGATGATGCAGATAGATATGTAAGATAGGTGGATCTACTTAGCTTAACTCTAACTTGTTGGGCACTTTGGATGTTTGCACCTTGTATAAACGTGCAAGTTTGTCTGTTATTGTACTTTTCTTTACAAATCCCAATATTATTTTCCAAAATTACTGTGATAGCATGAAGAAAATTTTAATTCTTAACTTGAGGGAAACCAATCAGAATAATCAATTTAAAAGGATTTTAATCACTATCAGGAACCAATTAAAATGAATTACTTCAAAGGAATTTAATTCACTCTAGCCAGAACCCAATCAAGAAAATCACACAACAACAACAACAAATGTGTCCTAAAAAATTGTATAAATTTGAATAATTGAGGAAAACCACTTTGGAGACAACACGAAAACATATAGGATTGAATATTAACACAATAGTTGAGCACTAGAAATAAATCTCCGATTATGAACAATCTTCTCCATTTATTATACCTCAAAATTTATATATTAATAGCATAAATTTTCTAAAATAAAAAAAATGGATGGGTAGAAGATGATATGCCAATGGATGATCTTATCTACTACTACTAATGATGATGGTTCAAAACTGGGCCTTGGTTTCCCCTTTTATATGGGAAGCAACAAGCTATAGACCCATTACAAAAAGGTGTGTCTTTTTATAAACTTAACTAATTGTAATTTTGTTTTAATACATAAAATTAATCGATTGAGGAAATAGCAATAGATAGTGACACTTTTTTCATTATTGATAGTAGAGAACTCATGACCTCTAAGGATTTGGCATAGTTCTCCTCTCCATGATAAAGTGCTAGATCATCTTGTAGACCTCAACTCAATACGTATTCCTCCACATATGGGGCCCTTCCAATCCTAGTAAGAGCAAGACCCTAGCCTCTTGAAGTAGCTCCCTTCATCTCTCAAGGGTGAAAGCTTCTAGTTCTTGATATACCTACTTTCTTAGTTCTTCCAAGGTGATTTCCTCTTGTTCAGGGGTGATATCTTTCATATTTTTTCATAGAATTCTTCCTTTGTGTTCATAGACAAATGACCTTAACTCTGAAGACTCAATGAAGTCACTATCAGAAACAAACTCTTGACCAACTTAGACTTTCACATCATCAAAGAGTTCATTTGAGGCTTTAAATTTAACAATACTTTGTTCATGGGGTGGCTCATCCTATGTGACAATGGGTACATTTATTTGTTCAACTTCATACTCTTCGTCATTGAATTATTATTCAATCATGGTAGTATTGTTGTGTGGTCTCACAACACACCCCAAGACTACAAGACTTGGGGACCCAAGTGAAAAAACTAACTCTTATGGCATGATCTAGCTAGTTGAAAAGATCACTAGAAGTGAAGAGCAAAGAGAAATCTTTGATAAAAGAGTACTTCGTAATGTACTATTCTAAGTACTAGATACTAGTAATCGGGAATATTTGAAAAAGGAAAAAAGGTAACACAAATGTGAGTAGAATGTTCTGGTTTGGTAGTTGAGGTCTGGTAAGATTGAAGTTCCAGTATAACTGAAGTCTAGGGAAAATTCATGGGTAAAGTTGAATACCGGGTACTGGGTAAAGATGTAAAGAGAAGTTTTAAAATCATAAGGTTATCCAATGAGTCTGATAGTTTGGTAACTTGGTATATGAAAGATAATCATGCAAGGATTTGTAATATGCTAGAAGGCATGTTATTTATGAGAAATTTATGTTATAACAATTGAATGATGATTTTACTAAAATGAGATGTTTATAATTTTTTTCTAAAAGGGATTTAATGAGTGGAATTTTTTATTGTAGGAGATGTAGACTTCGAGTATGGATAGTCAGAAAAATTTCAATCATGAATAGAATTATATCCAGATCGAGTTGTATACTCTGGGAGGCTATAAGGGAGAGGGCTTTGAGTCCACCAGAATGTTGGAGATCCTAGTATTGCACATATAGTGGAGACAAATGCCGATCTTTGGGGAAGCCCATTCCTAAGAGTAGAAAGACCGAAGAAGAATAGAGTGTGCGAATAGGGTGATAAATTAATCGTTCTAAATATATGGGAAAGTGCCTACACACTATCCTAATTCAAGTTATTTTCCTGGTGAAAATAAAAGGATTAAATCCTAAAGTGCTTCAACGTGTGATTGGATTTGACCTTCATTGACTTTGATTTCAATTCTCTTACCAGTCACTACATTTCACATGCCTTTATGTTATTCATCCCGTGGATTTCCTCTCATGTATTTGTCTTATCCTATTTGTGCCTTACCTCTATAAAAGGTTAGAGGATACTTCTTTTTAAGTTAAGTTCATAATTTGTGGGTATCAGAAGAGCCAAAAATTCTCTAAGTTTTTATCCTTTTTCCTATTTTATCAATCATTATGGTCTAAAAACTTGTATGCACATAGATACTAATTAATATTGAAGCCAATTTGATAGCTAGCTATCTCATGAATCTTAGTAGCTAGTTTTATTAGTTTAGCAAAACAAGACTATGTGATGCACCATTTCAGGGTGCATGTAGAATGTACTCAATGTCCAAACTAAAACCCCTCTCTTTAAAAGCTTGCACCATTTTATATGTAGTTGTGAAGCAATCTGGTGAAGTATAAAACAATTTTCTTTGATTTGGTTAATTCTTTGGGGAATGCATGGAGAATAAATAGGAGAAATTTTGATTTTCAATAATTTTATGCTTTATTTTAAAATAGATGATTAAATTCTTGAAAATGTTTCAAAAAATAGATGAATGAATGAAAATTTATTGAAAATATTTTGTTTCCTATGAAATTGTTGAATGCTTAAAGCTATATCTACTTAAGTGATAGCAAAAATTGTTGATGTTCATGAAATATTATTTCAGATCTTTCAATTTCATGATTTTATTTTATAATCTAATTGAAAATTCAGTGTTGAATACATATGATTTCAAACAAACATATTCCCTTTGAGATTAACATCAATATCACATCGTACCCTAAAGTGAACCTAGTACTGTCAAGACTTGACTACTGACGACTTGGGATTGAACTAAGCCAACCTTTGTCCTATCATATAGATCCCCTATGGTTTCCTTTAATTAAGTCTTTCAAGAAGGATAGGATCTTCATAGTTTTTCTGTGAAGAATGTATTTTCCTTGTTTCTAGGAGTAACATCATCATGAAGAAGAACTAGTGCTTGAAGGAGGGCCTATTTTGAAATTTGTATTAGTCCTAATTTCAAGGAGAAAGCTTGTAAAGTGACTATTTAGTGCAAGCTGGTATTTCAATATGGAAGTTGAGAAAATTTTGAAAAATTTTAACCAAAGATTACATTTTTTGAGTTTATTCACCTTTGGTAGAGTCACCGAGTGTAGAATTCATGATACAACTGATCACGATGAACTTGATTGTGAAATTTTCTTAACTAGGGTAAGTTTGGTCATGTGTAAAGTGATTTTATTAACAAAAGAAGTTCTAACTACTAGAAGACAAGAATCATTAATGAGAAATGTGTTCAACCCCAGTGGAATTGGAAATATTAAAAAATTAGCCAGTAAATCAAAACGGTTTGATAACTACAATTACTATAAAGAAAATCCTAACCTTTTGCAAGAAAATAGGAAAGAATGTCGAGATTCAGAGACATCATGTCAAAAATGAGGAAATGGTATTGATGAGTCATCATTCTCCTTATACATGGAAAACGAAATGAAGAGAAGGAGCGGGAAAATCAAGCGGGAGATGCATGTATTTTGCTCCAAGTTGAAAATTCACAAGTTAAAAAAAGGAAATTTTCCTTTATGCAAGCTACAAAGTATCAAAATTTTACTTTTTCTCTCTCTAATAATAATATAAATTTTGGTATATCTTGGTCTAACAAAGTGTAAAGTGAAGATAGGACCAAAGACATAAAAAAATTTGAAGGAGAAGAAAGCTGAGAAATGGACACAACTATTCATGGAAATGAATAGAGTAAAGAGAAAAATCATGAACTAGGGTTGAAATAACGTAGAGTATGGTCACATTAGATGAAGTGTGTGCATTCAAGCTTTAATGAGGTTGTTTTCATACATTGTGAACCATACATTTTTGGGTGTAGGTGTTATGACTCTCTTGCTCAATTAGGGTTTTTCACCTAAAGGAAAAGAGATAGATCCCACACAAAATCTAGGTGGTTCACTCAAACTAATGCAAGTATAATGAAATGTGTCTAAATGATATAAACTAAATGCAAATAACTAATAAAATCTATTGATCATTAAGTGAAAACAATTGAAACACAACTTGTTGGCAAACACATTGTGATATGCAAAAATACCTAGAAATGGAAGCAAATTACAACATAATTTGATGAAACTAGAAGTGTGCACCTGAGAACTTGATGGAGATTGGAAATGACTTCTAGAATGTTAATAATTCTAGAAATTAGGCCTATAGGGACTCATTCACCATTCTGCGCAAATTAATCTCAGATCTAGGAAATTGAGTAGGAGCTCGTTTCAGAAAAATGGGTATCCAAAACTAGAGAAAACCTGTTTCATGCTTGGAAGTGGGACTCATTCATCACTGATGATGAATTAGTCCACCTTTGAATTTCTACAAATCCAAAAGTGGAAATTGAAGTCCCCGATCTACTCTTGTTCCTCACAGGTGTTTGCCTCTGAAAGTCTGATTTCTAGGTCATAATGTGCCTTTTCGTTGATATTTTGACCTTGTAATGAAGACTATGACTCCAATAAATCTTCAACCTATTCTTCAATGGTTTCCAAGCCTTCTAGATGCCTAAATCTGCAAACACACAAGAAGAGAATGAGAAATGTTGAATGTTAGGGCATGGGGGTTTGCCTTGGTCAAACCCCTGTGTAGGTAATTAAACAAAAATGGAGAAAGAATGTAATGACACATTGAAAAATGGAGTTAATACCTTTCCATGATGTTTTGATCTTGAATGTCTACAACAAAACATGAAGACTTTTCCCTTGAATGTCTTAGGAAGTTATCTTAATGACTTAGAATGGATAAACCATAGTTTGCTTGACTTGAGGGAGAAGATAGATGGTGAATGAATGATAAAAGATGTGAATTAGGATTTAGAGCCTTGATTTTATAGGAAATTCAACTTATTCACATGTTAATTGGATCCTTGAGGCTGACATTAAAGAATAATAAACATAAATTCTAGTTTTACTCACTCAAAACTCAAAAATAACAGAAATGAGACTAATTCGCCACCTTGGGTGAATCAGTACCACATGGAAGGGACTCATTCACCACATATGGTGAATTAGTCCTAGAGGGGCCCATTTTCCAGCTGGGTTGTTGAGAGATAAGAAAATTAGGTTTATATGGTGATTTTTTTGGGTAGTTCATCAAATTATGCCTCAGGATGCACAATATGGGTGTCACATCTCAGACTTTGATGTTGTTTTTCCCATGGCTTTGTGTGGATCTATTTCATGAATTATTGTGTGTGCTAGAGTAATATGATATATTATGATGCTTTGGTGTGTGGAAATGAGAAAAGTGTTTATTTTTGAAAGTTATTTTGAAATGAATGCATTTTATTTGGAACAATATGCAAGATAGAACAAAATAGAAATATTGATTGAAATATTGCTTCGATTTATATCTCTATATCGAATACTAATTCAATTTTGTTGTTGCGTGCCTGAGTGCACTTGAGATGCAGGTGGTTGAAGACCAAGAGTGTGATTGAGGAAAGAAGGTTAGCTTCTCAACAAGGTAAAAGAGAACTCTCGGTCACACACACAACACCTAGACTCATGTAGTTGCATTTAGGCAATGTCCATTTTAACTTGATTGTTTTGAATTATTTGCAAAATAAATAATAGATGGTTAAAATAAATAATTAATAAAATAAAAGTATAAAAGTAATTTAATTATTAATTGTAGCTTAAAGGATCTATGGTTTCTAATTCTATTTTAATTGTAATTTTTAAATAATGAATTGATTACAAGTCAAATGGAATATTTGTTTAAGGGGTAAGTATTTTTAAATTACCTATTTATCTTTTGTGCAAGTAATTGTAAATCATTTTATATATATTTCCTATTTATGAATTTGAAATTTAATTGCATATATTTTAATTATATTTATCTCAATTTCAAGATTAGGGTTAAAGGAGAAAATAAATTATTATTAATAAGGAAAGATCTTCCCAAAAAAAAACGGTTTTCTTGAATATCTCTTTTCTTGAAATTTTGTTGTGTAAGCTTTCTCTCATGGCTGCAAGAAACTATTTCTTTATCAAATTTGGAAAGTTTTGAATGAATCTTTGGGGAATTAAAAAGGAAATTAAGGAATCAGGAAGGCAGGGAAGAAGAGGAACTTTTCCAGAAAACCCAGCTCAGGAGGAGGAAACAATAAGAAATTATGGACATCTACAGCTGGAGTAATTTGCCAGGTTTTTCCTTTATATTCCATTTATCTAGTTGGAATTTTGATGAAACAACTGGGAAATTGTTTGCAAGAATTTGAGTAATTACTTGTAAACTGTAAAGTTTGGCAAATCTTCTTTTCATTTGTTAAACTGGAAGGAACTGCTTAAACTTTCATCTTCTTACCAATTTGGGGGTTTCTTCTTTACAAACTGTGGATTTTATTTACTCCTCTTTGTTACATCTTGTACAGAAACTCTGAGAATATATATATATATATATATATATATATAAACACATATAAAATCCTGTGCATTTAAATATATTTGTATATATATAAAAACATATACTGAATTTATGTGTTTAATTACTAAGAAATTCTTAAAAATTCGGAAGAAAGATACATAATTTCGCAGGTTGTTTTGTTGGAATGAATTTTACTATTTCCTCTTCATTTGAATGACTTTTGTTTGGGTGATTAATCCCTAGCCCCGTCCCTTAGGGATGGGCGGCTCTATGGGGAGGCCAGCGCCCTCCACAGGCCACGGGCCTGTGGAGGAAGCGTTGCCTCCTCACAGGCTGCACCACCCTCTATGGGGGGGAGGCGTAGCCTCCACAATATCAATGATGAGTTTTCTTTAAAATGAAAACATTGCCCCAGTCTTTGGTGCGGCACTGTCTCTTGTGGCAGAAAAGAAACTTTGAATAATTGTATATACACAGACATACATACCTACAGTTAGATACTTATAAAATTTATAAATAGTTATATATATATACTTGTAAACAAAACTACAGATGTAGATATCCTGATGTTACATTATTCTGTACATTAATATACAGTTGTGACACACAGGTATATGTAAATATTTATATAAGATACCTCTATTTTATTTTTCGCAAGAAATATCATCTATTGTAATTATTTTTACCCAGAAATCAAAGCCATATGTTTAAGCTCACATCATGTTCTTTTGTAAATTTATTACGTATTTACGTATGTATATATATATATATATATATATATATATATATATATATACATAGGTATAACAAATACTTAATCAAAACTGAAAAAAGAGCTCATATATATTTAACAAGCAGAATTTGACAGAGATACAAAAATAGTGCATTAAATATCTCTGTGAACAGTTGAAAATTAGAAAATATATACAAATATATTCATCTACATGTTTAATTCTTTCCTTATTTCCAAACTGTCTGATTCTTTTAGAATATTTAATTCAATGATCACTATTTTTATTTTGGAAATATTTATTTTTTCTAGTGATAATACACAGAAAACAACAACAAGAACAGTCTTATTTTCAATTGAAAACTAAATTTGAGCAAAGAACACTCAAGAGTGTAGCATGAAGTGAAAATAGATCTTTTAGCAAGTAGAAGAGAAACATGCTGTCTTTGTGAATTTTCTGAGAAAAGAAACTGAAATTATTTTTTATTCTGAAACTTTCAAATCTATTTATTTTGTTCAACGTATTGAGATTGAACTCAAAAGATGCAGTTAAAATTTCTTTGAACTCTAAAGATATATAATTCTCTTTGCAAATGTGAATGGAAAATAGTTTGATAAGCTTTTTATGAATATGGAAAAATGGAAGAATTCTTTTGGAAATTAATGAAATGCATGAAACATATAGGGAAAATGCATTATTTTCTGCAATTGCATTTTTTTTTACTATATTTGGGAACTTTCGGGACAGGATGCCGAAGGTGGACCCATAGAGATGGTAGTTTTACCTTTTCTAAAACTACCACTTGGTTTTATTTATTCTTGGCCAAGCACTTGTACCATTGAAATAGATGGATTTGTTTTAAAAGCCTAGAAATATATGTATGTAGGTCTCTGCCACCTCCTATTGCAAGAAATATGTTTTCTCGTGTTAGAAATGCATAAAGGCACCAGGCATGCATCGAGAGTTCCCTCCTGTTTTACTGTGTCAGGTTGCTAGGCTCCTTATGCAAGGCCGGGAATTTCTTCGAGTTAGGAAGGAACCCGAGGAAGTCATGTACTTCGTGGTTGGGCGGAAAAGGCGCCTTAATCACACTCTTGGCCTCAGCTCGCAAGAAGACCAGTGGTGTCACGACGGTTGGAGGTTCAAAGTTTTCATTTGCTATTGATGAACTGATGTATCATTCTTGAATGGCTTGTAAAGCCCTTGAAAATGTAATTGTATTTGACTTTCATTGTTGCAACTTTGAAATAGAAGTATTACATGAAAGATTCTGATGTAACATTGAAAAAGATGTTTCTATTGGAATTATTGATCCCTTTTGAATATGGATGAACATATATGAAAATGCATTGATATACTTTTGCCATGTGCATAATCTTGATGAATTACAATGTTATTATTATTTATATACATGAAATGCAATTTATGATCTCCTTTACATTGAGCTCACTTTGGAAGCTCTCATTGATGACATAATGTACTTGTATTCTAATTGAAATGAAATGAACTTTTAAAAATGCTTTTTCTCATCTCGCAAGCGTTACATTTGGTATCAGAGCCATAGGTTCAACACTCAGACCTCAAGGCTTCTATACTATAGGTTGCAATGTGAACCTGTTGATGATCTAAATTTCTCTAAGCATCGAGTGAATTAACACCCTATTTTGGGTTGAAGATTTCTTTGATGAGTTGGAACCTCAATGAGTTTTGGATGGTTGAGTTGAGAACCAAGAAGAATAGACATTGTATGACTGTATTAGTTGAGAGTATTCGTGACTTTGGTGGCATTTTCAAAAGAATCCTCAGTAAGAATAATGTCATGATTGAAACAAGGATTGGAGATTGTACCTTTAAAAAGGGTTGAGATATTGTGATGTATATACCTGAGCCAAAATGGCTAAGGCATGATGACAACCCGTGAAGTGATGATGTAGGATAGAGAAATTTTGAGAAAAGAGATCTCTCTGAGGACATAAAGGGTGAATGAGTATGATGCTTTAAGGAAGAAGAGAATCCAAGAGGGATGTATTAAGGAGAGGATTTCTGCAATGGTAAAGGTATTTGATTATGAGTAAGCTGATTTTTAGGTAATGTTTGTTCTTTCCTAATCGGGATGTGTGTATGATCCTTGCGATCTTTAGTAAATGCAAGTTAAGTCTCCTTAGGAGTCTTTGATATGGTCCTAGGAGAAAATTTTTCTCAGATAAGTTATCATTGTCAGCCTTATTGACAAGGCATGAGTTTTTGATCTTGTGAGACCATACAAGTCCTATATGCTAGATTTATATAAATGATATATTTATGAATATGCACTTTGCATATATTGTGTGAGTAATGCACTCTTGTTTGATTTATATTTGGTGTGAGTAATGCATCGTGTGAGTTAGGAACTTTGCATATATACATGTATAATGTGCGAGTAATGCACTTATGATTGTCTATGGTTGGTGCGAGTAAAGTGCTCAAGCTTTTTCTTCATATTATGTTAGAGATGGTATACTTATCTTGTGTGAGTGATGCACTAGAATAATTTTTGTTTTCATATCTCGTGTATGTGTGTTTTGGCATATTTATTTTGTGTGAATGAGAACTTCATGTAATTAATGTGCAAATGTTGTAATAATGCGTTATCCATATGAATGGCGTATATCTATTAAGTGGGAATTGGTAATTGCTCTTCATCGTGAGAATGAAGTATATGGATACCTTGGGTTGTGGATGTTCACTAGCATTTGACCATGTGTGTCATTACGTGGTGATTGAAATTCCCTTGAAAGGGATGCAATTTTTTGTTGTTTGGCATCTTTAGCGATGTTGGATGATGAAGTAGAATGGATCTCTTGTTTTGTGTGACTAGGTCTTAGATGACTCATTGTTCACTATGATTGAATGTGCTCTCTTACTTACCTCGGATTTTGAAATCTAGGTATGGTTTGGTATTGTACTCCCTCTCTGGTGACTAGAGTCAGTCACACAGTTCATATGTTATGTAGCTTGAGAAATTTGATATTTTATTTATTTATTTATTTTATTGTTTTTGTTCAATTTATTGAATGGCGTGTTGGCCAAAGTTGAAATTTTATTAATGTGCATGAGTAAGTATAGCCATAAAATTTTTGATACTTATTTATCTTGCGACCATTATGGTCATGTGTGAATTATTATTAAAATGGTGCACATTTTATGCCTTATTGTTGAAATCGACTTTTCTTTTCCTTGGATTTGATTTAATTTTTCTAAATGGTGGCTATGCTTGAATGTTATAAATTGTTGGTCAAATTTCATGTTATGTGCTCTATCATGTCCATGATGGACCTCTGATAGAATGTATGAAGGGGTATAATACAGAGAGTGCTTCAGTTCCTGGTATGTATGTTGATAGAATTATGATAGAGTGAATTCCTTAATACGCTGTCTAATACAAGTATTTAATTTTGAAATGATAGGAAAGTTTTGAACACTGGTGTTGCTATGGGCCTATTATTTTTGTATATCTTTTTGGTATTACTATATGGGAGGACATCATGTCTAGATAGTACAAAGGAAATTTGAGAACATGCTTTAAGGATTGACTCCTAATTATATTCCATGAGTTTTGAAAAAAAATAAAAAATTGTTTTTGTGTATGATGAGATAACAGGTAGTGGTAGGAGGGATGTTAGTTGAGAAAGAAAAGTAGTTGTGTAGTGAACTTCAGTTAAGGTGGATGCAATGGAGCACAAATGGAAAGTAGAGAGATGTTGTAGGTGGTGAAAGGGTAGAGCAAAGAAACACTTTGGCAACATGTACTACTAGATCAGAAGTAGATATTTTAGAATGAATAAGGTCATAAGAAGGAAAATTCCTCATAACTATGTATTAATTAATAGAGAGAGGGATGTTGTAGTAATACAGAGTTTGAATGGAAGAATGAAAGACTAAAATGACAATATAATAGTAATGGAAGTTGAAAGGGAGAAGAAACCCTTGAGACAAGAAGAATAGTGTGGAATGAGAAGAAAAAGGTAAGATTGGAAATGTTGATTGAAGTTTGATAGATAGAATGTATTGTTAAAAGAAAGGGATAATAAAAATGTTGTAGAACTAAAAATGGATAAGTTACTGAAGGGTGTTCTAAACTAGAAGAAACCGATAGTTGGTAATGGAAGTAAAATATGGATTGATTAAGGAATACATAATAAGTAAGATGTAAAAGATGAAATAAATGAAGTATAATTCAAAGTAAGATGAAGGGCACTAAATATAAGAAGAGAAAGCTCAAAAATCAGAATTGTCAAAGGAATGGATTGCAAGTGACCTAGTCTCAGAATAGTCGGTGTGCACGATGGTTAGTTTGGACCTCGTTGGAGAACCTCTGTAGTTGTTTTACTATTTTGTAATTTATAAGTGAAGTAAATAAAGTGGATAATGATAGATAATAGTGGTTAAGCCTTCTCGGAGGCAGGGAACATAAGAAGGGATGTTTTAAAGGAAAGAATGTTCATAATGGTACTAGGCTTTGGGCAAGTTGATGGTTGAGGATATGGGTCTTATAGAATCCATGAGATTTTTGAAGAACAAAAAGTTGAGATGCCTTAAAGACCTTCAATGGTAATGATGATTAGATAAGTTTTCTCGTTTTGTCTTGCAGACAAGGTATGAATGTTTGACAGGGTGAATCAGGTATGCTTGATTGTTTTAGTAAAGGTACTTACATGTGTATTATATGAGAATGGTGCTTGTGCAATAATGCACTTCTCATGCTTTGTGCAATGACACATCTATATGGGTGATTGTACTCATAACATAGAAAATTTTTGCTTTAACTATACTGATATTTGTACCTGAACCTAAAATGTTCTCTATACTTGTACTAATGTGAGTGATTAAATTCTCATGCTTGAATGATGTGATGTTATTCTTGTAAGCACTGGCGCAAGAGCCATTTGCTACTTGGATATAATTGGATGGTAGTAATACAATATGTCTGGTGTGCATGATTGGCATACTTAGCAGGATTCAGGGGTGGTGCTAGCGAAGCCCACCAGGATTCTGGAGAGGTGCAATGTTAAGTTGCGGAACCGTGTTGTTGTGCAGTACAGGGTCCAGTGGGACCAGTATTCGGTGGACAATACCACCTGGGTGAATGTAGATGACATTGATAGAGCCTTTCCTCATTTAAGATCTTAGCATGTTCTTGTTTTCTTGCATGTAGAGACTTATGATATACTGACATCTCAATTTTGTTGTGTGATTTGCTTTTAGACATCGAGACGATGTCTCTTCCAAGTGGGGAAGGATGTCACGTCTTAGACTTTGATGTTATTTTTCCCATGGCTTTGTGTGGATCTATTTCATGAATTATTGTGTGTGCTAGAGTAATATGATATATTATGATGCTTTGGTGTGTGGAAATGAGAAAAGTGTTTATTTTTGAAAGTTATTTTGAAATGAATGCATTTTATTTGGAACAATATGCAAGATAGAACAAAATAGAAATATTGATTGAAATATTTCTTTGATGTATATCTCTATATCGAATACTAATTCAATTTTGTTGTTGCATGCCTGAGTGCACTTGAGATGCAGGTGGTTGAAGACCAAGAGTGTGATTGAGGAAAGAAGGTTAGCTTCTCGACAAGGTAAAAGAGGAGAACTCTCGGTCACACACACAACACCTAGACTCATGTAGTTGCATTTAGGCAATGTCCATTTTAACTTGATTGTTTTGAATTATTTACAAAATAAATAATAAATGGTTAAAATAAATAAATAATAAAATAAAAGTATAAAAGTAATTTAATTATTAATTGTAGCTTAAAGGATCTATGGTTTCTAATTCTATTTTAATTGTGTTTTTTAAATAATGAATTGATTACAAGTCAAATGGAATATTTGTTTAAGGGGTAAGTATTTTTAAATTACCTATTTATCTTTTGTGCAAGTAATTGTAAATCATTTTATCTATATTTCCTATTTATGAATTTGAAATTTAATTGCATATATTTTAATTATATTTATCTCAATTTCAAGATTAGGGTTAAAGGAGAAAATAAATTATTATTAATAAGGAAAGATCTTCCCGAAAAAAAATGGTTTTCTTGAATATCTCTTTTCTTGAAATTTTGCTGTGAAAGCTTTCTCTCATGGCTGCAAGAAACTAGTTCTTTATCAAATTTGGAAAGTTTTGAATGAATCTTTGGGGAATTAAAAAGGAAATTAAGGAATCAGGAAGGCAGGGAAGAAGAGGAACTTCTCCAGAAAACCCAGCTCAGGAGGAGGAAACAATAAGAAATTATGGACATCTACAGCTGGAGTAATTTGCCAGGTTTTTCCTTTATATTCCATTTATCTAGTTGGAATTTTGATGAAACAACTAGGAAATTGTATGCAAGAATTTGAGTAATTACTTGTAAACTGAAAATTTTGGCAAATCTTCTTTTCTTTTGTTTAACTGGAAAGAACTGCTTAAACTTTCATCTTCTTACCCATTTGGGGGTTTCTTCTTTACAAACTATGGATTTTATTTACTCCTCTTTGTTACATCTTGTACAAAAACTCTGAGAATATATATATATATATAAACACATATACAATCCTGTGCATTTAAATATATTTGTATATATATAAACATATACTGAATTTATGTGTTTAATTACCAAGAAATTCTTAAAAATCCAAAAGAAAGATACAAAATTTCGTAGGTTGTTTTGTTGCAATGAATTTTATTGTTTCCTCTTTGTTTGAATGACTTTTGTTTGGGTGATTAATCCCCAGCCTCGTCCCTTAGGGATGGGTGGCTCTGTGGGGAGGCCAGTGCCCTCGATAGGCCACGGGCCTGTGGAGGAAGCACTGCCTCCTCACAGGCCGCGCCGCCCTCTATGGGGGGGAGGCGTAGCCTCCACAATATCAATGCTGAGTTTGCTTTAAAATGCAAACATTTCCCTAGTGTTTGGTGCGGCACTGTCTCTTGTGGCAGAAAAGAAACTTTGAATAATTGTATATACACAGACATACATACCTACAATTAGATACTTATAAAATTTATAAATAGTTATATATATATATATACTTACTTGTAAACAAAACTACAGATGTAGATATCCTGATGTTACATTATTTTGTACATTAATATATAGTTGTGACACATAGGTATATGTAAATATTTATATAAGATACCTCTATTTTATTTTCCGCAAGAAATATCATCTATTTTAATTGTTTTTATTTTGGAAATATTTATTTCTGCTAGTGATAATACACATAAAACAACAACAAGAACAGTCTTATTTTCAATTGAAAACTAAATTTGAGCAAAGAACACTCAAAAGTGTAGCATGAAGTGAAAATAGATCTTTTAGAAAGTAGAAGAGAAACATGTTGTCTTTGCAAATTTTCTGAGAAAAGAAACTGAAATTCTTTTTGATTCTAAAACTTTCAAATCTATTTATTTTGTTTAGCGTATTGAGATTGAACTCAAAAGATTCAGTTAAACTTTCTTTGAACTCTAAAGATATATAATTCTCTTTGCAAATGTGAATGGAAAATAGTTTGATAAACTGTTTATGAATATGGAAAAATGGAAAAATTCTTTTGGAAATTAATGAAATGCATGAAACATATAGGGAAAATGCATTATTTTCTGCAATTGCATTTTTTTTTACTGTATTTGGAAACTTCTAGGACAGGATGTCGAAGGTGGACCCATAGAGATGGTAGTTTTACCTTTTCTAAAAATACCACTTGTTTTTATTTATGCTTGGCCAAGCACTTGTACCATTGAAATAGATGGATTTGTTATAAAAGCCTAGAAATATATGTATGTAGGTCTCTGCTACCTCCTGTTGCAAGAAATATGTTTTCTCATGTTAGAAATGCATATAGGAACCAAGCATGCATCGAGAGTTCCCTCTTGTTTTACTGTGTCAGGTTGCTAGGCTCCTTATGCAGGGCCAGGGATTTCTTCGAGTTAGGAAGGAACCCGGGGAAGTCATGTACTTCGTGGTTGGGCGGAAAAGGTGCCTTAATCACACTCTTGGCCCCAGCTCGCAAGAAGACCAGTGGTGTCAGGGCGGTTGGAGGTTCAAAGTTTTCATTTGCTATTGATGAACTGATGTATCATTCTTGAATGGCTTGTAAAGCCCTTGAAAATGTAATTGTATTTGACTTTCATTGTTGCAACTTTGAAATAGAAGTATTACATGAAAGATTATAATGTAACATTGATGTATAGAATTAAAGTTTTATGATGTAACATTGAAAAAGATGTTTCTATTGGAATTATTGATCCCTTTTGAATATGGATGAACATATATGAAAATGCATTGATATACTTTTTCCATGTGCATAATCTTGATGAATTACAATGTTATTATTATTTATATACATGAAATGCAATTTATGATCTCCTTTACATTGAGCTCACTTTGGAAGCTCTCATTGATGACATAATTTACTTGTATTCTAATTGAAACGAAATGAACTTTTAAAAATTATTTTGCTCATCTCGCAAGCGTTACAATGGGGTAATAAGGGCCTATTAGTGATGATGTAAAGGGTGGATAAGGCCAGATAGACAAATTTCAATGTGAAAGTGACATTAAATACACTTTACATCATTAAAATAAGGTCCATATAACCTAGAAAGGTGCAACATTGAATGTGAATGTGTAAGACACATTACAACACTAGATTATCATTAAGTTTAATTTACAAGCCTTCTAGATTAGTGTAATAATGCTATTAAATACATTTTATAATGTTGAATTAAGGGAAGATGGGCTCATTAAGTTTAGAAAGGCATGAAAGTCTTTTACAACACTTTACAACAACTTTACAAGACATTGTTAAATGCATTTAAAAGGGTCCAAGACCTAGTGTGGATGTGAAAAACACCTCACAACACCAAATCAAGGCCTTATTAAGTCCAATTTATCATCAATTATTCCCCTAATCAAGCAAGTTTCCTTTTTTTCTATGTTGTATTTATCCCCCACTTTAGTGAGAGGATGAATTTGCTTCAAACTCACACTAAAGTAGACATTCAAGAGAGGTCCAACTATACCAATGTTGATGGTCTAAGATAACAAAGATCGAGAAGGTGGTCGAGCTCCCAGGATCCAAGATCTTAATTCAAGTTGACATGAGTGCAAAAGGACACACACAAGGTGAATGAAATGCAATGAAACAAGATAAGTGATCATGCAATAGAAAGAACTAGGAAGAAGAGAAAGATGAAAATGAAAAGTTTGATCAAGCTTTGACTATTTGTCCAAAACATTGTGGATTAGATCTAGGCTATTTTTCCAAAAAGGTATACTCACTCTAAGGCAACAAAACTCTTGGATATTTGTAGGGTGAGAAAGTCCAAGTATACTCAGTCTGGGGCCACATAACTTTTAGTTTTCTGCGTGGTGAGAAATCCACAAGGTGGCTATGGGGAAAATTCATGCCTTAGAATAGGCTTTCCCGCTCAACCATACCAAATTTATACCTCTTGATAACTTTAATAAGGTGCCACAAAGGAAAATTATTTTCAAGCTCTATGAGGTAATCAAAATTTGTATGCTTGACACTCATAAACATTGTCAATGCAAAATAGGAATGTTCAAAGGGATTTTGCTTAGTTCATGCAAAGTCTCATCTTTGGGGACATTGTGCCTAATGTTTCCAAGAGAGGAAAAGTAAAAATGGTCTCATCTTGTTTCCAAAAGAGGACAAGTGCAAGGTATCATCCTAGGAAACATTGTACCTAATGTCTCCAAGAGAGGGAATCACAAAATAAAATAAAATCACACAATGAAATATGAGTGTTGATGTATGCTCCCACTTTAAAGCAGTTGTGAACACCATTACTATGAGAAATTACTTTAAAGTAGAAGAAGGAGACATGAGAACTTACTCAGAAATCCCTATGCCAAGTCATGTTTTTGAGAAGCTACGTCATGAAAAATGTAATATATCACATGTGAACCAACTTAAGGCATGCCATCCACATCCCAAGCTTTCTCTTATATGGTAATGAAAGGTTAATGGCTAGCAAAAAGAGGTAACAGGTGACATACTAGGACAAGGATAACCAAACCCCTTGCCCCCACATAAGGAAGAACACCAAGCTCCTTAAAATGTTGAATTTTATGACTCAAAGCCTTACACTCATTAGTGGAATGACCATGAACTCTATGATATCCATAGAATGATGTCTTCTAATAGAATTTCTTGTGAGTTTGGGGAGGAAGGGTTATCAAGTGTTCTTGGAGGAGTTTTGACAAGATACCCTCTTGATTATTGGTAGAAGATGTTTCTTGATTATGTGATAAAGATATCTCTTGCTTAGATGTACAAGATGTCATACCTACACAAGACTCTTTTGTTTACGAGATTTTTTTCTTTCCTTTATAGGAAGATGTAAAATATAAGGTATTCAAATCACTAGTGTTTTGTGAGATGACATTGACATTAAGCGAAGATGTATTTGTTTTTTTGATTTATTGCAAAGGAGAACAACCAAGACCACTAGTGTCTATCATTTCCAGATGCTTTATAGTTAATTTTTAATTAGAAGAATGTGATGTGAGAGTGTTGGCATTGATTGAAGGCTTGGAAATTTTTATCAAAGGGAAATAACTAAAACCATGAGTGGTTTGTTGTGTAATAGGGTCTATAGGCTTGTGGATACCTTGTTCATTAGGACCACATCCTTTTCCACTATAGCCAAGTTGTTTCATAAGCTCATACCCTTTTCCATAAAGCTTTTTTACTACTTTTGGATTGGTTGGTGGTTGGTGTAAGAGTCATAAAAGGTGGTTGTGCAGTTTGTTTCATTGTCTAAAGTGGTTGAGGTGGATGTTTTTGAAGGGTCATCTACTTTTTCATTTCCACTATTTGAATCTTTGTGTATGATCTTGTACTAACCCATGAAGTCATGTTTGAAATCCAAAGAACCCCAATTATCTTTTAATAGATTTGTAACTTGTTCTATATGTTGTTGGTTATCTTTCTATTGAATGGGTTCCACTTGTGTAGTTGATGTTGATGTCTTGAAGGGATTGTCTTTGTTTTTATCAAGTTGTAAGACACTATAAGGCTCGGGATCAACATCAAGTATGTGGAATGTGTTGTTGTAGATGTATTTCATTTTACAATGAAGAGTAGAGGGAAACCCATTCATTGCATGAATCCACAGTCTGCCTAAGATAATATTACATTAAATTTTATGGGGCATAACATGGATTGGTGTATTCAATGTGTCCACTCCAACTAGAAGAGGAAAAATTACCACCCCAAGTGGTTTCTTTTTAACATTGTCAAATCCTTGAATAGATAAAGAATCAGATTGAATATTAAATTGATCAATGCCAAGCCTATCCAAAAGGCTCACATTACACACATTAAAGGTAGAACTAGTATCTACAAGAGTTATCTTTATCCCTTTTCATTTTTATTGTGCCATGATCATGAAAGAATCATTCTATTTTTTCACATCCAAAGAGGGGACTTTACTTTGGTGGAAAGAAATGTCATCGTTTAGGCCTTGAAACATGGCTGCTATATCAGTTGGTTGCACATTAGAAGGGACAATAACTTGTTGTAAGGATATTTGAATCATGTTGTGATAGTGAGGGGAGGTTTGAATAAGGTCACATAATATTTTAGTAGGAGTATTCTTAAGTTTCTCGACAAGATCTTACTCCTTTCGACCTAGAAAGAAAGGGTTAGGTAGGATAGGATTAGGAAAAGGTAAGGGTGTCAGGGTTGGTTGCAGTGGTTGTAGATTGTTGCGAGTGTTATACGTATGAGAAATGGTATTATGATTCAGTTGTTGTGAAACATTATTCTTAGGATGATAAAGGAAAAGTTCAGGTTTATTTTGAGTTTGTTGTTTGTGTGAAGCTGGGTAGAGAATTAGAGGGTTGTTAGGATGTCCCACGGGGTATGTATGAGGTCCATTGATTTAGGATGATTTAATGGAAAATTGCGCATTCATAACCTCAACGGTTTTGGTTTGATGTGTCTCTAATAAAGGGTGATAAAGAACCACCTTTTTATTGAAGGAAGATATTATTATTGTTTCCTTTTTATAGAACCATGATATTCTCCCTAGGAGGAGAGTTTTTAGGAGAACAAGAAGACATATGTTCTTGACAAGTAAGGCTTGGTTCTTCCAAAATTACTTCATTGCTAATAGGGGAATGATCAATGATGGGATTATCAAGAGGGGGATGATTAGAAGAAGGTGTTAGTTGAGTTTCCATTGTCTTTAAGGTCTCATTCTCTTGTGCCATGTGATCTACCCTAGTAGGAGAGCTTGTAATATGTTCATCCAAGTTTGAGGTTTGTAAAGTAGCTGCATCACAAGTGGGGGAGGCATCAAGAGAAGGACCACTATATTTTTCAAATAGATTATCCTAAATGGTAAGAGCATTAAGGAAGGGAGGATCAAGGGTTTCATGATTCTTAATAGGTATGTCTTCTAACACTAACCTATCCTCTTTACATTGAGGATGGATATTAGGAGATGGACAAGTTTGATTTTAATGGTTATGGAGACTAGGAAAGGCGATATTTAGAAATGTGTTTGTGATTTCATTCTCTTGTTTTCTAATGTCTTCCAAAGGTTGAAGAGGAGAGGGACAATCAAGACTCTCAATGCTTGTAGCTCCTTTCACCAAAATTCCTTCATCACTAATAGGAGAGGTATTGAGAGAAGAACAAGTATGATTGTTATTATTATCTACATTTGCATCCTCTTAGGTTATGATATTCGTGCAAATCTGATAAGTACTAGGAAGGTATGCAACATGCATAACAAATGTTTTACTTTGTTGTCATAGATTATGTTCATGAAAAATGGAATCATACAAGCCACTTGATATTCTAGAAACATGGAATGCTTGAAGATAACACATACTAACATGATAAAGTAAATAAAGTGCAATGCAATGACTTAAAGGTTAAATGAAATTTTCAAATGTGAAATAAGGTAATTTTTTGATTCATTATACAACCTAAAAAATGAAATGTGGGAATGCAAATGTGAAATTGAGCAATGCATGAAATGGGATATTTTAACTTAGATCTAATGAAATGCATGTTACAAAAACTTATCCAACTGATACAGCTAGATAATGGTACCAAACATAAGCTTAAAAATAGGCTTTTTAGCTCTGTAAAAGGCAGTTTTAGGGGTGAAAAGGGACTGATTCATCTAAGGTGGCGAATGAGTCCCAGTGGGGATTTCTTTTCAGAATTTTTAGAGTTTTTGGATTGGTTTTGATGACTTCTATGTTGTAAGATGTAGACCTAAAATGAAAATGCAAAATTTCATAAAATGTTAATGATTTTAGTTGCCAAAAATATGACCTAAGTGCACTTTTCGTGAAGGAAAATTTTGAAACCCTAGAATGCAACTTGCAAAATGCAATGCAAGCTAATTCTAGGATCATGATGGACTCCAAATCAGACAAGAAAGTATAGGTATGTGCAAGATCATGATGAGCCAAAAAGTGGGTATATTATGAGTATGTGTAGGGTATGTGGCCGATGACTTTTTTTTACCCAAAATTGGGGTATGTGCAGGATCATCATGGAAAAACCAACCCTTAAGTGGTGAAAAATTTAGAAAAAACAGAGTTAGGAAACTTGAAGTAAAAATTTGACTAAGTTATCTATATTATTTCAAAAATATGTAAAAATAGAATATGTAGCAAATTGAATGTAGTGTAAAAATTTGACTAAGTTATCTATATTATTTCAAAAATATGTAAAAATAGAATATGTAGCAAATTGAATGTAGTTTTTAAACTACTCGGTTTATTTAAAAAAAATCTATTTGGTGAAAATTTGAAATTTCCAACAAGAGTAGTTGGAATTTTAGGAAAAAAGAAGTATAAATTATCCTACCACCCTAATCCATAATAAATGATAATATTTTTTTTATAATATTTTAGATATAAGTAGAGAAATCATATCTCGGATAAAAGCAATTTTTTGTAATTTTTCCAAGTAAATAATTAATTATGAATTTTTATTATAACTTTAAAAAAAAAAAACTCATATGTCAATTAATCTTTAATTGTCAAAATCCTTATATATATATTTTTTTAACTTATAGTATGCAAAGTATAATGACATGTTTCCTAATTCAAAATGATAAATGCTTGAAAGCTATAGATGTTTTTCAATCAGTCTATCAATTAGGACTTTAGTCATAATTCAAATAGAAAATGAATAATAATTATTTATTAAATTCAATGTAAAGCATGATTTATATTGGTGGAAACATGAGAATATCCTTTAGAAACCCTTTTTGTTTCATCAATTTTTGGTAAAAAAAAGTCATCAGCCACATACCCATCATATCACCACTTTTTTGCCCATCATGATCTTGCACATACCCATTGATGAAACAAAAATGGTTTTTAGAGGAGATTCTCAAATTTCCACCAATATAAATTATGATTTTAATGAATTTAATAAATAATTATTGTTCATTTTCTATTTGAATTATGACTAAAGTCTAGATTGATAGGCTAAATTGGAAAACATCTATAGCTTCAAACAAGATTACATTTTTGAATCCAAAGCATGTCACATTCTATGCTTCTTTGGATACTATAGGAATAAAAAAATGGAATTTCATGAAGTTTGACTACATAGTGGTCAAACATGAATTTTATATTTTTAAAAGTTAAATAAAAATCATAATTAATTATTTACTTGGAACAAAATTACAAAACAAATATGCATCAAGCATTGTGGCATGAGTCCCTCTAATTATATCTAAAATATTATAAAAATATTATCATTTTGCATCAGTGGTTAGGTGGTTAGGAGACACTCTTACTTTACTTTTTCCCTCAATTTAAGTATTATCAATTGAAATTTCAAAATTTCACCAAATAGATTTTAAAATAAACCTAGTAGTTTAGAAACTACATTCAATTTTCTATAGATTCTATTCTTACATATTTTTGAAATAATATAGATAACTTATTCAAATTTTTACGTCAAGTTGCCTAACTCTGATTTTTCTAAATTTTTTGCCACTTAAGGTCCCATTTTTTCCATGATGATCTTGCACATACTCGTATTCAAAAATTAGGTTCACCAAAATGAACCGTATATTTTTTGGTGTAGGTTCTATGAGTCTCTTGCTCAATTAGGGTTTCTCACCTAAAGGAAAAGAGATAGATCCCACACAAAATCTAGGTGGTTCACTCAAACTAATGCAAGTATAATGAAAATATGAATGAAATGTGTCTAAATGATATAAACTAAATGAAAATAACTGATAAAATCTATTGATCAATAAGTGAAAACTATTGAAATGCAACTTATTGGAAAACGCATTGTGATATGCAAAAACACCTAGAAATGAAAGCAAATTGTAACATAATTTGATGAAACTAGAAGTGTGCACCTGAGAACCTGATGGAGACTAGAAATGAATTTTGGAATGCTATTGATGCTTGAAATTAGGCCTATAGGACTCATTCAACATTTTGAGTGAATTAGTCCCAGATTTGGGAAACTATCCCAAAGCTCATTTCAGACAAATGGGTATCCAAAATTGTAGAAAACCTATTTCAGGCCTACGAGTGGGACTCATTCGCCACTGATGGTGAATCAGTCCACTTTTATAATTTTAGAAATCCAAACATGGAAACTAAATTCTTTGGTCTACTCTTCAGTTCCTAATAGGTGTTTTCCTTTGAAAGTCTAATTTTTGGGTCTAGAATTGCCATTTTATTGATATTTTGACCTTGTAAAGAATAAGATGAATCCAATAAGTCTTCAACATATTCTTCAATTGTTTCCAATCCTTCAAGATGCCTAAATCTACAAACATGCAAGAAGAGAAGGAGAAATGTTGAATGTTAGGGCATGGGGGTTTTCCTTGGTCAAACCCCTTTGCAGGTAATTAAACCAAAATAGACAAAGAATGTAATGAAGTATGGGACAATGGATTTACTACCTTGACATGATGTTTTGATCTTGAATTTTTGTATAAAAACATGAAGAATCTTCCCTTGAATGTCTTAGGAAGCTATCTTAATAACTTAGAATGTAGAAATCCTAGCTTGCTTGACTTGATGGAGAAGATAGATGATGCATGAATGATAAGAGATGTGAATTAGGGTTTAAAGGATTGATTTTACAGGAAATTCACCTTATTCACATGTTAATGGGACTAATTCACCACCTTGGGTGAATCAGTCCCACCTGGAAGGGACTCATTCACCACAAATGGTCAATTAGTCCCAGAGGGGCCCATTGGTGTAGGGGCACCTACACCTTGTGAAAGGTTGAATTTTTGGAGGGAATTTAAGGATTCATTTAGATATTATGTTGTTTTTTTTTTTATGTTTTACCATAAATAAGGTCTAATTAGACCTTTTTTAATGTGCTTTAGGACTTGGGAGGTCACTTAATTGAAAAATGTAAAAGATGTTTAAAAATTGCAATTATTGACATTTAAAAGTTGTCAAAATTTCCATTTATGAATGTGATGATTATTTAAGGTTTGAAAAGTGGTTAATCATGGTTGGGAGGTAGTTGTGAGTTGGGATTAATATAAAAATACTTTCCCATGGCATTGTAAGTTTGTTTGATGAGAATTAAGAAGATTTCCCATCAATTTCATATGCTAAAAACTGGTTATTCTCTGTTTTCTTGAGTTTTCATGAGTTTGTACTAGTCTGTACAGGTGAATCATGGACCAAAGGCTTACATGATTGCTGGTATATGTGTCTAACTCCTTTTAAGGTTGATTTGACTTCTTCATTCAGAGTTTGGTAAGATTTCTCTTCATTTGTTCAAGTCTACCATGTTTTACTCTGATCAAGGGTTTGTAAGGAAAAAGATGATGTTCTTCACCAATCTACCCATTGTTTTGGTACCGTGACTCAGTGGATTGGTGTGTATCATTCTAGGGTAGATGACTTAACACTTTAGAATGTGAGAGTGGCTGATAAACTGATAATGGAGGGATGCCCTAGGCTAGGTAGAGACATTTTTTGTGTGAAAATGAACAATCTTGATACTTTTTTTTGACCTTGGTGAGATGTTTTGAAAGGTGTTTGGAGCCTTGGATTGATTGGGAGAGGCCTGGAGTTGTGTTTTCTATCAAAACCCTTTATTTATGTTTGAAAAGTGAGGGTTTGATGGGGCAGTATGATAGAAACCTTGTGAGGGGAAATAAATTTGGGAATTAGTAGTTTGGAAACTTGCTTGTTGACTTTTTTTGGTGTTTGAAAGGAGATCACACATTTAAAAGATACTTCCTTTGAAAAAAAAGGCTAATTCACTAGCCTAGGACAACGGTGGTTATTGTATCTCAATACTAATCCAAAAGAGTTGATATTGATTTTCCCATATGCTATATAACTTTGAAAAGGATATCTAATTCACTAATTTGTTTGATGAGTGCTTTGGAACTTTTGGGTGAAAATTCCCTTTTATCATGTTGTAAGTGTTATAAGGGAAAGCATAGTAAGGTTTGGAGTTTTGAGTAGATCATCTGATTTTGTTTTGAAATTTGATTGATACTCACTGGTTTGGCATATTGAATGGTTCCCAACCCTATACTACATCAAAGTGGTATTAGAGCACAGTAGTAGGTATTCTGTGGGTTTTGATCAGTTTTGCAGGTTGGTGAAGAGGCAAGATTGTGAAGATGTCTCCTAAGGGAAGCGTTGTTGCAAAGAAAGTTGACAACCAAGGTAAGAAAATAGAATCCTTGGAGAGGGAAATTGCTATGTTGAAGTCTAAATGTAGGGCTCTCTTGGAGGAGAGTGAAATAGAGGAAGAATAATCCACTAGTGATGAAGAGGAGATGGACCCAAATGATGTAAGGATGTTGAAGCTTATGTAGGCTATGAGGAAAGATGAAAATAGTAAAATGGATGTTCCCACATATGGAGGTAAATTAGATGGAGAAGAGCTCTTGGATTGGATAGGGACTTTGGAGAACTATTTTGAAAGTGAGGATGTAGGAGAAGAACACAAGGTGAAGAAAGCAAAAACCAAGTTGAAGGGACATGCCTTGTTGTGGTGGAATTTTGTGCAAGATGAGAGGGAGAAACAAGAAATAGAAAGATTACTTCTTGGGAGAGAATGAAGAAAAAAATAAAAGGTAAGTTCCTTCCTAAAGATTATAATGTTCAATTGCTTAAAAGACTTCAAAATCTTAAGCAAAAATATCTAGATGTGCAAACATATATTGAAGAGTTTTATAGGTTAAGTAAAAGAGAAAAACATGAAGAAGATGAAGAAGAGAAGGTGGCTAGGTATCTCAATGGTCTGAGATATAATATTCAAGATGAGATCAATGTGTTGGAACCAAAAACATTGGAGGACTATTTTCGAATGGTTGTTAAGATTGAAGAAAAATTCAAGAGGAGACAAGAGAAGGCAACAAGAGGAATAGGAAACACTTCTAGGGGTAGAGATACAACTTCAACATAAAAAAAGACCAAGGAAGACCTTGAAGATGCTGATAGGAACAAAGAACAAGCACTTGAAGGAAGAGGAGGGTGGAGAGGTAGAAGGAAAAAATTTAAAAAAAGGAGAGATTTTAGTGAGTTTATAGGTAGGTGTTATAGATGCAATGAATTTGGACACCCATCTTTCAAGTGTCCTCAAAACCAAGGTTCAACATCAAGTGGTGATAGGAAAAGTGAAAGAAGAAAACAACTGATCCAAGAGGAGGAATGTGAAAGTTCAAGTACTCTTTCATACCCAGAGGTGGTAGAAGCACTAATGGTAAGAACTTTGTTGCATGAACCTAAGGAGGAAGACATGACTCAAAGAAGGAGTCTCTTCAAAACTTCATGCAAGTGTAGAGGTAAGGTATATCAAGTGGTAATTTATTCAGGTTCTCAAGATAATATGGTATCTAGGGAGATGGTAGATAAGTTGCAACTAGAGAAATACCTCATGTAGCACCATACAAAGTCACTTGAGTAAATGATAGTCAGACTCTAGTAGTGAATGAACAAGCATATGTAGATTTTTGGATTGGGGAGTACAAAGATAGGGTCTTGTGTGATATATTTCCAATGGATTGTTGCCATTTTCTTTTGGGGAGGCCATGGCAATTTGATAGGAGGTCCATGTATGATGGTAGGGAAAACACCTATACCATCAAGAAGGATGCAAATTTTTTTAATGACTCCTTTGCAAGGAAGTGGAAGAGATAAGGGTAAGTTTAAAGTTGTGATTTTTGGTAAAAAAAGATCCTTTAAGGATTGAGGGCAGCAAGGAAATTTTTTTTGTAGGTTTGGAGTAGGGTAATGGTGATAGGATAGTAGGTAAGGAGAAAAATAATGATGCAAGGACATCAAGAAGTCTAGTGGTGCAAAAAGTGGAAGATGGGATCTCATATAAGTCTCGTATAGTCAAGGTAAATGATGAAAGGTCTACAAGAAAACATGGGAAATAGGGTGGAAATCTTGGGGAGAAGTTCATCAAGCAAGATGGAATCATAATAGGGACCATTGTGTTCCCTATAAACAAGAGTAGTGCTATAAGGCAAGTGGAATTTTCTAGTATAGGAGTTGAAAAGGTTAATAATGTAAGGATGCATGGTGATGGTAGTATGAAAGGTATGATGGTAGTAAGAAGAGGGTAATGTGAAAAAAGAGACAAAGGTCTGATAGTAGTGGAGGAAAATTACAATATGCAAGAAATGGTGGGCAGAGACAAGTGTATAAAGGGAATCAAGAGAATGGTAGATAAAGCTAAGACTACTGACTATTTGTAGGTTCATGGAGAAGCAATGGAAGATCATGGGATCATAGTATCTCAACCACATGAAGGAGGTTTCCTATTTGTAGGTTCATGGAGCAGCAATGAGGAGGAAAAAAAATGTTTCAACTCTTCGGACAAGAATATTTTCTATGGGGGGTGTATGGTGTAGGGGCACCTACGCCTTGTGAAAGGTTGAAGTTTTGAAGGGAATTTAGGGAATCATTTAGATAGTAAAGTGTTTTTTTTTAATGTTTCACCATAAATAAGGTCTAATAAGACCATTTTTAGTATGCTTTAGGACTTGAGAGGCCTCTTAATTGAAAAATGTAAAAGATGTTTAAAAATTGCAATTATTGACATTTAAAACTTGTCAAAATTGCCATTTATGATTGTAATGAGTCTTTAAGGTTTGAAAAGTGGTTAAGAATGGTTGGGAGGTAGTTGTGAGTTAGGAGTAATATAAAAATACTTCCCCATGGAATTTTAAGTCTAGTTGATAATAATTAAGAAGATTTCCCATCAATTTCATATGCTAAAAATTGGTTATTCTCTGTTTTCCTGAGTTTTCTTGAGTTTGCACTAGTTCGTACAAGTGCATCATGGACTAAACGCTTGTATGATTTTTGGCATATGTGTCTAACTACTTTTAAGGTTGATTTAAAGTATTCATTTGGAGTTTGGTAAGAGTTCTCTTCATTTCTTCAAGTCTTCCCTATTTTACTGTGATCAAGGGTTTGTAAGGAAAAAGGTGATGTTATTCACCAATCCACCCACTATTTTGGCACTGTGACTTAGTGGATTGATGTGTATCATTCTTGGGTAGATGAATTAAATATTTATAAGGTGATAGTGGCTGATAAACTAATAATGAAGGAATTCCCTAGGTTGGGAAGTAATTTTTTTGTGTGAAAATGAACAATCTTGATAGTGTTTTGATAAACTAACAAATTTTTTGGCTTTGTATGTGTTTTTTGACCTTGGGAAGATGTTTTGAAAGGTGTTTGGAGCCTTGGATTGATTGGGAGAGGCCTAGAGTTGTGTTTTCTATCTAAACACTTGATTTATGCTTGAAAAGTGAGGGTTTCATGGGTAACATGATAGAAACCTTGTGAGGGGAAATAATTTGGGGAATTAGTGGTTTGGAAACTTTATTGTTGACTATTTTTTGTGTTTTAGAGGAGATCATGCATTTAAAAGATACTTCCTTTGAAAAAAAGGTCTAATTCACTAGCCTAGGATAACGATGGTTATTGTATCTCAATACTGATCCAATATAATTGATATTTATTTTCCCATATGTTAGATAACTTTGGAAAGGATATCTAATTCATTAATTTGTTTGATGAGTGCTTTGGAACTTTTGAGTGAAAATTCCCTTTTACTGGGTTGTAAGTGCTATAAGGGAAAGCATTGTAAGGTTTGGAGTTTTAAGTAGATCATCTGATTTTATTTTGAAATTTGATTGATACTCATTGGTTTGGCATATTGAATGGTTTCCACCCCTATACCACATCACCCATTTTCCAGTTGGGTTATTGGGAGATAAGAAAATTAGTTTTGTATGGTGACTTCGTCAGGTATTTCATCAAATTATGCCTCACGATGCACAATATGGGGCAATAGGGGCCTATTAGTGATGATGTAAAGGGTGGATAAGGCCAAGGACACAAAGTTCAATGCGAAAGTGTGATTAAATACAATTTGAATCATTAAAATAAGGTCCATATAGCCTAGAAAGGCCCAACATCCAATGTGACTATGTAAGACACATTACAACACTAGATTATCATTAAGTTTAATTTACAATCCTTCTAGATTAGTGTAATAATGCTATTAAATACATTTTAAAATGTTAAATTAAGGGAAGATGGGTTCATTAAGTCTAGAAAGGAATGAAAGTCTTTTACAACACTTTACAACACCTTTACCAGACATTGTTAAATGAATTTGAAAGGGTCCAAGACCTAGTGTTGATGTGAAAAACACCTGACACCACCAAATCAAGGCCTAAGTATTAAGTATAATTTATCATCAATTATTCCCCAAATCAAGAAAGTTTTCTTTTTTCTACAGTACAATATGAGCCAAGTTATTGGTAAGTACACCTTTGAATTTATGATTATTAAACACATAAAATTTAGAAGAATTCATTGTTATAGTAGAATTGATTTTTTTTTTGAATGAATTTAAGGATAAACCTGTTGTAATTCATACCAATAAAACAATGGAAATAGTAATTGAAATTAAAATAAGTTTTTTTGTTAGGGTTAATCATTTATTAAATTAGAATTTGGGTTAGTTAGGGCTAGTTTTATTTTCATAGGGTTTTTTCTTTTCTCTTTTCTTTGCTATCACTTTTCTTTCTTTCCTTTTCTTTTTTCTTTTTATTTTTCTCGTTTGGCCTCTGCATTAGCAAATTTTGCTTAACTTATCTTACACATGAGAGTTAATCCAAACATTTGTAAAATTATGCTATGAAATGAAAATAATAAAACCATGCATAGTAAATACATGCTTTATGATGTACTACAAAGCTATATATATGTGTGTGCATATCACGTATATACATGGAGTATCAAAATTCTTTCTTTAAAAGATCAAAAAACCAAAAAACGAGTAAGTCGAGCTGCACATAGGAGTATCCATTCAATCAATATGGGATGCCTCATCTATTAGGGCCAAATACCCTATGTAGGAAAGTTCCTAGTGAACTTCAAAGTTATGAATATGGAGGTCAATGAGGAAAGGCCAAAGTGGAACCACTTCCTTGTGTTTCAAGAATTGAGGAATATCATCCATGGAAGGGATACTAATGGTCAGATGTGCAACAAATAAAATAGTATCCAAATTCTCCAAATATTTAGGCCTTTATATAAGATTGGAAGCCAAGTGAACATCTTCAACAAGAAACCCAATGTCTAGAAGTGATGCTACAAAACAAGGATCCATGTCAAAATAGAAGCGAAAGTAGTGGTTGGATTCTAGATACTTTTCCCCAAGAACTAAGCAAAAATTTGGTACAATGAAACTAGAAATTTGAATGAAGAAAACCTTTTCAATATTTTGCAATGTGATACTTTCTAAGAAAAAATTTTGGTGGTGAGAGCAAGTTAGGAAAATTGGAGTATCCATAACCTAGAAGCAAGCAAGAACTAGTAGAGCAAGAAATGTAGAATACCAAGAATGATAAGTAAAAGCGTGAAGAATTCAAGAAGTGTGAAATTTATAGAAAGTCATGAGGAAGTTGTGGTATATAGTTGCCTCTAGTGAAATCTTGGAAATCGTAAGCAAGGTGGCAACTTGATAATTTTCTTCAGAGAAAAATGTTTAATCAAATTAATTCTTTACAAAGTTGGTGATAAATTGCTTCAAATTTGATCATTATGAAGATTGTGAATCAAGCAAGTTGAAGATTTTACAGTTAATAGTGTTCATTTTATGTATTTTTCTTAAGTTGTATTAATTATGGAGGTGCTTATGTATGCAGAGTAAAAAGGAAAATCAAGCCGATAAGGTAGCACATGTCATCACTCGAGTAATTTGAAAGGAGCAATACATGTGAGTTAAGGCATGTGAATTTAATGCAGAATAATGTGATTATGTTTCAATATCATCATGACATTCCTGATTCATTAATGTGGTGCAGTGTCGTCAAATTAGAAGTACTAGCTGAGTATTTAGTAGTTGTCATAAAATTTTATTAGAAAGGTGGTGACTAATGGTTCTAAATTTAGATTTCAATTTGGTGATTAAATTGATCATTGCTAAATTTTAATTTATGCATATTTTTAACATATAGTGAGTTGTAGTTACCTAGAATTTGGCATAAAGTGGTAAAATTTAGCTAGAAATATGCACAAATAGGGAATTATTAAATGATTTTTGGGAAGTAGTGAATTGATGAAGGGATTTTTATTGAATGAAAAATAAAAAGGTAACCTTCGCTACCACTATAATTCCCAACCTAATAGCAGATTTCATTTCTTTCAAGGTAAAAATGAGCTATTATTAAAATATCAAAAGAGAAAATGAGCTATCATTACAATATCTAAAAAAAAAATCAACTCTTTAGGCTATCCAAATATCTCTACTGAGGCTATAGTTGCCTAGCTGGAAGTAGAGCTATGTTTCAAGGGAATCACGAAGATAACTATCTTAGGGATATGGATGCTTGACTGGAAACAAGGCTCTATCACTGGTTGGCTTTGGAGGATTACCATATTATGTAGTTCAATGTCAATGAACTAATTATTTTCATTGAATTTTGAAAACTAGAATTAATCAGAGAACAAACGGATGCTTCCAGGGGAGTTTTATTTTTTATGCCAAAATCTAGGTAAAGGATAAAGTTATTGTTTTAAAATATGCATAAACTATAATTTACAGCTAGTGATTTAATCTCATGTTTTGGTTTAAATTTGGTTTTATTGGTTGCAATTTGTTGTGTGGTCTCACAACATGCCCCCAAACTATAAGACTTGGGGACCTAAGCAAAAAAACTAGCTCTTACTACAGGAGCTAGCTAGTTGAAAAGATCATCAGAAGTGAAGAGAAAAGAGAAATATTTAATAAAAGAGTACTTCATAATGTAGTGTTTCGGGTACTAGATACCAAGAACCTAGAATGTTTGAAAAAGGAGAAAAGGGAATGTAAATGTGAGCAGGATGTTCCAGTCTAGTAGTTGAGGTTTGGTAAGATGGAAGTTCTGATAAAACTGAAGTCTAGGGAAAATTCATGGGTAAGGCTAAATACCGGGTGTCAGGTACCAGGTAAAGATGTAAACTGAAGTTTTAAAATCATAAGGTTATCCAATGAGTCTGATAGTCTGGTAACCCAGTATATGAGATAATCATGCAACAATTTGTAATATGGTAGAAAGCATGTTATTTATGAGAAATTTATGTGATAACAATTGAATGATGGTTTTATTAACATCATATTTTTATAAAATAAAAATTAAAAAGGGATTTAATGAGTAGAATTTGTGATTGTAGAAGATGCAGAATTCGAGTATTGACAGTCAAGAAAATTTGAATCATAGATAGAATTATATCTAGATCAGGTTTTATACTCTAGGAGGTTATAACGCAGAGGGCTTTGAGTCCACCAGAATGTTGGAGATCCCATTATTGCACATGCGGTGGAGAAAAATGCTGATGTTCAAGGAAGCCCATTCCCAAGAGTAGAAAGCCTAAACAAAATAGAGTGTGGGAATGGGGTGATAAAGTAATCGTTGTGAATATATGGGAAATTTCCTACACACTATCATGATTCAATTTATTTTCTTCACGAAAATAAAAGGATTAAAGCCTAAAGTGCTTCAATGTGCGATTGGAGTTGACCTTCATTGACTTCGATTACAATTCTCTTACTAGTCACTACATTCAACCTACCTTGATGTGATTCATCCCTTGGATTTTCTCTCATGTATTTGTCTTATCCTATCTATGGCTTACCTATATAAAATGCTAGAGGATACTTCTTTTAAGTTAAGTTTAGAATTTCTAGATATCGGAAGAGCCAAAAATTCTCTAAGTTTTGATCTTTTTTCCTTTTTTCTGAATCATTCCAGTCTAAAAAATTATATGCATGTGGATATTAATCAATATTGAATCCAATTTGATAGCTACCTATCTCATGAATCTTTGTAGCTATTTTTGTAAGTTTAATCAAACAAGACAATGTGGTGCATTGTTTAAGGGTGCATGCAAAACCTACTCAGTTTCCAAACTAAAACCACTCTCTTTAAAAGCTCACACTATTTTATATGTAGTTGTGAAGCAATCTGGTGAAGCATAAAGCGATTTGATTTGATTTGGTTAATTTTTTGGGGCATACATTGAGAATAACTGGTAGAAATTTTATTTTTTATTATTTTTATGGTTTATTTTAGAATGGATGTTTAAATTCTAGAAAATGTTTCAAAAAATAGATGAATGAATGGAAATTTATTGAAAATATTTTGTTTCCTATGAAATTTTTGAATGCTTAAAGCTATATCTACTTAAGTGTTAGCAAAAATTGTTGATGTTCATGAAATATTATTTTAGATCTTTTAATTTTATGGTTTTATTTTATGATCTAACTGAAAATCCAATGTCAAATACATATGATTTCAAACAAACATATTCCCTTTGAGATTAACAACAATATCACAGCATACCCTAAAGTGAGCCTAGTACTGTAAAGACCTGACTACCAAATACTTGGGATTGAACTAAGCCAACCTTTGTCCTATCATATGGATCCCCTAGGGTTACCTTTGGTTAAGTCTTTCAATAAGGATAGGTTCTTTGTGGTTTGTTTGTGAAGAATTTTTGCACCCTGTTGCTGCGAGTAACATCGTCATCAACAAGTATCCACAAAGAAAATTACTTTAGGAGTAGGCTGTGAGGGTATATAACTAAGGGGCTGCATATTCTCATCATGCATTCTATGGAATATTTTCATGTGTTTGAAAGACCATAGGGGGCACATCTCTAGTTAGTTCATCCTCATGGGTGGTTATTTCTTCTACTCTTTCTAAAGGTTCCTAAACATTATTGAATGCTCTTATATACGAAGATTTTTCTCCTTCCACCATGCCTCAACCAACATGATCTTGTTGTATTTGGCTATGCTCTATGTTGTAACAACTTGATCATAATGTCTTATTACATCATCCATAGAAAATTGATGTTCATACCCAAGTAGTGTTTGTTACATTTTTTTCCTTATTGATAAACTTCTTTGAATCAAAATTATTTCTCTCATTCCCTATTGGAAAATTGTAATGTGCCAATTTATTATCAATTTCTTCATATCCTTTATTAGAAACTATTATGAAATCTCCAAAACATAATGTACTTGGCATTATAGATTGTTTATTGTGCCCTTTAAGATGCTTAGCATCTGATTTGGCCAACTGTCTTATAATCTCCAAATAAGCCAGCCTATTAGGAATTGCTTTTGGTAGCAAGTGTGGAGCTCCTTCAAACCCATATGCTCTAATTATAGTGCAATCTCCCCAATTATGATTCACCCTTTTCTAAAGATCCTTCTCTTTAGGTCTAAGAAATCTCTACACTTCAAGAGACAGGTTGTAATCAAATGGATGCCCCAATATTTGTCACAAGTGCTTAACAAAATACTCCTCAAAGTACAAATAATGGGATCTCCCATATCTACTATCCCATATCGAGGTCCAAATCTAAATTGGTTTGAAATTTCCATCCTCATCTGTATCCCTTATCCTTAATTCATCTCCCCAAAGACCTTTAGCTTGACCTTCATATAAGAGTAAGTGCATGAACAAGGAATAATGTTTAAAATTAATAGAATCACTGATATTTTTTATTCTCTCCAATCCTTGGTTTAGAGCATTGGCTAGATAGTCAGCATAATCAAATGGCCTAGAATCTTGGCTTTGTACATCTACTGTTAGAACCATTGGGGCTATTGACATGAGAGTCAGAACTTCCACTCCCAATACTTGTCATGTAGTGTAATAGGTATATTTAAAATACTACTCAAATAGTTCCTCTTGAAAGGGAGGGTGTTCATCACTAGAAAACCTTTTGAGTTGATTCCCTACCTCTCAGGGCCTATGTAATGGAAAATTCCTCCTTTTATAGCTAGTGTCCATGTAGTGATATTTTTTCAAGAGGTCTTTTACTGTGAATGGAAAAATCATAGTGCAATCTAGTTGAAAAATAGTGCAAATAAAGTCTTTGGAGATGATGATGAATTTAGACCCATCATGTAACTAAATTGCTTGTCATTGGGTGTCATACTTAGTAGCTAGTTCCTTAACTAGCTCTACATTGACGAACACATTAGGCACAACTACCTTTCCCAAGTTCATCCTCCATGAGTTACAAACAAGTTGGAGCCTATATTTCTTTCTATAGTGGTACACAAACAAATCATATCCTCTCTATAGTGTCCATCATCTCCTAAGTCTTTATGCTTATCCCACAACTTTTCCATGGAAGGATTTAATTGTGTTCTCCTTTTAGACCTTGGCCTCGACCTAGGACATTGATGAATCAAGTCTTGGTTTAAGAGTCTAGCTTCTATTTTTTGTCTTTTAGTTTTTGGTGTTCCTAAGCTTCCTTCCATTATTCAGAACCCTAGCTTCTCTTTATAATTATTTTACTTCCAAAAAATTTCTCAGTTGGGCTTCATATACTTACTTGTATCACACTTGCTTCCTCTTTCTTTTGATTGTGTACAAATGGGGTATCTCTGACTCATATACTCAATTCCTTTTTTCTGTAAGCTTCTCTAACTTTCAATGATCAAAATGAAATAAATTTGTGATACACATTTCTTGTCTCTGGCTCATAATTAAAACACTTGTTGTCTCTTATCATCAGGGTAGTCATTAAATTTTGAATATCTCTTTGATATCTCATGTTGTCACATCAATTGAAAAACAACCATTATCATTACATTGAAGGGACTATAATTTTACTTCCTATTACTCTTGAAATTTTATTTTAAACTTGTGCAAGTTGTGGCCTTAACAAATCCCATAACTATCGCAGTCTTGTTAAATTCCCAAACGAAGTCACTAAGTTTTAAGGTTTCAAAACTAGCCAACCTTAGTAAAATTTTGGAAACAATGTTTTGTGTTGTTGGGATATCGGAAGTTTGAGAAACTCCAAAAATTCAGACTCATAGTTACAGGTTTCTAGCTCATAGCGATTGGGTGACCTCAACAAGATCTGTTGCTTCCAAAATATCAGTGCATTTAATGAAGTGTATGGCACCTTTAAGGATTGTCTCCAATTTCTCGAGACATCAACAAAAAGTTTAAACGTAATCTTTAAAAAAATATTCTGAAAGGACAATTCCTAAATAAGAAGGTTGGCGAAATGGTTTGACACATTTTGCTTACTTAATAAATGACCACTTTCCACCACCGAAGTTAAATAGGTATGCATGTATGGAAAGCTGGCAGTATTTTTTGATTTCAGAGTCTTCTCAAAATGGTACTTCCAGGTGATGTCAAGGAATGGGAAGATGAACTTGTTCTTGTGCTCCAACCTAATGTGAATTGGCTAGAGGAAGAACAATTCGACATCATCTCTCAGTTGTGTTCACTAGCCTGGAAGGAGAAAACCAACTATGCAAAATACAACAAGACCATCTAGGTTTTAGATAAAGAAGAGAAACATGTCGAATTCAACAATTTAGTTATGGAAATGCAATTGGAACTGTATAGAGTTTCGGCACCACCGACAGTTTAGCAACATGCATGGAATCTTTCCATGACAGGGAATAATAACGTCTTTCTTTAAAAAAATTGGTCGCCAGTCATTTTCAAGACCATTACTTTTTGTAATGTAACAGTTTTGGGGTGCATATATATTGGGACTCCAAGTTATTTGGGGGGCAGGAATCTTTTCGCTATTTCTAGAAAATAGGGGAAGTAGTGGCAGTCTGTATTTTTCTTATTTGTACGATTGGTTGTGTAGGGGGTTGGGACTTTGTGCTCATAATTTTGATATTGGAGAAATAAAGAAAGTGTTTTCAAATCTTTGCATTTGTAAATTTTTCTTTAAATTGTTAATAGACTTGGGGATTTTTGCAATTTCCTTCCAATATCAATTATGTCATAGAAAACCATATGTGTTAGTATTTCTAGAACTTTGAATGTAGAATAATTCATCTGTTGAAAAGTAAATTCACTTCTCATTCTTTTTCTTATTCCTCATTGTGGTTGTGGAATAAATGGGCTTTGTATCATTTATTTGCATTCACTTCACTCTGAATCCATTCACTGCATTTAATTTCATGATCGTGGCTATGTGTCAACTTACCTTTTCTACTTTTTGGTGAAAAACATACCCAATATTTCCTATTCATTGCAAATCATTTGAAGGTAGTTGCACCTTGTAAAATAAGCAAAGAGCACTTGCAAATATCAGTGCAAGTGACTCAACTTTTAGTAATATTTTTTCTTCTCACTGGGAATTTTGAGTCATTTTCTTTCATTCATTTTCTTTTTTGAAGGACAAATTTTTTCACTAACACTCCTATCAATATCCATTTCTCTCTTCTACAAGATCTGTGTCATTACTTTTCTTTCAGAGTTTCGATAGGATGCCAGATAATCTGCCCTCAATATACTTTAGTCCTTTTGATACCTTTCCTTAGCTTATATTTGATCACCCATGATATGAATTTATCTTCATGTGTTATCAGCTCATTGGGGGGGACCCTTGTTCATATCCTGTTGATAGCCATCATTCATTTCAATTTTCTTTTCTTTGGATAGTTTATCATTGTATCAGGAGGACACAATTTTCTATCAGCCTGATAGCCTTATGTATCCCCAATATCACTTACCATTGCACATTTGTTATTTAATAAATTCCTTCATTGTGTCATGCATCGACCCATTGGTGGGACACCATGTCTTCTCTCCCCGATATTCTTTAGTGTCTTCAATATTTTTTGTTCGAGATATTAGGGGGATGATAAGGTATGTATTGTTGATGTGTGCTACTCACTCCGACAAATTTACCATAACTAGCTCTATTGGTTTATCAAAGAGACCCTATTAGAAGTCCTCCTAATGTAGTTTTGTCTCATAGATGGTGTATTTTATCATGTTTTCTCCATCATTTCATCAAAGAGACCATGATGAAAGTCCCCTCGACGTGGTAGTGTCTTGTTGATATATCTTATGTTGTCGAGGTAGTACTTTTAGAAAGGGGAGTCATCTTAAAGTGATAACTAGAGACTTTATTCTATTTACAAGGGTAGGGCTAAGAGCTATATACATTAGGAAAATTTTATGTTTTATGTCTAGTATAGTGAAAAATAAAGTGCAATGGAATTTATGATGAGAGTGAAATGAGAAATGAAGCATGAAGGCATGTGAAATTCAAGGTAGATTTTTAGGTCCAACACAACGCATGCTTGAAAGTGGAGATGGACTTGATCCTATCAAAACCATAGTTCAAATATTTGGTAAACACCTCACATCAACCACTAGTTGTCCTTTACATACAAGCAATGTCACAAGCCAAGGAGGAATTCAAATTCCTCCTCCCACAACAACTGCTCTATTACTCAAGTCACAACAATAATGCAACCAACTAGTAATATGATTCCTTCCATGGGTATTTCTAACCATTTTAATGCTTATACTACCTTATGTTGTGACTTTTTCCTTGATGATAAACTCTTGGCTCAATTTTTTTTAGGTATTTGAAGGATACTTCCTTGGAGTGGTTTTCTTCTTTAGTGAACAACTCAATTTGTTCATTCAATGAGCTTTTTGAGGTATTTTTCAACCATTGCCAAGTACATATGACCCCTAAAATGACCTTGGCTTATTTGATGAGATGCAAGTAAAAAGAAGAAGTAAAGATAATTGTCTCTATCTCACGCTATTAATCACTTTATTCCCAAATCAATGTCAAGGTTCTTGATCCTCACCTTCAAAAGATGTTCATAAAAAAATTACAAAGTAAGATACAATATAAAATTTCCATGATGAAATTCCCCTCCTTCATGAACTTGTGTACGTCCCTCCATGATTATCAAAATTCAGTTAGTAGTCAAGATACAAAATCCACCTCTAGCCATATTGAGAAGTCTGAGTCTACAAACCAAAACAATTCCCAATCTTTTAGAAAATAGAGAAAAGTTTTCCTTCAATTCAATCTCCCTCAACAAAAAACTCAAAAATTTTGAACATTCAAAAGACTAAGATGGGGGTGAATCAATATTCCATAAACCCATAATAAAATCCATTTAAACATTATTGTAATTCTAACTAAATCAACAAGAGAGAACATAGAAACAAGCAAATGCAATCATACACATGAACACCAGGATTTTTACGTGGAAAACCTTGAATGGGAAAAACCATGGTGAGGGTTAACTCACAATATATTATATCTAAATACAAAAAATACAAGGCTCACTACCAAGATACAATGATAGTGGCTCACTACCAAAAGACTGAACTAATAGAATACACCTTCAATGTGCACAGTTCAATTCCACTGAAGCTAAGAATATAAAGTACTACCTCACATAGCAGTCGCTCAACAAGTTTGTACTTATCACTACGAATAAACCATTTATGCTTTGATCTTCTCCTTGTTCACATTCACTTCTTCTTTTTTCTCTCTTCTCTTTTTCCTTTTTCTTTTCCCTCACACCACACACTTTTTGTTTTCTGTCACACCACACACTTTTTGTTTTCTTTCACACCACACACTTTTTTTTCTTTTTTTTCATATTATATATACAAGTATATCTTATTCATCAATTAGGTCAGCCTAATTAGATGAAAAATAATAATCAAAACCTTCTTTGTCAGCACCATAAAAGAATTAAACATTTTTTCCATGTAGTGCATTATTCCAAGTTGACTATTAGTCTTCATAATGTATTACATTCATTGAGTCAACCAAGAATACAATTTAATTTACCAAACCAACAAATAATCCTCAAAGAAAACACCTTTTAGATATGAGAACACATTAATTTCTCATCATACTAACAGTAAAGAGACTATCAGCATAACTACAGTATAAGAATGTTCAATTTAGTAAAATGAAAAGTCTCCCACATAGTATGCCACACACAACAATAGTAGGATACAAAATTAAACTTTGTTAGAGATAACTTTATGTTCATAGAAAAATGCATCTCAAGATCCAAGATATAGTTGTTTGAATGAGTCAAGAACACATGGTTAGGAGATTAGAGTCATATGAGATCTTGCGGTGAGTTTCAGACTCAAATACCAACACATTGATCTATCACAAAGGAGTATTACGGACAAAGAACAACTTCTAGTAAACCAAGAAAACTTCCCATAGAATTCTTACCATATAGTTATTAATTTAGACACTGAAAAATGTCCTAAATGATATCATACACTCGAATCAAATATACTAACATCATTTCCTCTTGAAACCTATCATCTTTTTGCTTAATTAATTGAATTAGCCTAGCTAATAAATTAATTGCATAATTTTCATCTATTAATCTGATGCATCAAATCGGGTTAATTCCCCCCTTCCACGCTAACAATTCATCTCATTAAATTACATAAATCAAACTATTTAATTTAATTCCCTAAGTCATCTTATTTAATTAAATAACCTTAAATTGTTTAATTAAATGTAATTTCACCTTTCCCCCTTTCATTAAATCATTTAATTTAATGAATATCACATTAATTCTTCTAATCCCCTAACTATGTGATTAAACCTTGTTTAATTAACAATTAGTCTAATTTTCCTCCTAAAGGGGAAAATTCCTATGGAATATTCCCTCCCCTTTTGTACAATTAAACTTTGTTTTAATTAGAAAAATATCTATTTCCTCACCCATGAATATTCCAAAGAATATTCTCTCTCCTCCAATCATTTGAAAAAGGGATATTCTCACTTGGCTTCTTGAGCAAGCTAAACTTGTGACTTCTTGGGTAAGTCACCTTGTGACTTGTGTGTGTAGGTCATAAGTGTGTTTGTTTGGAACAAATCAGAACCTTAATTAAATCTCCTCTTCTATTCTCACCCATTGATGAGAATCCATTATCCATACCTCTTCATTCTTTCATCCCTGACCATTGATTGATCTGCTTGATTTCAACCCTTCATTTCTCATTTTCTCTCCTATAAATAGAACACTATTTGGAGACAAATGGATCCATATTGCAATTGAAAACTTATGTTGTTGAATTCACTCATACTCACACTCATACTTTACTCACATTTAGCACATTTTAGCTCTTTTTTTAGTTGCATATTAACTTCAAGCTTCCATTAATGGCTTCCATGCATCCATCTTAGCTTGTTTATAAGTTAGGGATTGAATATTTTAGCTTATAATTAGCTTAGATTAGCTTATCAATTCCATACTTAGACAATTTGTAGCATAAAATCATGTTAATTTAGCTTGCATCATGTTCAATTTAGCATAAATCATGTTTTCATCCATTTATCACAACAAATTCATTGATTCTCTTCAATAATATCAATTGGAATAGGCTCACTGATCATGGGATTGGGAAAGGGTCATTGTCCCACATCAACATGATACCAATTCTAAAATAGGATAAGTTTTGAATGGGTTAGAGTAGGAATTTAACTATTTTCATAATTTGTAGTGTTCATTTTTAAATAAATGCTCAGTTTAACTTTCATTTGAATAATCTTTTTTGAGATTAAGTATTAGTGGTTATGTTATGCTTCGATTCATCATGGATCAAGTGTAGTAAACCCATACGAATAATCCTCAGTCACATTCTAGCACTAGAAGGAGGGATAACTGAAAATTTAACTAGTTTGTTGTTAGGGTAAAAATTTAGGGAAAATGCATAAACAAATTATAATGAAACCTTAACAAGCACAATAAAACACAAACTAGCATGAAAATCAAAAAAGGAAAGAAAAGTAAACCGATCTCCAAGCTAGATTTGAGTTATCTCCATTGCTCTTCTCCACCCCGCATGAGAATGCAATATTTTGAATGATTGAATGATTTGATATGTTGATTTCGATTGTTCATTTTCATAGCATAAAGATAAGATGGAGATTATAGAGGAAAATAGATAGACAAATGAGAATATTGAAGGAAATTTTGGCAGAGTGTGGATAATAGAAGAAGATTGATGTCAAATGGCCTATGAAAGGCTTGATTTATAGGATAAGGATGATTTGATTCAATGGACAAGATTAAAACTCATTTATGTGATGTGTATGGATAGGATTAAAAGTTTATTTTAGTGCCTATGATGCACATTAAGTGGGTTATGACATGAGACTAAAATTAGGATGTGAGGGAATAAGTGAGATTCTTCTATTTATTTTGAATGAAAAGATGCCTATGATGCACAAATAAGTGGGGCTAAAAATAGTATGTGAGTTGGAATCTCATAATTTAAATAATAAAATTGTTTAAATTATGTGTGCATGTGAAGAGTTGTAGTCATGTGACACATGTTGCAATGTGATAATAAGTGAGGGATTAATTTAAATATTTAATTTGAATTATTTTGAGTCATTTGAAGGGGAATTAATTAAATAAATGAGATTTATTTAATTAATTGGGAAGGTGGTTAAGTGGAATAAATGGGATAAGTGGGATAATGCAATGAACTAGGGTAAAATATTACAAGATGTCTTACAAGGTCATGAATGACTAGGTAATGTTATGACATGGACAATTTTGGGTGTCTACAGTTTTCCCCTCTTTGAGATGATGAAATTTATGTCGAGTAACATCATTTCAAAGAAGCTAAGGTATGGATAGAGGAAAAAAAGATGATACCCCAACTATTTGAGGAAGTGAGGAGTAAGATGAATGAAGGAAAGGGATGATAGAAGAATATAATGACGCAAAAGATATGAAGAAATGGGATGATGATGTAGGATATGATAATGATGATGATGTCCCCTCGAGAGGATAGGTGGGTTGGAAAAACATGGGTATGCTCTCAAAATTAATGAATGAAATGATAACGGAGGGATAAGACGAATGATACAATATAAGAAGTGAATGAAAGAGAATAATGACATGTTATGCTACAATAAAGTGACAAATCATATGTTTTATGTAGCACTAGATGTTATACACCAAGGTATAAGGACCAAGGTGATGATGTGTCTCATGCCCTAGCATATTACAACCTTGTCTAGATACAAGATATGGATATTAGCTGGGAGTGATTTAGATTTGATGCAAATTCAAGATAAAAATGATAACACATGCCAACAAGCAAGAAAGCATGCACAAACGATACAAAAATAAATAATGTATTACCCCTATCAAGTTGTAAGCCATTGAATAATTGATTGATTAATTGGTTGATGATGATAGTGTTGTCATTGCATGGAATGATATATCCCTAGATCAACACAAGGATGATTGATTAATTGATTGGGTTTGCAACAAGATCAGGATCAAGACCATTGATGCAATTGAATAATTTTGAAATATTGATTAACTTGGTTGGTATGGTTTTAAGGATTGATTTACATTTGGATTTATTGCTTGGAATGATTTTTATGGTTTGGATGATTGGATTGATGAATAAATTATTTGATTTGATGATAATGATTGGATTGATTAGAAGAATGGGTTTATTTAGAAGAAGTGATGTGACTAATTAGAAGAATGGATTTGCTTGGATAATTTGATGAAGAAATTGGTTTGAAGGATTGATTTGAAGAAGTAGTCAATTGATTTGTGGAATTTGAAGATTTGATTTGATTTGAATTTATGATGATGAATTGATTTGTGATTTGATTGGATAATTGTTAGCTATTTGATTTTTTTTTTATTTTTTTAAGGACCTTTTTTCAATTTGTTGCATTTTTGGGGACTTGATTTTTTTTTGGATTTTTGAAAAGTTTTGATTTTTGGATTTTGGAATATTTTGATTTTTGGATTTTTGAAATATTTTGATTTTTGGATTTTGGAATGTTTTGATTTTTGGAATGTTTTGATTTTTTTGGATTTTTTTTGGGACCTTTTTTCAATTTTTTGTATTTTTTTAGGACTTTTTTGAAATGTTTTAAAATTTCAATGGATGAAAATTTGGGTAGCCTTTGTGCTAGATACTAGTGACAAGGGAAAACCAAGTCTAGGTGTAAGGAGATATAGTGGATTGATGGATGAAAGGGTGGGTGATAGGATAAGGGATAAAAGGCTCATTATAGGTGGATGGATAAAAAGGATATGTCATAGTGAATGGAATGGATGTATGCATCATAAGAGAGAAAGGATGTGATCTCCAAAGACTATGTTGCATAGGAACACCATGCCCCATTTTAGGTACAATACTTAGGAATTTTATGACAATTCTTAGAAAAATAAGATGGTGATAAGATTGCATTAGAAAATATGAGGTATGTCAAGAGATACCCAAAAAACATGTTTCAACATTTTTCCCCTACGTCTTCATCAAGATAAAAATGAGAAGGGTGGATAAGTGGACTCAAATATGATTGGTAGGTATGATGGCTAAAGATAGTAGGATGGTAAGGTACAATGATATGCCATGAAAATAATAGGTTGGATAGATGAGACATTGTGCCCCCAAGTGTAAGTGACATAGAAGATCAGCCTACACATGATGCTTGTTTGCTAGGTTTTCATCATGGTACTTAACTAGGGTACCTGTTTACCAGGCTTTCACCATTGGATGAAGGAATTTATCTTTACCTTTTTTTTAACTTTGATTATTTTAACTTTTCTCACTTTTCTCTTTCTCTTTTTTTTTGATTTTTTTTAATTTTTTGAATAGGAGAAGGATAGGAGGGACTCAAGTGTCTAGTTCCATGAAAGTTGATAGTCCCACTAGATGGATTTCATCACATGGACCATGTCAAGTGTGATCATAGATGTTGGTAAGGAATTGCATGAGTGAGATGGATTAGGTAGATGGTGGATTATGAAAGGCTTATCCAAGGATGGATGGGGAATAGTGTATTATGATGTGGATTATGTAGGGAAGATGAAGGGGAGGCTTAGCCAAAAGCATGGACCATAGGAAGGTGATGGAGGAGATATGTAGGATAATGAGTGAAGGATGAGGAGATGGAGGTAGGTGGAATTGTTGTGAAATGGAAGGTAACCATGACCAATGGTTGCACAAACTTTGATAAAACTTGAAGCTTTTGATGTGGAGGGGATGTAGAAAGTAATGGAGATGTTTGCTTAGAAGATGGATGATGAAGTGCTTTAGGTAGCCACATAGACATAGTATTTTCTTGACTTTTTTTTTTCTTGTGGGATGGAATATTAGATTCATAAATAGAGTGGGAATGTGAGGTGGAAGTGGACAGCTGAGATTTTTGTGATGTAGATGCCTCATTTGACTTGCTTTCATTTTTCTTAAGGACCCAAACCATTTTAGTTTTGGCATTTTCTTTTGGATGTATGGGCTTATATAACCTTTTAAATGGGTTTTTCTTTGATTCTTTGCTTTTATGCTCTAAGGAATGAGGACCCTTAAGATTTTTTATTTATAGGTAGAGGAATTGAATTTTTTTCTTTTGAATCACATGGGTATGGTGGAATGAGTGGAAGCTTCATGTTTAGACAAAGCATGCATTGATTGGTCATGATTAGGATTTTTAGAAGATTTATGGATGGAAGGATAAGGGGATTGTATAATGGTGATATTAGGTGTTGGGAGTAATGGAGGTAGATTAGATATAGGGATATTAGGATTTGGAAGCAATGGTGGAAAAGTTTATGGTTGAAGGTATACAGTCACATTCTTTTGAAACTTGTAAGATGATGGAGGATGGATGGTAATATATATTTGAGGTGTATGATAGGATTTATGATGGAAAGAGGACTTAGGATGGATGGAGGAAGTGCCAACATCTTTAGCCTTTTTTCCTTGGGGTAAGTATTGAAGGAAAAATGATCATGGATGGGCTCCAAAATACCATGTTCATGAAGGCCTAAACCTTTTCCTTTGTAGTTCATGTTTTGGAGTATGTGATGGACAATGGGACTAGGTTTAGGGGGAACACTAAACTCGAGTTCTTTATTGGATGGGGAAAATGAAGCAACAAAAGATAATGGTTGTTTCTTTACTAAGGAATAACTTTCATGAATGAGGGTGGATAGACCAATAGGATGTGATGGATTTGAAATGGAGTTGATGGTAGATGTGGAAGGATCATTGGGATTTTTATTAACATTGTGTTCACTAAGATCCAAGATATTTGTTTGATCTTGTATGTTGGCTTGGGAGGCATGTGTCTCATCATGACAACTAAATGTTTGTGGATCATGGATAGGACTAGGTGGAGGTTTATTTGGGATATATTTCACATGGATGGGTATAGGATCAAGTTTCTCATGGATAGGCACTTCATCATGAATAGTGTCTTGATCATGGAAAAGATATATGTTATGGATAGGTTTAATGAGAATGATATGATCTTGATTAGTAGGAGGGATTGATGTTTCCCTGATAGCAAGCTAGGTTGTGGAGACCCTCTACCAAACACAAAAGGATTAGACACAATCAAGTAAAACAACCCTTGCAACACTATTTTGTCAACTTGTCCCAAATACTCACTAAAAGGCTTGTAGCCCTCAAAAACCAACTCTTGAAGATATCTTTTAGATAAGGCCATATAGAGGCCTATAAAACATAAATAAAGACTCACCATAGAACCCAACACAACATACCAAAAGGTTTCAAGTGGTTTCCTTGCAACAATTTATAGATCCAATAGGCTTCCCTACCTTTTAGGACACCAATTAGCCCTATTTTTCAAAGGAAGTATCTTCTAATCACATTGTTTCCACCCAAACTCACTTGACAGTCACTAATTGTGATAGAAAACCATAAATTCCACCAACAATTCTCAGATCCAATTCTTCTAGGACGTTGATCCACCATACCCTCACTTTCATGCAAATAACCTAGGGTTTATTAAATCTCCTATCACCCAGGCTTTCCTAACTCAACCAATTCATCCAAAACCTTCTATATAACTTTAAAAAACTCAAAAATCCATTAAATATTTTGTTCCTTCAACATTTTATCAAAACACTATCTCAACACCTCTTTTTCACATGGAAAAAACCTTATTCTGCCCTAAGGAATCATCCCAATTCTCACATGTATCCAATACCTTCAAAAACCATAAAAACAACTAACCTACCCTAAGATAATTCATTCCACTAAGATATAGGTTTGAGAGAAGGTGGAGTGACTTAGTATGTCATTTTAACACCAAACAAACCCTTGATTGGTTTTTAATAGGCATATACAAAAAATTGCAGAGTTCTCCCTAAAAATTTAATGATGGACTCTCAAAATGGATTCAAATAAAATTTATAACATGTTCCTAACAAAATAAAATGAATTTCATAGCATGTCACAAACTGTATGGGTCATAAAGTTCCTGAAAAGTTCAATATTACAAAGAAAATTATAGCAAAAAATTCTATTTTATGGAAATGATTTCAATACAATCATCAAAAAAAAAAATTGAGCCCTTTTGGAGGCCTTCTATACTTTTTCTATTCAAACTATAACCACCTAATTCCTATAACTACTTTTCAAATTCCAAGACCCTTCATATTCCTAGAAAGTTGCATTTTTGACAATATTCTTGCTTAACAACATTTTTACATTTTTGCAACTTTTTCTAATTTGACACCTATGAATTAAAGCACACTCCCTTACATAATAAATGGTATCAATAGACCTTATTTAGTATTAATATACCTCCTCTAATTCTGAAAATACCCTATCACCACCACTTGACATATTGACTTACATTTGTGTTCTTCATGTGCTTGGGTGCACCTACACCATTCCCCATGCTTAGGATTAGGCTCTTGACATACCTCTTGTATTGATTAAATGGAAGTGGATGAGGAAGGATATTGGAGGGGCTTGAAATTTTCTTGATGGTCAATCTCATGAGGGAATAATGGAGGTTGACTTGGGCTCATGGGTGGAGACTCTATAATAGGTTCAAGGGGTTGTGGGTGACACGATGGAATTAGAAGACTAGGCATGGTGTTGGAATAATATTTTTTAAGCTCAAGGATGGGAAATGCTTGACATGGTTGACTCCTTTCTAGTATCCCTTGGGTCACATCCTTTGTAGGTGGATTGGTGGATTTGGGTAATGCCATAGATCTACTTTTGAAATGTTTGAATTTAGGGCGTGGATTTGATGGAGGATTAAATCATAGTGGGGGTAATGAAGAGTTTGATGGGTTAGAAGGTGTAGAGGAAAATGGTTTAGGAATAGGAAATGGTGGCTTAGGGATAGGAATTTGATTGGATGGTTGTATGATAAAGTTACAAGGTGCGTGAACTAGATTGGTGTTCCCCTTGTCAAATGGAGCATGATAATTGAAAGGATCTTGATTTTTTTGTCAAGGTGGAATTTGGCTCCTATGTTATTGTTGTGATATGGGTGGATATGTTGACATGGCATTGACATGATAGTTATATGGGTTAGGTTGGCATGATGATGAAGGTGACACATAGGATTTTGGTTGAATGTGTCGAGGTTGGAATGGTGTTTGGAATTTTTTTGATATGATTTGTTGTTTTGATAATGCTGGAGGGGTTGCATAGGATAATGGTTGTTGAGAGGTGGATTAATATGGATAAGGGTTTGCATTAGAAGAGGTGGGATAAGGTGATGTGGAATTGTTATGGAAGAACATGGGATAAGGTGATATGAAATTATTTTGATAGGTGGAAGGATTAGGTTGATACGGAATGGAGGGAGATTCCACATAGGAATGAGGTGGAATTGATTAGTGTTGAATGAATAGAGGATGATGTGCTTGTTGGGTTTGACAAGTGGCTATGAGATATTGGGCTTTTGCTCTGAGTTGTTGCATTTGAGGTGATTGGTTTGTTTGAAGTTGAAATTGTTCGATGAGGCCTTGGAGCCCATGTATAATTTGCTGGTCTAAGGGTTGTAGTGCTTGATAAAGTGATTGGATGAGGTCTTGGAATTGGGGTACTAGGTCTTCTAATGTTGGAATGGTGTAAAATGATGTTGATTGGATTAAAGAGACAATGATGATTAGGATATGATGTGTAATGACAAGATTGGATGATTTTGATGATGTGGCAGGTGTTTATTGAAATTTTGACTTGGGAAATATCAAACACAAGATCTCACATGTAAATACATGAACACACACATCAAACACAATGATAAATTTTTCTTTCAAGATTAAGTGTTATGATTAAGCAAACACTAGAATACACAAAAACAAGACTAATGTTAGTCAAGTGGGTATGGCCAATTAGGTATTAAGATGGGATGCACAAGATTGACTAGGGATGATTTGAAAGCAAAATACTGCCACACAGCTAGGAGAAAGGGGTAACCCACCCTTCACCTTCACTTCCCAAAGGTATAAAGTTCTTTGGGGCTTAGCCAAGAGTGACAAGATTTCAACTCTAAAAGGAGTATGTATTTCAATTCAAACCTCGATTGAGGTCATCCCTTGGAGTTATGTGTAATCCAATAAGGTTTCCTAAGATGGGTAGGAAAAAAGTGAACCAATTGAGGTGTTTTAGATCACACATGCACTTGATTCACACTTCCAGTTGTTAATTTCCCTTTAGAAAATTGAAATGTGTGTAAAATAGTTCAAGCACTTGTTCTTTTTAGATCCAAAATCCAAATGTGTAGGAAGATAGTTGTTCATTTTAAGCCAATTTCAATGTTGTGACATAAAACAAGATTTTCTTTTTAATCCCAAAATCCAAGTGTGTGATCAAACAATTTGTTCTTTTTAAGCCCCAAATTTTAGTGTGTTGACAAGCAATTATTAGAGATGAAAGATGGAATGTGTATACCTAATTTTTATCATCCTTAAGCCTACTATATATGCTAATTAAAATTATATTAGATCTCCTTAGATTCACCTACAAAATCAAAAAATGATATTATAATGAAGCCATTAAAAAAAATTATCTCATCAAAAAAATTCAATTTCAGATACATGTTTTTAACATATCCAAATTTGATTTGATTATTTGAAGACATTATAAATCTAAAAAATAAAAAATAAAAGAAGAGGCCCCTACTAATTTTCTAAGAGCTTTCCAGAAAGGTAAAAAAGTTAGAAAAATTCTATGTTTTTCACCTAGAAATGTGGATTTATGAAAACCCTATAGAAAACAAAGATCATTTTTTTTTTGCATTGTATTTGACCTCCAAATTAAATATGTAAAACATAAACTCCCATTAGAATTTTAATATATTTCCAAAATTGTAAAATTGTTTGAAAACTTTGTTTGCTTGTGCCCATAAAGTTAATTTTATGAAAAAACATGAAATTGTGATAACACCTACAAGAATGGCAATAAACCCTTAATATTTCTACTATAGCTTCCTTAGATAATGGAAAAAATTCTATGAAAATCTTGTAAAAAAATTCGTAGCCATTTGGAAGATATGAAGAAATTTGTAAAATTTGGGGTTTTGTCCAAAAAAGTGGCAGATCTAGAACAAAAAGTTAATGAAACTTGCAGAAAGCAAGCTAGTAGATCTATAAAAGGAAAGGGTTCTTCACATCAGGTTCACCAATATAGTTAAGGTAAAAATTTAGGGAAAGTTCATAAACAAATTATAATGAAACCATAACAAGGACAATAGAGAACAAACTAGCATGAAAATCAAAACAAGAAAGCAAAGTAAACCGATCTCCAAGCTACATTTGATTTATCTTAATTTCTCTTCTCCACCATGGATGAGAATGAATTTTTTTGAAGGATTGAATGATTTGATATGTTGATGTTTATTTCTCATTTTCACAACATAATGATAAGATGGAGATGATAGAGGAAAAATAGATATATAGATGAGAAGATTGGAGGAAATTTTGGCAGAGTGTGGATACTAGAAGAAGATTGATTTCAAATGGCCTGTGAAAGGCTTGATTTATAGGATAAGGTTGATTTGATTCAATGGCCAAGATTAAAATTCAATTATGTGATGTGTATGGCTAGAATTAAAATTTGATCTTAGTGCCTTTGATTCACATTAAGTGGGCTATGCCATGAGAATAAAATTAGGATGTGAAGGAATAAGTGGGATTCTTCTATTTATTTTGAAGGAAAAGATGCCTATGAAAAAACAAAAAGTAGTGCTAAAAATAGGATGTGAGGGGGAATTTCATAGTTGAAATAATAGAACTATTTAAATTATGTGTGCATGTCAAGAGTTGTAGTCATGTGACACATGTTGCAATGTGGTAATAAGTGAGGGATTAATTCAAATATTTAATTTGAATTATTTTGAGACATGTGAAGGGGAATTAATTAAATATATGAGATTTATTTAATTAAGTGGGAAGGTGATTAAGTGGAATAAATGGGATAAGTGGGATGATGCAATTACCTAGGGTAAAATATTACAAGATGTCTTACAAGGTCATGAATGACTAGGTAATGTTACGACATGGAAAATTTTTTATGTCTACAATTTCTATCTTGAATTTTGTTCATTTTTCTTTTTGGAAGAAATAGTGACACCCAAATCAATTACACTGACGCACTTTTTAGAGCGTCGCCATTTAGCGATGCTATCTCAATCCAAAATAATTATGCCTATTAAATGCACAAGCACTGATTTAGAAAATGGTAATGTTCACTAATTTAATATTGAGGTATCAAATATTTCAAACAATGATGCCCCAAATTCACCAGAGTGATGCCCAGATGACAAATCATGACACTATCATGTGCAATGATGCCCAATTTGGGTAAGAATTTTTAAAATCATTTTTTGAATGTGTGCTTTAATTTTCTTAATTTTTCAAATTACTAACACACTTCTAACATTGTTCTATTTGTTAAACTAACAAGGTTTATAGGTTGTATGACATGGAGCTAAAGTGAAGAAAGCATTCTCATCTTAAGATTTCATGATTATAACAAGCATTTGATGCTTTGGGGTAATTATAACCCAATTTCTTATGGTTTTTACTTTCTACTCTAGGACCTCACTAAATTTCATTTGGGTTTAAAATGAACACTCAAACGAGGCTAAAATTGAACAAGACAACTTCACATTTCATTTGGTGCATAAAATGAAGTCATCTTAGCTTAGGGGTTAAAATTTACAATAGTTTGCTATGTTTTGTGATTTACACTTTTGTTATTGAATGTATATGCAATTATCTTGTGTCATTTGGTGACCTTGAGAAACATTAACATTCCTTAACACTTTGTATAATCACCTACATATTTCAATTTGGATTAAAACTAAACCCCTTGCAAGTGTAGGGAAAAGGTGTGGTGTGTGTTCTCTCTTTGTTCATACAAATAGAGATGATTGAGATATGAATGTACTTCCTTGCTATTTTTTATCCTTAGATACCTTGCATCCCCACTTTGAAAGGAGTGAATGACCCAAGTGGTAACAAGCTAAAGCCAAGCTCTTTCAAACCGCTATATAAATGTGTGGTTGCAATGAAAATTGTGATCAACAAGAAGCAATACATGATAACTCTCCCCTAGTATGTTTATGATGTGGAAAACCCTTGTTCTAAGGGTTGGGAGACCTCTTGAGGGATTTTATCATAGTATTCCTTAAATCAGAAGCCCTTACTATGAACCATTGTTTAGAATCCAAAATCCTTAATACTTTTTGGTGCAAGAAAGTTATTCTGAAGCTCCTCCACATTTTAATATTCATTGTTGAAACAAAAAAATCCTTTTGATCTTAGAATTTTAAGGATTTTGAGATTTGGTGGTCTCGAGAAGTATGTGTCGTGGAGGCGAGCCAGTGTCACCAAATCTCTAACTATTCACAATGTCTTAGTGTTTGGAGAAATCTGAATGGGGACTCAGCAAGTATAGCCATTTCAAACCTAGGGTTGTAAATGATTATGAGTTGATTTAATACATTGCTTGGTTTCAAAATGTTATCAACAAACATTCAATATCTTCCTCAAAATTTCAAACACTTTGGCTTAAATATGGATATCTTTTGAAAAAACCTTGATATTACTGCTTGTCCTAGGGATTCTATCCTCAGATATTTCTAAATATCTCAACTTATATCTCAAATACATGTTTTATGAAGACAACATAGGAAATTATGGCTTCAACCTCATGATTATAACAAAATGGAAATTGTGAAAGTTATGATGTTTTGGACATAAACATTTAGTTTGAAAAACTTAATCAAGACAAGTGATTGTGGTAAAATAAATTCACTTAGGAAAGATAAATTGAATAAAGAACCCCACATGACTAGTTGGAGACCAATTGCTCCTGTTGAACAACCTGATCTTGTAGGTGCTATCATTCAACCAAAATTTGAACTCATTAATGAAGAAAAAATCTAATTCATTAGTATTTTGAGAAGCTTCACTTTTGAAAGAAAAGAAACATCTACCCAATGGAGAAACACAACAACCATTTTAGATGAAGAAGAGGAACAAGATGATATTGAGGTTGGAAGGCCCACATTGCGATCACTCACATGGCAACAAATATCTTACTTTCTTCCATAAAATTCAACTATTTCTAAATGATCTCACATAAATTTAGGATGACTAAAGTAAGGTCTACAGGTCATCATTTCATACTTAGGCATCTTAGTCCAAAATCTCTCAAGAAACATCTTTGGGCACTTCACGAAACCAAGACTAGGTTGGTATACAACTTCTACAAGCATTCTTCAAGACACAATCCAAACTTGTATTCCTTGTATTACTGTCAAAATCTTGGTATTTTCCAACATTTCCAATTTCTCACATAATCATGATTGTAAACTCCCCTAAATGATCTTTCACTCAATCAAAATTTGTAGGGGAAGATCTACATGTCACCATTATATATGTAGGTATCATAATTCCAATTTTGGTAAGAAGTGGGCCTTAATAATTTATCTCAATACTAACCTCTTGTGAAGAAACCATTATGCTCAATCTAGGAGGAACCAAGTAGATTTACATACCCACATTGATCCTCTCATTTAGGCCAACATTAGTCTTTATGATTTGAAAAATTTAGAGGTCTAGCGTGTTTCCCACTACCTTAGTCTTGTCAAAAAAGGTTCACTTTAAGTCAACATTGGGTCAAACATCTCATCCACCCCTCCATCAAATTTCATCCTTCACTACACCAAAACTTTGCAAAATTTTTTAATACACCAACACTTTGTGACTTAAACATCTATCAAACCATCCCCTAGATTGCCTATTTTGTATGTGAAATGTATCCTTTTCCATGCATTTAGACAAGTTAGTTATCGTCCTTGAACTATTTCATCTTGAAGGTCACAAGTCTACCTTGAAGATTTATAAATTCATGAACATCCTTTATCTCAACATAAAAAATTCAAACTGAAGTCAAAAGTGTTGTCCCAAAATGTTTGCAAAGATTACTCTCCACATCACCCATCTTTTCATCCCCCATTATCATCATTGTTCCCAAAATACTAATATTTTTGCTTTTACCTATATTTGAGCCAACTAGAGAGTTAAAATATCATAATAACAACTCAACTCTCCCAAAGGTGACACAAAATCTATCGTAAATATGAGGCCACAACACAAGAGAATCATGGAGAAAACCAAAGTTACATTTACCTCAAGTGATCCAAATCCTTTACAATTCGATCTAAGAAGTCAAGTTACCCCATCACAACAACCTTCATCTCCATTGGGACCATATGAGATAGAATATAGCACAAAAAATCCATTTGAACTCACTAAGGAAGAACTCATGGAACATAAAGCCTTTGAAAATGTAGCTGATATCTCCTCATAACTTTTTGCATAGAATTTGACATAGGGCTCCACAACTCCATCACTAGGGCTACATAAAACCTACATTCCCAATATTCCAAGAATCCTTACCCAAGACTTTGGTCATGCTCTTTCATTTGAAAGTGGCACACTTGTGGGAACACTTGAAACTAATCCTCCATCTCACATGACCACTTGGACACCTACCTTTGGTGCTCCTCCAATTCCCGAAGATCCTAAACAACCATACACACCTCTCAACCTTCATTACTTCATCATGACTTCCACATATCGAGGACACCCTTCTTCATCCATACCCATGAGTAGCACAAGTGTTCCTACCATCACACAAAGAAATGTAGATCAAGTATCTCAAAATGGCGTGCAAGGGAATATCAGTACCATACCACAAAGTCAACCCTTAAATAAAGTAGGGAAATCCTTACCCAATCGTCCAATTGGCTCATCCATACCACTAGTTTCTAAAAAAAAATCCATCCCATCCATTATAAACCCATCTCAAAGTAATCCCTTGGTAACAAATCCTCTCAACATAGGTAATACATTATCTACATCCCTAACACAAGGGAATCCTCAAGACATGGGACAAGGAAACCTTTTTCAACAATGGACTCAAGGTCCTAGTGTGTCATTTCCATCATGTAATCGAATGACCCCATCCTCATCTTTTCCCATGGTTCCCTTTACTATGCCAAATCAAATAGGATCTCAAACATACATTCCTCCACCTTAATTTGTTATCTTACAAGGAATTTTGAACCAAGGAAATCCCTAACATCTTGTCACCAATCCATTACCCAATCAGAACATCAAAATCCATAATCCTCCATCAATGTCTAGAAAACCACCTGATCCCTCATTGCAAGTGCACGCCTTAGCCTTATAGAAAGCACAAAAATCATATCAATAAGCTATAGTGACACAATAGTATCAAAAACAACAAGAAACAACACAACAAGAAGCCTTAGAACAACAACAACAACCCTAGTGGCACAACAAGTAGCCTTAGCACATCAATAGTAGAAACATTAGCAAGGATCCCTAGCAGCACAACAAGCAGCCTTAGAAAAATAACAACAACAACATCAAGCCCATCAAATAGCTTTAGTAGCATAGCAACAACAATAGGACCAACAACAAGCCCTAGTGGTGCAACAACAATAGCAAGCTCAACAACAAGCCTTACTAGCTCAATATTATTCCCAACAACAACAAGGTTTCTATTATAATCATTAATTGAATGTCATCAATCCAAATGGATTAGGAACATATACATTGATGCCCCAATCACCTTCACTAAATATTACACCACCATACACCCCATAAAATTCATCCATCATCCCACCATATGCTCCTCCACCAAGCCTACAAGATGATCTAGTATCACAATTTAAGGTGCTATACAAGAAATGCAGGACCTTCGCATGGGCAAGGAAAAGAATCCTGATACATATAACTTGTGTCCATATCCATTTGATCGAAGCATCATGACAATGGTACCATTTCCTCCTAGCTTTGAAATACCCAAAGTTGATAAATATAAAGGGAGAGGAGCTCATGTGCACCATATCAAAGAATTTAACATCATGTGCATGGAGGTGGCCTAAAATGATTCATATTAAATGCACCTCTTCCCTCAAAGTCTAATAGGTCCTACTATGGATTGGTTTTCTCATCTACTTCCTAGTATCAAAACATTTTAAGAAATTACTGATAAATTCATCAATCACTTCTCCTTCAATCTTGACATCGATGTCAGTCTAGAGGAATTATGCACTCTTAGACAAAACAAAGGGGAAATTTTTGCTTATTTCTTGCAATGGTGGAGACAAAGAGCTAGTAAAAGATAGCGGCCTCTTCTTGATGAACAACAAGTGGGAATCATCATAGAAAATATAGACTCAAATCTATCATTCAACTTGAAAATATAGTGCATCACATCTTATGACGAGCTTGTCCCTATATCCCTTAACAGCGAGAGAGTTCTAATCTCACAGGGAATACTCAAGCTTACAAAGACAACTAATCATCAACTAGTTCAAATGAGAAGCCTCATGTCTAGGCTAAGAACAATAACATAACAAATTATTGTGTGGTAAATGCTAAGGTAATCCTAAGTTCTCCTATACCAAACAAAAATTGAGTTGCTAGCATCCAACCAACTATGCAACAAACAACACCTCCTCAGAACAATCAGATCAACAACATCAACATGCAACAAAGGAAAACCCCTAACAAGAAAAACTATCTTAAATGCAAGTACACCCAACTATTTGAACCCATTGAAACTATCATGAAATTTTTTGTAGAGTCAAATATGATCAAACTTCCCAAATTTGAAAACTACTAAGAACCACAAGAGAAACCATACTAGTACAAAGAGAAGGAGCTTTGTGACTCTCACAAGATAAAAGGATACAAAACAAAAAATTGTATGAGGCTCAAAAGAATTATCTAAGACCTCATAGGAAATTATACCATATTTGTTGAGGTACCATCTAGGAACTAGGATCTCAAGATATACAAGAACCCTATACTAGATCATAACAAAGAAAACAACACTTGGAAAACTAAGGATTACACGAATGTACAACATACCTATTCCAACATAGTTGCTTCCTATGATAGTGTCATCTTTTTTGTCACCATCATACGGCATAGTGTAGAGTGTGGAGTCACTATGCGACGTGGTAAAGCCACCATCCAAGGAGTCCCACCTTAATCTAGGGCACAAACTACTTAGCCAACAACAAGTACCATCAAGTACAATCTCTTAGAACAACTCAAATAGACCCACGCACAAATATCAATCTTATAACTATTGAGGCTATCACCCACGCATAGGGAAATCCTTGAGAAATCTTTATTAGAGTCATCTATTCCTAAGGATATCAATACTAATCAGTTTCAAGCTATGGTAGGCCATATCGCTAATTATCTTGTTACCTTCTCCGAGCAAGACCTACCCTCACACCCACCTCATAACTATGCTTTACACCTTGAAGTTATCATTCATAAGAACTGAAATACACCTAGTCTACCCACAACTCATTAACACGGACCAAAAGGGACAACCAATTCTTGACTTATTCAAAATTGATGAAGTAATCTTAGAATTCATGAGACTATATGACAACTTACCATGGGTGGATCATAAATCAAGTTTTGACATAGAGCTAGATACAAAGGCACACTATGGGGAGACAATTTAATCCTATAGACACATTAAAATGACCTAGGCCTGCAAACTCTATTTTACCACTTTTGTCCTAGCATAATTATGACATTTAGTTATGTCCTTGGTCCACATTCGACTATTAATTAAATAATTCATATCTCTTTTATTCTTCATGATTATTAAATAAATAAATTATATTTATCTATTCAATACGCACTAAGGGTCTATTGTCCTCGTACAATTAAATAAATGTATTCATTTATTTAATTACCTTTATTCATTTATGTCTTCTCGATTATTAAATAAATGAATTTTATTTACTTATTTAATATGTCACTAATTCTCATAATTAAATGAATTTATTAATTTATTTAATTATCGGTCATAATCCTCTAAATTAAATAATTATCTTTAATTATTTAATTACCTAATTTAACATTTCTTTCATTTTATTAACTGCCACTTCATCTTGGTAAATAATCTTAAAATCGATTATTTATTGTTTCAAAAAATCCATATTTTGAATTTATTTAATTCAAAATTGTATTCTTCTTCTAAAAATCAAGTAATTCAGCAAATTCTTGATTTTTCAAATTTTCTTTTTAGTTCAACTCTTATCTTATTGATTTTTTGAATCTTACAAATCAACCAGTCTTTATCTTCTTGATTTCAAAAATCTTTATCTTTTTGGCTAATTATCACATTTATTCTCGATCACTGATTTGATTTTCTCAAATTACATCTTGACCACTCATTTAATATTTTTTCCCTAACCTTGATTAGGGATTGTCACATGAAATATCATCCACTGATTTTAGGCTTTGTTAGCTTTCAATCTCGTCCGTCCATCCAAAATTGCATCTTCTATAAAATGCCAATTTGCTCATATTCTCGAGACCACTTCATTATTCTAACATATTTATGCTTAGATCTTAATTGTATACTTTTCACTTAGCTTGTTTAATTTAATTTGATTACTTGTGATAGGAATTATAGTCATTTGTCATTTGTCATAGGAATTTTGTCATCAAATCCTTCAAAACTTGCATAGGACATAGTCATAGTCAATTTCTCACACATAAAAATCTAAGGGAAATAATCATACGATCATTATGAGATAGAAGGTGATATGGAGATGAATCATGGAAGCTTCGAGGAATAACTAGTACAATATTTCTTGTATTTTCTTTCATTGTGCTCTATAGTTTCTTTGGGTTTTATATTATTGATCTAATCATCTAACCTTTCAGAAAAATACCCATTGATACATTGGTGAACCCAACGCATTGTATTTTTCTATTTTCCATACGGTTTTTGGCTTTCCATTTTTTTTGTAGTTATAGGTATAGAACGATGCATTTGATCTTTGTCATGCCACATTTGATGCTTTATGACACATTTGACATCTAAAACACTACAATCGCTCTGCTGAGCCACAATCAAAGTCAGGAAAGCTGCATTTGATGGACCAAGCCTCATTTGAATAGATAATCAATGCATTTTCCTATTAAACCAGAATGCGGGACTGTGACGTAATCACTTTGTTGTGACGTATTTTCTTGGTAAAATTTCTTTAAAAATTTCGCATTCGGGTTTTTCTGATTTCTATTCTTGGTTGTTTTACATTCTCGTTTTCTTCTACATTTTTCCTAGTATAGGGATTTTTTGTGTTACTAATATTTGTTTGCAGCGTATGGCAGTTACATTTCGTGCGTCCAAGACTAGTTGATAAAACTCCTAACTTTTTCTTTTATAGGTTCAAGTGCCCAAGATTCATTCCAAAAGTATTGTGCTTATTCTTTTTAGAATAGAAAAATTTATTTTGGTGCATTTAAAATGAACATGTTTTCAATTATGTCTAATTGTTTTTGAAAGTGGTAGGTGAATGTGCTCTCACCCTGTGCAAACTAGGTTATCAAAAAGCCAAACCCACTTTGTCCCTATGTAACCTTGATGCAATAAATGAAGTATCCTCTCCCATTGCGCAGTCATGTGATCCTGGGTGTAAGAGAAATGATTATTGCCTCTAGAAATTGTGCCTTCTAGGGGATTTCATCACCTCTAGGAAACTCAAACTGGAAAAAGAGCTAAAGCCAAGCTACCCCCAATCTATATATAAATGTGAATCTTAAGGGAAAACCTAAGATTACGAGTGCGAATGTGTCATACAGACCAAGTAGTACTCCTCAAAACCCTATTGAGCTTCACCTCTTTAGGCTAGAGTGCCTCCTAAATGGAGCTTAATCTTGCAACCCATGTATGGCCACTTGAACGGGGGTCTCGAATTAAACACCATTGTTTAGTATCCAAAAACCTTCTCTTTGCTAGAGCAACACTGGTCGGTATGAAGGAATCCACATCTTTGCAGTCTATAGTAGAGGTGATCAATCTTCCATGGGATTTTCATGGGGATTGGAATCTTGGTTGGCCTGAGAAGAGAGTGCATTGTAAGGGGGAGCCTGTGTAGCCAAGCTTCTTAATACACATTCTACTAATATGTGGCTGGGGAAACCCACATGGAATCTAGTGAATATTGTCCTAGCTTAACCATAGGATTGTAGTTGTTCTCTTTTGTGTTTGATTACTTTCAAAATATCGTGCTTTCCAAGTGTTTTTTGGTTATTGAAATGAAACAAACAACACTCAAAAATATGCAAACAAACAATCAAACTTTAAACAATTTAGGTTTTGACCAAAAAATTAGAAATTTGACTTTTTACATTCTGCAATGCATTTGTTAAACTGCAATTGCTCTATTGTACCACATTTTCTAACCTTTGCAATGCATCTGCTCTACACAAATGCATATGCTAATCTAAACACCACATTTTCCTATCTTGAAACACATTTTCCATCTGTAAAGCTGCATCTGCAACACTGCATCGCATTTTCCATCTGTAAAGTTGTATTTGCAACATTGCACCGCATTTTCCATTTCTAACGCTGCATTTGATCACTGCAATGCATTTGCTTCCTGTAACGACACAATCGCCTGACAGAACACTGAACACTATCCCAAACCAGAATCTGAGTCCAAACACTTTACCCTACTATCAAACTTCTTTTTCAAAAAGTCTCAGTCAGAAACTATAATTGAAATTTCTAAAAACGTCCATCATTTGCATTCACTAGCTTGCATCTCTTCCATAGGTTTAAATTTCCAAATTTTTAGTTGTATTCCCTAGGTGTCATAATCATTAGTTCTATCATAAAATTTTACTTAGGCTTCATCTTGGTAAACTTTGGATTAGGCCAACTCATCACACTTTGTAAAACCATTGTTTCAAAACTAGGTTATCTTCAGACATGGTCATTATTCCTCTTTTTTGGTCATTTTCCTTTTTGTGAGAACCTCCAACTCAATAGTCTAGTTAGGAAGGCTCACTCATCATTTTTACCTTGTCACTTAGTCCCCTTAGCAAGTCCTTTTGATAACCAAAATTGAAACATAAGTCAAGCATAAAGTGATTAAGTAAAACCTTTCTCCAAATATTGTCCAAACTGAGTCCTTATTTTAAACTTAGACTTTGCATTGTCCATCTCTAGTCCTAATTTTGAACCTAGACTTTGCATTAATCATTTTAGTCCTTATTGAACATTATCATCTTAGTCCTCATTTGGCACTTTGACCTTGACAACCTTGGCATCTTTCATTCATCATTTCCTTAGGAAAATGCAATCATCACCTTGCATTGTCATATTTTATTCCAAAATACAAAAAAAATAGGGTCATAACTTGTCATTCTAGTCTTCATTTCACATTTGTCATTTCCTTTAGACAACATTGTCGCATTTTCAGCATTTATTATCGAAAATACAAAAACACAGTCTTGCATTTTCATCCTTTATCACAAAATCCAAAAACATAGGTTAGCATCATCCTTGCAATTAGTTGTCATTCTCATCACTCTCATTGGAGCAATTTCCTTTTATGTTGGAAACTAGACTCCAAAGAAAGAAAAGACAAATGGAAAAATTTGGACAAGATTCCAATTCCAACATCATCAATCACATGTATGACCCAAATTGGACTTTTGACAACCCATTTAGTGACACCAATACTCAACCTCTCACCACCATACCATCCTCATCAAACAACTCCTTTGAACCATTCTTACGTAAGGATGAATATGGGAAAATACTTGAGGAAAACCTAGAAGTAGCAACACAAGATCTAGAGGTGGCCTTTTTAATAGAACAAATGGTCTTATATGGGAAATATAGATATTTGGTCACACTTTTAAGTCAAGGAGCTAAATTACGCCATGTGTTTGACATTAATACTTTGAAATCGACATCTCCTGACCATAACATCAATAATACACATAACATGTCCAATAGTGGTCAACCTCCAAACACTACAAGCAATGCCTTTTTTTATGTGACCTCGCAAAATGTCACAACTACCATTAATGCTACCTCCAACATTCCAAACAATTCCAATTCCATCAACGCAACATCCATTGGAGGAACATAGTATGTCACACTGCCCACAATATCCACAATATCGTCACAATTGGCTAGAGCCACCTTTGGGTCCTTGGAAATGTGGGAAAGTTATTCCAATCCTCTATTTACCACTTCAGTAAATTCCATGGAGGCAACATCAAGCCATACAAATCCTCCATTGATGACTACATCTAGTACCATGAGTGCATCATCATCAAATCCTCTCATTGGTACCTCACTTAATCCTTTGGGAGGAAGTAAACGATGTCTCCTTATTCAAGGACAACAACCAAATGTTAACACGTCAACAACACTTAATGCCATCACCTCCCAAGGACAAAATATGACCATTCTCCTTGTACAATCCCAACAATTTGGACAAGGAAATCAAAACACACAACCTATGGCATCATTCACACATCAAAATATTCATGGTCGGCATATTCCTTAAATTTCAACCCAAATGGTTGGGGACACATTCTGACATACTCATCCCATATTCATTCCCACCAACATGTCCCCAATCCAAACTTTCAATACCAGCAACATGCAAATTAGAACACATCATACATGTCACAACAACACATTCCTCAACAACACACCAACATCCCTTCACAACAAATGGGGACCCATGGTGTACCAATCAATTCAATGTATGGGGGCACAAATGACCCTATAATTGATGCCTTGTAAGCAAAGTTGATGGGTCTAGATAAGACCATAGAAAACATACAAATATCTGGCAAGTAATCAGAAGTGTCATATGATTTATCTGTATATCCCTTTGACATGAAATTATACATGCCACCATTTCCTTCAGGATATGTGTCACCTAATTTTACCAAATACAAGGGAAAGACAAACCCTATCAAACATGTCCGAGAATTCACAACCAACTATATGGATGTCGCCTATGAAAAAACATACTTGATGAGACTCTTTTCTGAAAGTCTTGCAGGTCTTTCCCTTGAATGGTTCTCCACTCAAAAGGAAATCCAAACATGGGATGAACTTAAACGCAGATTCATAAAAAATCACTCGTATAAAATTGAAATGGACACCTCAATTACTAGCTTATGCAATCTCATGCAAGAGGATGTTGGTGAAATGTTCATCCCATTCTTCCAAAAATGGAGAATTCTAGCTAGTCATTGTCACATTTACATGCCCGAAAAGGAAAAGGTTGACATGTTTGTTCAAACACTTCTAGGCCCCTTAAAATATTGATTGCAAGTGCATTGTTGCACAACCTTCACAGACCTAGTCAAAAAGGGTGTCCACATTGAGAAAGCTCTTATTGCAAAAGGAGAGCTAAAATATGGTCCTAAAAACACAACTGTAAATCCTCCCGCTGACAAAAATAAGTATTGGGTCAAAAATAAACACATTACCAATGACAGTGTTGTCGATGCCAAGGTTTTCAACACTATGGGTCCTATATTGGCTCTGAAATGGGTTCAATCGCAAAACAAACCAACAACGATACTGAACCCCCCTACCAATGCCATCCCAAACAACCAAAATGTTCTAAACAGTCAAAATCAAGGACAATACCGTCAAACAAGATAATTCCCAAAAAGATGAACATACTCGCCATTGGGAGAACCAATTGAGGATGTCCTTAAAAAGCTCCTCCAAAAAGGTCTCACCACACTTGAAGAACCCAAACTATATGACCCAGGGTAGTTTAAACCATCATGGTGGGACAATAATGCTTTTTGTGAGTACCACCGGGCTAAAGGGCATAAGACATCATCTTGTCGACAAATTAGAAATATTGTGCAAGACTTTATTGAAAGTTGAATAATTGAATTGGGTGGGCCACAATTTCCATCAAATATCGACCATACCATTCATAAGAAACCATTGCAAGACCATGGTTCTAATAATGCTTCCATGTCAAATCCTACGATGAACAATAATCAAGCCAATTACGCTCGCGCAAAGTATGACTATTTTGGTGGACCTACTATAAAAAATGTCTAAACTAATAATAAGTGTGTCAATACCATCACAGTCAAAAGAGCACCTCAATGCAATGCCACTACTCAAAGCAACAAGATCACCATAGTTGGTCCCCCTCCTACTAGGTAACCTAAGCTTACCGTACATGGTCCATCTCCTAAACAACTGCAACCTAGCTCATCCGCAAAGTAGTGGCAACCCAAGAGTCATTTTAACCTTATCAATCAATTAGGAAAAAACCCTATGCATATTTTCATACTTGAGTTGCTTTGCATTTCTCCCATGTATAAGGCTATACGATATAAAACCCTACAAGAGTCATCCATCCCTAAGGATATTGATGTCAACCAATTTGAGACCATGGTGGGATACCTCACTACACCTCATCATGTCACCTTTTATGATTAGGATTATTCATCACTCAAGACCAACCATAACGATGCACTACATATCGAAACTTTCATCGATAAGCACAAGGTCAAAAGAGTTTTAGTAGATGGCTGAGCAAGATTGAACATATTCTCCTTAAAATTAGTTAAGGCTCTAGGATTTTTTGATGCATGCGTAGACCCTACAAAGAGCATAGTCATAAAAGCATATGATGATGAGGAATTTTCTTCTAGAGGCGTTATTTCTCTTCCTATAAGAGTTGGGCTAGTCATTGAGGACACAACTTGCTAGGTATTGGATCTAGAATTACCTTACAACATCTTGTTTGGTCACCCATGGATTCATGCCTTAAAGGTCGTCCCCTCCACATATCGCCAATGCTTGAAATTCCCATTTGACGACACATAAATCACCATATATGGAGACCCTGGCCCTTTTCAATATTGTACCATCCTGAGGGGTATTTTTGAAAACTGAGTGCCCATCAACCAAGAAGGTCCTCACTCTTCTTCTTCTAAGTACATTGACCCATCCACACTAGCATCATCTTCCATGTACACTCCATCCACATCTTCCACCATGCCACCATCTTCCACACTTTCTGAGGATGAGCCCACTGTCAAGATCCAGGACTTAGGCTATGGAGAATTCAAACTGCATATGGCTTATAGCATCATGACAATACCCAAGTCACCAAAGATCTATGGTAGACCATCTTTTAGAATGGAACCTAAATAAATTTTCAAAGTTCCACCAAAAATGGTTTTCATCAAATGGGGAAACATGAGCAATGAGGACAATTCTAATATTACAGGATGGCTCTATAAAGAAATGACAGACCTATCCCCAATTACCAGATAAGAAATATGGAAAGGGATATGACATGATGAAGGATAAGGGATATGATGGAACTAGTGGCCTAGGTAGACATAAAATTGGATGAAGAGAGCCCATAGAATCTTTCAAAATACAAAAGTATCTTGAATTAGGGTATGGATTTCTCGACAATGACGACTGATGTACCAATGTAATTTTGAGTGAGCGTGTGAATGCTTCGGAAAGTGTCGAGACAATCAAGGAATCCTTTACCGAAACCAACTCCCAAGAGTGGGAATTTGGCTCCAAATGATCCTTAAGTGACTATTGCCTCGATGATTTGTTCATTGAAACTAGGGAGCTTACCTCTGAACAAAAATTTTGGAAAATTTTTAAAATTGATTAGGCACCAAATAGTCATAGTCCCATTTACCTTCCCCATGACATACAAGCCCCACCATCTAAATCTAATAACCATCAGTTGGATTCATCTGAATTACCACATGACACTAGCATTCATGAATCTGATTCCTTCATCCCCTACTTTGACAATGAATATGAAACAAGTGAAGGGGAATATTGGATTGAGTCTGACGTGGAATTGGATGATGGCAACTTCATCTTCAATGTATTTGAATCTGTCTGCATGCTTTCTGCATCCTCCCCTAAATTCACCAACACTGACGATGGCATTTCCCTGGTTTATCCACAATTAATTAATTGGGACCAACAAGGTCCGCTAGTCCTGGATGCCTTTCAAAATGATGAGGCCATCAAATAGTTTATGGGATTACATGAGGGCATACCTAGTGGTGATCACAAGGCTAGATTTTCCATTGACCTAGATTGTGTAGCTTACTTTGGGGAGACTGCTCCGTCCTCCAGTTGCAAAATTAAAAATAAGAAAAAAGAAAAAAATGAAATGTCTTTAGGTGAAAACTGAAAGACACCTTCTGACGACAAAAAAAGTAAAAGAAAATGACATATCCTCAGGTGAAAACCTCTCTAAGGCACCCAAAGATGGATGATTAGACTTTCTCCTCGTAACTCAAGAGAAATCAGCTATGCTCATAGAGGACACCATAGAAGACAACATATCAACCATAGAAGATCCCAAAATGGTACTCTTTGTTGCATCCTTGATTGAAGAAGAGAAACTAGACTTTCACAAATTCTTTGTTGACCATAAAATCAACTTCACATGGTCCTATGTCGACATGCTAGAACTAGACCCAAAATTGGTTCTGGACTATCTACCATTATTTCCAAATGCCAAATCAGTTAAACAAAAAGCTATGCAAAATGAATCCTCAGGTCACTCTATCATTCAAGGCTAAGTTGAAGAAACTTCTAGACACTAGGTTCATACGGTCTATTGATTATGTTGAATGGATATCTAACTTGGTGCTAGTAACAAAGCCAAATGGGGTGATCTGAGTCTACATAGATTTTAGAGACTTAAACAAGGCATGTCCAAAAGATGATTTTCCGCCACCAAATATAGATATCATCATCGATCTCATGGCAAGATACGAGATGTTGTCCCTCATGGACAATTTTTTAGGCTATAATCAAATTTGTATTTCCCTGGAAGACCAACATAAAACAACATTCACTTGCCCTTGGGGTACATAATGTTGGAATGTCATGCCGTTTGATCTTAAAAATGTAGACACCACGTATCAGAGGGCTATGACGAAAATATTTTATGACATGATGCATAAGATAATGGAAGATTACATGGATGGACTTTTTGTTAAATTAGTAACAAGAAAATATCACCTAAAGGTGTTAGACAAAATTTTCAAGAGACTAGAAGAATACAAGGTCTAACTAAATCCTAAGAAATGTGTATTTGCTATAACATCTGGAAAACTTTTGGGATACATAGTTTCTTGAAGAGGAATTGAGGTCAATCTAGCCAAAGTCAAATCCATCATGGACATGGCTCCTCCTAGAGGAATAAGTGAACTTTTGACATTACAAGGCAGGGTGTAATCTATTTGGCAATTCATAGCACAATTGGCTAACAAGTGTCAACCATTCCAATATCTTCTACACAAAGGCATCCCCTTTCTGTGGATAGATAAATGCCAAGAAGCCTTTCAACAAATAAAGGACTACCTACTATCACTTCCAATCCTTATGCCTCCCATTCAAGGAAAACATTTGATATTAGACATCTCAGCAACAACTTCGGCACTAGAGGCATTACTGGCATAAAATGACCATGAGAAGAAAGAAAGGGCCATATATTATATCAGTCAGACACTGGTTGGGTATGATTTGAATTACACATCCATCGAATGTGATTGTCTAGTAGTGATATTTGTAGCACAAAAGCTAATACATTATATGTTGATTCATTAGACATAGTTGGTCGCAAATATTGACCCCCTCAAATATCTATTAAGTCAGGCAGCATTAACAAGACGTCTGAGAAAATGGGTAATGATCTTGAGTGAATATGAAATTCAATATGTAGAAAGAAAAGAAATAAAGGGACAAGTCATAGCAGACCAACTAGCGGATGCACCTATACAAAGTGATCACCCTTTAGTGACAGATTTCCCTGATGAGTCAATATTCCATACGGAACCTGAGTCACCTTGGAGACTCTACTTTGATAGATCACATACTAATCATGGCTTGGGGGTAGGAATACTATTTATCACCCCTCAAGGAGATTCCATTCCTAAATCCTTCCGCATAGCTTTCCCATGCACAAATAATGTGGTAGAATATGAGGCACTGGTCACAAGACTTAAAATGGCAATAAAATGGAAAATTAGAGTACTGTATGTCTATGGGGATTCTCAGTTAGTCATCAACCACGTGAATGATGACTATGACACTAAGGATGAGAAACTAATGCCCTACAAATGAATGGTTGACAACTTTTAGAAAAAATTTCACACAGTGACTTTTGAGCAAGTTCTGAGAGCACAAAGAAAAGTAGCAAATGCAATGGCTAAAATAGGCTTTCTCCTCAATATTCCAAGCAATATGCCTCAACTAGAATTCCTAATACATCAACTATTGGTCCCCGCCTATGACATTCTGGAATTAGAGATGGTTTGCAAGCTTGTTGGTCCTGATTCTCCCTGGCACCAAGACATTCATGACTACCTTAACTCCCAAACCCTCCCCCCTAATCCATCCAATAACCAGAGGAGGTCTTTTATCTAAAAATTCACAAGATATGCCATCATTAGCAACACCCTTTACCATTGTAGCTTTGATGACACCCTCCTTAGATGTCTCAACACCAATGAAGCAAACAAAACCTTATACAAAGAACATGAGGGTATATGTGGGTCTCATTCGGGTGGTCCTACTCTAGCCAATAAGATAATGAGACTTGGGTACTATTGGCTGACCATTGAGAAAGATGCACTAGAATATGTCAAGACTTGTCGCCAATGCTAGATTCACAGTGATTTGATTCACGCTCTAGCATAAGAGCTTTAGCTGATCACTTCTCCTTGGCCTTTTGCACAATAGGGACTCGACCTCATGGGCAAGATCCATCCTACCTCGTCTAATGGCCACAAATTTATCATCACCGCCACTAAGTATTTTATGAAGTGGATCAAAGCCATTCCCCCGACATACATAACCGACAAAAAAAATCCAAATTCATTCTTAACTACATCATTTTCTTGTATGGTCTTTTGCAATCCATCATCACTAACAATGGACGTCCATTTAAAAACCAAAACCAAGATGTTCATGAGTTATGTGAGCAATTTCACATCCAACATCATTTTTCCTCTCCATATTACCCACAAGGAAATGGTCAAGCGAGGCGTCAAATAAAACCATTGTTAAAATCCTTAAAAAGGACTATGAATGATGCTAGCCATGACTGATATATTCAACTTAACCTTGCTCTATGGGCTTACCACACTAGCATTCATACACCCACATGAGCCACTCCATTTTCCCTGGTCTTTGGAGCTAAGGCCATCTTGCCCATTGAGCTTGAAATTCCTTCCCTATGAGTCTCCCTGAAGGGTCTAACTAATGATAAGGAGTACAGACAGTTGTGCCTACATGAGCTGGAGATGCTAGAGGAAAGAAGGAATAATTCCCTAAATCATCTATAGGCATATTAGAACCATCTCTGTCACAATTACAACAAGAGAGTCATGGTTAGGAAGTTTAACATTGGTGACTTAGTCCTTATGCAGAATCCTAAGAATCAAGCAGAAAGAGAAAAACCTGGAAAATTCAAACCAAATTGGCTAGGTCCCTACGTCATCATATCCTCCTTTGGTTTTGGAGCTTATTAGCTAGTGACTCTAGATGGAGAACAATTAACACCTATCAATAGTTTACATCTCCGTAATTTCTATGCATAGCATCAAAAAATTGAGCTAAAAACTTTAAAAATACAAAAAAAAATGAAAAATGATAGAAATTGCTACCTTGATGGAAACCTAGCAAACAAGCATCTTGGCAGCACCAAAAAAATGAAAAAATGAAAAAAATAGTAATTCGTCCAACAATGAAAACCTGGAAAATAGGCACTTTGGATAAGTACCATTGTGAAAACCTAGCAAACATGCACCATGCGTAGTCAATCATTTCTCTACCATCTACTGTCACTTTATCTATCTTGGCCTATGATGAAGCACATTTTCCATCACCACCATGACACTTGACAGGATATCATACCCATCCTCTCATGGTTGACAAATGGTTGACATTCAGTCCTGTATACCATCCATCCAACATCGCATGCATATCCCTTTCATGTCCTTTAAAATTGGCTAAGTCTTGGACCTAACTAGGGGCATGAATTTTATCATGTGATCAAAGTGGGTATCATGTATGGTCTCAAAAATTGTAAAATGTCCTGAAAAAAGACAAAAACATTACAAAATGTCCTAAAAAAATGACAAAAACATTACAAAATGTCCTAAAAAATGACAAAAACATTACAAAATTTCCTAAAAATTTGAAAAAAACATTACAAAATGTCCTAAAAAAGACAAAAACATCGCAAAATGTCCTAAAGAAAGACCAAAACATCATAAAATGTCCTGAAGAAAGACCTAAAAATTGAAAAATGTCCTGAAGAAACCACAACAAATGTCAAACTATCTCAAGAATGCAAAACAAAGTCATTTCCTGATGAAGGTCCGTCATGACAATCCATCAGTCTTTGTCATTTTTCTAAACTACATTGTCTCTATGCATTTGCTATGTAGGCAAGACTCATTTTCAAGTCCCTGAGACATTAGGTCACTCCTTTTAGGTTTGTCAAAATAAAATCATGATGCAATCTTTGTTCATCAAGACAAATTCATTGGTCATGTCAAACTATGAGGTCTTTGAGTGTATGACATAGGCAAGGCCATCTATTGATGAGCCCCCAAGAGCACACTAGGTTAGTCCATTAGGGTTCATAACATTACACTGTCACACATGTCAAAAGTCTTCAAGTCAAGACAAATGATTTTCCAAATGGGAAAACTCCTAAAACAAAGTATGGAAATCATTTATTCAAACATGACAATCACACCAGCATGTCAATATCAACATTTAGTCAACAGAAGTCAAACTCAGCCAAACTTCGTTCAAATTTGGTCAAATTAGGTCAAATTGTCAAAACCAACCAAACTGCCAACTCTTGGTTATCTTTCAGATGTGTCCTTCTGAAGAATAGCCTCTGTCATTTATGCCTTAGGATGTGTCCTTCCTAGACATCATCACTATCATTCGACATTTTAGAGGGATCCTCTTGACATTTAAGGATCACTCGTCTCGACATCAATATTCTTCAGATGTGTCCTTCTAAAGAATATCCTTTGTCATTTATGCCTTAGGATGTGTCCTTCCTAGGCATCGTCAATGTCATTTGACATTTTTGAGGGATCCTCTTGACATTTAAGGATCACTCCTCTTGACATCAATATTCTTTAGACGTGTCCTTCTGAAGAACAATCTCTCTCATTCATGCTTTAGGATGTGTCCTTCCTAGGCATCATCATTGTCATCCAAATTTTTTGAGGGATCATCTTGACATTTAAGAATCACCCTTCTCGACATTGGTCCCTTTTAGATGTGTCCTTCTAAAGAGAAAACTCTGTCATTTATGCCTTAGGATGTGTCCTAAGGAATCGTCACTGTCACTGCCACTAGCATTTTGAGGGATCCCTTTTGACATTTATGGATCAATCCTCTCGACATCAACATTATTTAGGATGTGTCCTTCCTGAATTTGGCAATCTTCAACATTCATCATCTTGGCATTGTCAAAACCTTGACACCCTGGCATCTCAATATCATCAAACTTGACATCTTGACATTAAAACACTTAGCATCCAGACACACTTGGAAAACACTTGGCATTTTTCTATTAGTTTTTCATCATCTTACTAGTTTTTCAGCAAGATCCCAACAACAAGATTTAGAGAAGCAATGACATATCATGATGTTTGTCTTGTCTTTTGACACTCATGTTACTAGTTTCTCAGTGATTTCCTAACTACGGGATTTAGAAAAACAACAACGCATCATGATAATGGTTTTATTTTTCCCTTTTGGCATCACGTTGCTAGTTTCTCAAGGATGTCCTAGAAACAAGATTTAGAGAAGCAATGGCGTTTCATGACTTGTCCTTTTTCTACTTATGGCTGGTTATGACAAAAGGATTGGGGCAACATGGTCCTTAGTATGAGTTGTGATCATCCTTGTTTGTGATTGCTTGTCTTATGTGATGGTACGACCTTGCACACCTTGATCTATGTCATATCATGGCATTTTTTGGCTATCACAATAATCTTCCCAATGATGATTAAGAGCAATAAATATTAAAGTCCTATGGTAAAGTTTTGAAGGATTTTTTCTAGCAACTAACATGCATCTCCTTTTGTCTTGTCATCTTCTCTCGTCCATCTCTCCATAATATCCTATGACATACAAAAACATAAGTGCATACATAATCATGTAGACATTGCATTAGGTCCATACACACATCATCCATATCATTAAATCATATACACTACATTACATATTGCATGATACATAATCAGGCATCAACATAATCATAAACATGTCATCCATTCAAATAAATACATTATGCATATCATCAGCATCCATGGAATAACATTAGCACAACATACAACTAAGCATTCCATTATCATGGCATCACATCATAAGTAACCATCATAGGACGTACATGATAGGACATATAAATAAATAAATACCATCATCCATCATAAATACATATCATACATAAATCATCCATCATACATCATAGTGCATAAATCAAATAAAATCACATAACACACATATAGGACGCATCAAAACCGCATCATATATATCATCTAAAAAAAATATAATGTCACAAGATAAAGTCAGGGGATATCCCAAAAATAGAGCTCACAGGCTCGATAGTCAATAGATAAAGTGTCATAACATGAAGTCTAAAACATGAAGCCAAGTATAGTAAGCATGTCCCTGTGAGATGATCTCCTCATCCCCTTGTGGCGAAGAGTGTGGTGACTAAGGACCTATGCTGAGTACTAAGTTAACCAGTGGAAATATAGTAGCCTATATCTGTGAACCCAATGGAACTGACACTGATGGCATCATCTCCACGACAACATGCATCTGTGATGGCACTATGACATGACTCTTTGAGGCTAAAGTCTCTGTCACTAGAGGTGGACCAGGTACTAATCTATGGCCTGAAATCGATGACCCATGAGAGTGCCCTGACCTGTGACTGGAGGAATGCCTATGATGGGACCTGTGACTCGAAGTATGCCCTCAAGAGATCGAGCCCCCTGCACTACTCTGACTACCACTACCACTACCTGACCTATTGCCACTACCTGTTTGTGTCCTAGTTAGAGTGGGATCTCCCATCTCGGCTGGCATGGCCTGCTCATATAACTGCCTATATTTCCCAAGCCGTATGCTAATCTTGCCAAACTCCTGAGCTAGATCAGCTGATGGTCTCGTACATAATCATGAAAACTCTATGCACCATTACGCTACTTCCTACAAGCGGATCACTACCTAATCCTGCTCTACTCGAGTCACCTCTAGCTCTTCCTATAGTGCTTTGACCTATGTGATACTCTCATCCAATCTCCATTGTAGGTTTTCCACCCTCTAGTCTATTGTGGTGTCATGGGGCAATGTCAAGATAGATGGTACCTCCTCTCCCTCCACCATGCTCCATCTCAGTAGTCTCTCAACCTCACTAATGGCCTCATCCTCATCATCCTCCCCTGTATCCTCCTCACCTCTAACTCCCTCCTCTCATGGCATATCAACATCCATCTCAGTCTTTGGTCGAACCTCCTCCTCCTTGACCTCCTTATCTTGTCTAGCCTCCTCCTCGGCCACATGCTCCTCCTCAGCCACGTACTTGTGACCTACACCCTCTAGCTCTAGCCTAGGATCCTCATCCTTCTCTTGCTCCTCACCTGCCTCTGGGATAGCATCTAGTGCCCCTCTCACTGCATGCTATCTCACTCTCCTAGCCTACCTCTTGCCATCTCTCCTCCATCTTTGGCCATCCCCTTCATCATTCCCATCATCTCTATCATCTCCATCTCTCCCTCCACCCCTATCTCCATCCCTACCTCCATCTCTCCCTCTACCTTTGCCTCTGTCGCCACCTCTACCCCCTCATCTAGCTCATGGCACATGAGGTATCACTGATCTCCTATCAATCATTGCTGGCCCATCTAGATCTATCAATGGCACTAGTCGACATGCTTGCCACCACAAGTCATAGTCAACGGTCATCCCCGAATCTGTAATCCCACCCCTCCATCCCCACTGCTATGCCACTAAACCATAAATCTATTGTATGGAAAATGGTATAGGAATAGGCAGACCCCTGGCTCCCTCCCTCAAAGATCTCACCTACTTGGTTGTGCATGCCGATACACCTTGCTGCTCTCTAAATTGTCTCAGTACACGCTATGGCAGATACATCTCTATGATGAGCTGACTCTGCAATGTCCTCCCAATCAAGTAATGGTACTATCTACTGAAACTAATGTGGTCATCCTCATCATCCCACTACTCGCAGTCTCTATAGGGCCTCCAAATGAATTTAATTATGGTGTCAATCTGATGGTTCTGCCAACCTGTCTCTTTAACCCTCGTTTGTTATAGAGAGCTAGCATAGTAATAAGCATATGGCATCCCCTCGGCTAGTTGTAGTCTCTAGATAGGAGGTTGAAATATAGCCACATGCTCCCAGACCCATATCATTAGAAGTGTCATGCCACAACCAATGCTCTGTGCCCTCCTATAGGCCACCTCGTGGAGCTGATGGTAAAGCATGGCTAAGAAGCAAGGTCCCCATGCATAAACCATCCTATCTCTTCTCATACCCACTAGAACATCACCCCACCCAATGGGAAACTCGTGACCACAACGATTGGGAATCAAGGCTCCGCCAATCAATGTCACTAGTAGTGCATCAAATCAGCCATAGTGATCCGCCATAAAATCCTAATGGATCTCATATCCCTCAATGCCAATTCCTACACCCTCATCATGATAGTAAGCTATAAATGTCTGATAATCGTGCTGAAGGTCATAGATGATCTACTCTCCTTAGATCAACAAACGGAGAATACAATAGACATCCTCCAACATCATAGTAGCCTCTCCTATCGAAAAATAGAAAGAGCATGTCTTGGAGTGACATCTCTCGTACAATGCAGTCACAATCCCCTATTTTCCTGAATAATAGGCATATGGGACACATAATACAAACCCAACCACATCAACTATTACTACTCTCACAGACTCAGCTGATCTTGAAACTGAAAGGTAGATGGCTTGCTCTCCCATATATAGATGGGTTCTAGTTGTCCCTGCACATGATCAAACAACACGTCAGTACCTTATAGACAATCATCATCATCATTTGTGTAACTCAAGAGCATTAAAAATTTGAAACCCATCAAAATCAACTTTGGTCAAAGTCAAAGTCAAATGTGTCACGTTGACTTCAAATGCATCACAAGGAGGTGATTGCGTCGTTCCATACTGTAATTGCGTCTCGATATGTTGAATACATTGTTTTGTCTGTCACTTGCATTACAATAGTGTGTTTGTGTTTTGACTTTTGGCATATGCGTCATTTCAAACATATGCATTGTTTTTGACCTCAAATGCATAGTACTTTTGCGAATGTGTCATTTTTCCTATCAATTGCGACTCATTTTGGTCAATGCGTCACGATTCCTTGCTAATACGACACAATCAGTGGGCCTACCCTAAAAAACTTATGCAATTGTGTTACGATGCATCAAATGCATTGAATGTGCACGTGATTGCAGCTTACATGCACGCATATGTGTCATAGTGCAATTGTTATTGACCCTAAAACCCTAATTTTGCACACAAAACATTGAAATTACAAAGTTGGTTAGGGGTACATACTGTTGGCTCTAAGCCCTTGGGTCACCTGTGGGTCCGCACGATCTCTTTGCGATGCTCAGTCACTAGAATCACCATGTCTGGTACAGTCCTCTTCACTTGACGCTCTCAAAATTTCTAAGGTAAATAGTGAAAATGAATTGACTTTTACCCCATTGTCAACCTATTTATAAAGTCAAAATGACATTTTTCAACTCTTTTATTACTGGAGGCCCTTTAGACCAACTTTGACCACCCTTTTGGCTACTCTAAACATGCCAAAATTTGAAACCAGATGCACCATTGTTTTTCTAATCATTCAATTGACTTATCAAGACACTTTCCAAATTTTTCTGCCACATAGCAAAAATTCAAAAAAATTCTGAGGGGGCATCGATACTCTGTACCTTCATTGGGGTATGTTTCTGACTTATTTGTCACAATGTGACATGCTACATTATGACAAAAAAGGGAAAAATGTAGACACTTAAAAATGACCTAGGCCTGGAAGCTCTGTTTTACCACTTTCATCCTAGCATAATTATGACATTTAATTATGTCCTTGGTCCACATTCAACTATTAATTAAATAATTATTTCATTTCTTTTATTCTTCATGATTATTAAATAAATAAATTATATTTATTTATTCAATACGTCACTAAGGGTCTATTGTCCTCTTACAATTAAATAAATGTCTTAATTTATTTATTTACCTTTATTCATTTATGTCTTCTTGATTATTAAATAAATTAATTTTATTTACTTATTTAATATGTCACTAATTCTCATATTTAAATGAATTTATTAATTTATTTAATTATCATTCATAATCCTGTAAATTAAATAATTATCTTTAATTATTTAATTACCTAATTTAACATTTCTTTCATTTTATTAACTATCACTTTATCTTGGTAAATAATCTGAAAATCAATTATTTATTGTCACACAAAATCCATATTTTGAATTTATTTAATTCAAAATGGTAATCTTCTTCCAAAAATCAAGTAATTGAGCAAATTCTTGATTTTTCAAATCTTCTTTTTCAGTTCAACTCTTATCTTATTGATTTTTTGAATCTTACAAATCAAGTAGTCTTTATCTTCTTGATTTCAAAAATATTTATCTTTTTGGCTAATTATCACATTTATTCTTGACCGCTGATTTGATTTTCTCAAATGACATCTTGACCACTCATTTAATGATTTTTCCCTAACCCTGATTAGGGATTGTCACATGAAATCTGGTCCATTGATTTTAGGCTTTTCCAACTTTCAATCTCATTCATCCATCCAAAATTGCATCTTCTTTAAAATGCCAATTTGCTCACATTCTTGAGACCACTTCGTTATTCTGACATATTTATGCTTAGATCTTAATTGCATACTTTTCACTTAGCTTGTTTATTTCAATTTGATTACTTTTCATAGGCATTTTGTCATCAAATCCTTCAAAACTTGCATAGGACATAGTCATAGTCAATTTCTCACACATACAAATCTGAGGGCAATAATCATATGGCCGTTGTGAGCTAGAAGGTGCTATGGAGATAAATCATGGAAGCTTCAAGGAATAACTAGTATAATATTTCTTGTATTTTCTTTCATTGTTCTCTATAGTTTCTTTGGGTTTTATATTATTGATCTAATAATCTAACCTTTCGGAAAAATGCCCCTTGATACAAATTCTTCAATCATAAAATAGATGAAATGTAACTAACATGTAGATCTTTAAGTGAAAACCACACTGTGGCACTTTCTGATCCTGAAAAAGTAAAAATAAAGGATGAATCCGATGGTGAAAACCTCTCTAAGGTACCCAAGGATGAGGGATTCAATCGCCCCCTTAGTGCAATGCATCCAAAAAAGTCAGTAGTACTAGCAGAAAAGGCCACACCAATCAACGTGGGTACCAAAGAAGCACCTAAGATCACTTACTATGCCAAATCATTGTTGGATGAAGAGAAAAATAACCTTGTAGCCTTCTTGAAACACCACAAAACTAACTTTGCATCATCATACATGGATATGCTAGGACTCAACCCAGAAGTGGTTACACATCACTCAACATTTTATCCTAAAGCTAAGCTAGTCAAGTAGAAATTAAGCAAGATGCACCCTCAAATAGCACTCTTGGTTAAACTCGAGTTACAAAAGCTTCTTGATATTAGATTTATTCAACCGATATATTATCCTAAGTGGGTTTCAAACCTGGTAGTAGTCTCAAAACCCACTGGGGGCATTAGAATATGCATTGATTTTAGAGACTTAAACAAGGCATGTTCAAAGGATGATTTCCCTCTTCCTAATATTGACCTCATTATAGACTTAACAACTAGGCATGAAATGTTGTTGCTCATGGATGGCTTTTCAAGCTACAATCAAATCATTATTTCCAAGGAAGATCAATGAAAAATTGAGTTCACTTGTCCATGGGGAACCTATTGTTGGAATGTGATGCCATTTGGGCTAAAGAATGTAGGAGCAACCTATCAAAGAGTAATGAATCTCATCTTCCATGACATGATCCACAAAAAAATTGAAGATTATGTGGATGATATTTTGGAAAAATCAAAGAAAATAAGTGAGCACATACAAGTCTTAGGACCTATCTTTGATAGGCCGGAAGAATACAAAGTAAGGCTAAATCCAAAAAAGTGTGTCTTTGGGGTCACATCAGGGAAACTTTTTAGCTTCATTGTCTCACAAAGATGGATCAAAATTGATCCAACAAATATAAAAGCCATCCTAAACATTAAACCACCACAAATACTAAAGTAGATGAGAGGTTTACAAGGAATATTGTAGTCCATCAAGAGGTTCATAGCATAGCTATTAGATAAAATCAACTCTTTCTCACATCTTCTCCATAAAGGGATAACCTACAAGTGGGATGAGAAGTGTGATAAAGCTTACTAAAAGATCAAAGACTATCTACTAACACCTCTAGTGCTCATTCCACCAATACTAAACAAACCACTGATCTTATATATGTCAGCAACACCACCAACACTAGGAGCTCTTTTGGCACAACATGATGAAAAAGGAAAGGAAAGAGCTATTTACTACATTAGAAGAAATTTGGTGGGCTATGAAATTAACTATTCACCTATTGAGAAAGCATGCCTAGTAGTAGTTTTTTTTTCACAAAATTTCAGGCACTACATGTTGTCACATCAAATCAAACTTATTGCAAAAATTCACCCATTGAAATAACTTTTATCCAAAGCAAATCTCATAGGATGAATGGCCAAATGGATGACGATCACAAAAAAAATTGACATAGAGTATGTAGAACACAAGGAAATCAAAGGAAAAGTGATTGCAAACCAACTAGCAGAAGCACCTATCTATGTTGAGAACCCTTTGATATCTAAGTTCCCTAATGAATCACTATTCCTTATCAATCTCACAACTCAATAGAAGATGTACTCTAATGGATCATTCACCCAACATGGATCATGAGTAGGAATTATTTTCATCACCCCACAAGGTGATTTCATCCCAAATTTGTATCAATTGTCATTCCCTTGTACTAAAAACATTGTTGAGTATGAAGCTCTAATCACAGGTCTAAGGATAGCGGTTAAGTGGTAGATACAAGAAATGAAAGTCTATGAAGACTCACATTTGGTTATCAACCAAGTCAATGACGACTATCAAACTAAGGATGATAAGCTCACTCCTTGCAAAAAGATGGTGGAAAATATCAAGGAACTTTTTATAAACATAACTTTTGAGTAGATTCCTCACATGAATAATAGAGTAACAGATGCCATGGCAATGATTGGATCACTACTAGACATGTCCAACAATGTCCTCCAATGTGAATTCTTGGTAGAAAATATTCTTGTACCAACTTTTGAGATCCTTGAATCAGAATTCAAATGTGTCATTGTTGGTCCTAGATCCCCATGGTACCATGTCATATTAATCTATCTTAGTAGAGGAACCCTCCCATCTAATATCACCTCAAACCTTAAAAATACCATTGTTAAAATGTCATCCTGATTTGTGATCTTAGGTGATACCCTTTACCGCTGAAGCATCGAGGGGACATTGCTATGTTGTATTAACCAAGAGGAAGCCTTGACCACTTTAATAGAGGTACACAATGTCATATGTGGGTCCCATTCTAGTAGTATGATGTTAGCTAAGAAACTGTTGAGGATGAGGCACTATTGGCCAACCATGGAAAAGGAATCTCATCAGTACATCCAAAGGTGTGTCCAATGCCAATAGCATGGGGATCTAATTCATGCTCTAGCTCAATATTTACAACCCATAGTCACACCCTAGCCTTTCTTGTAGTGGGGACTTGAACTCATAGGAAAAATCACCCCAGCCTCATCCAACGACCATAAATTTATCATAACCACCACTGAGTACTTTACTAAGTGGGTCAAATCCATTCCTATGGCCTACATAATGAGGAAGTAGATTGCTAAATTTATCCTACACTATCTACCTTTTCATTACAATGTTCCACAAACCCTCATCTCAAACAATGGAACCCCCTTTAAGAATTAGGATGTGAAAGAGCTATGTCAAAGATTCAACATCCAACATAGATTCTCTACCCCATATTACCCCTAGGGAAATGGTCAAGTTGAGGATATGAATAAAACCATCTTAAAAATCCTAAAGAAAATGGTCAATGAAGCCAACTGTGAATGGAATCTGCAACTAAATCCCACTCTTTAGGCTTATTGAACTAGTATCCACACACCAACAGGTCTAACCCCTTTCTCCCTAGTTTATGGGTCTAAAGCTATCCTACCTATTGAGGTTGAGCTCCCATCATTGTGAGTGTCACAACAAAACGTAATCGCTGATGAATAATATAGAGTATCTCAACTAAAAAAGTTAGAATTCCTGGATGAGCATCATCTTGATACCTTCAATCACTTGCAAGTATATCAAAACTGACTAAAATGGAGCTATAAAAAGAGGATCAAATGTTGGTCTTTTCAGGTAGGGGATCTTGTCCTAAAACAAAATCAAAAGAACCTTCTAGATCAAGACATCTAAGGGAAGTTTGAGCCTAACTATTTGGGTCCTTTTGTAATCACATCAAGCCACGAATTAGGAGCATACCAATTGTCAACACTTGAAGGTGAACCCTTGTAGGAACCAACTAACAACTTGCATCTTAAAAAAAATTATGCCTAGTCTTGAAGGGTGTAAATTTGAAAATACAAAAAATAAAAAAATAATCAAAATAAAAAAAAAATGAGAAAAAGGATTGAAAAAGAAAAGAAAATAAATCATCCTCTAGCGAAAATCACTTTGGTGGCACTTTGGGAAAGTACCTTGGTGAAAACTTGGAAAATAGATGTCTTCCATAAATAAAAAGCACCTTCATCTATTCTTTGGCTCTTTATCCTATCATTCTTTGAATCACCATCCGTCGTATCCATCATACTATCCATCCATCACATCCTTCATCTTATCTGCTTATGGCTTATCCATATCTTTATCATAGCTAGAAATTATGTTCAGTATCATAATCCCTTTAGTACTACTTGGCATATTCCAAAGGTCATTTTGTTCTACCTATAGCAAAGTAGTCTAACATATCACGTGGGGTAAATTCATTATGGATCATATCAGGTTCTTGTATATCTTGAGATCATCAGGAATAGCTTATCTAATACACCAAAAACATTCATTAAATGTTCGTAATAAAATCTCAAAAACATCCAAAATCTTGTACAACTAAAATACCAAAAACACTCGTAAAATTGTAAAGGAAAAATCCAAAACATCCAAAACACATCAAAATCCCTAAAAAGGTCAAACATCAAAAATAAAAAAATAGTGCCATGTCAAACTACGTTATCTCTAAGCTTGAACATAGGCAAGGCCATCATTGATGTGCCCTTGAGACACCCTAGGTCAATCCTTTAGGAGTCCATCATAATAAACTGACATTATATCAACTGTTCATATCTCTATCTTTAATAAGTCGATTTAGTCAAACTACGTGGTCTCTGTGCTTATAACGTAGGCAAGGCTTATCTTTGATCAACCCCCAAGACCCCTAGGATAGGTATTTAGGTTAGGTTCTAGGTTAGAAAACTTATGAAAATGCTAGAACATCTAAATATCTGAGAAAATCCCTAAACATTTGTAAAATATTTCAAACTCCAAAACATCCCAATATTTCAAAAATCCCAAAGCATTCATAAGACTCAAACATCACAAAAAATTTGAAAATTGAAAACAAAAAAACATTGGAAAAAATTCAAAAGACCTAAACAACCTCAAATAACCAAAAACCCAAAACATTCGCATAAACTTTCAAAAAGACCAAAAAAAACTTCGAACATTTTAAAATACCAAAAAAATTTAAATATTCCAAAAAAAAACAAAAGCCCATCTACCCCATCTCACTTTCACCCGCAATAAATCTTCACCCATAATAAACTAAGCATCACCTTCAACCTTTCTTAAAATAAATAGAAAACAAGTTTAGAAAGTCATAAAGAGAGAACCTAATCATCAAGATTTAAAGTCTAGATCATAGATAAATGCATCAGTGAAGTTGATATCAATGACATCATAAATATCATCATTATCTAACATAAAACAACTATCTAATCAACATATCCTAGGATGTATCCTTCCTGTGACAGACATCAGTATTAGGCATCACCTTAGCTATCTTAAACTGGCAAGAGATATAGATAACACTGACTATTTTTTTATGATCTTTTCTTCTAATTTATTTTAATGGCCCATTCTGAGGACCTCTAGATGATGTCTATCAAAATTATTTAGAGAGAAAGGAATGGGGCATTGATCATTATCTTTTGTCTATTGTGCTTGTGGGTACTCTTGTAAAATAATCTTGGCGCATACTTGCTTAGTTGTGTGTAGGGAAGTTGTTTGGAGTATGCTTTGACAATTGCATATGCTTTGGTATAATGTATTATAAGCTTCTAACTTACATTCCAATGTGGTTTCCATATGTCAAGGTGTGAATAGGAACTATCCTATCTATTTTGAAAGTCAAAGTCCATCACACAAGATACAATGTTGTTCTGGCTATTAATACCTTGATGCATCGTGTCTATGTGTTATATAAAACAATAAGGAATGAAAAAAAATCCCAATCTTCAAATATGAGCATGCCATCATGCATTCTTCATCATTATCCTGCATTTCTCATCACTATCTCTAATAAAGTCTTTGTGGATCATAGACTTGGATCTTTTGAAGAAATCATCAAAATCAATGGTTGATTATTCTTGTTTCTTCTATCTTCTCTTTGTGCTAACCTAGTATCATGACTATCAACAAAAACATCATCAAATGCATCCATCCTACATCCAAAAATCATCAGCATACATAGATCTTGCATCATCATAGCATATCACATCATACATTCTGCATTTCCATTATCATTCAAGTTGTGATGCATAATATAGATTTGTTATTCCAAGCATCTTAAATCATTGTATATATCATAAGCATACCTCACATATCATATCATAAGAATAAAAATCTACATTATCTATCCATACATCCATTTGCATACATCACATCCTAAAATTACATAGAAAATACATAAATAGAAATGCATCCACAATATTTGCATACATAATCATGGCATAACATTTGCATATCATATCATCCATCATATAGCATATCATGAAAAGAAAATGGAAAAGAATATAACATTGCATCCATACATAATAAAATATAAGCATCTCATATCATAAACATCCATGCAACCATAAGCATAAAATAAGATGAACACATCATATAGAATCCATATCTGTATCATATATATCAAAAAATGAATGTCATGGTACAAAATCTAGATCAGTGTATGTATATCAATCATAAATAGAATATCCAAGAGACTATAAAAAAGGAGCCCATGAATGAATGTTTGTATCAAAGAATAGGGAAAAAAATTTAAAAAAGTGTTTGTACACTAGAAGCTAGCCCTGATGACTGCTCCCCTCTCTGGCTGATCCTCTGCTTTGGGCCATGCATCACTCCACTATGAATAATTAGGCTGTCAGAGTGGCTGTGGGACATCTTTATGGTAATGCATCTTATAATAGGTTGCCTCAGTCATGGCCTCTCTATACAATCTCATGGATATAGTCCTACCCTGGGTAGGTGTTGTGAGGGCCTTTAACTGCAACCATCACCTGATCTCCTAGTCCCTCTCAATAGTTGCAACCTGTACCTACTACTTGGCATGGTATCTCTCTGCTATGATGGCCACAACCTACTATTTTTCCTAGTACCACTCAACAGTAATCACCAAAATCTGCTAGTGGGCTTGATCCTGCTCACCTGTAAGAACTTGCACCTACTATTGTAGTTTTTGAATCTAAATATCTCTACCATCATGTGGTGGTGGTTGTAAAGGCTACTACTATATGGGTTGCTATTGAATGATAGGCTGTTGAGGAGGCTGCTAGACAACTAGTGGGGCCCTCAAAAACTACCCATCCTGGCCACCCTATCCCTATCCTCTACGCATCCCTAGTCCTCACCCTCATGGAGGAGCACTCATTGGATCTGTCAGTCTCTAAGGAGATGTAAACCATGCATCATAAGAAGGCATTCTATGTTCAACTACCTGACCTTGGTCATAGGCCCATGCTGAGCCACCAACTATCTGAAACCCTCCACTAACTCTAAAGCTAGAATAGTGGGTCCCCACATGGGAACCTCTCAAGCTAACCTCACAAAATAGCTCTATAGTCATCATTGGGCCTATCCTACTGCTCACCAAATTGCCTTGCCACTCTATCTAGAAGGTATCTCTTGATGATTGTATGCTCCCAACCCTACATGTACTAGGTTTGTTTGGAAAAAAACAACTAATGTGCATCATCGTACTACCCTGGAATCTATTTTTTAGGGTCACTATCTGAACACTGTAATATCATCGGGTACCCATAACTAGTATGGGAACCCAATCTATCTAGTGTGCCATAGTGTAATGGCACCTTTGTACCTCCAAACCATAAGATCCTCTATCTCAATGTTAGCCATCCATACAATTGGTCAGAGCACATTTATATACTCCCAAGAAAATGTAAAGAAAGGTCACCCCTATGCCAATGGATCTGTCATCGCAATAGAAGAAGTCATGCATTTCATGATATAATGAGGCTAGCATCAGTAGCCCCCATGCAAATAATGTCCTCCTTTGGAGCATCCTGTGCCATGCTAAGCCCCATCCTGGGTTGAACCCTGTACTTTGTCGATCAAGAGCAACCAAACCTGAAATGATGGCTGCAATGATCAATCAAAATATGGGCATGTGACCTTTGTATAACTCAAGGTCAATCTAATAAGTGACAAGAACGATTGTCTCCATCTCCATCACCTCGTGATAGGCATCATATCTAGTGTCAACATCAAAAATCACTCGCTCACTGTGTATTGGCAAAAGTAGAATCCTCCATACATCCTCCAAAGTCATCGTCGCTTCACAAGTGGGAAGGTGAAAAGATGAAGTCTCACTATGCAATCTCTTGCACAACATAGTCATCATAGCCATATGTGTCCAAACGATGGGCACATACACGATATACCATAACTTGATCTATCCTATGTTCTCCTAGCATAACTCAGATCAACCGCCTAGTCTCTCCAAAATCATGGGCTTGTGCTTGTACAACATTAATGGTGGAATGACCTCTTGCACCCAAAAAATGCATGATGTGAAAAAAAAAAAATGACTCAATTTGGAATTTTCAGCTCAAAAATCACAATAACATTGCTATTTACAATAGTGTCACTATATTTCAAATTCTAAATTGTGATGCACGCAGACATTTCAAATTACAAATCACAAATCACGTCACTATAGACATATCCATCACCATTTAAACTTTGGAAACCAAAGTTACCCTAATTTTCAAATTGATAAGTGCATCACTATATACATATGCATCATAATTTAAAATTGGAAACCCTAATTTTAAATCATGAACTATGTCACCGAAAACATGTGTCGCTAAAAATCATTTTAGCATTGTCAATTCTCAAATGGTTGTCGTTATATAGTGATGCCACCAAAGTTTAAAATTCAAAGTGTAATAAATGCATCAAAAAGTGAAATTTCAAATTATGTTTTGAGCTACATACTAGTGGTCTTGAGCATTGAAGCCATTGGTACTCTCAAACCTAGTTGGAAATGTGTCATCAGAGCTCTCACTACAACATTTCGTTAGAGGGTCAGAACTAAAATCACAAGAATTCCTTAAGGTGTGAATGCACAAATGAATTGAAAGTGACCCTTCTTGGCTTATTTATGCTATAAAATTATGGTTTTTTCCCTAATTTAATCTTGAAACTAGGGTTTATCTCATTTTCACTAATTTTTCCAAACTAGAGCTTATTTTGCATCACTTTTTGTCTTTTTGGCATAATTCCTGCATCTTAGAGCCTTTCTTGACCCTTGGGGCAGCATTTCACCTTTGTTGAGAATTCAACCCAAAATTCAAAATTTTTGCCCGATTTCTTGAGGGGCCAAAGAATCAGCTTTATTCTTCCACTGGGGCATACAAAAAAAATATATTAAAAAAATATATGAGTAGCAGTTTTAACACAAGATCACTAGTCTTTGAATTGAAGCAATAGGTACCTTGCTTAAAAAGGGGGAAAATGTAGACATTGATAATTTTCCTTAATGATATCATACACTCAAATCAGGTATACTAAGATCATTCCCTCTTGAAACCCATCCTCTTTTCACTTAATTAATTGAACTAGCCTAGCTAATTAATTAATTGCATCATTTTCGTATATTAACCTAATGCATCAAATTGGGTTAATTCCACCCTTCCATGCTAACACTTCATCTCATTAAATTAAATAAATCAAACGATTTAATTTAATTCCCTAAGTCATCTTATTTAATTAAACGACCCTAATTTATTTAATTAAATGTCATTTTACCTTTCCCCCTTTCATTAAATCATTTAATTTAATGAGTATCAGTTTAATTCTTTTAATCCCCTAATAGTGTGATTAAAACTTGTTTAATTAACAATTAATCTAATTTCCTCCAAAAGGGGAATATTCCTATAGAATATTCCCTCACCTTTTGCACAATTAAACTTTTTTTAATTAGAAAAATATCTATTTCCTCACTCATGGATATTCCAAAGAATATTCTCTCTCCTCTAATCATTTGAAAAAGGGATATTCTTAGTTGGCTTCTTGAGCAAGCTAAACTTGTGACTTCTTGTGCAAGTCACCTTGTGACCTATGTGTGCAGGTCAAAAGTGTGTTTGTTTGGAACAAATGTGTAGCCTTGAGTAAATCTCCTCTTGTATTCTCACCCATTGATGAGAAAGCATGATCCGTGCCTCTTCTTTCTTTTATCCTTGACTGTTGATTGATCTGTTTGATCTCAATCCTTCATTTCTCATTTTATCTCCTATAAATAGAACACTATTTGGAGACAAATGGATCCATCTTTCAATTGCAAACTTATGTTGTTGAACTCACTCATAGTCACACTCATACTTTATTCACATTTATCATATTTTAGTTCATATTTTAGTTGCATATTGACTTCAATATTCCATTAATGGCTTCCATGCATCCATCTTAGCTTGTTTATAAATTAGGGTTTGAATATTTTAGCTTAGAATTAGCTTAGATTAGCTTAGAAATTGCATAATTTGATCATTTTTAGCATAAAATCATGTTAATTTAGCTTGCATCATGTTCAATTTAGCATAAATCATGTTTTTATCCATTTATGACAACAATTTCATTGATTATCTTCAATAGAATCAATTGGAACAAGCTCATTGGTCACAGGATTGAGAAAGGGTCATTGTTCCACATCAACACCACCAATTCCAAAATAGGATAAGCTTTGAATGGGTTAGAGTAGGCATTTAATTGATTTCATAATTTTTTAGTGTTCATTTTTAAATAAATGCTCAGTTTAAATTTCATTTGAATGATCTTGTTTGAGATTCGGGTATGTGCAGGATCATCATAGAAAAAACAGGCCCTTAAGTGGCAAAAAAATTAGAAAAATCAGTGTTAGGCAACTTGACGTAAAAATTTGAATAAGTTATCTATATTATTTCAAAAATATGTAAGAATAGAATCTGTAGAAAATTGAATGCAATTTCTAAACTACAAGGTTTATTTAAAAATAAATAAAATCTATTGGGTGAAAATTTGAAATTTCAATGCAGTAGTACTTAAATTTCAGGGAAAAAATAAGAAGTAGGTGTCTGTCTGACCACCCTAACTATAATAAAATGATAATATTTTTTTATAATATTTTATATATAAGTAGAGGACTCATGTTTGGATGTGATGCATATTTTTTTGTAATTTGTTTCCAAGTAAATAATTAATTATGATTTTTTTATTACAAATTTTAAAAAATATAAAAACTTGTATGTCTGACCACCTTAACTTGGTCAAAACTTCATGAAATTTAATTTTTCTTTTTTTAATCCTATAGTATGTGAAGCATAGAATGTTATGAATGTTTTGGATTCAAAAAATGTGATACCGTTTGAAAGTTATAGGTGTTTTTCAATCAACCTATCGACGAGGACTTTAGTCATAATTCTAATAGAAAATGAATAATAATTATTTATTAAATTCAAATTAAAGCATAATTTATATTGGTGGAAAGCTGAGAATCTCCTCTAAAAACTGTTTTCGTTTCATCAATTTTGGGTAAAAAAAAAGTCTTCAGCCACGTACCCTACAAATACCCATAATATTGCCATTTTTTGGCCCATCATGATCTTGCACATACCCATTGAGTGTTAGTGGCTACATTATGCTTTGATTCATCATGGTTTAAGTGTAATCGACCCATATTGATAATCCTTGGTCATAATTACCATGTTAATATCAATGGAAACATAGGAACAACCAACACAACCATCCATACTACATGCTCATGTTGCAAAGCTTCCAACAATCTCCCCCTTTGGCATCTATGGCAACGTGCATGACAAAAAAAATCCAGTATACTATAATTGAATGCTCTAGCTACTCCCCCTATCAAAAATTTTCTTCACAAATTTTTTTTCCTCTAACTTTTTATCTCTCCCCCTTTGACATCAATGACAAAGGAAGAGGTTTGGTATAAATGTAAATATGAATAAAAAAGTAACAATAATGAACATAACTTCAATTTAACTTGAAGAAGAACCACTAAGATTCTCCAAGTTAACCTTCCATGATTCTTTTCCTTCTTCCCATGAACCTTTTTCATTGACAAGAGTCTTGTAAAATAGTTCAAGTTTAGTTAGGGACTCTATACCATTTGTTAGAGTGTTGGGACTAAGATTGATCTCTGATAATTCACCAATATAGCCAAGAGCACTAGAAACAAAAGTATGTATGAGTTTAATCATGTCTCTAAGAGCCACAAGCTTCTTGATAAAATTTGTCCTTTGGTCGTATAGAGAGAAGAATTTTTCCTAAAGTTGCACAATGTAGGACCACCTCTAATTATCTTTATCTCTTGCTAACCTGCATGTATTTTCCTAAGTGCTCAATTGAGACTCACTCAATCTTATTTCATTTATAATATCCAGTGTACTGCTAGACCAATCTAGCCAAAATGAAAGTAGTTCTTGTGCCTCTTTTTCACAACCTTGTACACTCTCCAATTCTTTTATTACTCGATCATGTACATTCAGACATTTTCCTTTTATATTTTCAAATTTTATTCATCAGACCTAATTCTAGCAAACATTTCAAGTCCAGAGATGTATACCTTCAAATAATTAATCATGCCACAAAGATTATCCACAACAAAAATAGACAAATCAAAATTAACATCAGGAATAACCTTTTGCAAATCTTCCAAAGCTCTATGAATATTTTTTCTTTCATGCTCATTATCAATCTTACTTCCTTTTACAACTTCTTGCTTCACTACAATCTTCCTTTTCTTCCCTATTCTAGTCATGCTACTAGAGGTACTTTGTTCATTGAGATTCTTAGGGATTTCCAAAAGAGTTTTAGCATATTTATCAATTTCAACCTTTGATACTTCATAATCCAATTCAGATATCCAAACTAACCTTGATTCAACTTCTTCCATGTGACAGAAATATGTAGACACAAAAAAATTTATGCTTCCAGAGAATCTTTCCACAACAATTACTAGAATCCTAGACCTTTTGTTCATCCTCATTTGAAATGTTCCAAAGAATGCAGTAAGGGAAAACTCTTGTGCATCCAAATTGCCAAAATTTATCATGAAATTTCTAATTTGATAGGCAATAGGCTCTAAATTTTACCATTCAAACCTTCCTATTACCAATAATTCTTTCAAAAAGTAAAAGAGTAGACAAACAACCAAATTTCCATACCAAAATGTATTCTTCTTACTCTTCTTTATCTCCTTTAAATTTTCCAAATGATGTATGCGAAGTAGTTCACACAAATCATATTACATACCTCTTATCACCATATCAATAGCAATATGCACCACAATAGTAGAAACTATAGTCATTGTTTTGGGTATAAAATTTATGATCGATGACCATGGAAACATACCTTATTACCGGATCAATAAACGATCTCAAACTAATATCTTTTCCTTTAGAGCTCACACTTGTTACCTCAATCATTTATTTCTCATTCATATCCTTTAGTTTAGGAACTAGTCTGAAGGAACATAAACCAGTTACATCTCTAATAACCTCTTTAGTGACCAGATGTGCCTCATCAATCCACAAAGATTCATCATGAATTATGCTTAACACTATTCGAATATACTTAGTTTTCAAATTCAAACAAATGATATTTCCTCCAAACATCCAAATTTTTCTCAACTAATACTCTATAGGCATCATGAATCTCTTTCAATTCGCTTTCCCAAAGAACATTCAACTGATTTGACGATATTACTTCAATCTTACTGTAAACAAATGCATAGATATCTTTTGTACGAAACACTCTCAGAGGGATGCAAGAGAATGCACCAAAAAACTCTTCTGACATATTCCTCATATATCTCTTCATCCTATCTTTTTCCACACAATTCACAATCTTCAAATTGTCCATAGCAATAAAAGTGAAAGATTGTGCAAATAGGAATACCTCTGAAAATGCCAACAAATAAATGTATAGATATCCTACTTCTGGAGCTCACTTAAAACCCATATGTTATTTTCTTCAAATTCTCAAACTCTAAATTCCCTTCTATTTTTCCTTTGCATGCTTATCCAAAAATAAATAGGTTTTTAAAATTGTCTAAACTTATTCCTTTCATTTCAAATGACTTTGCAATAAATTAATCAACTTGCAAGTAGATTTCCTAAACAATTGTGTATGCCTCCATTCTTTCAAATTCTATAGACTTCATTCCTCACACATGTTACTATGAAAATACCTTAATCTTGTTACCACATTAAGTATACTTATGTCTTGATATGACACAAGTACCAATGAGGGGGTTTATTAGATTTTCTTATGATTTTTGCCCCTTAGCCACTAATTTTATTTAGAAATTGATGGGATTGTCTGCACTGGAGGTCAACACAGATAATATTGATGATTCCTTTCTCTAAATCCTTTCCATTTCCTTTCTTTCTTCTTTTGGATCAAAGGTTTGATCATTCTTCTTCACCAGATAGATGTTTTTCTTCCTTTTGTTGTTACTACTAGACTATTCCAATTTTTTGTATTTACAACAAACAACATTCTTCTTTCCATTTTCCCTTTTATCCAACATACTACCTTAATATCCATTTTTCTTGCTCTTAACAATTTTTTTGAGAGAACAATGCATATTAATTTTGCAGTCCTTTTCCTCATGACACAATTTCTTGTAGGAATAACAAACACCATTGAAGTATAAATAAATTTTAGCATCATGTCATTTGATAGGAATTTTTCTAGGATTTCTAATTTGATCCTTGATTTGTCTATTTTTGTACTGTGTCTTCTTACCAATGGATTGCTTCACTTTAGAACTCTAACCTTCCTCAAACCCTAAACCACTCTTATCCATTTCTAGTTTCTGAGAGGTAATCAATTCACTAAGCATTGTTGAGCTTATCTTAAATTTTTCTTCAAAACTTCTTACCTTTTCCAGATTAGATCTCAATATTTCTGCTTCTAATTCAAACTTTTCATATTCATCCATATTATTTTGAATTTCAATTTCCTGAAATTCTTTAGTTCTTTTCTTCTCATCTAATCGTTCCAAAAGGCTAGTGATGATTTCTTCTCCTCCAATCAACAGATTGCATGATTCCATACTTTTTCTTTGTAACTTTTCAATGTACTCATTTGCTTTTATCAAATTTTCATTCAAAACTTCCATTTTTTCTAAACATTTGTTAGAGACTACTTCGAAAGGAAAAAATTTCTCATATTCCAATTATGGGACCTTCCTCAAGTTGTTAGGCTTCTTCTAAGGAACCAATCTCTGATACCAATTGTTGAACATCTAAAATACTGAGGGGGGGTGAATCAGTATTCCACAAACCTATACTAAAATCCACTTACAATTATCACAATTTTGATTGAATCAACAAGTGAGAACACAAAAATAATCCAATGCAATCATACACATGAACACTAGGATTTTTACATGGAAAACCCAAAATGGGAAAAACCAGGGTGAGGGTTAACTCACAATATATTATATCCAGATACAAAATATTATAGGGCTCACTTCTAGGACTCACTATCCTTAAAAGGCTCATAGCCTAAGTACAAAATATGGCTCACTGCTAAGATACAATGATAGTGGCTCACTGCCAAAAGAATGAACTGATAGAATACACCTTCAATGTGTAGGGTTTAGTTCCATTGAAGCTCAGAATATAAAGTACTACCTCATATAGAAGTCACTCAACAAGTCTGTATTGATCACTACTTATAAAGAATTTAGGCTCTAACCTTCTCCTTTGTTCACATTCACTTATCCTTATCACTCTCTTCTCTTTTTCGTTTTTATTTTCTCTCACACCACATACTTTTTCTTTCCTTTCACACAAAACACTTTTTCTTTTCTTTCACACCACACACTTTTTTTCTTTTCTTTCATCTTATATATATAGAAGTATATCTTATTCATCAATTAGGTCGACCTAATTAGATGAACACAAAATAATCAAAACCTTCTTCTTTGGCACCATAAAAGAATTAAACATTTTATCCATTTAGTTCATTACTCCAAGTTAGCTATTAGTCTTCATAATGTATTGCATTCGTTGAGTCGAGCAAGACTAGAACACAATTATCCAAACCAACAAATAATCCTCAAAGAAAACACCTTTTGGATCTAAGAAAACATTAATTTCCCATCATACTACCAATAAATAGATTATTAGCAAAACCACAGTATAAGAATGTCCACTTTCATAAAATACAGAGTCTCCCACATAGTATACCACACATAGAACAATAGTAGGATACATAGTTAAACTCTGTTAGAGATAACTTTTTGTTCATAGAAAAATATGTCTCAAGATCTAGGATATAGTTATTTGAATGAGTTAAAAAAAAATGGTTAGGAGATTATATTCATATCAAATATTGCGATGAGTTCTGGACTCAAATACCAACACACTAATCTATCACAAAGGAGTATTACAGACATAGAACAACTTCTAGTAAACTAAGAAAACTTCCCATAGAGTTATTACCATATACTTATTACCATGTTGACATCAATGGAAACATAGGAACAACCAACACAACCATCCATACTTCATGCTCATGTTGCAAAGCTTCCAACAAGAATTTCAATAACCAAGTAGCTACTATGAAGACCGTGATACCCTTTAGGTATGGGGACCCAAAAAGACATTTCACTCCCCTACCTAATAACCTTCATAACACAATGTCTCAACTCTTAAAACAACAAATGACTACCTTTCCTCCTATCAAAACACTTGATCTCAATAAACCTCTACCTCTGAACTTTAGATCAAACACTTATTTCCATTATGATTGACAAAATAGACATGATACAAAACAATGTGTCTTAAACATCTTGTGCAAGACCTCATTTATTCTGGTCATATTTCTATTGGAGGTGTTAATGATCAAGGAAACAAGTTTGTTTCCCCTCCTAACTAAAACTTGCAAATCTTTACCAACCCCTTGCTGAAACACAATATTTCATTTGTCAAAGATAGTGAAACTACAAAGACTAATGTAATGAATGTTGACATGGATGATGAGAACATAGATACAATTCAACAAAGTCCTATGGATACTGATCAACAAGAACAAAATCCTATTGATGGTTTGGTAGCATTGGCAGAAACTCAACATTATAAGGGCTAAACTAAAAACCCTCTTAATATTTTTTTGTCCTCACAAGATATACTTAAACATGCACTTGATTGTCCTCTTTACATAGCTGGTTGCATCTATGATAAGTCCACTAATGGGATATTAATAGATCCCTTCTCTAGAGAGAATGTAATCACCAAGGAATTCTTATTTCTACATGAACTCTATCAAGATATATATAAATGATAAACCAAAAGAATGGATCAAGACACATAATGGTTTTGCTTGCCCTAAGACGGGATCGATCACCTTACTTTTACAAATAGGACCAAAAACATTAGATATCTCATTCTCCATAATCTGACAGTACCGATTTTGTGTGAAGCTAGGCTACACATGGCTTTGCTCCATGAATGTAGTCCCTTTAATCATGTAAAAATGCTTAAAGTTTCCATTTGATGATGAAATTTTCACTGTCCATCATAGTGGCTTCAACCCTTTTTCTTCCCATGGAAATTGTTCCTTAGATTTTTTTGTCCTGAACCTATAGAACCTGTCAAACCATGAGAAGACTTCTTTTTCAAATCCTATCAATAGTTCAAGGAAAATAAAATACTAGAATTATCCCTCTGAAACATGCTTCAACCTACAAATGAGCCTACCATCCTTGATGAAACCATGATTGAACATAATGAAATTTTAAATAACCAAGACCAACCTAAGACAAAACCTTCACTTACTTCCTACAAAAGACCAAGAGACAATGAAAATTGTCCTGTCACACCTCCTAGAATAAAACAAGTTTACAAAGTCAAAGAGATAGTGACCGAAAAACCTCACATGGTTCCTTTTGTTCCTCCCCTTGAGGAAGAGAATAAATCTATGGTTGATCAACCCACAACTACACAAACGCAACTTGAAAAAAAAACTAAAATAAATAGAGGTGCTAGAGAGTGTAGGCGTAGATGTCATTCCCTTGCTCAAAAGTTAAATGAAGAAATAAACAAAGAGAATCAAGATCCAAACTCAACTAAAGAAATGCATGTTGATTCTATCCCCTCCCTGAAACAAAACAATCCTATAATGCAACCACAACAAGAGTTGAAACATTCTTTAGAAATTATCATTCGACATCCCGTTGTGATTAATTTAGATGATGATGATGAGGTTGCTAAAATTGAGGAGTAGGTGCATAATGAGTTGAATACACTATTTTCCTCCTCCATGACCTTAAACAATAATTATCCTAGGAAGAGTGTTGAACTTGGTAATAACCCTAGTTTGGTAGTTGCTATTGTCCCTTTGGATAGTTTTCTTCCTTTTGTATATGATGAACATGACAAGGATGTGGATGACCTGCTGATAGGTTGACTCACATGTGCGTTACTAGTTTCTTTACATTATTTCCTTTTTTTTGTGTAATTGCATGTGCATATCATGATCCCCCACACTGTTCTATTTGATGTTCTCTATTTGTACCTTTCATTCTTCTCTAGATGTCATAAATCTTTTATATTTTTCCTCTTATTTTTTCATTTGTCTTGAGTTTTACTTTTGGGGATGACATAAGGTGTCGAGACATTCATGTCTCTTCCATGTTGAACCAAAATCTTTTCCTTTATCTTTTAATTTGTATTGTATTTTCCTTTTGAGGATAACACAAGGCATCGATACATTAATGTCCATTGCATGTTGACTTGAAAGGTTTTTCTTTGTGTTCACTCTCTTTGTGTCATTCTTCTAGTTATATGTGTATTTGGGGAATGATGACAATTTTGAGCTCTCTTAGAAACATTTTAGCAAGAACATACTAAACCCAAATCCATATATCCCTTATTTGTTTGGATTTTCATTTTTGGGGGCAACCCCTCCCTTTTCTTGTGCATGATGTAGCTTTATTTGGAAACATATGAATTGGCATAGGGATTTACAAGTAATCTTTCATGTCATCTTTATTGTTAGCATTTATCATTTTCTACTATAAAGTAATTTCTTATAGTATGGTGTTTAAAAATTTCTTTAAAATGGGGGAATACATTGGCATTATTCTTTTATATTTCATGGTTCATGGTGTAGTCTTCTTACCTTACACGATCCATTTTTCACTTTGTGGATGACATTGGGTGTGATTTCATTCAATAATGTGATCTCTCTCAGCATATTATATTCCTCTTAGTGGCTTGATGTGACATACTACATCCCCTAAGTTGTGAATATTCTATTATTTGATTGGTCCTCTTTTGGAGACATTAGGAACAATTTTCCCTAAGTTAAATACCTCACATGAACTAAGCAAGACTCCCTTGAATGCTCCTTATTGTTGCATTTGCATTTTCAATTATATGGCCACATTGCATAATACATCTTGCATCCCTATGGAGCCATCTTGTTTGTTCATGAGTTCCAAGCATACAAAGCTTTTCTTTCTTCATGAAGCTCAAAGTTCTTTGTTCATGAACTCCAAGCATATGAATTTTTTCTTTCCTCATGAAGTTGAAAGGTCACTTTTTGTGTGGTGCCTTATCAAAGTTATTAGGAGGTATAACTTGGGTATGGTTTGATGGGAACTTGACCTAAGTCATGAATTTCCCTTAGCTAGTTGTGCATGCGTGTGAGTGCATACCAGTCGGGTGTGTATGTGTCTCACCTCTTTCAGATCCTCACCCAATGGATATCCTAAAGTTTTGTTGCCTCAGAGTGAGCTTGCATTTTTTGGAAAAACAACCTAGATCTGATCCACATCGTGATGTACAAATGTTCGAAGCTTGATCCACCACTTCTTTTAATTTTTCTTTTCTCTTTGTATTTGGTAGTGTATGTTTGTGCCTTTGTGATGCTCTTTATATCATTTTTCATGTGTGTTCTCTTGTGTCTATTTTGGTTTTCCATGGGATCTTGATCTTGGGGGCTTGATCACCCCTCTCGATTGTTGTCATCCCATCTTACTAGAATTGGTGCACCTAGACCCCTCTTGAAGTGATTTTGTTTAATTTACTGTGAGTTTGAAGCAAGTTCATCCTCTCACTAAAGTGGGGGCTAAATGTAGTGTCAAAAAATGTCATCGGTGACATTTTCACACTTGTTTCAGCCCTCGTAAAATTGAGCTTAATGATGCCTTGAATTAGTTTTGTAATGTGTTTAACACACTAACATTAGGTCTTGGGCCCTTGTGAATTAAATAAACCTAATCCAACCTTATTTAAGGTGTTGTAAAGTGTTGTAACAAACTTTCACACTTTTCTAGGATGTCATTAATAATTGCAATTATTTATCCTTTAATTAGCCTTATTTTACATCCACAAGCCTTAATTAGTGCATCTTTTTTAGGAAAAACTCAACAAAAATCAATATCCAATCATAATTCAGGCATTTTTAGGTTGTGTGGCCCAAATTTGCTGGTTTGGGGCTCGTTTTCCACCTTTGGCTTATGAGTCCCACTAAGGGATTTTGGTCCCAATCCTATTTTTACACCTTTCTACGAAATTTTTAATTTGGTCCCATAAATTATGCCTAATGGGACTCATTCACCACCTTTGGTGTATGAGTCTTGTGTGGCCAAAAATTAAAATTAATTCAAAATTTTTGTGGGATTTTATCTTCCTAGATCTAATGTCAGCTTGTAGTGTTGTAATTTTGAGAATTTTTACATTATTAAGTATAAATTCAAGTTTATTTCACTCATTTTAAACCTAGCAAGTTGAATGAGCATCCTTTATAGCAAGTTTGAGTTCACATAAGAATTCAAATTTTTACAAGAGAATTCAAGAGTCTTCAAGAGCAGATTATCAAGAATTTTAGACAATTATTCAAGCATCATGTCAAATTCTTCATGCATCATGCTTGTTTTTGAGCTAAAAATTGTGATGTAGGGTTTCAAGATTCAAGCTAGCATTTGATTCAAGATATATCATATCTAAGCAAGAGTCAAGATATACATCTATTGGAGTCATCTCATACATGTTTTCAACATATTATTGCTAGGGTTTGGTGAGTTGCAACATCATTTTTTGTTCATTCATCATTATCCATTTCTATTTCATTTCATTTCAAGGTTTGATTACCAAAATGGGGTTTGACCAAGGAAAACCCCTTTCCACTAACAATTTTTTTTTTCCCCTCTTTAGTGTATGATTTGCAAGTTTAGGTTGAAGATACATTGAAGAGAAAGTTTGGAGAAAAATTTCATAGTGTTCAAAGTTTTCAAAGTTGTCACCTTGTATTGGAGATACTTGGAAGACTTCAACATGTTGCAAATTAGGGTTTTGGATCCAAAAATCAATTGGAAGCATAGAGAAAACCTTGAAGACCAGATTCAAACTTTGAAGTACCAGAAAAACCTAACTAGACTAATTCACTAGTTTTTGATTATGAGTCACATTTTAGTTAAAAATTTAATTTTTAAAAGATTTGGATACCCATTTTCTAGATTCTTGTTTCTACACAGAAACCCTTATCTGGGACTAATTCACTCAGCTTGGCGTATGAGTTCCAATCAACATTAAAGTTAGAATTTCTAACATTTTAGAACCTTATCTAGTCATCTTATTTCTAGGTGCATAGATTCCATCTTGCAACTTTCTGTTTTGTTCTACATACATTTCTAGGTCATTTTGCAAAAGATTGCACCATATTAGGGTTGATCATTATATCTTGCATTGGATTTATCTTTCCAAGTCATAACTAGTGGTGATCCCCTCATTAGTTTATAGTCATCCCCTAGGAAATCCCTATTGCTAGATCTCTTTCCCCTTTATCCATTGGATTGAGATCTCTAGGGCCATCCTTGACTGAGAGAGAGTGAAGATTGTTATTCTAGATCCTAAACCCTAGAACCAAACAATTTCCCTCCCTTCAACATTTAATCTATTGAATGCTTAGAATATTCCCCTACCCTAATGAAGATGAAAGTCATCTTCATGGAAGTTATGAGGAATATCCCCACTTCATAAGTGTTGTTCATGGTTTCATCTTGTAAATGTGACTATCCTTTGGCTCTTGCTACTTGTTTATTAGGGGTAGTAACAAGCTTTCTGATATATTTACAAACACCATCAGTAATAGATTTTTTCCAGCTCATGACTCCTAGAATAATATTTCAATAACTTGATAAGTATTTCAGCCCCAAGAAAGTCAATAATTTTAAGTTGTGATGAATGCTTGAGAGCCTTTGATATTGATTTCCAATCATTGCAGCAACCAACATTTGTAAGTTTAAGAGTTCCATCAGAAGGAATTACAATTCCTTGAAGAACATTAATTCTAACATCAAACATAGAACCTATGGAAGAATTTAAAAAGAAGAGAAATGGTGTTGAAGTTATTGGAAGATGATTGGGGTTCCTTAGATTTCACACCTTTTCTCATGGGATAATAAATAATCATGCCAAAAGAAATTAAAAAACAAACACAACCAAGGGTGATGTCGATGCAGAATCTAGAAGAAAACTCACAAGAATCTACCTCATCTACTCTAAAGAAGACACAAGCTATACAAAAATATTTGATGAGATAGATTATCAAAAACAACCAAACCAAAAAGAAATGGAGAAAATTAATAGAAGAGGTTACAAGGTTATGAAAACAATGGGTTATAGTGGAAAATGGTGTGGAAAGAAAGAGCAAGGCATCTATATTCCTATAGAAACTAACACGCAAGAAAATAAAAAGGGGGGTTTGGGATATTGTCCTTCTAAGATAACAAAGGAAAATAAAAGACCCGCATTGAACATCAACTCTTTCACATGTAATCCTAAAATAACTCTCACCTTGAAGCATCCCAAATTTATTGATCCAACTTGTGAACCATCATGGGAATACTTCAAAGATGATGAAGCCTTGAAAGAAATGTTAGGATTTTATGACAAACCATCTACTCCTAAAAATAACTCAGTTTACATATGCTATGATTAGTTCTAAGCAAGAAGTCAAAGAAATGGAAAGTAATAAAATTGATAAGGACAATGAAGAATACAAATTTGAATTCCTAGAACAAAGTGCACTTCCTTTGGGAGATACAATCGTCATACCAATGGATATTAAAAAAATAAGGAGAAAGTGATTAAAATAGGAAAGTTCCTTGATAATGATGAACAAGAAGACTGTGCAACTTTACATCATGACTTTCCCAAAAAAAATTCTTGGACTTATTCGTATATTCCACGAATTGATGTTAAGATAGTGATGCACAACATAGTCCTTGCTGAAAATGCTAAACCAATTAAACAAAAGATACGAAAGATGAATCCTAAGATAGCCTTGTTAGTTAAGACTAATATTGAGAAACTTCTCGAGGTTGGTTTCTCCTTGGATCTCGAACATCGTTGCAGTCATGAAACCTAATTATCAGATTAGGATGTGCAAGGAATTTCGTGATTTAAATAAAGCATCTTTAAATGATGATTTTCTCCTTCCTAATATTAACATGATAATTGAATCGACTACAAAACATGCTTTGTTGTCTCTAATGGATGGATTTGTAGGATACAATCAAATCTTCATCAACCCTCAAGATCAATACAAAACAACATTTACTGTAGCTTGGCAAAAATTTTATTGGGTAGTCATTCCTTTTGGATTGAAAAATGTAGGAACAACATATCAATAAGATATGACATTGATATTTCATGATTACATACATAAGATCTTGGAAGATTATGTTGACGATATTATAGAAAAATATTTAACTAGACATGACAATGTGAACATCCTCTGAAAAATATTTGAGCGCATGCAAAAATATAACATGAGATTGAATCAAAAGAAGTGTGTCTTTGGAATAGATAGTGGAAAACTTTTAGGTTTTATAGTCTCTTACAAAGCCATTGAGGTGGACACAAAGAAAATTGATGCTATATTTAACATGCCACCTACTAGAAACATTTCTCAATTGCGTAATTTACAAGGAAGAATTTAGGCTATCCATCATTTTGTAGCATCCTTGGTAGAATGAACATTACCATTTACACATCTTCTTAAGAAAGAGGTTCAATTTAATTGGAATAAGGATCGCAAATAGGATTTTGAGAGTTTGAAAGATTTCCTCACTACTCCACCTATTTTACAAATTTATATGCAAGAATTTTTTTTTATCCTTTATACATAAACATCGCCCCATGCTCTCACAATATTGTTGGCTCAACAAGATGAAAATGGTAAAGAACATCCCATTTATTACATCAAGGCAACTTTAATTGATTACAAAACATGATACACAAAAATAGAAAAGCAACGATTGGCTCTTGTATTCATTACTAGTTGAAACCTTGAAAATAGAGTGGTTCCCACCTATATGGAAGATGGAACACAAAAGGATTATGGGTCCTATTTTCTTAAAGTTTCACTCAAAGACACCGTAGGGATCTCATTCCAAGGATGTAAAGGGGAAATAGATCTACAATAGGGGTGTCCTAGGGTATGATTAATGACTAAAGAGGGGTTCACAACAAAGCTAGGGATAGGAAAGACTAGTAAGATGCAAGATCTAATGAAAATACCTAATTATGTGCAAAGATTCACTAAATCATGGGTATGTGCAGGATCATCATGGAAAAAATAGGCCCTTAAGTGGCAAAAAATTCAGAAAAATCAGAGTTAGGCAACTTGATGTAAAAAATTGAACAAGTTATCTATATTATTTCAAAAATATGTAAGAATATAATCTATAGTAAATTGAATGTAGTTTCTAAACTACTAGGTTTATTTTTTTTTAAAATCTATTTGGTGAAAATTTCAAATTTCAATGCAGTAGTACTTAAATTTCAAGGAAAAAATAAGAAGTAGGTGTCTATCTTACCACCCTAACAACAATAAAATGATAATTATTTTTTATAAGATTTTAGATATAAGTAGAGGACTCATGTCCCGATGTGATGCAAACAAAATTGTAATTTTTTTTCAAGTAAATAATTAATTATGATTTTTTTTTTACAACTTTTAAAAATATAAAAACTTGTATGTCTGACCACCTTAACTAGGTCAAAACTTCATGAAATTCATTTTTTTTTAATCCAATAGTATGCAAAGCATAGAATGTGACAAATTTTTTGGATTCAAAAAAAGTGATACCGTTTTAAAGCTATAGATGTTTTTCAGTTAGCTTATCAATCAAGACTTTAGTCATAATTCAAATAGAAAATGAATAATAATTATTTATTAAATTCAAAGTAAAGCATAATTTATATTGGTGGAAAGCTGAGAATCTCCTTTAAAAACCCTTTTTGTTTCATCAATTTTGGGTAAAAAAATTTGTCAGCCACATACCCATCATATCACCACTTTTTGGCCCATCATGATCCTGCACATACCCTGACCTAAGAATGAATGCAAAATAAAATAGAAAATTGATGATTCAGAATGGTGCACTTGGAAACCTATAGAAAATTGAATGAAGACCTGAGATGCTAAAAATGTTGAGTTTAATGCACACTAGGGCTCATATGCTATGCTGGGTGATTTAGTCTCAGATTAGGGTTTCTGGGTAGGAACATAAATCTTGCAAAGACAAGTCTAGAACACCTGAAAATTTGGAAAATCCATTGTACTAGGACTCATATGCTAGAAGTGGCATATCAGTCTTGCTTGGAATTTTCAAAGGATCAAGATCTAAATCTTCTTTTCAATATCTTCTCTATCTTGTCAACCTGATTTTTGGATTTGAAATATTGAATTTTGCTTTGTAGATTTCCTTTAATGATCTTCTAGACAAGATGACAACATTGACAACTATGCACACTTGACAAATTTTCTTGAATCTTGCTCCTTAGAGATTCTCAACCTAGATCTACAAATCACACACTAAAGAGAGGGAAAAATGTTGTTTTGTTAGTGGATAGGGGTTTTCCTTGGTCAAACCTTGTTTTGGTAATCAAAACTCGTAATGAAATCAAATGGAAAAGAAGAATGATGAATGAAAAAAATGTAATGATGCATCTCACCAAACTCTAGAAATAAATTGTTGTAAACACATATGAATTGGCTCCAAAGGATGTAGATCTTGAATCTTTCTTTAATGTTGTGGATCTTGAATTGAATGCTTGCTTGAATAATGAAACCCTAATCACAAATGTTAGCTCAAAAACAAACATGATGCACAATGACTTTGACATGATTCTTGATACTTGAATGAGGCTCTAAAAAACTTGATAATAAGCTCTTGAATGCTCTTGTAAACTCTTGAATTCTCTCATGAAATTCTTAGGTGAAAATGAGTGAAATAACCTTCTATTTATACTTGTTTATGCCAAATTTCTCAAAATTACAACACTACAAGCTGACATCATATCTAGTAGAGTAAAATCCCACAAGGAATTTGAATTTAATTTAATTTTAATCCACAAATGACTCATATGCCAGAAGTTGTGCATGAGTCCCTTTAGGCTAAGCTTTGGGACACATTTTTTAGGAAAAGCTTAGATTCTATTGAAAACTAGATTGGGCCCCCAAAACTTAGGCGGGACCCATACGCCCAAGGTGTCATACGAGTCCCAAATCACTAAATCTAAGATATACAATCCAAAAACACATGAATTATGATTGGATGATGGTTCATGTCAGGATTATCCTCATAAAGATGCATTAATTAAGGCTTATGGATGCAAAATAAGGCCAATTAAAGCATAAAGAAGCCAAATTTATTAATAAAAACCCTATATTAGTGTGAAAGTATAAGAAAACACTTTAAAACACCCTCAACAAGGAAAAATTAAGTCAATTTAGTTCACAAGGGTCCAAACAAGTGTGAAAATGTAAAGGGATACATTTTTCTACACTACACTAGTAAATTGAAACATTACTTATTCAAATTTGAAATACATGTAATGATGAAATTTGATCCTTTAAAACATATTTTTGCTAAAAAAAAATTATCAGGATGTTTAGCTGAGTGGGTTATGATGTTAACTGAGTTTGACCTTAAGTTTGTCTCACAAAAGGCAATTAAAGGACAAACCTTAATAGACCAATTAGTTGATGCTACTTCTCCTCTAGAGTTACCTAATAGTGATTCATTCCTTGATGATAACATGTTGAAAATTCAACCTAATACATGGGAACTATACTTTGACGACTCTAGGTGTAGAAAAAGCTTTGGCATGGGGGTTATAATAGTCCCATATGAAGGGAAGCCTATTCCCTTGTCTTATCACTTAAACTTCCTATGCACAAACAACAATCAGAGTATGAAGCATTAATTGTGTGATTACATGCTACCTTAACTCTAGGAGCCCAAGATATAAGGATATTCGGTGATTTGCAATTAGTCATTAAGAAAATAAATGGATTGTATCAAGAAAAACATGACAAATTATCAAAATATAAGGATCTCACAATGAATTTGTTAGAAAGCTTTTATTTTTTCACCATTGATAACATCCCACATAAAGATAATCACCATGTAGATGCAATGGCGAGTGTAGCCTCCCTAATATCTCTTCAATATCCTCCAAAATATTTCACATTTATTGTCCATATAGTTATGAAACCATCAATAGAAGATAAAATGGAAGAAGTATTATCGACCACCATGGAAAGCTCTAGTTAATGGTACACACTGATATTTAATCATTTAAAAGATGGTACATTTGTTAAGCCAAAAGTTAAGAATATTTGAGCCCACCTTCAGAAACTTGTGTCTAGATACATAATCCTTGTTGACATGTTGTATAGAAGGTCCTTTGATGGTCTTTTACTTAGATGTATTAAACAATCTGAAATCCCCATAACACTTGAAAAATCTCATGCAAGTGCTTGTGGGGGCCATTTTGGAGGGAGATCATTAGTTCAACAGTTAATCCATATATGATATTATTGGAGGAACATGGTGTAAGATTGCTTCAAATATGTTAAGAAATGTCACAAATGTCAAGAGCACAACAATTTGATTCACACTCATGCCTTTGAATTTCGTACTCAAGTACCTATTTGGCCATTTTTTATATGGTTTTTGGATCTTATTGGAAAAATATCACCACCTTCCTCCATTAGATATACATTCATAATTACCACAATAGATTATTTCACAAAATGGGTAGAAGCTATTACCCTTGATTCAACAACTACCGATGTAATATTTAATTTCATATTGGAACACATTATTGCTTGCTTTGGACTTCCTTCCATGTTAATTTTAGACAATGGGACACCATTTAAGAATAATGACATGAATAAATTCTTAGAAATTTAACATCCAACATTGTTTTTCAACACCCTACTACCTACAATCTAATGATCAAGTTGAATAAACTAATAAGACTCTTGAGAAAATCTTAAGGAAGAGAGTAAGCAAACATAATAAGGATTGGCACATGTAGTTGACATATGCGTTATGGGCTTATCATATTAATATTAGAACATCAACCAAAAGTACTCCTTATAACCTTTTCTATGGTGTCGAAACAATAATTCCCTTAGAATTGGAAATTCCTTCATTAAGAATTGCTCTTCAATGACTTATTTATGACAATACCTATAAGGAACAACAATTTCATTATCTTGAAATGCTTGATGAACAATGCATTAACGCTCTTGAGCATCTCCAAGCTTATCCTAGAAAAATGCAACATAGTTATAATGATAATGTCATACCTCAAACATTTAATAAAAGTGATTTGGTGTTATTTGAGAATCAATGTAATGTCAATGTTGCCCCAACTAAGAAAGGAAAATTCAGCCCTAATCAGTTAAGAACGTATAAAATTGACAAAAGTTATGGGTCTGGAGCATACACATTAATAGAAATGAATGTCACACCTCTTGAAGAACCTATTAAAGCCACATATTTTCATTGGTACTATGTCTAATCTTCTTGAATAGTGTGAATGATAAAGCGGTGGTGTTAGAGTTAATAGATGACATTCTATGTTCTCTCACATTGCTTCGTTCTTAGAAAATAATTATTTGTGTTTCTTGAGTACTAAAGTAATTATTTAATTTAATTTTTAGCTAGTTACTTTAAGTTACATACTATTCAAGGTCATCTTGTATGTTGTGTTAGATTAGATCCTTATATGCATTTAATATACTTTATTTGGATCATAAGTGCATTTAATTTGGCATAACATACCAAATCATAATGTAGCATCTAAAAGAAAACTAGGATATTTTTAATTAGATCACATAAAACATGTTAGATCATGAAGAAATTGATTAAATAGTCTTACAAATATTATTTGATAAATCACATTTTCATCTAACTAAAATACATAAGCATAAACAATCAACCATAAAAATATGATATATATATATCAAAAAGTTTCATTTTATATCATCAAAAATACAATGCTAGTGTGGCATGTGGCTACTAGATCCCTTGATAGCTAGTGATCATAGTCATTCATAGGTAGTCCGTCGAGAGATGGTAGTATGCAATCATGACCTAATAAGAGAATCTAGTACATATTATAGGTCATATGCTCATCCAATAGCCATAGTCTCCTATCTGATGGCCTCTAGACGCTCTTGCTTTATGCGGTCTCTATCTGCCTATAGCTTGGCTATCTCTACCTAAAGTCTTTTGACCTACATTAGATCTTGAGACAACTGAAGATCCTCATATGCAGCCTTAGCTTGATTTGCATGCCTAGTAGTACCCCCATATGTTGCTCTCAATCTAACATAAGGCTCAAATATATCTAGGTTTTACTCCATGATAGGTGGAGGCATGTAGTTTGTGTCGATATCCTAATCTAAGACTGAAGGAGGTACTATATTTATGGATTTCTTTGAGTAGAGATCATGTAGCTCTCTCATAGACCTTGCAAGATAGAAATCATAAAGATAATCAATACAAATCATGGTATACATATATAAATGAAAAGCATAATCATAAATATTATTTCATCACCTAGATCTTGGTCGGTTGTGCTAAAGAAAACCTTATCCTATGCAAGAGGCATGGAGGATGTGCTAGCTGTTCCATGCTCGCAAGTGCTAGTGCATATTGCAGCTACTAACTATGATCTAGTAACATGGGTGGGAGTTGGATCTCTCCACTCATGGGAAACTAGACCCTCATTTGTTGTATCATCACCCTCACTAATCAACTAGCCCTCATCCTCCTCCTTGTCCTTCTCCACATCCTCCTCATATTATGCATCTTCCTCCTCATCATAGTCCTCCTCTACCTTATCTAAAAATAGGTCTATCACCCTAATCTATGTATCCTCGCTTGCCTCCTCCTCCTCAGCCATTTGATCTGGAAGTGGCCTCTCAAATCCTATAGGATGATCCATACGAAATACCAAAGTTGGTCGTGCTACGACCCACCACTCCTCAAATAAATTTGTAGCACCAAATTCATTAGCATCAGAGACTAGGGATATGTTGATATATGAGTCATCTGAGTCACTGAATACAACAAAATCCACTATCGGTCACCTCATATCGCCTAGCCTCTAGGAATTCCACACTGGTTGCCTATATAATGGTCGCACTACTAGTGGTACCTATATCTGTTTGAACTACCTCATAACATGATTGTACTAGAATGGTCTTACTACATAATCATAATGAATACATATAAGTAACCTTTTATGAAATGAAGCTTACTATTCAGAGTCCTTTAGCTTGCATATGCACATAATGCCATATGGGTGCTAAAGTGGGGGCTAAATTTAGTGCAGAAAATTATACTCCCTTCTTGGAGATGGTACAATTTCACACTTAGTTAGAACCCATTTTAGTACCCTTGCATTCATGACCCTTTAGATCATCATTAATAGGTCTCTAAGACCCTTTATTTTGGATCCCAAGGCTTATTCAGTTGAAATCCCAACAAAATCAACAAAAGCATTAAATTTTCTAAAAACCCAACATTCACCCACCCTAAAAAAATAGGGTGGGACTCATATGCCACCTTGGGTGTATGAGTCCCCCTAGGTGGGGCACATATGCCACAAGTGGTGTACAAGTCCTATGTGACCCCTTTTAGGGTTTGAGCAGGAAATCAAGGTTTTAATTCAAATTTTTGGTTGATATCAGCATTTGGGATCTAATAAATGGTAAATTAGATAAATTTCCTATATAAATAATGTTTCAAATCATTATTTTCATCTAGAAGAGAAATTTTAAGATCTAAGCATTCACAAGCACTCAAGCATACTTTCAATAGAGCATTCAAGATCAAGTAACAAACAAATTTGAAGTCTTAGAAAAAAATCATAGTGTTTTTGCAGATCTTCAAGCTCACTTTCATTCAATATCTAGCATTGTCAAGAATCAATGATGGTTACCTATGGTGAATCATGATGGATTCTAGGTTGGGGAGATACAACTAGCCATCAAGCCAAGCATAAGAAATTGTTTCCTAAGTGATTACATCCTCCATTTTCATTCTAATTTCAACCTAAAGGAAGGTACATGTCTTATTATGGCTTATTAGGGTGATTACACATCTCCCAAAGTGAGTCATCATATCTATGTTTCATACATACATCTTATTCTAGAACTATAGAATAGGATTTTATGGCATTTTAGATCTCTTAATATTAGATAAACTTAATATTAGGAATTAAATTCATCATTTTTCTCAAGATCTATCATTTCTATACGGTTTACCTACCAAACTAGGGGTTTGACCTAGGAAAACCCCTCATAAGAAAATCAACACTATCATACAAGTTCGGATCCAAAAATTAGATTGGGAAGAAAGAGCAGAGATAGAAGAATAGATTCAAATTTTGACTTTCCAAAGAAAGAAGAACATGATTGATGCACCACTTGTGATGTATGAGTCCCAATATAGTGATTTTTCCAAATTTTTGATGTTCCAGATTTACCACTATCAGATTCATATTTCTACCCTGAAACCCTAGTCTACAACTAATAAGCCCAACCTGGCGTATGAGTCCTAGTGAGCCTAAAATTTTGCATTTTTTAGGATTTCAAAACTTGTTTCGAAAACATTCAGCTTCCCAAGTGCACCTCTATGTTTTCTCAATTTACTATTTTGATTTGCATTCATTTCTAGTTCATTTGCTTAAGTTTTGCACATCATCAGGTATTATCATTAGGTTTTTCATGTTGCTTATCTTTCCAAGCCCTAGCTTGGTGGCGAACCCCTTATTAGTCTTTAATCACACCCTAAGACACCCTATTGTAGATCTATGTCCCTTATTCTATCATTGGATTGAGATCTCTAAGGTATCCTTGAGTGAAACTTGAGTGAAATATGACATCCTAGTTCAATCTCCCAAAAGATAAGATCCCCCTATTTTTGAGGTTTCAGTATACTCAATTTATGTAATTTAAAATTAAATGTTGATTTGGGAAGAGATAATTTTATTTTTTATTCTATAATCTAGATTGTTTAACTAGAAATAGGTTCTTATCAATGTGTTGCCTCAAATTTGATGTTATTTCTATTTCTATCTAGGATGGGTTTATTCTTAGATATTATTTTCATAATCATGGATTGAACCTATAAATTTTGTGCTCCTACTCTCCAATTCACCAAAAACCTTGATTTCTACAATTCTCTAAAGATTGGTTGTATTTAAGAATTCCTTTAGAGTATTTTCAAATCACTATAGGACAATTTCTTGGACAATTTCTCCTAGGTGAACCCCTAGAAAATATTTACTTTATATTTATGTTGATAATAGAATATCTCAAGCTTTAGTCATATAAATTCTCCTAGGATGATTGTTTATATTTTGATTCTTTTTAATACTGAATTGAAATGTTCTTGTAAAACTTTATCATTGAATTGTCTAGGATGAGAAGATATTTCATTTAAAGAGAATACATAATGAATATTAATTAATACCTTTTAGTATATAGAAATAGTAAAAATTCACTCAAATAAGTGTTTTTCCCACTCAATGGATAATGAATTGAAAGTGGGAAAATGTGTAATGAGATAGGTGGAAACTAGGGAATGGGCCCAAATTTATGCAACACTATGCCACTCTTCATCTAATTGCACTAAATCATTATGTGGAAGTGGGAAAACTAAATGAGAACTTGTATTGTTATATAAATTTCACCATTATATTTCTCTCAAACTTAAGATGTGCATGTATTAGATAATTATCATGTATATAAAAGTATATCACCTACAAACATAAATGTAAAGTAAATATTCAAAAATAAAACAGAAGATTGGATCCATATATAGTAATAGACGTTATCAAATATTATTTTAGAAGTCCATCCCTTTGCATATGGACTTCAAGGGAGCCTATGAATAAGAGGAAAATATATAATGAGTATTTTTTACCTCATAAGTAAAAACTAAGTACATAATACAATATTCAAGAAAAAAACAAAAAACAAAAAATTATCAAGGTTAGAAAGTTCTACCTATATGGATAGTGATATGTCTTGCTATCATGTTCCATGTTACTATGAGTTCTATCAAGATATGGTGATGATTCTCTTTGTCACAACTACCACTATTTGACATCTTGAAATATGGATGTTAGTAATGGTATGCACCCATAGAATTGATGAAATCCATGATAGGAGGAAACAAATTTAAGGAGAGTGAAAATGTTAGATTAAAGTAAATTTATTTTGAAGATAATAATATAAGAATATAAATCATGTAAATATATAACATGAGAAATGAATAATATAATAACCCTGTGGAATATCTCAAATTATAAGGTGTGGAAAATGGTGTAGTCTAGAAAAGGTATCATGGTATAATGTTTCCCCTAACATGGATAAAGAAAAAATAGTGATACAGTCCTTAATGACTAAGAAAGTGTATGTATATAAAGATCTAGGATGGACATGTTGATGAAGCCTTCTAAGGACTTCATATATTTTGCAATATTAACACTTAATACTTTATGTTTGGCTTAAGAAATTATGATATTACCTTTTATATACTTCAAATATGAACTAAATTATGCATAAGAACTTAGAATATAAATGTTTTGTATGAATGATTATTTCTATTAAATTCATGATTAAAATGGTATTTAATGTGTGATTGTTTCATGATAGTGTGTATTTAATGCATAACTAGAAGAATAATTTACTTATCAAAATCAAGTGCTAACTATTTCCCATTCAAAATGAGATTGGTGGCTAACCTTTTACAACTCAACATCCTCAACTAAGTTACCTATCAACTAAGCAACAGTTCCAGCTAAGCACATGTTCCAGCTCTAAATTTTTATTTGGTGCTAATTGAAGATAGTTGCAAGATCTTCATGATTGTTTTCCCTGCACTCCAAAATATCTTTAATATACTAGAGCTATTTTAATTTCTTGCTTTTTCCTATTTTCAAATAAGAGATGAATATGCGTATCCTTTCTCAAGTTAGTTCGTCATTAGAATATCTTAGTTTTTGGATTTCAAGTTTTTCATCTAATTTTCAATTCCCGGTTGAAACAATTTGTAATTCGCCCCTCTTTGGGCACATTTGATGAAAATAAAAAGAAGTTGATCTAAATTCTATGTTGGATCTCTCCAGAGAAAGAACAAGTCCAACTCCACTAAAGGAAGATGATTATGTTAAGTTTATAGTTGATCTTCATTCATTTAAAACTTCATCTTTGTTCTTGGAATGATTTTACAAATTAAATGTTAGAATAGATCTCATATCTTTCATAGTACTCTTAGATCAATTAATGTGTTAATTAAATCTTAGATTGATTATTGTGTTAATTAAATCTTTGATCAATTATTGTGCTAATTAAATAAATAGAGTCCTTTTAGTTTACTTCCCAATTAACTAGATTGGTGATTAGATAGTTAGTTCAACATTGATAACTGATTATGTTTTTAATGGAGTATGAGCAGAGAAAAAATTATTACTCGTTAGATGGAACAAATGAGGATTGGAGTACTTTGTTTTTCAAGTTAAATTTAAATTCTAGATCTTGAATTTGAGTAAATGTTAGATTCTTGTTTTCCTACAATTAGATTAAGTTAATCATCCAGTCCTCGTCACTCAATTTAGCTTGGAATATGACCTATCTCTATATGTTTTATGTTTTAAAGTAATTTTGATTCAAAAATTTAGAATAAGTTAAGAAAAATTTAGAAGAATAACATAAGATATCATAGAGCCACTTTTGATAAGGAAGGAACAAATCCGAACTACTCTTGACAAGATGGAACTACAATAAACCCCCCCAAAACTGATCCAAATATTATCATAGATAGCTTTAGACACCCCTAGGTTGACAAATAAAGATTAAATAATTAGGGAATTGTGATAGAAATGACCCCTATCCATCATTTTGGGTGTTGTTGCTAGGGAAGATCTAGCATTCAAAAAGAAAACTTAAGCCTTAATTGTTGGTAAAAATCTCTTTGTTAGTTGATGAAATAACAAAGAGACCAGTTGGAAGATTTATAAGAAGAAATATGATACCTTCTCCAGAAGGGTTTCCATCACACTTTTTGAGTTCATCATCTTCAAATCAAATAGTCTCCATTCATTCAAAAGATATGGTAGACCAAGGAGGAGGAGATAGAGAAGAAGATGTTCCTAACAAAAAATTATCTTTCTCTATTGCTCATAATAGGGAAGTTAATGAACCACCCATGAAAAATATTTCACCCTCTATTTTTCCTACATTTCATGGGAAAACTTTGGAGGACCCTGATCAATTCTTGTTTGAATTTAAAGTATTATGTCAAACTTATGATTACACTTTTGATAATCAAAATTTGAAGCTATTTACATCCACTCTGAAGGAATCAACCTTGCATTGGTTCATGGGATTAAATGCTAATTCCATTCACTCTTGGGGAGAAATGGAAAGAGTCTTTCTAGAAAAATACCAAGATTACTATCGAGGTAGGGATAGGAAAGAGGAACTGTTTAAAATGAAATAGCTAGAAGAAGAAAGTTTGGAAGATTATGTGGATAGATACAAATTTGTTTTGAAAAGATGTAGAAATGGGTTGGATGAAGAGATTAGTAATTCCATTTTCCTAAAAGGCATTGATGATGATTCAAAAGATTCCTTGAACTTAATAGGAAAAGGGGACATCAACAAACTTACCTTTGGAGACATATTTGAAATTTGTAAGAACTATTCAAGGACAAGAGAAATCCTTAGAAAGAAAAATAGGGGTTCCTCAACTGATGTTTCTAAGGTCAGGGAAAAAATAGAAAATTTGAAAACTGATATCTTACTTCATTTTAATTCTCATCTTGACAAAAGAAAAATAAAATGATTTGTTATATATTGTCCTAAATGTAGAGACAAACATCCATTATGGAATGTCCTCTTAATCAAGTAGATCTGTGTGATATTTGTGAGAAGAGGCATTCTAATGGTAAATGTAATCTCCTTCCAGAGATTAGAAAACATTTGAAGAAACCTTCTCAATCTTTACCTATGAAAGAACTCAACTATATAGAACAAAGGCAATTTAATACTACATTTGGAGGGCAATATAATTCCATAAACAATGCCAATTGGGGTTCAAATCAATGGAATCTCCATGGTTAGTGGAATCCATAGTCTTAGTGGAATGCCCAACAAATGCCAATTCCACCTCCTTCTATGCAAGCACCTTACGAACCACCTTGGGGATAACCTGAATTGACTAATCCTCAATGGAAACAAACTCAGTGGAAAACCTATCAATATCAATGGTAGCCTAATCAACCTCAATGACAACCTAATCAAGGTAATAATTATCAGTGGAAAAACTAGGGACCAAAAATAACTTGGAATAAAAATCAGTCACTTTTGTCTGGTTCCACACAACCTTCAAATTTTGAAGCAGTAAATCAAACTCAAATTCTAGCTCAGCCAGTTCCCAATCTTAAAAATGTTAAACCTCAACAACCAGCTTACAATGTTGATCCTAATACGGTTGGTTTAAATAAAATTGATTTAAAAGATATTCAATTAAGAACTCAGTTACAACCAACAAAACTTGATTTGAGAAAGGATGAAAAACAACAATATTTGATGAAAAATACATTGGAAAAGAATGAAGAAATTTCTTCTAAGAAATAGACCCCATTTCCTACACAATTTCAACAAGCATCGGTGGTTGGGAAACACGTTGAGGAGAAATGAGATAATTTGGTAGATTCCTAGATTATCATAGAACATAAAACAATTAACATTGATATTCCACTACTAAGAGCTATCCATGATATCCTAAAGATTAACCAGGTGGTTAAGTCTTTATGTTTCAAAACACCTAGAATGAAAAAGAAGTTACCTTCTACAATTAAAATCAAAGGGAAATTATCTAATGTTTTTTCAAGAAAGTTGATCCCTCTAAAGTGTGGTGATCTAGGAAGCCTAGTGATTACCCTTAACATTAATGGAATTGAAGTTTCAAATGTCCTTATTGATTTAGGATCTACCATTAATGTTATTACAAATAAAACAACTAACAAATTAATAATTAAAGGTGTTTAACCAACAACCACAGTCTTACAATTAATAGATCAATCAATTGTAAAACTAGAAGGAGTTCTTGAATACATCATTGTTACTATTGACACATCAGAATATCCTATTGATTTCCTTGTCTCAAAAAATAAACAAAGAAAGACAAGTTATCCAATCATTTTGGGAAGACCTTGGTTGGCAACATCTATTGCCCTTATTGATTTTAGGTCTAGAAGCATGACTATTTCTAATGGAATCAGATAGAAAGAACTATCCCTTTACCCACTAGCAAAACCATCTTTGTCATCTAAAAATCATGACTAGAATAATGATTTTAGTTTAAAAGATAGTGAGGTTAGAGAACTTGCAATGGTAACATTAGCAGAGCATGCAAAATAGTATCAAGAATGTATGGATGAGGAAGAAGTAAACCTTGAAGTTCATGATGTTATTGATGATCAAAATCATTGTCCTTTAACTAATATCAATAATTTTGATTCAGATCATAGCTAATTACTCCATCAAATTTTTCCACATCCTTGTCCTTTAAATAATTTGATTGGAGAGCCCCCCACTCTTCAAAACAAGACTAAGAAAATCTTAGTACAAATAGATAAGCCCTTACTCACTAATGCTTCCTTATCGACTAAACAAGAAGATGATCTAAAAGAAATTTTAGAAAAGAATACTAAAGAATTTGCTTGGGATTATATGGAAATGAGAGGGATTCATCCTAATAGCTATACAAATCATATTTACACTAAAGATTTCAAACCTGTAAGACAAGCTCAGAGAAGGATTGACCATGCACTAAGAGATATTGTGAAGTTGGAGATGGAAAAACTGCGTCAGGGAGGATTCATCTACCCTATCTCTGATAGTCAATGGTTTTCTCCATTAATCATAGTGCCTAAGAAAAATGGTAAGTGGAGAGTATGTTTGGATTACAAGGAATTGAATAAGGCTACTAAGAGAGACTATTTTCCACTACCTTTCATAGATCAAGTATTGGATAACTTATCAGGCAATAGCTACTTTTCTTTTCTTGACGGTTTTAGTTTATACAATAAAATTTAGGTAGCTTTAGAATATCAAGATAATACAATGTTTACTTACCCATTAGGGTACCTTTGCTTATATATTCTTACCTTTTGGATTATGTAATGCACCTACTACTTCCCAATGTGTTGTTCTTGCTATTTTTTGTAGATTTAATAGCAACATGTGTTGAGGTATACATGAATGATTTTACAATTCAAGGTAATACTTATGAAGAATCATTGAATAATTTGAATAAAGTTTTGAATAGGTGCAAAGACCATAGGTTATCATTGAACACTAGAAAGAGTCTATTTATGATGATTGAAGGAATTGTGTTAGGACATCACCTGTCAAAAGAAGGAATTAAAGTAGATCCTAATAAAATTGATATTATCTTGAAGATGCTAGTACCTCAAAGTAAAACTTAAGTAAGACGTTTTTAAGGAAATATTGGCTATTACAGAAGATTTATAGAAGAGTTTAGTAAGATTGTAGGTCCTCTATTTAACTTGTTAAGGAAAGATTCAAAATTTCTTTGGACTACAATTTGTCAACAATCTCTTAATGAAACAAAACAAGCCTTGACAACCACACTTGTTATAGGTGGTCCAATATAGGGTGAACCTTTTCATATAAATGCAGATGAATCTAACTTTGCTATCAGAGTAGTTTTTGGAAAGGATGAATCAAGAGCAATGCATGCTATTTATTATAAAAGGAAAAATCTTAACCCAGTTGAAAAGAATTACACTACTACTAAAAATGAATTTTTAGCAGTTGTATATGCTATCAATAAATTTAGACATTATATTACTATTTATAAAACTTTTGTACATACAGACCATGTAGCTATTTGATACCTAATGAATAAAGTTGTGGTGGGAGGATGCATCATTCAATGGTTGTTGTTATAACAAGAATTTGATATAACAATTATTGATAGACTAGGTAAAGATAATGTTGTGGTTGATTATTTGTCCAGGATAGTTTTACAAGACAATAATGAACTAGTTCAAGATATATTTCCTAACGAACGTCGATTTTCTATAAAAATTCAATCACCTTGGTTTGCTAATATTTCTAATTATTTAGTAATGAGGAAATGTCCTTATTTTTCATCTAAACAACAAAAGAGATTAATTAGAGAAAGTTCTAGATTTGAATGGATTAATGGTTTGTTGTTTAATATGTGTCGAGATCATGTCATGAGAAGATTTAAATAGGAATTTGATGTCTATGATATCTTAAACGCATGCCATGATGATCGAGGTGTAGTACACTATTCTATAGAAAGAACAATACATAAGATTCTAGGAGTAGGCTATTTCTAGCCAACAATGACTAGGGATGCAACTCACTACATTAAACATTGTGATCAATTTCAGAGAATGGGAAGACCTACATGTTCTATAGAAATTCCACTTCAAACACAAGTTTCTCTAGAACCATTTGAAAAATGTGGAATTGGGTTTCTTGGTCCCATTGATCCACCATCAAGAGGAAATCACTACAACCTTGTATGTACTAATTATGTTACTAAATTGGTGGAGGTTAAAGAATTACCAGTAGCTAAAGAAGAAAGAGTTCTAGATTTCTTGTATAAAAGCATCCTACAAAGATATGGAGCACCTAGAACACTTGTATCAGATCAAGGGCCTCAATTTATGTCTTTAGTGCTTGAGGTATTTTTTTAGAGATATCAATTTTAGCATAGAAAGTCAACATCATACCATCCTCAAGAAAATGGATAGGTAGAGGTAACTAATAAGGAATTGGAGAATATACTCACAACAATAGTTTCATCTCAAAAGAGTGATTGATGTGATAGATTAACAGAAGTTGATGTTTTATGGGAAGACACCTATTCTTCCTATAGAATTTGAACTTGAGACACTTAGAACATATTTAAAAGTGGGTATAGATCTAACTGAGGCACAAAAAAATAGAGTGTTGTAGTTGAAAAAGTTAGATGAAATGAGAATGGAAGCCTTAAATCAAACAAAAATAATTCAACATCAAAGGAAATAATGGCATGACAAGAATATTCATAGTGAAAAATTTACTGTGCATGATTTGGCATTACTATTTGATTCATAGTTCCAAGAATTTAAAGGGAAATTGCATACTAGATGGCTTTGACCATATGAGATTAAGGAAGTTTTTGATCATGGAGTTGTTCAATTGATACCTATTGATGGAGAAAGGAAGATAATGCTGGTAAACGAACACAGGCTTAAACTTTATCATAAACCACCATCTGTAAGGCCCCACCTTGCATGTGATTAGTAAAGCCCTAATATGTTTTATGTGATCCAAAATAGATGGTAAGATATATTATGGATGACAAATAGTGTGATTATTTGATAATATTCTTGCTTATGCTACCGTGAATGTAAGGCCCCATTTCGTATTTCCCATTTTATTTCAATCAAAAAAGTAGTTAGATGATAATTATGATGAAATGAATGATAAAAATATTTTTAGGATTCATCGGAATTAAACTTGATTTAATTATGATAGATGCACATGTGAATTCTTGGATATAACTTTAGAGTGTTGGGTTATTTGGCATATTAAATTTTGGTAAATGGTTCATCATTAATGTTATAGAAGTTTAAAATGAATTACTAAGGTGGTAAACAAAATGATGGAGTGACTATTTCATTGACTATATTCTTGTATTGGAGTAAGTGTGTATTTCCTTTGATTATAATGAAAAATTGAATCATTAGGTTCAGTTGATGTATTAATGAGTAAATAGTTCATGAGTGAAAATTATGTGAATTGGATTAACTAATAATATGAAGAGATATATGATCTAATCATGTTGACCTTGGTAATGTGCAAGAATCAAATATGCAAATAGGAGGATAGATAAATGTTGGAATCAAATCAAATACATCTTTGGGAAGTTCTAAGTGTAGCCCTATTTGACTTAGAAGGGTTTGAGGTTTTATTATTGGTTGGGTGATTGAGTAGAATCTAATTGTAGGACATGTGATGTGAGTTTGGTTGGGGTTGGAACCCTTGGTTAGGATCAAAATTCGTATGGATTCTTGTGTAGGTTTTGAAAAGGGATTATTAAGTCAATTTCCTTGGTTTTTGAACAAGAATAGACCCTTAGGACCTATACCTATGGGTTTGGAACCTTTTTGACATGTGAACTTGTCCTTGGAGTGTGAAAAGACCCCTCAAAGGTTCACATTCATGAATATGACGAATTCAAAAAGTGTTGGGGCTTGGGAAGGGTGACTTGTCACTCTCAACCTCCCACTCCCCAAAAGTTCTTGGAATTGGCACAAAACTCACACATGTGTGAGAACTTGTGGGAAAGAGTGTAGGTTTGGAGGATTCCTATATACCTCAAGAAGATGGAAGATTTGGGCATTTCCCACTTCTCCTCTTGGAGAACTTGAGTGAAGATGGTAGAAAGAATGAGAAAAAGAGAGGAGTCCATCTCTTTGGCAAGATATTGATGAAAATGGCTTGGTTTGGAGAGGAAAGATGGATACAAGATTTCAGTTCCTCCCCTAAAAGAAAAGATAAGTTCTTTCTTTTCCATTTTCCCTTGTTTCTTGTTAGTAAGGAGTTGACCTATTATATGGATCATGCTTGAAAACATAAAGTAGAGGACGTAGATGCATGTAAGTTGTGCTATGTTAGTTTTATTCCTTTGTAAAAACGAGAAAAGACTCCACTGATCATTGTGGGGCTAAAATAATTCCTTGCTCGAGGGTATGGCTAGAGCCCACGAGGCTCCATGACGCCATTATGGTAGGGTGGAGAGCAAGTTTGTAGTATTTGACATTGTACCCATTTTATTTTCAAGTATTATTGTAAAAATGAAAATCTAGTATATTTTTGAATGGATAAAAGAATATGGAAAAGAGCAAGCTTCATTCTTTTTGTTTTTTTAAATATTGTTATAATGATGAAGACTAGTGTATTGTTGTAAAATAGAATAACATAAAGAGGAAGGTTTATCTTATGTGTGTTTGGGTTATTAGTTCCTCGATATTATTTGCAATAGAGGAATCCTTATTTATTTGTGTGCTATTCATGTTATCCTTAAGTATCGTTTGTAATATTGAAGAGCTAAGTATTTTGTTGTAAAATGAAAGAATGAAAAAAAAAAAAGAGAAAAAGAAAAAGTAAGGGTTATTTTATTAGCAAGTTGTCTCTAAATGTGTTATATCTAGTATTGAAAGCTTTTGTATCTTGCATGAAAATAAGTGTGACCAAAAAGAGAGGCTTTAATTGATATTTATGTATCTTTAAATTATATTTCTTGAAAGAAAATTCTTAATTTAAGTCACCATGAAGATGAGAACTGGTTGCTACCTCTCTAGTTTGAAAGAGTAGATATCCTTATTATATAAAAAAAAAACAAATGGATAGGGATACATTAACTATGTTAGTTTCATAAGATTGAAATTTGCAGTGAAAGATTTTCTCTTAAAATATATTACCTCGGTATTAAGAGAGTTTTAAATGCATGATTGCAGTAAAAGTATGTATTTATTGTATAGAGACAAATGTAAATTTACTTGGTTGTACAACAAAATAAATCCAAGTGACACAAAATTGTATTTACATGATCTTTTAAATGTGAGAAATACAGTAGAAAAAAAAAGAGTACGTCATAAAGTGAGAAATATAGTAGAAAAAAAAAAGGTACATCATAACGTGAGAAATGCAGTAGAAAAAAAAAAAGGTACATCATAGAGTGAAGAAAAAGAATAAATAAATAAATTCATGGGTTTGTAAACAAAAGCAAAATTATAAATTCATAATAGCAAAACTTTCAGAAATCTTACAAAATAAATAAAGGGATACATAGGTACATGATACTTTAAATATTATTCGGATAACCTCTTTAAATATACTCTCAGGTCCGTAATACTGCTTGATAAATACACAGATCTGGGATGTTATCCAATAATACACACATATTTGTGAAATACATAATTTCATTATAAAATTTCTCATATATATATATATAATTTGTATGTATAAAAAGAGGAGTAAATATTACAATAGATAATACTATTTAATACTTAAACAAAAAGTAGTTGGATATAAATTGACATGCTTGAATGTAATCCCTCTTTTATTACAGAGATATTAGTGTGTGTATGCAGATGCATAAATTTATGGTTTGGCCCCTGCCCCTTCAGTTGCCTCTATTCAACCATAGCATCTCAGACCTACTAATATGTTTTTATATATAAAGTATGAATTTGCATAATACTAATACTGAAATAAATAAATAAAATCAAACTTGTAGTTGTTACTGAGAACATCCCTATGGCATGAAACACAAGTAAACAAACAAACAATAAAAAGAGTAGTTGGTTTTCAGCCTTGATTGGGAGGGCATGGCCCTTTTGGAGGCAATGACCCATGTCAAGCTACGACCGTGAAAATCTGCTAAGCCTATGAATGCTAACAATATGTATTAAATAAAACAAATAAAATAAAATAAAAACAGAGACGAAATCCACAAACTGCATGTTTACTTACGTCAGCCATCACTATCTATAGATTTACCCATGCTGATCAAGCAAAGATGTCTGCATTAAGGATGTGAGCACTTAGGTTTAGGGTTTATGTCTCAGGATCCTTTATTTTAATCAGTTATTGACCTAAAAGTTTATCCCAGACAAAGAGCGCTCCAATCTGTCATTTTCAAAATGGACATGAAATGGTATCAAATTTGTTTATTAAATTTATTTCATATTGTCTCCACCGTCGCCCTAACCCGAATGATTATGTTGAATTGGCTCCGTATAAAGAAAGAGAGAAAATTTAGAGGGGCGAGTAAAGTGCACAAGTCCCCATAATTTAATGAGTGTCATATTAATTGCAGTTCCAAAAGCATTTTGTTAAATATTCCGTCGTTGCAAATCCCATGGAAGTTTAGTTAAAAACGGATTATATTCCTAACCTTAAGGCATTCACTAAGATCAAATGACTTACTTTTAAAAATATATGTATACATAGATAATTTAATTTTGAAAGTTAAAAGAAAAAGCTAAGGTGCCACACCCACCCCTCACGTGAAAAGGAATATAGGTGGGTGGAGAGCTTAAGATTAAGAGTAAACATATCTCACTTAGTACATTCCATGTGTACATGGAAATAAATAGCTAAATATAAAGAAGAAGAAAAAAAGAAAGAATCCCTCTCATAATGTTTACTAAAAAGGAGGAGAATTAAACCAAAAATAAATAAATATAAAGGAAAGATACATGTAAAAAAGAAAGTTAAGTTGATCATTACATTTTAGGAGTTTAAATATATAATAAATAGGAAAGTGATTTAATTACTTTAAAAAAATAAAAATGGGTGAGCAATATATATATTACATATTATGATTATAAAATCTATATTCTCATAAATCTCATCTTATAATCTTTCTTAAAGAGAAATAAATAATATGTAAATGTCAAGGAATTTAAAATGTGTTTTATTTTTATAAATTATTCTTTAGACTTATAACTTTTATATTTGTTCTTTAGAAAATAAATATATGTATAATATCCTTATTTATTGTTTTAATAATTAGATTAATAATATTTAAATAATAAGGGTAATAATAAATATACCACCATGGGAATTAAATGATTATCATGTTGATTATAAATATTTTATTTATCTACATATTGAAATTTTGTGGTGAAATGGTCCTAGGTGGATTTCGACAATATTTTTAGTATGACTAAAAGGGGTAGGGCTAACAAGTAAAGTAGTGCTCCATCATATAATCTTTAGGAACAATAGAAAATTAAGATGAGGATAGTTTTATGCTTTTGGACCATGTGAAGGTCCATACCATGGAGTGTCTAACCAAGACATTAACGTTCTTGATTAAAGAAAGCCCCAACTTGGGGTTAGTAGCCAAGAGACTAGTAGGCCCTATGTTTGGAGACAACCTTGTACCGTTTTCATTTCCTTACCCCTCTCAAGCGACGTGTCGATGAAAATGTAGCATAAGCAACGTCACCCAATGTGCAATGCATGCACCATGCACATGTATGGTTGTTAAATGTTACTATATTATAATATTGTTCAAAAAAAAAATTAGTTGCATTTTTTTTCCCTAGTGTAAATTATGGGCATTACACCATCAAAGGAGGAATTTTCAACTAAACTTCAATCAAGAATAGAACATTTTACTAAGGAGGATTTCTCTTCTTTAGGAGAAGTTTCTTGTCCTTAATGTTGTTCAGTTGTCATAAATAAAGAATGTGAATTGAAAACTAGAAATGGTATTTTACCCCCCTAATTTTACATCCAAAAGCTTTTACACACAATAGTTGGGAACAAGGTAAGAGTCTCCTAATGGTATTATAATTCTTAGATGATGTTGAAAGGGAAAAGACATAATTTCACAATATAAAAGATTCAAGACAATTATTTAATAACAATATAGAGAGGAGAATAAGATGCACCCACTTTAGGAATGGGTGAAGGCATGATTCTTTGCAATGTAAGAATATGGGAATGAAAGATAGTTATAGAATAGGGAATCAAATATTTTTCTTACATAAAATTATGTCAATAAAATATCAAAGATCAACGGGTTCAAATAATGTCCTCCTCTCTATAAATTTATGGCTACGGAAGCTCAAATGAAATGATGAAATCATTTACCCAATTTAAAGATAGTCTAAGAGTGCGATGTGGCAATATCATTAGAATATCTAAGTGGCAAGGAATGATTACCTTAATGAAGTAGTATTTATTTAATAATATGATAGTATACTGTTAGATTAGTATGTATTATGGTACTATAGAATCATAGTGATTAATTATCAATAATAGGATAAATCATAAGTATCACACATGTGGTATATATGTATGGAAAATGTAATATAAATTATATCATATATGGAAAATCATGGGGTCATAATTAAAATATCATGGTACGCCTAGAAATATAGTCTACAAGTAAGATGGTGACATGAGAAATGAAATTTGTAAATGAATATAATTAAATAATAAAGAAAAGATAATGATGCATAACATGAATTAGGTTGAACTAAGAGTGAAAATTAAAGGCAAAGAAAAATTATAAAAATAAGGATCACAAGAAAAGGTACAAAAGCTTGGACAAGAGATTAATAGAATGAAAAATCTCCCCTCAAGTGAGGAAATATAAAAATGTAAATAAAATATCATATGTGAAATGAGCACATACAACACAAAAGACACAAGATAAACTAAACAGTAAGGATATAAATGAAAAAGAAAGTAATGATAATAAATAATAAATTTAATATACAAGCGTTAGTGCTATAATGACACTCATTTTCCATTGCACAAACATGGTAGACTAATTTTTTTATGAAAGCATCTCCAAATGATTGTGATTCTCTTCATCTTATAGTAAATTATTGTTATCCCAACAAAAGTAATAAAATTTATATTTATGTTCTTATGCTTCTTATTTTTCTCTGTTTTCTTTTATAATTGTGCATGTATATTATTTATATTTATTTGTGCTAGATGCAAACTTAGATCTTAACATGGATAGCCTTTCTTATCTATATTTATTATTTCTTAAATGTAATTTGTGGACACAATGCTAGGAGTTTTATGCATGATAAATTTTAACTTTGGTTCATAAATAGCATGTTGAACATGGAACTCTAGTATTTAAGGCACATTTGTTAGTTTTTGTTTCTTTATTTATTTCATAACTATAAAACTGTTTCAATCATTTTTTTTATTATATTTAATCTCTTTTATTTTTAATAAAAGGATTGACATTTCAACCTATTCAAAAATATATATATCAATAAAACTGTTTCAATCATTTTTTTATAATATTTAATCTCTTTTATTTTTAATAAAAGGATTGACATTTCAACCTATTCAAAAATATATATATCAACGTGAAACATATATCCATCCTTTCATATGTAACTTAATCTAGTCATTTGATAAATGTGTTTAGTATAAAGTGACAAGGTTTAGATACTGGCTTAAATAATCACCCCTTTGAAATTTGACACATTGATATAAAATAGTGCATGTATTTATTTGAATTATTCAATTTAATATCAAAAAGTAATAAAATCAATCAATCATGTTATTATATAGCATGCCATAAAATTGATGGGTTTTTAGATCCAACTCAAACTTGTACAATGATTCAAGTCATATTTTTTGAATCAATATTCTATTTTTCATCTTCAATGAAATTTTTTATTGTGAATAATATCAAAAAATAATGTGAAAATTGAAAATATATTATTTTATAAATTTAATATTTTCATGCAATAGTAGTGGGGAATGAGTTTTTCATGTTAATTTTAAACCAATTTTGATATAAAGTGAAATATACTAGTTATTTTTATAATCTCCTTACAAAATGTAATTAGTGAATAGGTAGGAAGAGGGGCAGAGTATCTAGAATTATATTTATTAGCACTATCAAAAGCATGATCATGTGATATATTTCAGTCTAATCATTCATTTTATCATCTATATCTTATTCCTCACTATTATTTGTATGATATGGGAAGGTATTTGTGTATATATTTAATATATTACTCATAGATGTAATTGATGATTTTTTATTATCATTAGTTTATTAAAATTTCATCATGTTAAAGAGATAATACACCTATTTATAAAGGCCTTTCAAAGATTGAGTATGATGATGTAGGAATTGATAAATAAATGTTAAATGCTAGGACATTACACTCTGTAATTGAGGGAAATTTTTAGGTTGGAATTATAAGGCATAAACAAATTAAACCCTAGTTAAACAATGAAGAATGGAAAGAAATAGCATAAAAACAAGGAAAAATCTCACCAAGTCTTCAAACCCTCAATAAATCATCTTCATTACACCTTCTCCATTTGCTACAAGTTGATGTTTGCCCTCAGATTTTTGATGAGCAAGGGTCCTATGACTATGTACCAAGCAAATATTGAAAAACTGCAAATGAACTCAACAATTGCAAGTATGAAGCAAGCCTAATGTCTGAAGCATGAAATCACAAAGTCAAGAGATGTCCAAATGAGGCCAAAATTTCCTTTTTATAGAAAATTCAATATTGGATGAATGGCCAAGATTGTCAGATGAGAGATGCCCTAAGATCAATGGTTGAAATTAAATATGACAACCCACAATTAGGGTTAGGGAAACATTAGGGTGAAATTTGAAATGGAAGGCTGAGATTTGATTTTAGAAAAAAATCAAATCAATGGACATAAATGCATGTGACAAGAGAAAATATTGGGCACAAAAAAAAGAAAAAGTTGGAGAATCAAATAATAATTTGAAATTATTTGATTTAAGAGGGAGAGTCAACCATTTGAATTAAAAATTGATTTAATTCAAAAGTGGTGGGACCATGCGATAGTAAATAATTATTTAAAATTATTTACTTGAAGAAGGAAAATAGAAAGTGGGACAATTTTAAATAAATGTCTTTATTTAAAATTAGAAAAAGCCGAGGTGGACAATAATTAAATAAATTGAAGAATTTGTTTGACTATAAGAGGACATTAGAAATTAGTGACGTATTTAAATAAATAAATAAAGTTTATTTATTTAAATAATTAGGAGGAAAGAGTGGACAAATGATAATTAAATGAATTTATGAATTTATTTAATTATGGAGAGACATAAGAAATTACCGACGTATTTAAATAAAATAAATATTATTTATTTGTTTAAATAGTTAGGAGGAATAAAATACATGAATTAATTAAATAATTGAGAATTATTTAATTAATAGTGGAATTTGGACCATAGGACATATTTAAATATTTTAATTATGTTGAGAAAAATTATCGAGAAAATAAAGTTCACAGGCCTAGGTCAATTTTATGTGTCTACACACTCTATCAGAAGTGGGTTTTTGGGATCCACTTGATGAAAAAGAGGGATAGTAATTATGTTAACACTCAACATTTTACAAAGAACATAGTCCATATGTTGTCGAATCTTATTATTGGCTTCCTAATTGTTAAAGGATAGGAAGTGTGAGATGGTGAAATGGGATCTAAGGCTAATGGTTAACCTAAATCACTCATTCAACAATAAAAGAATTTGGGGACTCAAAAGTAACCATAAGAGACTATTTGGTTGTTGTCCTCAAGGAAGAGTGATGATAGCCACCCCCTTGTAGGTTCCTAAAAACCCACTAAAATGAGCAAACAAGTAGAAAGGGAGAGGTTGTGTTGTTGTAAGAACCTCACACAACCTTTAAAGAGGTTTACATATGTGTTGCAAGTCCAAAAATTAGTTTTGGAAGCGTAAAAACAACTACAAAGGCACAAACTAGCTTTCCGAAAAAAACTAGTTGTTGTTGCAGGTAGCTGCAGCAATGGCTGTAGGTGACTATTTATAGTTTCAACTTCCTAAAAGACTTAAACTTGCAAATAACAACCAAAAATTCTAGAAGAAAAAATTTATTTAATATTTCATGCAAACACACACTCAATATCAGAAGACCAAGACTTGGGAAAAGTAAGCAAGTTTTCATTAACTTAGGAAATACAAATAGTTACAACCATTTTACACATTTACAAATGCTACAATAAAACTTGGGGACTATTGTCCTCCACTTTTTATTCTTTTTGTTTACTATGAGCCTCTCTGGCTACTATCAAAGCACCTTCTTCTACCCTCTAATATTATTTATTGACTTCTTCTATTATGCTCTATTTTGTTGTTTTGGCCTCTCTTTTCTCTCTTCTTCTCCTCTATTTTTCTACTATTCTATTCTTTTCCTCCCAACTCCAAAAATTTGGAAGCCTCCTCCAAGATTCTTCAAAAATCATTCCTAAAATAACTGAAACATTCAAAAACCTCCATAAATGCCCCTAATTATCTCTTTTTAAACCTAAAACTCTTGCTCAAGCTGCCCATATTAATTTTTGTTGTTGTTACTCATTAAATGAGCATACGGTAAGGTAGTTGTTGCCTCCAAATAAGAAAAAATAAATTTAAATTTAAAATTCAATTTCACAAAATGTTGGAAATGGAGGTAGATAAAAGTAAAACAAAATATTTGAATGCCCCTACATCAAACTACTAGTTTAGAAAAGGTTTTGAGCCCCTACTCACTCTATAAAAATTTGTATTGCTATGGGTTAAAGGTCATGTTGTTGCAAGTCAACAACTCTATCATCTTGTGCTAAATAAAGTGATTCCATCTCTATTGGGCTTAACCATGTTGCATCCTCCACTGGTCTACCCTTCCATTTCATTAAATATTCACTATACTCTTTTTCCCTTGTCTTCCTAATCACTTTTGAATCTAAAATATCTTCAATCTCCTCTTCTGCTTTCTTATATAGTTGCTCCTTCCATTTTTCTATTAATGTCTTCTTTTCTTCTTCCAGTTATGATGTCTCTCCCTCATGGTAAGTATATAAATTTGAATCATTTAATATGGGTGATATTTTCAAACCTTTAGGAAGCTCCAACTCATAGGAATTCGATGAAAAATTCTTGATGATTTTGCATGGTCCAATTTTCTTCTAGTTGAGCTTGTTCTAGGTATGACTGGGAAATATTTCCTTTCGTAGTCATGCCAATACCATATCTCCAAATTCAAAATTATTCTCCCTTCTCTTCAAATCATCTTTCTCTTTATACTATTGATGGCTCTAGCTAAGTTTTTCTCTCACTTGCTGATGTAAATCTTGCATATATTTGGAAAACTCCTCTCCTTCAACACTTCTTTTATATCCCTTAGCATTTTCAAGCTCTTTTAGTTCCAAAATACCCCTAGGGTTGTAACCATCTACAATTTGGCATGGAGTCTTACTTGTACTTTTGTTGATTGAGTCATAGTATGCAAACTCAACTTGAGGCAATACTAAATTTCATGGCTTAGGCTTGTCACTAACTAAACATATTAACAAATTTCCTAAGCGATGGTTAACAACTTTAGTTTTTCCATCTGTTTGAGGACAATATGCAGAGCTAAAATTTAAATCAATTCCTAATTTCTTCCAAAGTGTTCTCCAAAAATTTCCCACAAACTTCGTATCATGATTTGAAACTATACTTCTTGGTAAACCATGTAATCTAAAAACCTCCTTAAACAACAAATTGGCTACATGTGTTTCATCATCCATCTTTTTTCATGTTATAAAGTGATCCATTTGGGAAAATATATTAACAACCACAAAAATAGAATCATTATCTCACTAGGTTCTTGGTAATCCAACCAAAAAATCCATACTTACATTTTTCCATGGGTTCTCCAATATGGGTAATGGTGTATATAGGCATGAATTTTGACTCCCTCATTTGGCATATTGACAAACTTAACATCCTTGCACAAATTTTCTAATTTTTTCCCTCATGTTTGGCCAAAAATATCTTTCACTAAGTTGTTCCATTGTCTTATCTATTCCAAAATGTTGACCTAAAACACCATAATGTTTTTCTCTTATTAAATTCTACCTCATTGATCCTTGAGGTATGTAAAGTTTTTTTCCTTTGAACATCAATCCATAAGTATAAAATAATCCATCCAAGGTGTTTTATAAACACTAGTAGGCTCCATACATGTTGTCCATGCATCCTTAAAGTCCAAATCATCCTTATACAACTCTTTTATAGCATCAAGTCCAACTACTTCAACTCTTATTGTAGTCAACAATTCTTCTATTCTACTTAATGTGTTGGCTACTTTATTTGAAATCCCACTTCTATGCTTGAGAATAAAAGTATATGCTTGTAGGAATTCAATCCACTTCATATGTCTTTGGTTCATCTTGGTTTGACTATTAATTAACTACAACGCATGATGATCCGTGTAGAGTTCATAAACTCTTTTGGAAGCAAATAATGATGTCACTTGTTCAAATCTTGCACAATAGCATAAAATTCTTGGTCATAAAATAAGTACCTCTTCTTGGAATCATTAATATTCTCACTAAAATATGCAACCTAGGTCTTCCCTCTTGTCTTAAAACCACTCCTATGGTTGTCCCACTTGCATCACAATCCACTTGAAACACCTTTTTAAAATTAGACAATGTTAATACTGGTTCTTCAATGACTTTCTTCTTCAAAGTCTCAAAAATTTAATCTGTTGTTGTTGTCCACATAAAATTTTTCTTATCTCCCCTTATAGTTTTAGTTATGGGTGCACATATACCACTGAAATTTTGAATAAATTTATGATAGAAACTTGTTGAACGATGGAAACTTCTAAACACTTCTAGGTGTTGGCCATTCAATGATAGCATGTACCTTTTATGGATCCATTTGCATCCCTTTTTGTGATATGGCATATCTTAAATAAACCAATTTCTCCTTCATAAAACTGCACTTTTTCAAGTTCACCAAAAACCTTTCTTCCTTGAGCCTTTTTAAAACTTTTCTAATATGCAATAAATGTTCTTCTTTTCTGCTACCAAAAATTAGAATATCATCAAGATAAATAATCACAAACTTCCCTAAAAATGGTTTTAGAACTTCATTCATTAACCTCATAAATGTGTTGGGTACATTTGTTAACCCAAAGGACATTACTAACCATTCATACAACCCCTCTTTGGTCTTAAAAGTAGTCTTCCATTCATCACCCTCTCTTATCCTAATTTGGTGATATCCACTTTTTAAATCAATCTTTATAAAATACCTAGCTTTTCCAAAATATTCCATGATATCATTCATTCTTGGTAAAGGAAAATGATACCTTATTGTTATTTTGTTGATGGCTCTTGAATCTATGCACATTCTCCATTCACTATCCTTTGGTGCTAACATAGCTAGTACTATGCATGGGCTAAGGCTCTCTCTAATTAGTTCTCTTTCCAATAACTTTTTCACTTGCTTGTTGAAATCTTCACTTTTTGTAGGTGTCAACCTATAGGCTTACTTGTTGGGTAAACTTTCCCTTGGAATCAAATCAATATGATGGCTAATGCTCCTGTCCTTCTAGAAAATACTTGGACATGATTTCATCAATTTCTTTGAGTAGCTCCTCTACTTCTAAAGACATGCCACCATTGTCCTTTGCTTTATCTACTTCTCCTTGGGAACTATTCCAAAATAAAGTTTTTCCTTTTAAATCTCTTTCAAAAATTGCTTCATGTCACTAGAAGCATTCTTGGACCACTTTCCACCTCTTTTTCCTTGGTTTCCAATGGTGTAAGAGTATGCTTTCTTCAAATTTTTTCCAATGTGTAAGTGTTTGCTCTTCCATTATGGATTTCCTTCCTATCATATTTCCATTACCTTACTAAGAGTAAGTGACATACATTTGTGGCCATAATATTGCACCACACCTCATCTTCATAAGTTCCTATTAAAGAATTCACAAGGAATTTCTTATCAACCAAGACTTGGTTCCCTTTTTCCAAGCATGAAACCTTGTAAGGGGTAGGGTGAGCTATCCTTTTTAACCCCAACTTATCCACCATTTCAAGTGAAACTAAATTATCAATGTTGCCACTATCTATTATGAATTTCTAGCATTTTCCACCTGATTTACATATTTCTCTAAATAAAATTTTCCTTTGGACAAGTTCATCTTCTTTCTTAACTAGTTTTAGAAAGGTCCTCTTCATCATAAGGGCTTCTCCCCTCTTGGGTTCATCTAGTTGAATAACAAACCCTATAGATTCATTATCTCCATTTTCTACATGAACACTTTCTACCTCTATTCTCCTTGATCCTTCTGGTATGCATTGTGGGAATTCATAAAATCTATGCCCTGACTGTCCACAATTAAAAAATGTGCCCTGAAAGCCTCTACTTTGGCCTTTTCCATATCCACCTCTACCTCTCATGGGGTATGGTCTTGACCTTGTTTCATCCTTCTCCTTTTGAATTTTTGATGGGCTAGCCTCCTTACAATGGCTATAGTTTTTTGTTACTATAATTTTCCTTTGTTTAATACACCCTTGCTTTTGTTTTTTCCTTTCTTTCCTGTCAAATTATCTTTGGCCTTTAGAGCATATTGATATGCTTCTTCCACATTTCATAGCCTTATCTACTTTGTTCATCTTGAATTTTCAACCTTAATCCATTAACATATCTTGCTACATTTTCATGGTCTAATTCATTATGACAAAATCTAATGGAAATATTATAAAACTCCTTTGTATAGGCCTTCACACTTAACTCCCTTTGTTTTAAATTTTGCAACTTCTTTATAAGTTCAAGTTGATAATCACTAGGAAGAATTTTAGTTTTCATTTTTCTTACCATTTGATCCCATCGAGTGATCTTCTCTATACCATTTCTTCTTCTCTCAACCTTCACCTCTTTCCAACAAAGTGTTGCATGACCTTTCAACCTCGTTTGAGAAACCTTTACTCTTTTGGGTCCTCTATTTCATTATAATCAAAGTATTCTTTCATCTATGTTATCTAATCAATTAATTCTACCCTTGTTCCTTTCCCAATGTTGGAAATATCTTTTATAAGTCTTCTTTTTAATCTACATCCATATCTCCATCTTCATTTTCACCTTCTTGTCTGGCCATCTCTACTCCTCCTTCATAATCTTCACTATATCACTATCTTCATGTGCTTTGCCTCTTCTCATTCCACCTTATATTACATTCTTTCTTTCTTGGATTCCCATTAGGGTTTCTAGCATCTCATTTATTCTTCTTGTTGCTTCTATAGCTGCAACCTCTTCCATCCTTCTCCTTGGTGGCATCCAACTTCTCTAACTCACCTTCTTTTCTTTTTCCTTCTTACTACAGTCTTCTAGCTGCAATATCCCTTGTAGGGACACACCCATAGTTCCAAATCATAGGTGTTCTTCCAACCCCAAACTCAACTCACTATCCTTCTTCCTAGAGTTGTAGCTATGCTCTAATACCATGCTGATGACACCCACCCCCTTGTAGGTGCCTAAAAACCCACTAAAAAAATAAAATAAGTGGAAAGAGAGAGGTTTTGTTGTTATAAGATAACTCACACAACCTTTACAGATGTTTACAAACATGTTTTAGGTCCTACAATTAGTTTTGGAAGCATAAAAACAACTGTAAAGGCACACACTAGCTTGCTGAAAAAAAACCAAACTGTTGTTGTGGGTAGTTGTAGTAATGGTTTTAGGTGATTGTTTATAGTTTCAACTTCCTAAAAGAATGTAAAATTGCAGATAACAACCAATAATTTTAGAACAAAAAAACTATATAATATTTCATGCAAACACACACTCAATATCAAAGAACCAAGACTTCGAAAAAGTAAACAAGTTTTCATTAACTTAGAAAATAAAAATAGTTACAATCATTTTACACATTTACAACTATTGTAATAAAACGTGGGGCTATTTTCCTCCACTTTTTCTTCTTTCTATCTACTACAAGCCTCTCTAGCTACTATCAAAATATTCCTTCTCTCGTCCTCTAATATTGTATATTGACTTGTTCTATTCTACACTATTTTATTTTCCTAACCTCTCTTTTCTCTCTTCTTCTCCTTTGTTTTTATGATGTAATATTATTCTCCTCCCAACTCCAAAAATATGAAAGCTTCCTCCAATATTATTAAAAAATCCTACCTAAAATAGTTGTAACATTCAAAAACCTCTATAAATGTCCCCAACTACCTCTTTTTAAACCCAAAACTCCCACTCAAGTTGCCCATATTCATTTTTGTTGTTGTTTCTCATTAAATGACCATACATGAAGGTATGTGCTACATCAAAATTAAAAAATTCAATTTTAAAATTTAAAACTCAATGGCATAGAATGTTGGAAATGGAGGTAGGTAAAATTCAAGAAAAATATTTAAATGCCCCTGCATCAAGAGCTATAACAATTGGTCACTGTTTTGGTTCCATTTTCTTATTTTGATGGTGGTTGGATTTGGATGTGATGATTGGTGTTGAAAACTTAGATAAATTAAGAGAAAAGAGAAACAATTATATAATTAGAAAAATATAAATATAAGTGCAAAAAAATAAACTAGAGCTAAGAAATATAGATAAAGGAGAACTTGGCATAAAAATTCAATGTAGAATTGTCTAGACTAGGGTGAACACATGACCTTATCCAAAATGGTCACTTTTAGTGTTCCATAGGATTTATTGGAGCATCACAATTTTTAAGTCTTTCCTCATTGAGGCCATATTTTGAATTGTGATAGCCTGTGAATAATCAACTTACCTTAATTTGATGAGAGAAGGCACTCAAATACTTGTATTCAAGTTTTGATGTCTGACTATTTCCAATCCACTTGAATCCACTTCAAATCTACATCCTACAAGAAGGAAAGGGGAAGAAAGGTTGTGTTGTATATGGTATTTCCTCAATCAATCCAATTTTTTTGTTTCCACCTCCATAAATGACTATTATGACAATGATATAAATTGTGTGCTCTATGGAGAGTAGAGGTAAATAGATAAAATTGAATGATAAATGATAATAATGTAACTTACCACACATATTTGCATTCCTTGTTGGACTTATAAGAAGAAAGAAACTATGGAGATGAGAAATAAGCACAAGTGAAAAATGCAAAATATTATATTTAGCTGAACCAAATTACAATGAGTACAAATACTTGCATGTATAGGCAAGGAAGAGGCAATGCAACTATAATGTGGATTGACAAGTTCCCCATGTAGTGGCACAAAAGAGTATACAAGTTTCCTATAGGTGTCAACCTTAGGATCACTTGGAATATGAAAACCAACAACCTCTTTAACCAAGCCATAAAGCTTTATGTCAAGTGTTGAGTGAACTTTGACATGATATGGAAAGTCTTCCAACCTCAAAAAGGTAGCACACTAGGTTTATCGAATAACTTGGTAACCTATAGAGGTCTAAAAGGTTACACATTCAGTTAGACAAGATGTTTTCTAACTTCATCAACCTAAGTACACATATTTATAGTGAATACTTAAATTATAGTGAGAAGGAGAATCCTTTTAAAGGAATTTTTTTATAGATTTGTTCCCATATACAAGCTGATAGACTAGAATTCTTACAATTCCTTCAAATTTGCAAGGCCTCACTACCTTTCACAAGCCACCTATATAAACCATGAATCTACATATAGATGAAACAATTTCAAATAAATTTTATTGCAAAATAGAATCCATAGTAAAAGTCCATGTATAAGAAAATCCAAGATTATACTAAAATTAGGATATTTTTTACATGCAAATAAAACTGTACGGAACTCTAAAATAGGCTTGTGGCAAGCTTTTGTGAAGGGTTTTTTTTGCATGGATGTGATACCAAGTTAGGATTCCCAAACAATATCATAACAATTTTTTTTTTTTACTTCCATAAAAACACACTTGCACACAATAATCAACCTAATTCACATTAGAGTTAAGTTGATTACAATATGAGCTTTCCTAAATAGGCAAGGAGATGAAGGTAGTCATGTAAAACATGATTATTGACTAACACTTCAAATATTGAACACTTGTTAACTCACATGACATGTGTTCTAGTGAGTTGCAAGTGATCATGAAAGAGGTGTAAAGGTGTCTCACAAAGTGAGTACACTTGCCTCAACTACATAAGGTGAGACAAACCTCTAGAATTCCTCTAAGTGAGCTTAAGTGTAGTGTGAATAGGAATCTAATAAGTAGGCTAATAGCTAACTAGTTTGACAATACCTCTTTTAACACTAACACCCCCCTTAAGTGATATTTAGGGAGTAATCTAAACATTGAAAAGATGACTCTAACAATAAGGCTTGGTAAGGTACTCATTTAAGAGCTGAGAAACAAGCATGAGTGAACAATGCAAAATATTGTAATTAGATGACCCAAATTACAATGAGTAGAAATCCTTGCATATATAGGCAAGGAAGAGGCAATCCACCTATGATGTGGATTGATAAGTGCTCCATGAAGTGGAAAAAAAGAGTAGACAAGTGTCCTAAAGGTGTCTATTGGTTATTTTTTTAGAACCAAACTTGATCTTACCAAATGCCTATGAATTAGCCACAATTCAATGATAAGCATAGGTAAGGATTGGCCAAAAAACAAGTAAGGATTACTAAGCCCTTACTTCTACTCTTCTAGCTTTGTGAAACCTGGGAGCATAATCCATATTATGTTCATATGATACTCCTTTTCCATTTTATCAAGAACATTTGAGCAAATAGATATATTCTTATCAACTGCAAATAGAATGAATCCCTTAGGGATTTGGTGGATCCTTAAATGAATCCTACCTAAAATAAGGAATAAGATGGTACTTCAGATTGATATGTTGTAATTGAAGATGTTTAGATTATTTTCATTCTCATTTTGAGCTCTTGTTCAAATGTAGAATAGACTCTTTTGCATTTAAGATAACCAAACAAATAGACATGTGCCTTTCCTTTGGGTAATGGAGTCACATTTGTAATAACTTGTAATACTTTATCAAATTGAATTAGTATTTTGAGGATATTGACATATTGCATTACAATATTCAACTCATTGTGTCGAAAGAAAAAACTACTTAGCAATCCTATAATTCTTCCCTCACAAACCCATGATCTTATTTGAGCATTTAATCAATTCTATCAATTGAAGCAGAAATAAAATTACTCATTAAATTAAAATAATTGAAGACAAACAAAAGGATCCTTAACCATTTCATTTATAATTTGGAAGAGAAAATACATAGGAGAGAATGTTCCTTGAAACTAGAATTTTCATTCATATACTTCTACTACAATAAAATTAATTAAGTTCATTACAAATTAAGCTATACCCCAAACTCCATATTAATATATTTATCTCTGCATGAATTTATAATACTCTCTCATGAGCTTAGTTTTCCAACCAAGACCATTTGAGACCTGAAATTCGAACTGCTGTAACTAGCCTTGATATCCCATTTATAAAATTATGAGAGCAATAAGCTTTAGGAAAAATTACCATTTCAATCACATTTACATTTGAAATTTAATTTCATTTTAGAAATTACCTAGATGGTTATATTTTCTCATTACAAAATGGGGGGAAAGCAAAAATACAAAACTCCATATAGTTCATTGAAGAAGACTAGCCAACCTTCTAAAAGGAATTGTTCATTGTTTCAGCAGTGCCAAAATCCCTTGTCCACATCGATCAAAGAAGATTCTCCATCAACACCTAAGGTAAGAACTTATATATTAACCGAAAAAGGCATATTTTCCATCAAAGCAATAATGTCCAACACATCTCCTTCACACCAAACTTAAAAAGTTTCCAAGTTATCTTCAAAGAAAAAAAAATTATACACTCACAGAAGAGGACAAGCCCATTGTTGTGATGGAGGTGTCATAAAAAATTAAAAAAAACAAATCAAGGTGCTACTCTAATTACTCAGAATTAGATTAAGCATGCTCACTTCATGTTCTTGCTAAAACTAGAGAATCAACTACCCCTCCATCATTAGAATCATCTTGAAATGCTAGTGTAAGAAGGTAATGGTTGTACTCTAGGTTAGTATCTCCTTCATCACTCAAAGGATCAGTCGAATCCTCCATGGAAGAATCATGCCTCCCGATATAAAAATCATAAGCCTTGTGGTACTTATTCTTCTTCTTCCCACTAAACTCACCCTTGTTATGACCAAAAACTCTATTCCTCGGGTGGTAATTGCTCCTAACACCACCCTTTTTAGTTTTATTATGAGAACTCCTCTTTCCCTTTGGTGTTATAGGAGCTCTTGGTGTGCCACATTTAGTTTCAGGTGTATTGTCCTAGGTTTTAGGCACACCAAGTCTCCTAGACCTCCTAAGTAGTTGGAAAGACTTTCCAAGCTTACTCATTCTTGCAGGATAAAGGAAAAGGACTACTAAACCTTAATTGCAAGAAAACTCGATAGTTTGTGCTCTCAAATTGAAATTATAGAAAGGAAACCCTCAAACCCTCATAGTTTGTGCTCTTAGGATGAGAATGTGTTAGATATAACAAACTTCCAACCAACTGCCTATATAAAGTGGGATTCACTGAAGGAGTAGAACAAGTGGAAGACAAAACAACACCTGATTGAAATGGAGTGGGGGCAGGCTTGCAATCAAGCATGCCAAATCTCTGAAGCATATCAAGAGCATACTTCTGCTAAAATATGGAAATCCCATCCGAAGACTGAATAACCTATAGACCCAGAAAGAAGTGCAGAAGACCAAGATTTGTCATCTCAAACTGCTCCATCAAAGCTCTCTGAACATTCTGAATCATGGAGGATGAGCTACTTGTAAGAAAGAGATCATCTACATATAGCACAAGAATCAAAAAATCACCCTCTTGACACTAAATATACACTCTGTGATCGAGATGATAGTGTGTGAAGTGAGAGGAAAGCAAGAAAGAGTCCATCTTCTCATACCAAGCCCAATGGGCTTGTTTGAGACCATACAATGAACACCAAAGTCTACAAACCAAAGAAGTTTCTTGCACAAATCCCTGAGGCTGCTCCATATAGATATCCTCATGTAGGTCTCCATGCAAGAAGGCACTCTTCACATCCATCTGAAATAATGTCCATCCTTGTGAAGCTACAAGTGAAAGTACATGGCATATAGAGTTCATCTTGGCGACAGGATCAAATGTCTCGAAGTAGTCAATACCCTCTACCTGAGAAAACTCCTTCGCAACAATACGTTCCTTATACTTATCAATTGAACCATCTGCAACATATTTGGTATGGTACACCCACTTGCACTGAACCAACTTTCTTCCCTTAGGAAGATGACAAAGATCCCAAGTATTATTCTTCATCAAAGAAGAATACTCCTCATCCATGGCCCTATCCCACTCAAGGTGACCTATTACCTCTGAAAACTTCTGAGGATCATCCAAAATGTCATGAATCAAAAGACTAGAACTAGATGTTTGAGCATGAGTACGATGAGTATCTAAAGGATCACCTACCAAAGAACCAGCTGTGTCAACAGTAGGACGGGCCCACCTAGGAAAATGCAGAGCAACTGGTGGTGGTGGAGATGGTGGATCATCATCTACATCATCCTCAAGAGATAAGTAATCCTCAAGAGATGAAGAGGGAGGAGTAGGTAGTGAGGGAGAAGTTGGTGATGGAGAATCCATCTGAGGATAGCGCTCATCAATCTGGACATCCTGCCGAAACAAGACCTCTTTGGAATCAGGATCAAACAACCTATATGCCTTAACATCCTCATAGTGGCCAAAAAATATGAGTGGTCGACTCTTCCTCTCCATGGATTTCTGTTAAGCATCAAGAATAAATGCCCAAGCCTCACTACCAAAAACTCAAAATGTAGAAACATCAGGCTTGACATGGGTCCAAGCCTCCTCAAGAATCATATGTTGCAATGCCTTATGAGGCATCCGATTCTGAATATAATTAGCACAATTGACTGCCTCAGCCCAAAATGAAGAACTCATAGCTCAAGACTATATCATACAATTTTCCATCTCCCGTAAGGTTCTTTTCTTTCTCTTAACGACACCATTCTACTAAGGGGTGTAAAGTACTGTAAACTAATGTTGTAAACCATGCTCAGTGCAAAAATATCTGAAATCTTGATTAACATACTCCTCCCATTATCTTTGTGTATCCTCTTGATAGAAAGTCTAGATTGATTCTCCACAAATGTCTTAAAGGTCCTGAATGATTCAAAGACATCAGACTTGTACTTAAGAAAGTACACCCATGTACGTCTAGAGAAGTCATCAATAAAAGTGAGCACATATCAGGCCCCTAAAAAATGAGTCAGAAAGGACATAAGATCACTATGTACCAACTCTAGGGGTGCCTTAGCACGTGTGGATCGACCCTTAGGAAAAGGATCTCGATGATGTTTGCCAAGAGAACAACCTTGACATACACCATCAGTACAAGAAATCTGAGGAAGCTCAATCACTAGTGCCTGAGTACTCATCTGCTGTAGATATCTATAATTGACATGGCCAAAATGCTCATGCCAAAGCCTGCTCACTGAGTCTGCATGTGCTATAAGAGAGGAACCAATAGTGTTTGGACTCTCAAATCCATCAAATCTATATAAGCAAGATGTAGAATCAACACTCCCAATAGCCACAACCAAGTCAGGATCATGAAGGTCTCAAATAACCACATCATGTGGTGAGAACTCAACTATCTTACTAGAGCCAGAGTGGAAAATTTGATAAATGGAAAGAAGGTTTGTCGAAATGTCAAGAACTAGAAGCACATCCTAAAGAAAACCACCATCCAATGAAATATTACATGAACCCTGAACTAAAAGTTGTGTTGAGTCACCAATTGCAATATGTGTAGTGCCTGTAGGGGCAAGAGTGGTGACCAAATCCTATGTGTGTGTCATATGGTGAGAAGCACTAGAATCTAGAATCCAAGTGGATCCTGAGGACAATGCTCGTACAACAAGAGAATGACCTTTCCCTATGGGTTGGGAAGGAGGCTGAGGTGAGGTGATATTATGTTGTTGCATGGCTTCCTCTAAAGCCTCTAATCATTTCCAACACCTGGAAACTGAATGTCCTTCCTTGCCACAGAAACTGCAAGGATCGCTATATTTCTTCTTAGTCTTGCAGGAAGACTCACTAGACTTCAAAGATTTTCCCTGTTTATAATTGAACTATGGTTTTGAATCAGTCTTAGGAGATGGCTTGGAGGAGCTCTCATTGCCTGCTGAATCTATCTTGGGCTTTAGTTTCTGCTTCTTTTTCTCTTTAGATGACTGAGCTACCAATGCTTGGTTCTTAGATCTTGTGAGAGCATCCAACTATGATATCTTGGCCTGCTTTCGTGTCAACCGATCACAAAAGACCTCAAAAGTAGGCATGGAAAGTAGTTTCCCAATGCATCCATGGTGGAATAAAATGTCGAAGAGAAGATCTAAAAAGGACCTTGAAGCTTAGAAAGAATCAGGTAAATACACTCCTCATCTGTTTTGTTCTTACCACAACCCTATAGAAGAGATATTTGTTGTTTCAATTTCATTAGAAATTCCTCAATAGTGGGAAAAGAATCCGGTACAAGTGAAGTCAACTCTTTCTCAATCTAGATGGCACATAACTGATTGATGGTACCAAATAAAACATTGAACTTGGTCCACATTTCAAGAGGACTGTTACACCCATCAAGATGAAACAATAAGTTGTCTGAAACATGTAAGGAAATCAAACCCATAGCCTAATCCATCTTATTTCTATGTTGCATAACCTCAAATGGCCGTGTCAAAACTAGTTGAACTATGTCTAAACAAGACCACAACCCCTTTGATTTGAGAAGACGTGTCATGAATGCCTTCCAAGTGTGATAGTTATGAGGTGTGAGAAGTTCAACAGTAGAAGGGTTTTCAACCATGTTTGGAAACGTTTAATGAATGTTTAATATGAATATTTTTTGGTTTTTTGAAGTAAATGATAGAAAGCAAGAAAAAAACTCCCCCCACAATGCAAGAAACCAAACCCTAGTAGAGATTTCTAAAAAGCAAGAAAAAAGGAAAAAAAGGCTTTAGAATGAATCTTGTGTACCTGGTAATTTTTCTAGAAAAAATAATAGAATATATGAATAGAGTGCAAGAAGAGCTTTCTGATGCCTATTCGTTTTTAAGAAACGAAGCAAAAATGACCAAGTTATGCCCCTTGGAGTGCAAAAATATCATCTGACTTTGACTACAAAAAAGGAAAGAAAACTAGAAAATTTTGAAAAAGATCTTGCACCATCACAATGGACTTGGAGCCAGCTTTCCAACGCCTTTTTTTTTTTGAAAATGGAGAAAATGCACCCAAGTTATAGCCGATTTAGTCAAAGTAGCTAAAAAAGGTACAACTTGGCCCCCTACAAGGCCTAGGGGCTAAAATTTTTGGCCCTTGGTCCTCTCAGCGACTAGGGGGCTGAAGGTGGTGGCGTACGGGCAGTCTCTGGGTGGCTGGTGGCATGGAGGTGGATATTGGGCGACGGCGGTGGAGGTGGCGACCCAGTGGCAAGAGCTGGTGGTCACTGCCTCTGCTGGTGGTCGCTTGGCTGAGCAGCGGTGGTGCTAGCACTCAAAAAACCAAAAAAAACTACATTTTTTATTTTGATTCTTTAGATTTTTTTTTAAAAAAAATTCACCTTGGAAAGTGTGCCCTGGGACCGTACGACCTTAGGGCCAATTTTTGTTTTCCTTCTGGTGTAACTCTGTCCAAATTGGACAAGTTTTATATGAAAATAGGGGTTTTTAGGCACTGCGAATACAACAACGAGGTCCATTTGAGCCCAAAGTGAACCCAAAGAACGAATTCGGATCCACAAAAAAAACAACCTGAAAACCTGTGAAAGCCTGATCGAACCCTCATAGCTCCAAAATATTCAAAAACAAGAATAGGCTGCAGTAGGTCCATGCTTTGATACCATGTAGAAGTTGTCAAAACCAACTTCAGAATCCAAGAACACCTGCATGCAAAGGGATACATGTCACATGGAATAGAATGGAGAAAAAAGCAAGAGGGTTTTGAAGCTCTAAAATATGAGAGATATATTAGCAGAACAATAGAATGAATTATTTACAAAGATCAATCCTTAAAAGGAGATCAAGAAAAACGTAAAAGGAAACCCTAATAGGTAGACATTTAATAATTAATATAATTATTAAATGTCACAATATGCAAACTAAAGTGAAATCTTAAGAGATGAATAAAGGTAACTTAATTAACATAATTAAGTTAAAACCTTTACTCTAGCATGCATTGCTAATTCATACTTCAAATTCTAGACCACATTAGCAATGGGAGAGTAAAGGAAATGGAGCAAGATTAAGCTGCATATACCTACTTCAAAATCAAAGGCACAAGAAACATCCATGATAAGAGAAATTCAAATCAACGATATAAAATTGGAACACATGACCGCGCATCACTCATCATTGTTTTGAAGCTCAATGTTTACAATGAATCTATGATGAATGACGAAAGAAAAAAAAAACATGAAGAGCTATCATGCATTGCCAATGAAAGCTTAATATCCATAACTCATCTGTGATGAGCGATATAGAGGAAATACCACTCATCGCACATTGCTAATGTAATTCAAACATTTACAAGGGGAATGCCTAGGACCACATATGAAAAGGCTTTAGAGGACTTAGAAAAATTTATTCCAAAGGATGTAAAGGCCAAACAATGTCAATAATTCAACCTTGTAAAATAAAGGAAATTTGAGGATCGAAGCATGCAGAAAGGTTCTAGCAATGAAAACCCATGAAGTCCTAATCATATGGGGCCAGTTACTCAACAGATTTCAATGACTTAGGTTGCAACTGAACTAACTAAAAATCAGTGGTAAGGGGTCAACAATGGATTATAACGCTGGCAAGGGAAAAGACTTAAAGGTTTTTAGGAAGGGCTTTGACAACAAAAATCTCAAGGCATAGATAGTGGACAAAAATCTAAGTCCAAATACTTGAAACTAGCTAGATTTTATAGAATTGAGAAATGGAACCAAAATTTTTATTGCTTCCATTAGTGGCTCTAGTTGGGGACGTTTGTTCCTATAGAATAGAGTGAGATTCTAAAATCTCAGTTCAAGTAGACTAGGAACAAAAAATAAAAACCATGAACCACCTAGACAAGGCAAGAGAACCAGACTAGAGCAACCAACATATATATAATATTTACATGACTATATAATGTACCCAACTTTAAATTTTCATAGAAGCCCATTTTGATGCACAAGATCTCAACCTATACTCTGCAATTCAATAGGATTTAGCTTCAATTGGTGGCCCCAGGCCGCCAAAAACTTAAAACCATCCTTTACCTCTGTCAAAAACCTTATTCTCTATTGTTTGCATTATGCCAAGACCATAGACATTGCCATGAATTTCCCACCAGCTAATCTTGTTGTGGTCATTCAAACTACCCACAATTGCCATTTGCTTGATTGTACCATTATCATCACTAACCCTTCCCAACTAAAAATTGTATTTAGACATCAAGTGAAATCCAAGATCAATGTGGCATCTTACCTTATTCATTTTATAATTACTCTCCAGCAGATACTCATTCAACTGGATAGGAAATAGAAATTACTCATAGTCCATTTGATCATTGACAACATAAGGGTTGACATCAATTTAAGTTTTCACATCAAACTAGAAACTTTCATAGATACTTTGTTCAAGATCCTCACCCAAGAACATATATCTTGATCTCTTGAAACTACATTGTAATTCCATTTATGATAACTGAGGGTTGCTAGAAAGTTCATATAAAACCTTGGAGTCATCCTTTGGTATCTATCTCATGCTAGTGTTACCTAATTTTTCTTCCAGCTAAATTAGGTAACTTATTATTGTGTCTGCATTCAAACATTAAAAGATACATCACTTTCTACTAAATTTCATTCATGTGCATAAAGGAGATTGTCAAAAGGATTGCATTATTACAGTTGTGCAATTACATACAATAAGATTTAAGAGAGCCAACATTTATTGAAAATGGAATCTTTATTGATGATCATAAGTGTATAATGTCCCTCACAAGCTGAGGGACTGACTATTCTAACGCTTATGAAGAAAAGACTATATACATTGATAGATAAAAAGAAAAGAAATACACATAAAATGAAAAGGGACCCATCATTTCCTAGAATGACAAATCTCGTTGGCCTTTTCCTACATCATCCCAATCTTCCCCCTTGTCCTACTTCCATTTGAAACTCTCCTTGCTACTCCTAGGTTCCCTGCATCTGAAAATGAAGTGTTGTTAGAGCAATGAAAATGTCACTAATCACAATATGTGCAAAACATCCATAAACATGTAATATGATGTCCATAAGCATTAAAATAGATAGCATACTATAAGTGTCTAGGAAAAAAGAAGGAGTAATTAAACACATCCATGATATGTTTTTTTATCTTACTTGTTTGTTCCCTGTGCAAATATAAGAAAAATATTTGTTACTATTTTGATTCAGCTAATTATAGCATGTGGAGTAAAATGTGGCTCCCATGAGGGTTGGGCCCAAGATGCTACCCTCTTGTGTTTTAGGAGGGATAGGAAATTGAGCAACTTGATCAAATCAATGATAAACATATTCTTGATGCATTAAATCAATATGGAATCACACTAGTTGATCAACTTTCATAATCAAATTCAAAAGATACAACAAACAATGTGAACTGTCAAGAAAGTTATTCTTCATCTTTCACAAGCAATCAATCAATAAGCTGCCATCATGCCAAAAGGGACAATACTCTACTGAATATGTCTTTCAATCTTCTTAAGTGGATCCAAGATCCATTTTAATAAGAAACAATTAATTTCTATGAGGATTGAAGCACAAATGCATCAAGTTCAATTATAGAAGCATCAAGTTCAATTATGCATCCATCAATAAATAATACAAGAGCTATCAAGTCCTATCAGGAGCTATCATGATCTACATAGGACAACATGGTGTATCAAGAGAGGATTGTACATAGGAGCTTCATAAAGACAACCTGTCATGTTATAGTGACCAATCATTCAAACACACAAAGGAATGGAGAAATACAATGCTACTAAAGTATTTCAAGAAATTAGTGCCATGCATCATGAGAAGTACCGAGTTATAACAGTGAAGAGTGATAGGTGCAATGCGGAGTACATGAGAATTTAGGAGAGAGAGTGCATTCATGATTTCTTTCTTACATTCTAATGTAAGTTTACATTAATTATTCATTTCATAGTGAAAATTCATTAGTAAGTGAAAAGCATAGTTTAAACATTATGAACATCTACTATAATGAGGATAGTGAGCTACAGGTTTATCTTCATTATGAATTTGAAAGACAAATGTATAATGGGTGATAGTGCAACTATAGCCATGAAAATGGACTATAGAGAGAAACAAATAGTGAGATGACTAATATAAATGGTTTATGTCACTATACGATTATTCTCTTTGGATATCCCTTCTTAATTCCTAGCAAGTCAATCATCAAGAAGGACAAGTGCTATTGACAGTGAAGGTAGGCAGTGCAATACAAATCCATGTGTTATTTATATAAATGCATGAGAAAGAAAAGATTATAGAATGAATGTTGCTTTAAGGTCACTATCACAAGACACAACCACCTTGACATAAGATGATGAGTTAGTCACCTCATATAGATGATAGACTTGCAACTCATAGCCCTATCCACTTAGTCAAGAAAGATGATCATGATTCTTTTAAACAGTTTGTGTATAGATAGGTTAAGGGGTTTTGAGATCACTGTGTCTAAGATACAAACCATGAAGAAATATTTTGTCGAGCAAACTTATGGCATACCTCTTTAGAAGGTAATTTACATAATGAGAGGTGATCATGAACCTCACATAGTGCTTGAGAACTGGTGACAAACCTTAAAGCATGAGGGTTTTTATGGAAAAAACTTGACACCATAAAGGTTTCATGCCAAATAACATGAGAAAAGGTCATGAAAAAGTGTGTGCCAGTGAATATCAATGAGGATAGTGGCATTATTTTCACATATAAACATTAAATTGAAGAGTAATGAATTCTGTGACAGTTAAAGGAACTTAATCAAAGATTTGCATCTACTACCAAATTTCAAGGAACTTTACAATGATAAAGGACATTGACCATAAAGTTCAAGAATATGGAGTTATTAATGTGCTGATGAGAACAAGAATGCAGAAGATCCAAAAAAATAGTCTTTATATACAATTTTTCTTTACCATGAGCAACTTAAGAATGTTATATACTTTTGATGGAGTAATTTTCTGCAACAGTATCATTAACTTTACAAAAGAATCCATCCACTCTGATCACAATGAAGAAAAAGCCATGGGCGAAAGGTATTATGAACTAGATATAGAAGGAATGGGTTGTGGCCCTAAATTGTGCAAAGAGAACTCATTTGCAAATACCTAGTAAAATACAGAGAAATTGTGAAAAAAAAAAGTTTCTATACAAGAATGCAAATCATGACTTGCCATAGTTCTTCATAGGCTTTGAGTTTGAAGAGATGTGAAATTTACATGGGAATGTAAAGTTTTCTATAGGAGTTTTCTTGAAAACATAGAGGAAAAGCATGATGCATGGAGACACAAGCTTTTGATAACCCACACAAAAATTTTGATACCTGCAGCCATCAAAATAAATGGGCCATTGTATTTTGCAAATAGAAGTGAAATTTTAAGAGAATGCAAAACTTCAAGCCATGGCCTGAGAGAAATATCAAATACAAAAGATATGCACATATACGCAAGTATATACAAAGATTCCTTCATATCCTTGAAAGGTGAAAATAATGAAGCCACAACCATAACCCAAAGAAGAATCAAAATATCTAGCATGAGAAAAGACATAGAAAGATAAGAATTTCCAACCATTTTTATTCAAATAAAGCTCGAAAAAAGCAATGTATTCACAAATAGTAGTGAAATGGAAATGTTTTTACAGAAACGACTTACTCAGACTTGGCCTCAAGAACTTTTTAGCATAAAATCTTCATAAAACAACTTGAAACCTCTAGATCATGATCTCCATGGTAGCCAAGTGGAGGAAAATAGACAACAGAAAAATAAGACATATAAAATGAATAAGGGAAGCTAAAGATGGCCATGACCTAAAGACCTAGATTGCCACAAAAAAATGCAAGAGATTTTCTTTCTATTTTGTCTTAAAAACAACTTACTAGTGTTTTTCTGACAGAATTGACCAAATTAGCATAGAAGAAGTGCTTCCTAATGTTCATACCCTAATATTTATGGTAGCTGGGAAAAACTTCCATAAAGTTAAAATTTGCAAATGAAAGGTTGGCAAGAATTTTTCCTTGTTTTATTGTTAGGGTTTTAAACCCTAGTACATGTCAACATAGGAATAGGCATTTTTTCCTATCTTTTAAAAAAATTGCAATGTACAACTAATATGCCTTATGCCTTATATCTTATGCATAGGGGTCTTTAGGACTTATATGTTTTGCATTATGTTTCCCCATATAGGCTGAGCCCTGTATTTATTTTGCATTGATTTTAAAATGTGAAACATTTTAATTAAGTGGTAATTTATAAATAACATAATTATAAATGTTATTTTAAATGCAAAGTAATGGTGTTGTGTAATATTTTGCATCAAACCAAAATGCGAAGCATTTGAGTTAAATGATGTTATTATAAATTATTTACTCAAAATTGCTATTCTTTAAATGCAAAAAAGAGGATGATGTGTTGATATGTATAAGTCATGAGGTGTTGTTCAATCTTGTACTTTGCAAACACAAAAAACATGCGTCAAAGTAGTTGGAGACAAGTTTGAAGGTGGTTGACCAACATGTGGAAAGTGTGTGGGTCATCTTTGACTATTTTGGAGGGAATGAGACTAGTTTGGAGGCATTTTTTCATGCTTTTGTTATGGTTGGGTCAGAGCTTTACTTTTTTCACTTTGGAGGCATCTTGGAGGAGTTTTGGAAGCTTCCTTTTTGGCCTTTATGTTGCATCCAACTAGAAGGTTCTATATGGACATGTGTGGGGAAGTGGTTTCAAAATGGCTTAAATATCTTCAAACTTAATTTTTAGGGACTTCTTTCTCTCTTTCTGTGGGCATTGTAGCTTATCTTGGAGATTTTTCAAGCAGGAGACTACATTGTGACTCAGTATCAGACATATACAGTAGTATGTAGCACCATTTTTATTAATGAAATTCAATGTTTTACCTATCTTAGAAGCTACTTGATTGAGTGTAGTGTCATGATTGATGAATGTTCTTGTGAGTTTTGGTAACTCCTTCAATGCTTGTCTCATTTTAGCACCTTTACATAGAATAAATATATATTTATGTAGGTTGTAAGTTATGTGATGGGTCAAATAGCTATTTTAGTTGTGAAAGAATTCCTTTCCTTAAAATGTGTTAAGAGAACCAAGCCTCCTTGGAAAACACTTATGCATTAATATATTAAAATATCAGAGTTGTGTCAAGTTAAGCTAAGCTTTTGATGAAACTATGTGTGAAAACAATAGTATAGGTTTTGGGAAATAACATTAGGTGCATCACCATAGGGGTTTAGTTTTTCTTTTCATGTTTCTTTCTCCCCTTTTCCTAGCAAGGAGTAGTGTAGCTGACGCCAAAAGGGGAGCCAACCCATAATTTGGAGGTCTACTTTCACAATAGGATACCCACAGCCTGAAATTAGTCCCATGTTGCTCCAAATTTTTCAAGTTTCCACAAATTGGCAGAGGGTGCAATTTGGATAGTTAAAAGCTAGATAAAAAATTATCTTGTGTGACAAATGAGAAATTTTCATACAAAGACATATTCTCAAACTAGTGTTCATATTCACATGAGCACTATAAACCAAACATATTGCCAGATGCTCCAATACCTTAGTGACATGATTTATTAGATTTCATAGTAGCTTGGCCCTTATTTAGTTTAGGGTCATCACTATACACATCACCACCAATAGCATCCCATGAATCAAAAAATATTTCCATTTTAGGCTCAATAATATATTATGGTCGATCTTTCAAATCACCATCTAGCTCAATGTAGAATGTTTCAAAGGATGAATTTAATAACTAAATATCAAAGGGATTAGCAAAAAGGAACTCATGCATACCACCAATTGATAGGTATGCTAACTCAAATGTGAAGGGTTCATTTTACTCTAAATGTTGCTCATTGGAAACTGAATAAGCTTCTTCATCCATTTCCCCATTAATACATTCTTTGACAAAAACAATAATGTCCATTTTTACAAAAAAACTTACATATTCCATTTATGTTTCACATACACAATCAGGAACATCTAGGACATAATCATGCTAGCTAGTACCACAATCTTCATCATTATCAACATTGTGCTTAGGCTTAGGATACTGAAAACATATGTTCTTTTCTTCAAATTCTTCATCATTCACCAAACTAGTATGTTCTATTTTTGACACAACTCAATTGCATTCTAGGTAACCACCACATGGAATTTATTCACTCTTTTAAGGGAAAAAACCCATGAGCATTAATATCATTGCATCCCTCCTAGAAAGAAAATGCTTCTAGATCATCATCAGAGAAATATTTATATTCTTCAAAAAGGCATGATCGGAAGTTTCAATTTCCCCTTGATCATTATTGTAAGGGAATTCTTCATTACCCAGGGAATGCTCAATGTTTAGAATGAATACTCAAATCCTCATTATGAATACCTTAACTATTGACTTATGTTGATACAACAACAATGCTTGCAAATGTATCTTCTTCCTTATCACCAATGTACTGATTTGCACCTAGATTGCTTGTGAATTGTTTATAATCACTATCCTCACACATACCACAAGACACATGTATATTCTTTGATACAACCTCTTCACTTATTTAAGGTGTCTCATGATTTTCCTCAATAAGACAACCACCTCTGACACTTTTTTATTTTATACTTTGTGCATAATCACACTTGGCCTCCTCACCAATCCTGATCCAATCTATTATTTGATGAAAACCTTGTGGCTTTAATTCCTTAGGTAAGGTAGTTAGTCCTTGCTAAAAAATTTCATAGAAAAATTCAATGCACACTACATCTTCTGGACTGATAATTTTAAGAATTTCCAACAAGGCATCTAAAAACATGGCAAGTAAATAATATGGTGACTCTCCTTCATCCCTTTTCATGTTTGACAATTCTTCAACAAAAGGCACCTAATAAATATTACTCAAAAGTTGTTGATGTTTAATTTTTAACTCATCACTAGTTATATTAGGAAATGATGGACAAATAAAAGCAACAGAAGCATCATTATTATGAAAATTACTACTATTATTCATTCAAATTGTATGAAATTTGAAAAAGTAGTTGACACTTGTAGCCATATACCCTTTCATTACTGAGTACCTTAAGTTGTTTTCAATGTCCATGGAAATTTGATATGCATGATGCAATGTTGTGGGCTCCTTATCTCTCAACAAATAACTCATTTATTCATTAAGTGCACCCAAATACACAATCAAACACTACATCACTTGGTCTCATATTTTCAGGAATATCCCTTATTGCCTTTGGAAATAAGAGATTAAAAGTTGGGACTAACTCTTTTTCATCCTTTTGAATTTCCATGAGTCTTTTTCTTACTAAACTCATATTAATCCTTTCACCAAATTTCTCTATAAATGCTACCATGAATTCATTTCATGGAGAAATAGAACACATTGGAAAGTATGAAAACCAATCTCTAGCATCTTCGTTTAGAGATTGAATAAATTTTTTTATGACAACATCTTCATGATCTACCTCATAATACCCCATCAGATCCACAAATGTATGAAAATTTCTATAAGCTGATTCAGAGGCTTGTCTTGTGAATTTTGGCAAATGTTCCCTAACATCATTAGGAACAAGGTTTGGGGAACCCTTAATACCACTAAAGTTTAATGGTCTATACCTCCCAATAAAGAAATTTCTTTGATGGCATGACAAAGACTGGATGCCCTACATATTCTTACTTGACATTCCATAGGGAGATACATAGGAATGATACATTTCCTTGTATCCTTTTACAAACCTCAAATATCAACTTTGTAGTTGATCATTCACTACCCTATTCCTTGATTTAACCATGACCTTAAAGTGTACAACCCAGATACATATATGCCTTGGATATTTTAATGGGAATATTTTAAGGATAAGCATACTTCTTCATAAAAACTTCAGATTAAACCTTGGGGTATGTGCAGGATCATGATGGGCCAAAAAGTGGCAATATGATGGGTATGTATAGGGTATGTGGCTAACGACTTTTTTTACCCAAAATTGATGAAATGAAAAGGGTTTTTAAAGGATATTCTCAGCTTTCCAACAATATAAATTTTTCTTTACTTTGAATTTAATAAATAATTATTATTCATTTCCTATTTGAATTATGACTAAAGTCTTGATTGATAGGATGATTGAAAAACATTTGTAGCTTTCAAACGGTATCACATTTTTTGAATCCAAAACATGCATCACATTCTATGCTTCACATATTGTAAGATTTTAAAAAATGAATTTCATGAAGTTTTGACCAAGTTAAGGTGGTCAGACATGCGAGTTTTTATATTTTTTAAAAGTTGTATTAAAAAATTCATAATTAATTATTTACTTGGAAAAAAATTACAAAAAATACGCATCACATCGGGAAATAAGTCCTCTACTTATATCTAAAATATTATTAAAAAATATTATCATTTAATTGTGGTTAGGGTGGTTAGACAAACACCTACTTATTTTTTCCTTGAAATTTAAGTACTACTGCATTAAAATTTTAAATTTTCACCAAATAGATATATTTTTTTAAATAAACCTAGTAGTTTAGAAACCACATTCAATTCGCTACAGATTCTATTCTTACATATTTTTGAAATGATATAGATAACTTATTCAAATTTTTACATAAAGTTGCCTAACTCTAATTTTTCTAAATTTTTCACCACTTAAGGGCCTATTTTTTCCATGATGATTGTGCACATACCCCTTGGAAGTATGTAAAATTACCACTACCATTTCCCTTTATTAGTGCTCAAATAACTTAATAGGGAACCAAAAATCTTCCAAATCACTCAACATGGTTTTCACACAAATTTATGCTTCTTGAAAACCAAAATAGGGGAAATAGTCAGATATGTTGCAGTTGCTTTGAATTATGCTTCTAACTATAATTTTTTTAGATCTGAAGCTATCATAGCCATTCAATTAGGTTCCTTTCATAGAGTCACCACCTCTTTATACAGAGGAAAAAACTTTGATAAGATGAAGTCTCTTTTACGGGCTAATTTTAATTTCAGCTTCCCTAATCAATAGATTCACACATGAATCCCTTATGCTTTCTACAACATAACCATCTCCTCATTTAAAATACTCAAAATATGAAATAGATGTTTATATTTAGTAAATTTCTTTGACTTTCTCATGATAATACGAGTCCTTTGAAATTTTCTCTCTGGCTTCCCATCAGTGCACATCATTATGTGAGCTCGAGTCTACCTTATTTTTTCTCAACAAATCTTCTTTCTATTTTACTAGATTCTCTCAAATAATGCATATTAGTGTAGAGATCTAGGAGTATCCAATCACATCTAGTGAGAAATTATAACATATTCTTGGAATTGTGGTAAATATTTGATAAGATTTTCATGTTTCAGGGGAAACACAACAAATTCTAGCAACATTTATAAGAATTGACTCACTAATATAAAATCTAGACTAAAAATGGACTCGTACCATCAAAGTATTTGACTCTAATACTTATGATCTAGAAACACATACTTAATGAGCATTTTCCCTTGTAGAGTTGCCAATTTGTTTGTTATTTTTTTAGAACAAAACTTGATCTTACCAAATGCCTATGAATTAGCCACAATCCAATGATAAGCATAGGTAAGGATTGGCCAAAAAATAAGTAAGGATTACTAGGCCCTTACTTCTACTCTTCCAGCTTTGTGAAACCTAGGAGGGTAATCCTTATTATGTTCATATGATACTGCTTTTCCATTTTATAAATAACATTTGAGAAAATAGATATATTCCTATCAACTACAAATAGATAGAATCCCTTAGGGATTTGGTGGATCCTTAAATGAAATCTACCTAAAACAAGGAATAAGATGGTACTTTAGATTGATACATTATAATTGAAGGTATTTAGATGATTTTCATTCTTGTTTTGAGTTGTTGGTCAAATGCAGAACTGACTCTTTTGTATTTAAGATATCCAAACAAATAGACCAATACCTTGCCTTTGGCTAATAGAGCCAAATTTGTAATAATCAGTAATACTTTAGCAATTTGACTTAGTAATTCAAGGCTATTGACATATTGCATTACAATATTCAACTCATTTTGTTGAAAGCAAAACCTACTTAGCAATCCTAGAATTCTTCCCTCACAAACCCATGATCTTATTTGAGAATTTGATCATTTATTTGAATTGAATGAGAAATAAAATTACTCAGTCAATTAAAATAATTTAAGACAAACAAAACAATCCTTAACCATTTCATTTATAATTTGGAAGAGAAAATACATAGGAGAGAATGTGCCTTCAAACTATCATTTTCATTCATGTACTACTGCTATAGTAAAACTCATTAAGTTCATTACAAACTAACTTATACCGCTAACTCCATACTAAACTATTTATATGTGCATGAATTTACAATATACTCTCTCAGAAGCTAAGTTTTCCAACCTAGACCATTTGAGACCCAAAATTCAAACCCCTATAATTGGCCTTGATATCCCATTTATAGAATTATGGGAGTGACAAGCTTCAAGCCAAATTACCATTTTAGTCACATTTACATTTGGCACTTAATTTCATTTCAGAAATTCCCAAGAAGGTTATATTTGCTCATTGAAAAATGGGGGGAAAGAAAAAAAGACAAAACTCCATTTAGTTCATTGAAGAAGACTAGCCAGCCTTCTAAGAGGTATCATTCGTTGTTGCAAAAATACTAAAATCCCTTGTCTACATTGATCAAAGAAGATTCTTCATAAACACCTAAGGAAAGAACTTATATATTAGCCAGAAAAGGAATATTTTCCATCAAAGCAATAGTCTCCAACACCTCTCCTTCACACTAGCCAAACAAATTTCCAAGTTAGCATCAAAGAAAAAAATATATACACTCACAAAAGAGGACAAGCCCGCCACTATGGTGGAGATGTCATCAAAAACAAAATAGAACCAATGTGCTACTCTAATTATTCAAAATAAAAGTAAGCATGTCTGCTTCGTGTTCTTGTTGAAACTAGAGAATCCACTACCCCTCCATCATCAAAATCCTCTCGACATGCTAGTGTAAGAAGGTAACAATCGTACTCTAGGCCAGTGTCTCCTTCATCACTCAAATAACCAACAAAAATCCTCCATGGGAGAATTGTGCCTCCTAATATAAGAATCATAAGCCTTGTGGTACTTATTCTTCTTCTTCCCACATGATAGATAATTTCCCACCAAAATCACCCTGGTTATGACTAACAACTCTATTCCTCATGTGGTAATCGCTCCTAATACCACCCTTCTTAGTTTTATTATGGGCACTCCTCCTTCCCTTTGGTGTTGTAGGAGCTCATGGTGTGCCACATTCAGTTTCAGGTGCATTATTCTAGGATTCAAGCACACTAAGTCTCCTAGACCTCATGATTGGTTAGACAGACTAACCAAACTTACTCATTCTCATAGGAGATAGGACAAGTACTAGCGAACCTTAATTGCAAGAAAACTCACTGGTTTGTGCTCTCAAATTGAAATTGTAGAAAAGAAACCCTCAAAGACACATAGTGTTTTACTATCCCAAGAGACAATTGCAGAAAATTAAAACTCTTACTACACTAGGAATTTGAAAGTCATAAGCCAACTAATGCATAATTAGAACATGGCACATATAAAAACCAACTTACCCAAGACAATTGCTTCAATATTTCTACAATTACAATGCCTCAGACTCACACACTTTTCCTCTAGCTATAAACAAATCTCTCAACTCTAGATTAATACAAATGATGAGATAAAATAGTAGATGATCTGCATTAAGTAGAACAATAGGAGTGCATGTAGCCAGTAATGATCAAATAAGGCTTGCACAAGCAAGCTGACAACCAACCGCTCAACTTTGAATCTATTTCATCAATCCCTTTGGATTTAAAACATAATCAATAGCACTCCTCAAGCATCGCTCCTAGCTTTTACAACTTGTGCCTCAAAAATGATGATAACACCTCAAAAAGTTGCCACATCTCCACTTAATCTCATTAGTCATCTCTAATATGATATCCATCATCTATCGCTACTTTGGCCTGTACCCCTTCAATTAAATTAGCGAGGCACCAAGAATTGGTAGTGAGGGGAGTATTCCTTCAAGCATTCCTTTTCCCCATCATGGATTTTCCTTCCTTCACTAGAGTTCCTTTAGTAATGTGAGCACTTAGTGTGATGAAATCCTAACCATCAGATGACGGTCTACCCTTTGGTGACATTCATTTCCCATCACACATCATTGATTCATACTTCAAATTCTAGATCACATCAGAAATGGGAGTGTAAAGGTGATGGAGAAATATTAAGCCACATAAACTTGCTTGAAAATCAAATTCAAAAGAAACATCACTCACAACAACAATTCAAATCAGCGATAGAAAATTAGAACACATGACCACATTGCTCATTGCTATTTTGAAGCTGAAAGTTTACAAAAAATCCACGATGAGCAACGAAAGAAAAATAAAAGAGCACGTGAAGAGCTATCAGGCATTTCCAATGCAAAACTTAAGATCCATAACTCATTTGTGATGAGAAATACAAAGGAAACACCGCTCATCGCACATTGCTAATGTAAGTCAAACATTTCCAAAGCTATCAATGATGAGCGATAAGAAAAAGTGGTAGATGAGACTTAAGTGTGCCAATTTTGCACATGCTCATAAGTTTCTTAAAGAAGGGGAATGCCTAGGACCATGTATGAAAAGGCTTTAGAAGACTTAAAATAATTTATTCCAAAGGATGTGAAGGCCAAAGAAGGACGATAATTCAACCTTGTAAAATAAAGGAAATTCAAGGATCGAAGCATGCGAAAAGGTTCCGGTCATGAAAACCCATGAAGTCATAACCATATGGGGCCATTTACTCAACAAATTTCAATGACTGAGGGTGCAACTTAACTGACCAGGAACTAGTGGTAAGGGGTCAATGATGGATTATAATGCTGAAAAGGGAAAAGACTTAAGGGTTTTTAGGAAGGGATTTGACAACAATAATCCCAATGCATTGATAGTTGAAAAAACCCTAAGTCCAGATACTTGAAACCATCCAAATTTTTTAAGGGTTCCATCAGTGTCAACCTTAGGATCACTTGTAATGTGCAAGGAAAAAACATCTTTGATCAAGTCATCAAACTTGATGTGAATTGTCAAGTGACCTTTGAGGTGAGAAGGAAAGTCTTTTAACCTTAAAAATGTAGCACATGAGGTTTACCAAATAACTTGGTAACCTATAGAGGTTTAAAAGGTTGAACATTTGGTTAGACAAGATGTTGTCTAACCTCATCAACCTAATTACATTTAAGTATAGTGAATAGAGAAATTATTCACTCCCATATGACTGTATTCAAATTTCTCATAACATACAAGGAGAAATTGAATGTTGCTTGAAGATCCTACAAGCTTTAGTATTCATAATGATAAATAATGTAATCATGAAAAATCTTACAATTAACAAATAAATATTTCTTGATAAGTTATAAACATGAATCTAGATAAAAGCATGTTGTAGATAATCTACTTATTCTTCTCTTGAAATTACCTTTAGGATATAATCTCTTAGGAAGACTTAGATTTCCAAATAGAGGGAAAGACTTATATTTATATGAGTTTCAACATATTTTACCTTAAATATTATGACAACCCAATAATTTATTTTAAATCTATAAACATATTGATGTTGACAATAAATATTGAAATTTAGGGCCCAACCAGGGTGGATAGGGGTGAGGGAACCATATTACAACCCTATTTTTTCTTTTAGATATTTATAAAATAAATATTTAATTTAATTTTCCATATTTTATTCTTTTTGGAAAAACAACAATAAAAATAATAATTAATAAGCATAATTAGGCACATGCACTTACAAGGGAGCCAAACATAATGTGAGATTTTCAAGGGTGACAATTTATGATGCTAAATTTAGACCTCAACTTAGTGAGTGTGAAATATTCTCATACTTAGAATAAATTATGGAGAAGCCACAAAGGTTCCTTTTTTTAAAACATCAAAGAGATGAGATTGCATTGAGCTAGGGGATGCAATAGCCCCCAAAATCAAGATAATACCAAACAAAAATGTTAAGACAAAAGAATGTGCACATACACAAGGCATGATGCAAAAACAAGGAATGCAATAATCCATATAAGAAAAAACACATACATGAGGAAGATATGGAGAAAATGTGAAAAAAACATAGAGAATATAATGAATGCACAATGGGTATGACATCATGGACTAGCAATATTTGAAAATTCTTACTAGATGCATACCCAAAGATATTGATAGACCTCACATGATAGAATAGTAAAATATTTTCTATGTCGCTCATGAATGAGTAAAAGAACCAAAATATAGTGATGTATAATATTTAATAGGTGAAATAAAGTGAAACCACATAGGCTAGTGAAGTCTAATATTCTCTAGGTAAGTTCTAGAAGTACAAACTTAGTACACATAGTCCAATGAGTTTCGTGTCAACCATATCAAGAATTACAAGCAAAGAATATTATTTATTGGATAAATCTGATATAGCATTATAAATAGTATCAATATATTAGCATGGAATCACTAGGTTCATGGTGTATGAACAAAATGAAGCATATAGCAGAATGTATGCCCCAACCTTAAAATATTTGCAAACACCAACAAGAAGCAATTTCATTTAAGTTAGAAATATATATATATATATATATATATATATGAATAATGACTTATGAGAGATTTCTAAAAGCCATATTCCACATAAATCAAGTAATAAGATTACATAAGGGATCTAGATATAGGGTCAATATGAGTGATAGACAATATGCATTCAAATGAGAATTATTTGAATTGACATCATTCCATAAATGCTTGTGGAATTATGAGCACAAGGGAAGAAGAGGAAATGAAAACAAAATAATCTTTTCCTTTGGGTCAACATGGAAGAGACCTAGATTTTATTAAGCATTTCATAATCTCCCAAGGGAAAAAAAGGAATTTACAGAAAAATGAAAGAATGAAGATATAGATAGAGAGATTTCATAACTGAATTAATTATCCTTGTATTCTTATTCCAATGAGAACATGAAGGTTCATCCAAATAAAAATAGGAAAAATACATTCCAAGTAACACATTCTATGGAAGTAAAATTATGAGCAACAAGAACAAAAATACAAAAGGGGTACTACACATGTAATATGGTCTATAACAAATCATTTGCATCTCAATATTACTCATCATAAATAGAAGATGGGAAAAATGCTAAAGTTACTACAAGTGTTTTGGTGCACCAAATTTAACACTTGGTGGATCACTTGTTGAAAGAGGATTTTTCCCCCAACTAAATTTGCTGATCACAAAAAAAGGGATAACTTGTAATGATCTTCTTTTGTTTATTCATGTTATCTTTTAAATTAGTGTCAAAAAAATACCATAAAGGGTGTTGTGTTAGGGTGGTGTTAATAGTATGATTGTGACAAGTATCAACCATGTGTGTATCTTTTGAACTAGATGGAATAGGGAAGGTTGTGAGCTTTTCACTCTTTAGCTTGGCTAGTAAAGATAAAGTTTAGTTCAAGATGAAGCAAAGTCAAGTGATGATAGAAATGGATGTGAGAGAGGAATCTCATTGTAATAGGGTTGTATGGATGAGGGGTCATTAGGTGAAGATTTATTTCCTTCAATAGGTTGGGGAGCTATAGCATGACATCACCTCTAGTTTTCTTTTTTCATTTTTGTTTCTATTATCAATTAAATTAAATCCCATTAATCTTTCACCCTCCATCCCATAGCTACCCAGCCAACCCAGTCCTAGCCATTCATATGTATTTTATCTTATTTTTTTATCTTTATCCTATCAATCCTATAAAAGTATACCCTCTTATAAGCCATTTATATAGAGGATCTTGAATCATTTCAATGTCATGCTACTACTTTGAGTAACAAAATTTCATCATTTTTTTTTAAATATACCTCTATATTGCAATAGGAATCAATACAGGTAGAAATATTATTTGTATTTATTTATTTATGATTTCTTTACTCTAATAGAGGTTGCAATAAATTTATATTAAATTAATTATAATTCATTTTAAATATTTCATTTTAATCTAAATTTTTTTATTTATAGGGGTAATAGTTAGCTATTGCTACCTCTACTTCCTCTTATTTCCTCTTTTCATGTAGTGTATTGAGGTGAGTTTTCACATAGTTTATAATGTCCTATTCAATTTCTCTAACAAGAGTACTCAACTCTAATATAGAAAATATTGCTATAGTATCTATATAGAATAACACTTTGAGCCTATGGGTCTTCTCCATGGTGGACCTTAAATAGATTTTATAAATCTTGTAGAAACCATCAAATGGTATTTATTAAATATCTCCAACACTAATCAAATCCAATGCTTCCATGTACTTTTTTAATTAACCCCCCTCAAGAGTATGATTTAAGGGAATTAAGGGAACCCATTTTTCTTGTAATTTTTGTAAAATAAAACCATTAACCATTAAATATACTCTTCCAAGAGTTCATTCTCTTTCTATTCAATTTTCAATATGTCAACCACCCTCTTATATCTTGTTTTTCAATAATATTGATACTTTGTCAAGAGTTTCTCCTTCATAGTTCCCCAATTTGGTACTACATACCTACATAATCTCATAAAATATATCAAGGTCTCTTTCTTTAGAGTTGCCAAAAAAGTATTCAACTTATGTACAACTATGCTATAATCATAAATTTGACAAAGAACATCAAATCAAAATATAAATTTTCTTAGGTCTTTAATAATCATACTAAGGAAGCTTTCTTGTCTTGTTATAGCATCCTTGGTTGCTGAAAATGCTTCTATATGAGTTAATAACACAAAATAATCATTGTCATTTGGAGGAAATGTTTTCCAAGGGTCTCTTCTTCACCACATTGAATGAACTAAAGCTAAAGAAACTCGCCTTTCACACAATGTTATTGTTTTTTTGTTATTTTTTTCTAATGATTACTAATATTAATATACAAGATATTACATTAAATTATAAGGAAAAAAAATAATGACTAATTCAAGACCCAAAATTTCTATAACTTGACACCATCTTAATAATGGAAACAAAAATATTGAGTGCCATTAACCCCCAATAAACTTGATGTAGATTATCTTGTATGCAACTCAATAGTTATTTTAATTAAATATCAAGTAGTTTATTCAATTATAATGTACTATATTTATCTTATCAATATGTGATGTATTCATTGGTATAGTGATAGTACTATATATAAAAAAAAATATAATAATTGAAATATTAAATTTTTATATGGTAAAATTAATCAAAATAATGTTGTAATTTAATAAAAATATTGTCCTACAAATTCTTTAATTAAATAAAAATTACACAGTAATTACTATAGGTTTCCTATAGATGTTGTATGATACTAAATTAATCTACTAACTATCATAAGTAAATTGTAATTGAATAAGATTACAAGAATATAAACAACCAAGATAAACACTTAGTTGTAGCTTACATCAAGTAGTACCTTATTAGGGTTAGCTACACCTTCTTGTAGTGTAGAAAATTGTATGTTCTTGAAAGCAATGTAATTTCACACTTAATTTGGACCTATTTTGGAACCCTTGCATTAAATACCCTTTAAAATCATCATTTATAGGCCCCTAAGACCCATTATTTCAGATATCAAGGCTTATTTCAGCTAAAAACCCAACAAAATCATCTTAAACATAAAAAAATCCAAAATACCATCCCAAAAATCTAGGGTGGGACTCATTCACCACCTTGGGTGAATGAGCCCCCCTAGTTGGGACCCATACGCTAGAGGTGCTGTATGACTCCCATTTGGGACTTCATTAGGGTTTGAGCAAGAAAATCACCTTTTTAATTCAAATTTTTGGTTGATATCAATTTTTGAGACCTAAATAATGGTAAATTAAGTGTTAGTGCCTATATAAGCAAGATTCTAAGTCATTTTTTTCATCTAAGTAAGCATGTTTCTAGAGAAATTTCAAGATCCAAGCATTCAAGAATCTTCAAGCATTCTTCCACAAGAGAATTCAAGTTTCAAAAGCAAGAAAATTTGATGTCTTGGAGTAGCATTAAAGTGTTTTTATAGGTCTTCAAGCTCACTTTCATTCAAGATCTAGCATTTTCAAGGGTTGATAATGGTTGTCTACAGTGAATCATGATGGATTCTTGGTTGGGGAGATGAAAATAGCTATCAAGCCAAGCCTAATGACTTGTTTGGACTAAGTGATTTGATCCTCCATTATCACTCTACACTCATCCTAAGGAAGCTGCAAGCATTATTAGGGATCATTTGGGTGATTAGAGATCTCTCAAAGTGAGTCATCCATTTTCGTATTTCATTCATGCATCTCATTCTCGCACATTAGAATAGGGTTGCATTGCATTTCAAATTTCCTAATCTTAGACAAACTTAAGGTTAGGGTTTAGATTCCTTTTCACATGCATATTTCATTATTTCTATCAAGGTTTAATTTCCAAACTAGGGATTTAACTACCAAACTAGGGGCTTGACCAAGGAAAACCCCCAATAAGCAAAATCAAGTCTATATTTTATTTTGCAGGTATTTTCGCAGATTCATATATGGAAATTAGTTTTGGAGAAAAGAGTAGGTGTTGAAGTGTAGATTTGAACTTTGAATTCCCAAAAAAGTGAAAAAGGAATGATTCACCAGAAATGGTGTATGAGTCCCACTACAATATTATTTCAAGGTTTTTCTAGATTCAAATATCCTTTTTCTAGAAACCTGTTTCTGTGTAGAAACCCAGATCTAGGACTGATTCGCCCAAACTGGTGTATGAGTCCTAGTAGGAAATTTTTTTAGGATTTTTAGTGTTTCAGAGCTTATTCTTGCCTTCTTGACTTGTAATTAAAGGCTTGGAAAATAACTTGCACTTAGTTATAATTAAATATTTTTCCCTAATCGCAAACAAAATTTTATGGTTATGTATTTTTAATCGTTGAAATTACAAAATTGAGTTCGCATATTCTGTTACACAACTTAACTAATTACTCTAATAATTATTATCTCAAATAAGGAATTAAAGAAGAACTGGACAAAATAAGAGAAAATTATAATACAGAAGAGAAGAAAAGAGATCACGAGATTGATAACGGAGTTTGCTCAACATGAGCTACATCTCCAGGTTCGCTTCTCAATGAGGAATCCATTTATTAATGATGACAAGATTTAACTACTTTTGTACACCATCCAAGCTTTAGACCTGCATTACAGTTTCTTTACAATCTCTTTCAACACCTAAGACTCTTTCACATTCTCCTTTACTTGAAGGAATACAAAATACAAAGTCTTTGTATTACATCAATCTCAAAAAATTACTTTTCCTAATTTCCTCCCAAAATAATTGATTTCCCCTTCACGAGCAAAAATCCCCCTTAAATTTGTACATTTAATTTTTCTTAATATGGTTTAAAAACATATGATTTCAAAAATCTACTATATCTCCCAATTACAATAGTAAATCTTTGAAAATCCCCCCAATACAAGAATAAAGCTCTCAGAAATAACCTTCTCCCTATAATTCATGGCCCTTATAATTTTGGGCTTACAATATCGTTTTACCAAAAAAAACTTTACAAATCTATCATTCTTGAATAATAGCTCTTATTTTTATGAGCTTTACAAAAATAAAGGATTAGGCCTTATTTATAGGGGTTAGTATTTTAATCCCTTTTTTTATATTATGTAAATGGGCTTTAATATTCTAAAGGATTAGGCCCTTATTTATAGGGGGTAGTATTTTAATTTTGGATTTTCTACTTTTATTTGGGGATTAAATTCTTTAAACTTAGGAGATTCAGGCTTATTCATTATTATTTTTAATTTTTTAATTTTTTAATTTTTTGGAGATTTGGTTTTAATCCATTTCCTTTGAATCCCGCAAAATCCACTTGGGATCCCACAAAATCCACTTGGAATCCCATAAAATGGATTTCGTGAAATAAAATAAACATCCACTCCTTTATTTCTCAAAAATAAAGCATGGTGTAGTGGTGGTATGTGAATTTAGTGAGGGGGATCCACATTTTTGCCACATCACTTGCACTTTCAATGTCAACATCCAGTCAACTACCATGTCAACATCTAGTCAACCTTCAAATTTGGGTGGCCATATCTTCGTCGTATGAGCTCCATTTTCGATGAAACAAATGACGTCAAAATCATGATGATGAGCCCTTTGACATGATGCTATTTTTGACCATTTTTGAGATGATCATTTTTTTCACCTTTGATTGCCTCTTGTACCAAGTTTGACCCCAACTTTGACCAAGCATATCTTAGATATATGGTCTCCTTTTGATGTGATTCTAGTTGTGTCAAGACTGTGTAGGTGATCCCTATGAGATGGAGCTAGTTCCATCTGATTCTAAGACTATGAATTTTTTAGGTCTTCTGGATCCTCCTGGATCATTCCTCCCAATTGAGAAGCTTTTGAACCTCCAAAAGTCTATTTTTACATAGAATTTAAGTGAGGGAATTGTCACCTCACTTTCCTAGTATCATCTATCCACCTTGTTGAAATTTTGAACATCTGACTCACCACAAACAAGATGAAGATTGAGGTACCATAGTTGATACAATCAATTAGATACCCATCAATACTCATTGTCGCATCCACTATCCACATAAAACTAACTAGTAGAATGACAACCAACAATACTAAATATAATGATGTGAAGGAAAAAATATCAACTTGTTGAATCTCCTGAATAGGAACATCATTAGAAAATGAATCATTCAAACCCTCTTTTACCACCTTAGGCTAAAGGCTTAAATGTGCTTGCAACTGATCCTGACACTGTGCTACTTGTGATATCTTAAATCATGATTAGAAATTGTTTCATCTTCATGCTTCATATCACTAGCTATTATTGACATAAGAGTTAATGTCTTGCCTACATTTATAACCATTTTCAAATGCCTTGTGTTTACAATAGCTTTATCACTCTTCATGCGATGATTTTTTACAATGAATTCAATTTCATCCTTAAACAAATCATACCTTTTATGTTCCCTATAGAGAATGGCCTTTTTCTCAGACAAGTAAGGACTTCCCAAAACCATCCCTTAGATGTCAAGCAAAATTTCATCTAACTCTACCTCATCTACAAACTTGGATCCAACTTCAAATCAAAGTTTGCATTGCCTTGACACATGTAACCAAACATTATCATGCACCCAACCCAATGGATATGGTCTACTATGAGGTATTGCTTTTAATCCCAATTTCTTAGCAAATTGTTCATAGATTAACTTTACTTGTGATCCACTATCTATGAGTGTATCAATTTTACTCTATTTTACAATAGTTTTTATATGAAACAATTCATGGGTGAAGCCACAATAGTTGTTTACAATTCAATTGAGGAAGGAAAACTCACAAAAAATGATCCCAAAGAAAAAAAAGTGATTTTGGGGGATCATATGAACCTACTGATTCGAGCAAACCAATTAGGGGTTTGCTTGAACTAGGGTTCGAGCGAACAACTTTATATTTTGGCCGCTAAAAAACAAAACAAATGCATAGCAAAGGGGGTTCAAGTGAACCCCCTTAAAGGGGTTCGCTCGAACTAGGGTTCAACCAAACCCTGGTTCGAGTGAACCTCTAAAGGTTGGTTCAAACCCCCCTTGCCCCTCATCCCCCTCCTGAGATACATAAAAAGTCTATTATTTTATGCTTCGAAGCTCGGGTTGAGGATGAAAATGGAGAAGTCTTCATAAACCCTTCTGGAATCAAATAGTCCTCATAATGAGCTATTCAGCGAATATAATTTTAATATATTTTGGTTTTATTATGTATTTGTCTTTTTAGTTTTATTAAACATAGGTTCTTCACTAAAAATGAAGGTCTTTGTTCTAAACATGTGGAAAAATAGCAGATTATCAAATAATTTTTTTAAAAAATATGAGTGAACAAGATATTGAAGTCCTTGATCCAACAAAAAAAAATTGAATTTCGATATATACAATAAAAGTTACGCATTATACGGTACCGCTATGTCTGAATTGTAATTAGTTTGACTTCAAAACTTGATTAAAGAAAAAATATTCAATAAAAAACTATCTTACCAAGTAGAAGCACTAGATATCAGAGTTACAAATCTAAATTTAAAAGAATTATAATTTTATCTTTCATGGAAAAAAAGTTATGTGTTATACGGTGTGCGTCACTTTTTAAAAATGTTATTTTTTGAAAAAAACTAGTTTTTGTGGGAGATGGACAAAGAAGTGCAATCTGATTCCAAAAATTTTGAAAAAAATATTTTTAGAATGTACAGACAAAATGTGACGAGACTCAAGTTAGCATCATCTTCAAATTCCTCACAGTTTAGCCGCTATAGGTGTCTAAATGTGAAGATTTAGTTAAAAATAATAATTTCGGTGTCCAGTTTGGCCAAAAATTATAAACCACTATTGTGGGATCACCCTCATTCCTTTTACTTTCAACAGGGATCTCATTATTCTTTACAAAAGAAGCATGGGAACTAGTACTAGCAATAAGAATGATACCTTTTATACCCACAATTGTTATCTTGGTTTCATCATCGAAATCTAATTTGAGGTCTTGCATGATGGTTGCAGTCTTTTGCTTACCCTTTCAATTCTTGAACCACTTTGGTTTCTATTCAGGATGCAATTTACAACATTTTACATCTTCATGCCCTTTCTTTTTGTAGTGTGAGCAATAAGGCTTTTCCCCCTCTTTCTTCATGGAAGTTGTTTGTTGCATTTCCTTCTTCCCATTCTTGTTTCCTTTCTGCTTACTAGATTCCATTAAGAAACTATCATGGCTATTTTTTGTGCTTGTTTCAAGATGAATGGCTTTCACACTAACTTCATCAAGGTTAGTTGAATTGAACATAAGTATTGTATGCCTCAATTTTTCATGTAATCCACCTATATACTTCAACAAAGTTTCTTGCATGTATAAAGGAATGCCCAAAAATTTAAGGAATCTTTCCTAAACTCCAATGTATTTTCATGTACACTTGGTCCTTTCTCTTTCCTTAATTATTTCCAATTCATTGCTACTTTTTGCATGTGTTTTAATGGATAAAATTGTTTCTTAAGTGCAGTTGTAAACTCAAACCAAGAAGAAATAATTTTACCATATCGGTTGAGATCTTCTTGAGTTTTTCTCTCCCACCAAATTAAAGTTGTGCCTCCTAGGCAAAGAGTGGAAAATTGGATATTTGAATCATCATCAGTGAACTTCTGTACCCTGCAATAAACTTCAATTTTTTTAATCCAATTGTCAAGTTTCTCTACATCGAGTTCTCCATCATACGTTGGAAAATCAAATTTAACATCAAGTTTTAACAAAGGTGAATTTGATTCAGACTATACGGGTTGTTTCTTCTTGGGGAAGAAGTAGAAATAGAAGATAAAGGGGAAGAAAAAGAAGAAGAGGAAGAAGGGGATGGAGATTTAGGAGGGTCACTACCACCTCCTACTCCTTTTCCTTTGTCATCTTTCAAAGAGGATTCACCTTCATCCTTCTTTTTCTTTTTCCTCTTCTTTTTCTTCTAACAATCTTTGTACAATTCTTCAACCATCATCTTCATATCTAGGAACACTTTATGAAACAGTTCTTCATTCTCAAATATTTTAGGAATAGAAGGTTTTCCTTCTTTCAGTTTCTCCATGGCTTGTCTTCAAGTAACTTTCCTTGATCTAATCTTTGGATTAAACTCTTGAAGTGCACCTTCTCCTCACTTTAATTTCAACCTAGTTAACATCCACCACTTGCAATTTTTCCTATTAAACTGCTCTAATACCAAACTTGATCTGTAATTAAAGGTTTGCAAAATAACTTGCACTTAGTTCTAACTACATACTTTTCCCTGATCACAAACATAATTATGTGGTTATGTATTTTTAACCATTGAAATTACAAAATTGATTTCAAATATTCCTTTACACAACTTAACTAATTACTTAAAATTCATAATTAATATCTCAAAAAGGAATTAAAGAACTGAAAATAATAAGATAAAATTATAAGACGAAAGAGAAGAAAAGAGATCGCGAGCTTAATAATAGAGTTTGCTCAACATGAGCTACATCTCTAGGTTTTCTTCTCAATGAGGAACCGCTTTATTAGTGATGACAAGCTTTAACTGCTTCTATACACCATCCAAGCTTTAGACCTGCATTACAGTTTCTTCACAATCTCTCTCAACACCTAAGACTCTTTTGCATTATCCTTTACTTGAAGGAATACAAAATACAAGTTCTTTGTGTTACATCAATCTCCAAAAATTACTTTGCCTAATTTCCTCCCAAAAGAATTGATTTCCCCTTCACGAGCAAAATTCCCCCTTTTTATACATTTAATTTTACTTAATATGGTTTAAAGCCATATGATTTCAAAAATCAACAATATCTCCCATTTACAATAGTAAATCTTTGAAAATCCCCCCAATTACAAGAATAAATCTCTTGGAAATAACCTTCTACCTTTAATTCACGACCCTTATAATTTTAGGCTTACAATATCCTTTTACAATTTTTTTTTTACAAATCTCTCATTCTTGAATAATAGCTCTTATTTTTATGAGCTTTACAAAAATTATCTTTCAAATCATTTTTTAATAATCTTCAAGATTATTTTAAGTGTTTTTTAATATTATGTAAACGGGCTTTAATATTCTAAAGGATTAGGCCCTTATTTATAGGGGTTAGTATTTTAATTTTGGATTTTCTACTTTTATTTGTGTGTTAAATTCTTTAACCTTAGGAGATTCAGGATTATTCATCATTGTTTTAAAGGGTTTAATTTTTTAATTTTTAGGAGATTTGGTTTTAATTTGTTGCCTTTAAATCCCACAAAATCCACTTGGAATCCCATAAAATGGATTTTGTGAAATAAAATAAACCTCCACCCCTTTATTTCTCAAAAATAAAGCATGGTGTAGTGGTGGTATGTGAATTTAGTGAGGAGGATCCACATTTTTTCCACATCACCTACACTTGCTATGTCAGCATCTAGTCAACTGCAACATCAACATCCAATCAACCTTCAACTTTGATTGGCCATATCTTCGTCGTATGAGCTCCATTTTTGATGAAATGAATGGTGTCGAAATCATGGCGATGAGCTCTTCGATGTGATGCTATTTTTGACCATTTTTTAGATGATCAATTTTTTTCTTTTGACTGGCCCTTGTACCAACTTTGACCCCAGCTTTAACCAAGCATATCTCAGGTGTACGATCTCCTTTTAACATGATTCCAATTATGTTAGGACCATGTAGGCAAGCCCAATGTGATAGAGTTGGTTTCGTCTAATTCTAAGACTAAATTTTTAGGTCTTCTAGATCCTCTTGGATCATTCCTCCCAATTGAGAAGCTTTTGGACCTCCAAAAGTCTGTTTCTACATTGAATTTAAGTGATGGCATTGTTGCGTCACTTACCTAGTATCATCTATCCACCCTGCTAAAATTTTGAACATTTGATTCACCACTAACAAAATGAAGAATGAGATAGAATAGCTGATACAATCAATTAGATACCCATCAATACTCATTGTCGCATCCACTATCCACATAGAACTAACTAGTCAAATGAAAAGCAACAATATTGAATATACCAATGTGAAGGAAAAAAGTATCAACTCGTTGAATCTCTTGAGTAGGAACATCACTAGAAAATGAATCATTCAAATTCTCTTTTACTTCCTTAGGCTAAATGCTTAAATGTTCTTGAAAATGATCCTCACACTATGTTGTTTGTGACATCTTATCATGATTAGAAATTGTTTCATCTTCATGCTTAATATCACTAGCTATTATAGACATAAGAGTTAATGTCTTGCTTGCATTTACAACCATATTCAAATGCCATGTGTTTACAATAGATTTATCACTCTTCATATGATGATTTTTCACAATGAATTCAATTTCATCCTTAAACAAATGATACTTGTTATGTTCCCTATATAAAATGGCCTTTCTTTCATACAAGTAAGGACCTCCCAAACCCATCCCATAGATGTCAAGCGAAATTACATCTAACTCTACCTCATCTAAAAACTTGGATGTGATTGCAAATTGGAAGTTTACATTTCCTTGACACATGTAACTGAGCATTATCATGCACCCAACCCAATGGATGTGGTCTAGGATGAGGTATTGTTTTTAATCCCAATTGCTTAACAACTTGTTCAAAGATTAAGTTTACTTGTGATCGACTATCTATGAGTGTATCAATTTTACTTTGTATTATAATAGTCCTTATATGAAACAATTCATTCCTTTTAGTTTCAATAGGGATCTCATTATTCTTTATAGAAGAAGCAAGGGAACTAGTAGTAGTAATAGGAATAATACCTTTTATACTCACAATTGTTATGTTGGTTTCATCATCAAAATCTGATATGAGGTCTTGCACGGTGGTTGTAGTCATTTGCTTACCCTTTCGATCCCTACACTACTTTGGTTTCTGGTCAAGATGGAATTTCCAACTTTTTGCATCTTTGAGCCCTTTCTTTTTGTGATGTGAGAAATAAGGCTTTTACCCCTCTTTCTTCACAAAAGTTGTCTGCTACATTTCCTTCTTCCCTTTCTTGTTTCCTTTCTGCTTACTAGATTCCATTAAGAAACTGTCATGGCTATTTATTTTTCCTGTATCAAGATGAATGTATTGCACACTAACTTCATCAAGGTTATTTGGATTGAACATAAGTATTGTATGCCTCAAATTTTCATGTAATCCACCTATATACTTCAACAAAGTTTCTTGCATGTATAAAGGAATACACAAAATTAAAGCTTTTTTCATAAACCCCTGTGTATATTCCTATACACTTTGTCCTTTCTCTTGCCTTAATGATTTCCAATTCATTACTATTTTTTGCATGTGTCCTAATGGATAATTTTTTTTCTTAAGTGTGGTTGTAAACTCAAACCAAGAAGAAATGATTGTACCATATTGGCTGATATCTTCTTGAGTTTTTCTCTCCCACCAAATTAGAGTTGTGCCTCTGAAGCAAAGAGTGGCTAATTGGATCTTTGAAGCATCATTAGTGAACTTTTGTACCTTGCAATAAACATCAACTTGTTTTATCCAATTTTTAAGTTACTCTGCATCCATTTCTCCATTATAGGTTGGAAAATCAAATTTAACATCAATTTTTAACAAAGGTGAATTTGATTTAGACTATATAGGTTGTTTCTTTTTGAGGGAAGATGTAGAGAAATGAGATGAAGAGGAATAAGAAGAAGATGGGGATGGAGGTTCAGGAGGGTCACTAGCACCTCCTTCTCCTTTACCTTTTTCATCTTTCAAAGAGGATTCACCTTCCTACTTTTTGTTTTTCCTCTCCTTTCTCTTCTAACAGTCTTTGTACAATTCTTCAACCATCATCTTCATATCTAGGAATGCTTTGTAAAATAGTTCTTCATTCTCAAAGATTTTATGAATAGAAGGTTTTCCTTCTTTTGGTTGGTCCATGGCTTTTCTTCGAGTAACTCGCCTTCATCCAATCTTTGGATTAAACTCTTCAAGTGCACCTTCTCCTCGCTTTAATTTTAACCTAGTTAACATCCACCACTTGCAATTTTTCCTATTAAACTGCTCTAATACCAAACTTGATCTACAATTAAAGGTTTGTAAAATAACTTGCACTTATTTCTAATTACAAATTTTTCCCTGATCATAAACAAAATTGTGTGGTTATGTATTTTTAACTGTTGAAATTACAAAATTGAGTCTGCATATTCCTTTACACAACTTAACTAATTACTTAAATGTCAAAATTAATATCTCATTTGAACAATGAATTAAAGAATAATTGGAAAGAACAAGAAAAAATTATAAGAAAAAAGAGAAGAAGAGAGATGATGAGCTTAATAATTGAGTTCACTCAACATGAGCTACATCTCCAGGTTGAATTCTCAATGAGGAACCACTTTATTAATGATGACAAGCTTTAACCTCTTATGTACATCATCCAATATTTAGACATGCATTACAATTTATTCACAATCTCTCTCAACACCTAAGACTCTTTCACATTCTCCTTTACTTGAAGGAATACAAAATACAAAGTCTTTGTGTTACATCAATCTCCAAAAATTACTTTTCCTAATTTCCTCCCAAAATAATTGATTTCCCTTTCACGAGAAAAAATCCCCCTTTTTATACATTTAATTTTGCTTAATATGGTTTAAAACCATATGATTTCCAAAATCAACTATATCTCCCATTTACAATAGTAAATTTTTGAAAATTCCCCCAATTACAAGAATAAATCTCTCGGAAATAACCTTCTCCCTTTAATTCATGGTTCTTATAATTATGGGTTCTAGGGTTTTGTAAAAGGATATTGTAAGGCCGAAATTATAAGGGCCAATGCTAATTTTTTGTATTAGAATATTAAAGCCCATTTACATAATATAAAGAAAGGGATTAATTAAATAATACAAAAAGGTAGCAATGAGATCTCTAGGGTTATCCTTGAATGAGAGAGTGTGAAGATTGTTATTCTAGGTCCTAAACCCTAGAACCCAAAAAAATTCCCCCCCTTCATTTTGGTGGGCCTACATTTAGAACATCATAAATCTGATTTGGAGTGTACCATCATCCTAGTTCTTGCTTGCATTAACAATGCATTTAGGTTTGCATTAGCTAATTAGCATTCTAGGGTTTTAAATTTTTCATTATTGAAAGTTCATATAGCTTACATTTTTGCATCTTAAATCATTGAAAATCATACAAAATCTACATTTTCACTTAGGATATAGACCACAACATAAAACTCAAGTAATTTTTTAAAAATATTTTTAAAAAACTTTTCGGTGGGACTCATACACCCCTCTGGGGGAATCTGTTCCGGTGTAGATTCTGCACTGCATTTTCCAAAATTTAAAACCCTATATTTGTGCTTTTGTTTGTAGTTAAAATATTTTAGTTTCAGTTTGCATAGATTATGTTACATTGAAATCATTAAAATTAGCATAACCTACATTCATTGCTATTTTGGATAGATTTAGATTCTTGTAATTTTAAATTTCAACATTAGTTCATAGTTTAATTAGATTAGATTAAATTTGGCATTCATTAGAAAACAAAAACAAAAACACCTATAAACTAATGAACCACATGGACAAAGTATAGTTATTTTACTATGCCAAATCTCTTTTTCTTAGTTAACCTAATCCTCAAGCCTTTTAGTAGTGATGACTTTGACATGTTAGATGAATCCCTTAAGGAATTCATCTCACATGGTTCATCCATTAAGGCTTGTTATGATAAATCAAAACCAAGAGAAGTTGACATGATTCAACCTCAACTTATCCTTTACCCACCTTCACAGAAACCTCAACCTAAGAACAAGCCTGAATTTACTCTTTACCCACCTATGAACAATGTTTTGAAATAATCAAGTAATAATACCATTGCTCACACATAGAACACTTGGAACAATCCACAACTGAAACAACCAACACCGACAACCTTACCTTTGCCTAATCCCATTTTACCTAGTGCTCCTTGTTTAACTTCAAATAGTGGAAAGGAGTATGATCTTGTTAAACAACTTAAAAATACTCTAGCAAAGATATCCCTGGGTATGTGTAGGATCATCATGGGAAAAGGAGGCCCTTAAGTGGCAAAAAATTCTAGAGTTAGGCAACTTGAAGTAAAAATTTGAATAAGTTATCTATATTATTTCAAAAATATGTAAGATTAGAATCTGTAGCAAATTGAATGTAGTTTCTAAACTACTAGGTTTTTTTTTTTTTAAATCTATTTGGTGAAAATTTGAAATATCAATGCAGTAATAGTTAAATTTAAAGGAAAAAATAGGAAGTAGGTGTCTGTCTGACCACCCTAACCACAATAAAATGATAATATTTTTTTATAATATTTTAGATATAAGTAGAGGACTCATGTCTCAATGTGATGCAGATTCCTTTTTAATTTTTTTCAAAGTAAATAATTAATTATGAATTTTTTATTACAAATTTTAAATGTATAAAAAATCGTACATCTGACCACCTTAACTTGGTCAAAACTTCATGATTTTTTTTTTTTTAATCATATAGTATGAGAAGCATAGAACATGATGCATGTTTCAGATTCAAAAAATGTGATACCATTTGAAAGTATAGATGTTTTTCAATCAACCTACAATTAGGACTTTAGTCATAATTAAAATAGAAAATGAATAATACTTATTTATTAAATTCAAAGTAAAGCATAATTTATATTGGTGGAAAGAAAAAAATCTCATTTAAAAATCCTTTTCGTTTCATCAATTTTGGGTTAAAAAAAATTCATCAGCTACATACCCATCATATCGCAAATTTTTGGCCCATCATGATACTAGATAGACCCCCCTATGGGACCTAATTCAAAATTCACCTAATTATCACACTATGCTTCAAACAACTTTAAAACAAGTAATGGTTCCCCTTGGTACAAATGCAAATGATGTGGTATCTTGAATACTAGGAATGAATACAATTAATGTAGACATTACCTTTCATCAACATGAGTTACTTCCTTTGGAATTGAGAAAGAAAAATGATTCCTTCATGATAATAGGAAAATTCAATAGAACAGGAATAAAAGGAACCCTTGTTGATAATGGCTCAACTCTTAATGTGTGCAGTGTGAACCTTTTAGATAGATTAGGAGTGGATAAGTCAAAATTTCAACCTGATTCCTTATTGATTCATGGATTTGATAACATAGGAAAACAACCATTGGGTGTGATTACTTTACCTGTTATAGTTGGAAAAGCTACCTTATAGACCCCTATTCATGTAATGCCTAATAATATTTCATATAATATTCTTTTAGGGAAACCTCAAGGATTCATGAAGTACATGAAGTCCCTTCATTGTATAATGAAGTATGCCTACAACAATAAGGTATATCAAATTGAAATAGACCTCGAGCCTGAATGTTGTCTGCAAGTTGAAAAAGGAACAATATGTTCTCTAAAAACATTAATTCCTACATCAAACATATAACCTATGGAAGAAGACATACAAGAAACGAAAACGGTGTCAAAGTTATTAGACAATGATTGAGGTTCCTTGGAGTTCACACCATTTATGGTAGAATACATAACACAAGAAAAGAAGATGGAAAACAAAAGTGACCAATCGTTATATCAACACAGAACTCGAAAGAAAACTCACAAGCATCTCTCTCATATACTTTAGAAGAAGACAAAAGCTACAAAAAACACTTTGATGAGATTGATTATCAACAAACACCAAATCCCAAAAAAAATGGAAAGACATTATGGGAGAGGTTATGAACTTATGAAGAAATTGGGTTATAGTGGAAAAGGATATGGAGAGAAAGAACAAGGAATCCATGTTCTTGTGGAACCTAACATGCAAGAAATAAAACGTGGTTTGGGATACTATCCTTCTAAGATAGCACAAGCAAACAAGAGACCTTTGTTAAACATCAAAACCATTATGTGTAAACCTAAAATCAATCTCACATTGAAGCATCCTAAATTGCTTGATATGAGTTTTGAACCATTGTGGGAATACTTTGAAGATGATGAATCCTTGAAGCAAATGCTAGGAGTTTATGATAAATCATCTACTCCTCAAAAGAAAGAGGTTACATGAGCTATGATTAGCACCAAAAAAATAATGGAGAAAAGGAAAGTAGTGAGATGGACATGGGTAAAGAAGAATACAACCTTGAATTTCCAAAACCAAGTGCACTTCCTCTAGGAGATACAATTGAAATACCAATGGAAATCAATGATAAGGAGAAATTAATTAATATAGGAAAGTGCCTTGATGATGAAGAACAAGAAGATCACACAATTTTACTTCATGAATTTCCTGAACTTTTTGCTTGGAATTATTTTGATATGCCAAGAATTGATGCTAAGATTGTAACACACAATATAGTACTTGTTGAAAATGCTAAACCAATTAGACAAAAGATATGAAAGATGAATCCTAAGATAGCCTTGCTAGATAAGGGAGAAATTGAAAAAATCCTAAAGGTTGGTTTCATAAGGCCTATAGATTATTCTCCGTGGATCTCAAAAATTGTTGCAGTCGCAAAACCTGACAATCATATTAGGATGTGTACAGATTTTTGTGATTTGAATAAAGCATCTTTAAAAGATGACTTTCACCTTCCTAATATTGACATGATAGTAGATTTGGCTGTAGGACATGCTTTGTTGTCATTCATGGATGGATTTTATGGGTACAATCAAATATTTATCAAACCTCAAGATCAATACAAAATAACATTTACAATTATTTGGGGAATATTTTGCTTGGTCATGATGACTTTTGGATTGAAGAATGTGGGAGCAACATATCAACGGGCTATGACATTAATATTTTATGATTACATACTAAGATTTTGGAACATTATGTTGATGATATTCTATCCAAATATTTAAATAGAAAATACAATGTAAATATCCTCCAAAAGATCTTTGAGCGAATGAGAAAATGTAACATGAGATTGAATTTGAAGAAGTGTGTCTTTGGTGTAGATAGTGGAAATTTTTTAGGTTTTATTGTATCTCACAGAGGCATTGAGGTTCACATGAAGAATATTGATGCTATAGTTAGCATGCCACCTCCTAGAAACATCTCTCAATTGCACACCTTACAAGGAAGAATTCAAGCTATCCATAGTTTTGTAGCATCTTTAGTGGATCAAAAATTACCATTTACACATCTCCTCAAGAAAGATGTGCATTTTGATTCAAACAAGGATTGTAAACATACTTTTGAGAGTTTGAAGGATTATCTTGCCACTCCACTTGTTTTACAACCCACTTTGCAAAAAAAATAGTTCATCCTTTACATGGCAACAACATCCCATTCTCTCGCAACATTGTTGGCTCAACAAGAAAAAAAGGGTAAAGAGCATCATGTTTATTACATTAGCCAAACTTTGATTGATTATGAGAAATGATACACGATGATAGTAAAATAATGTTTGGCTCTTGTATTCACTACAAGTAAACTAAGAAATTACTTATTGAATGTTTAAATACATGTGATGATGAAATTTGATCCTCTAAAACATTATTTTAGTAAAATATATTTATCTAGACACTTAGGTAAATGGGTTATGTTGTTAACAAAGTTTGACCTTAAGTTTGTTTCACAAAAAGCAATCAAAGGACAAGCCTTAACCAACCACTTAGCAGACACTCCCTCACCCTTGGTATTACCTAATATAGAAACGTTCCTTGATTAGAATGTGTGGACTATTCAAAAAGATGAAGACACGTGTGAATTATATTTTGATGGATTTAAGTGTAGAATAGGCTCCAACATTGGGGTTATAATAGTCCCGCCTACAAGAAATCCTATTCCCTTATCCTATTGATTAAAATTCCTATGGACCAACAACACAGTGGAATATGAAGCATTAATTGCTAGTTTGCATGTTATTTTAGCTTTGGGAGTTTGAAATATTAAGATATTATGTGATTCACAATTAGTCATTAAGAAAATAAATGGTACATACCAAGCAAAGAATGATAGATTATCAAAATATAAGGATCTCACAATGAATTTGTGCGAGAAGTTTGAATCATTTACCATTGATAACATCCAATGAAAGGATAACTAACATGCGGAAGCAATGGCAAGTGCAACCTCTCTGATATCCCCTTAGGATCCTTGAAAGGATTTCACATTTATTGTGGGTATGTGTAGGATCATGATGGGCCAAAAAGTGGCAATATGATGGGTATGTGGTTCACAAATTTATTTTTACCCAAAATTGATGAAATGAAAAGGGTTTTTAAAGGAGATTATCATCTTTCCACCAATATAAATTATACTTTACTTTGAATTTAATACGTAATTATTATTCATTTTCTATTCAAATTACGGCTAAAGTCTTGATTTATAAACTAATTGAAAAAAAATCCATAGCTTTCAAACAGTATCACATTTTTTGAATCCAAAATGTGTGTCACATTCTATGCTTTGCATAGTATAGGATTAAAAAAAGAAAAATTGAATTTGATGAAGTTTTGACCAAGTTAAGGTGGTCAGACATATGATTTTTTTATATTTTTTAAAATTTGTAATAAAAAATTCATAATTAATTGTTTACTTGTAAAAAATTTACAAAAAAATATGTACCACATTGGGACATGAGTCCTTTATGTATATCTAAAATCTTATAAAAAATAATTATCATTTTATTGTGGTTAGGGTGGTCAGATAAACACATACTTCTTATTTTTTCCCTAAAATTCAAGTACTACTGTATTGAAATTTCAAATTTTCACCAAATAGATCTTAATTTTTTAAAACAAATCTAGTAGTTTAGAAACTATATCAAGTTTATATAGATTCTATTCTTACATATTTTTTAAATAATATTGATAACTTATTAAAAAATTTATGTCAAGTTGCCTAACTCTGATTTTTCTAAATTTTTTGCCACTTAAGAGCTTGTTTTTTTCATGACGATCCTGCACATACCCTTGTCCATATAATTATGAAACCATCAATCAAACCCAAAGCCACAGAAGTATTATCAACGACTATGGAAAGCTCTATTGAATGGTATATACTAATATTTATTTAATTAAAAGAAGGTACATTTCTTGAGCCAACAACTAAGAATATTCGAGTCTGTCTTCGAAAATTAGCATCTAAGTATATGATTCTCGCTAAAATGTTATACCGAAGATCCTTTAATTTCATTTTACTTAGATTCCTTATACAATCCAAAATCCTCGTAGAACTTGAAGAGACTCGTGGAAGTGCCTATGGAGGTCATTTTCGAGGTAGATCATTAGTCCAAAAACTCGCTCGCATGAGATACTAATAGAGACATATGGAAAAAGATTGTTTCAAGTTTATTAAGAGATGTCACAAATGTCAGGAATATAGCAATTTGATTCATGCTCCTTCTTCTGAGCTTTGAGCCCAAATTCCTATTTGACTGCTCTCAATGTGGGACTAGATCTAATTGGAAAAATATCACCACCTTCCTCTACCAAACATACTTTTATAATGATCATGATAGATTATTTCACAAAATGGGTAGAAGTTGTTCATCTTTGATCAACAACTACTGATGTGATATGCCATTTCATATTGGAACACATTATTGATTTCTTTGGACTTCCTTCAACATTGGTTTCAGACAATGGGACACCATTTAAGAATAATGATGTAAAAAAGTTCCTAGAAACATTTAACATTCAACACACACAATTGATGTATTCATTATGGGCTTACCGTACTAGTATCAAAAAATCCACAAGGACAACTACTTATAACCTTTTCTATGGTTCTAAGGAAATTATGCCCTTGGAGTTAGAGATCCCTACGCTAAGGATGTCTCTTCAAGGACTTATTGATGAAAAAAATTATAAATAACAATGATTGCATCAGCATGAGATGCTTGATGAACAACATATTAATGCTCTTGAACATCTCCAAGCTTATGCTAGAAAATTGTAGCATAGTTACAATGACATGTCATCCCTGATGTATTCAACAAAGGTGATATGGTGTTATTTGAAAATCAACATAACGTTAATTTTGACCTGAATGAAAAAGGAAAATTCAATCCTAATTGGTTAGGACCTTATATAATTAATGAAAGTTATGGGTCTAGAGAATATACATTAATAGAAATGGATGGTACATAACTTAAGGAGCCTATAAATGTCATGCATCTACGCTAGTATTATGACTAATCTTCTTGAATAGTGTGAATTATAAAGCAATGATGTTAGAGTTAGTAGATGACATTCTATATGCTCTCGCATTGCTTCATTCTTGAAAATTAATTATTTATGTGTCTTGAATACTAAAGTAATTATTTAAATTAACTTTTAGATTATTACTTTAGATTTCATGCTATTCAAGATAATCTTGTATGTTTTGTTAGATTAGATCATAGGTGCATTTAATTTAACATAGCATACTCAATCACAATGTTGCAACTAAGAGAAACTAGAATAATTTTTTATTAGATCACATAAGCATGTTAAATCATGGAGACATTCATTAAATAGTCCTAAAAAGATTATTTGATCAATCACATAATCATTTAACATTTAAAAAATAAACATAAGTAACAAAGCATTAAATGATCATATATATATATCAAATTTTTGTGTACATGTCATCACTATATATAATGCTAATGAGGTCTATAACTACTAGATCCCTCAGGATCTAGTGCTCGCATCTGTTTAGAAGCGGTCTATCAGGAGATGGTCATATGTGATCATGATCATGAGACATCGAGTACATTTAGAGCATACTATAAACCCTATATGTGTCCAAGGGCCTCCTAGTGATTCTCTGCTAGATGATCTCTCTCCACCTGTTGTCTAGCTACCTCTACTATGGCTTGAGATGACTAAACATCCTGGGAAACCTTAGATTGGTGGGTGCGCCTCCTGACACTTTCATACATTGCCTGTAGTCTAACGTATGACTTGAACAACTCTAGACCCCACTCCATGATGTGTGGGATCACATAGTCTATATCGATAGCCTCCTCATAGACTGATGGGGGAACTGTCTCAATAGCCACCTGGTGATAGAGATCATGAAGGTCTCTCATAGCTCCTACAAGATAGAAATCATAAATATAATCAATACACATCATGATATATTTATGAACATAAAACTAAAACATAAAGCATGAATATAAGCATAAAGCATGGCAATAAATAAAATATCATCACCTAGTTCTCTGGCCGGTTGTGTTAAGATAGCCTCGTTGTGTGTGGAGGCATGGAGGATCTGCTAGCCTCTCCATGACTATAGATGTTGGCATATAATACAACAGTTGATCATGATCTAGTAACATTAATGGGAGATGGATCTCCATAGTTGTGACCCATTGGATCTTCATTTGTTGACTCATCACCCTCACTCATTAGTTGCTCCTCATCCTCGTCCTCGTCCTCATCCTCCTCCTCTTGGACATCATAGTCATGATCTATAGCCTCGTCATACTCCTCATATCTATGAATGTGTCTGTAACCCTAAAGCATGTCTCCTTAGCCATGTCCTCCTCCTCATCTCCCTGATCTAGGGGTGGCTCTGTATCACCTATCGATTCATCCATTGGCAATACATGAGCCAGTCATGTTGCTTCCCACCACTCCTCATAGGAATTTGTGGTACTGACATCATCAGTGTCGAAGACTGGAGGCACATCTTGATCCTCATACTCAGAGTCACTGTAGATGACATCATTGGTAGTGAATCGTCTAGTATCATTGAGCCTCCAGGCACTTCGTACTAATCTCTTGAGTAAGGTTCATTCCATGGGTGGTATTTGGATCTATCCAAACTGTCACATGACATGAGCATAGTAGAAAGGACATACTTTGTAATCATTTCTTCCTATCAAAAATTTTTCCATCTAGAATCTCCTTATTTGAAAATTCAGATCCAACCATTGTAGTATAAGCTTGTAAGGTCTCCATATGATCTCCTCCTCATCTAGTCGGTTGAATTGGACTCTCCAAAAATATAGAGCATCATACTACCATAGTCATCATAGTGGATAGTTGAATGCATGAGGATACCCTAGGGTTGACGCACATGGAAATCCTATTAGCCTGGTGTGTGTGATATGCTCCTGGCACCACACTTGCAGTAGCATATAGTGTACCATACTGTCAACCTCACAAAATGAAAATTTCTCAAAATCATAATATAAGTGTGCGAGGATGTTGTGCCCCTAGGCATACATGGCCTTGTGCTTTTCCATCCCCTGAATCATATGTACTAGTCCTCCCTCTATGTGTGCTCCCCAACCATCAGGGATGAGTACTAGTGCTCCAATGAACATCTAGGGCCAACGAATATAGCAACATCACTAGATCGATTTGTGGCCTCACAATACTATCATGAACTTGAACTCCAAGGAAAAACTGCATATCATATTTCATCTCTTGAAATGATCAATCCACTAGAAAATGTACCCTCTCACCCTGAATCAAAACTCAGAGTATGTTGTGGATGTCCTCTAATGTGATGGTCATCTTGCCTGTGGGAAGATGAACTGTGCATGTTTTTGTATTCCACCACTCTACCAGCACCACCAACATAGTATCGTGGTACCTCATGGGAGCATGAGGTATGCCCAATACAATCTTGTGGTTTGCAATATCTTTGCATCCTCTACTGAAAGTGTTGGGGCTAGGTCTCAGAGGTGACTAATTTGTCTACTGCAAGATGTTGCCATGAATAGGGAGGAATCTAACAAAAAAGAAAAATTATGTCCTATAAGCATCCTAAAATCTTAAATCTATACATCAACAATCCAAAAGTGTACTAAATTTGTTCTATTGTACTTTTTTAAGGGTCCTAGAACTTTATACCCCTTTTGGGAAACTTCACAAAGAAACATGACACTTTGCAACAAAAAGGGACACTTGATTACAAAAAGGGACACTCGATGACAAAAGGGGACACTTTGCAACAAAAAAGGGACACTTTGCAAAAGATGATTACACTTTGCAAAAAAAGATTACACTTTGCGAAAAAAAGGGATGCTTTGCAAACTTTTTTTCCAAGGCCCTAAATCAACATACAAATCTATAAAAATCATAAAAGAAATGTGTAAGGACAAAGCTAAGGCAGAAAATTAAACTCAGCTAATAATAGTGCTCATCGTGAGCTACCTAATCTCATAGGACATCTAGTCTCAGAGGCTCGTAATCTCATCAGGTCAACATCTTCAATCACTCTTCACCAAACTCAAGCTACAAGAAGGTAAATGACAAAATAGTTAGAAATTACTTCACTTATTACTATTATATAGGTTAAAATTAGGGTTAAAAGTGCCTTTCATTCAAATTAACATAACATGAGCTAGAGAGCTCCATTTTCAACACTGTTTGTTGCATTGGAATCATGATTTAACTTTCGGTCTCATCAAATGTCTATCATTATGTGGTATGGTACTTGGAAATACCCTATGATATGACTTAAGTTATTCAATGTGCTTAGACTGCTACCTTGATTCCACCTCCATAAAGCAAGCAGAATCAAGGGGGGCCATACATCTACCCTCAAATTTGATTTCTAGAAGAAGTTAGCTAAGAGGATTTTTTGACAACTAACAAATTTGTGTTGCAAGATGTGGTTGGACTAACATTGTGTTTTTACAGATAGCTATAGAGGGAACTTCATTCTCCCATGTTGTGAATGAGGTTATATGTATATTCTTTTATGAAACAAAGATTATTTTTGAGTTCTTTAGCTTGCATATGCATGTACAGTCATATGGGTGCTTAAGTGGGGGATAAATGTAGTGTAGAAAATTGTATGCTCTTGAAAGTGATGCAATTTCACATTTAATTTGCACATATTTTTGTACCCTTGCATTAAATACCCTTTAAAATCATCATTAATAGGCCCCTAAGACCCATTATTTTGGATCTTGAGGCTTATTTCAACTAAAAACCTAACAAAATCATCTAAAATATCAAAAATTCCAAAAACCCACCCCAAAAATATAGGGTGGGACTCATTAACCACCCTGGGCAAATGAGTCCCCCTAGGTGGGACCCATACACCAAAGGTGGTGTATGAGTCCCATTTGGGGCCTTTTTAGCATTTGAGTGAGAAAATCACCTTTTTAATTCAAATTTTTGGTTGATATCAACTTTTGAGACTTGAATAATAGTAACTTAGGTGTTAATGCCTACATAAGCAAGCTTCTAAGTCATTTTTTTCATCTAAGAAAGCATTTTTCAAGAGTAGTTTCAAGATCCAAGCATTCAAGAGTCTTCAAGAATTTTTTCACAAGAGCATTCAAGTTTCAAAAGCAAGCAAAGTTAAAGTCTTGGAGTAGCATTAAAGTGTTTTTGTAGGTCTTTAAGGTCACTTTAATTCAAGATCTAGCATTGTCAAGGGTTGATCATGGTTTTCTATGGTGAATCATGATGGATTCTAGGTTGGGGAGATGCAACTAGCCATCAATCCAAGCCTAATGACTTGTTTCCTAAGTGATTACATCCTCCATTATCACTCTGCATTCTGCCTAAGGAAGGTACAAGCATTATTAGGACTCATTTAGGTGATTAGAGATCTCTCAAAGTGAGTCATCCATTCTCATATTTCATTTATCCATCTCTTTTTTGCACATTAGAATAGGGTTGCATTACATTTTAGATTTCCTAATCTTAGACACACTTAAGGTTAGGGTTTGCATTCCTTTTCACATGCATATTTCATTGTTTCTATCAAGGTTTAATTACCAAACTATGGGTTTGACTAAGGCAAACGCCCATAAGAAAATCAAGTCTATATTTGTATTTTCATAGATTTGCATTCAAAAATCAGTTTGGGAGAAAAGAGTAGGTGTTGAATTGTAGATCTAAACTTTGAATTCCCAAAAAAAGTGGAACGGGACTGATTCACGAGAAGTGGCGTATGAGTCCCACTACAAGTGTCTTTTAGGGTTTTTGTAGATTTAGATAATCTTTTTCCATAAACATATTCTTGTGTAGAAACCCAAATCTTGGAATGATTTTCCAAAACTAGCGTATGAGTCCCAATAGGCCAAAATTTTAGGATTTTCAATGTTTTAGATCTTATTCCTACCTTCTTCAAGTTTCTAGGTGCATACTTCTGAGATCTCACCTTTCTGTTATGGTTTTAATACATTTTTAGGTCATCTAGCTAAATATTGCATCAAGTTAGGGTTAAGCATTACACCTTGCATTGCATTTGTCTTTCCAAGGCCTAGCTTGGTGATGACCCCTCATTTGTTTACAATCAGCCTCTAGGCCAGCCTCATTGCAAGATCTCTTTCTCCTTTGCATTGAGATCTCTAGGGTTATTCTTGAATGAGTGAGTGTGAAGATTGTTATTATAGGTCCTAAACCCTAGAACCCAAACAATTTTAACCCCTTAAATTTCTTTCTTATTTTTAAAACTAGTACTTAAATTAGTGCCCCAAGTAACTCATCACATTTAAAATTATAAGACAAGAACAAACGTTAACAAAAAATACTTTGTTAAGTATATATTCAAATCTATTAGACACTCTTGTAGATAAATGTATATTATATTCTATTGGATTGCATAATTTAGATAAATGTATATTATATTCTATTGGATTGCACAATTTATATTTATTCCATTCCATACATTTATTGATCTTAACAAAAATAATTTTATACTTTTCCAATCACTCCCTATTATTATTATTATAATTTATATAAAAAGCAATGAAAAATTGTATTCAAAATAGATCTTCCAAGTACAATAAAAGGAAAAAGTGATCAAATTCCACCACATCACAATATATCCATACAAAGGCATGCCAAAGACCAACCAACACCAAGAGAGACCATCTAACAATAACAGAAAACTACACATATTAATCCTTAAAAATATATCTGAAGAATATTTTTCTATTATCTAGGTGCAACTGTCTCCATTCAACCACATTCCATGTCCCTCGAACTTTAGAGGCCCATTTACCTAGGAAATGTGTAACTCTATTCCATTCCCTAAGAATGTGAAAAAATGAGATAAAATCAAAATTTGAAGCAAGATGAACAATTTTCTTCAGAATTAGAACCAATCTCCATGAGGATTCTTGAAAATACCTCTTATTAATAAGAGAGACCAAAATCATAGAATCCATCTCACATATCACATCCCTCCATCCAAACTCATAGGCTCTCTCCAAATCCTTAAGAATCATACAATCCTCCATATAAATGTTAGACTGGACACCTGTATGAATGGAAAATAAAAACTGCATGCTCCCTCTACTATCTCACCCTACTCCCTCGATCCCAGAATCACCAGGATTTCCTCGAGAAGAGCCATCAGTATTAATTTTAAGAATCGCAACAGGAGGACACAATCTCCCCTCCCTATTCATTTTCTTTGAGGGTTTAGACTTGCTACCACTAAACCCCAGAGGTCCTAGAGAGGAAGCAGTCCCAAAGCTAGAGTCTATCTACATGTTTGAAGAAGACATAAACACTTCCAAACCAAATTTAGATAAGATAGTTTCCTTTATAATACTCTACACCTTGTACCAGACCTACAAATCCTCCAAATGACATTCACAAAAAATTCATTGATTACTCTCTAACCAAATTTTTCAGATAATAACTAAAGGTACCAAATCCTAAGTTGCCACCAAACAAGATGCAAAAATAGGAGGATGACACAAATTCTCTGAGAAGTCTTGCAAAGATAGAGTGAACCTAAGAAGTATTCTCCAAATAGGACACATAAAAAATAGGTTATCAATGCTTTCTTCATTGTAAGCAAATAAAAAATTGAAAGAAAGCCCACAAAAGCCTCACTTTCTATTATTCCCCCAGGAAAGGAACTTGTTATGAAACAACATAGGAACATATTGCACTTAGGTCACTCATCCTTGTTCCAAATATGTTTCAACCAAGGGAAAACTATCACCTCAACTTGGTGGGACATCAAAGCCACATACCCTTGATAAGAAGAGTATATACCCTTTGAATCATGACCCGAAACAAACAAATCACTATCCTCAGAAGAACAACATAGCCTCTCAAAAAAAGGATAGATGCCAAAGTACTTTTCTTCTCTTTAGAAATGTGATCCAACCAACTATCAGGATTTTTCCACTGATAAACTCTAGTGCCTCCCAAATAAGATGAACATTTGAAACTACTCACCCTAGACCACCCAACAACCACACAAATCTCATATAGAGATTAGAGATGAGGGAATGAATAAAGAATTAAAGGGTGGAAATCCCAAGAATCAATCAAAAATAGAGTGTTCTCCCCTTTTTGGATGATCCAAAAAAGACCCTCCTTAATGATAGTCGAACTCCTCTTTATAGTACTCCAAATCATAGACCCTTTTCTAGACAAGTCTATGCTTGGAATATCCTCACTAGCCACTCCACCCAAGTATTTAGAGTTTAGAATCTATGGCCATGGATTCTCAATAAATTTACACCACCTCCAATAAATTTTAGCAACCAAATCAACACTATTCTTCTCTGATTGCCTAAGACTCAGACCACCATTCTCCTTTGGCCTGTAAACTTGATACCAACTCACCAAAATCCATTTCCTATTGTCAAGATTGGTAACTCATAAAAAATTCCTAGTAAGGGATACAATCTCCTTGAGCACACTATTGGGAGTAGATAGCACCATGAACCTATAAAGAAGGAGGGCCTAAAGGAAAAAAGACACAAGGGTCACCCTTATAGGAAAAGAAAGCCATTAGAAGGTACAATTTATCCAAGATCTTTTACCAATAATTCTTCTTCAAATTTCCAAAACAAAGGGGAATCCCCAAATACTCTAAGGGTAGTTGACCAATATGAAAGTGACGAATGTTGAAAATTCTATGCTAGATCAAATCAGAAGTGTTGAAGAAGAGGATATGAGATTTACCCTCATTGATCTATTGGCCAAAAGCAAGAAACTATATCCAAAGCTTTCCTAAAGTTAACAACCTCCTCAATCTCAAAAACACCCATGAGAGAAATATCATCCATAAACTAAAGATGAGTTTGAGCATCCAAACCCTATGACTGGATTTAGGCACAAACCAAGCCTCTATCTTTATACTACTTGAGTAGCCTCCCAAAACCTTCAACCATCAGAATAAAAAAGTAAGGGGATATAGGATCCTCTTGCCTGAGTCCTCAACTAATCCAAATTATGGTGGAGGTTTTCAAATCAAACACAATTCAGTCAACTTTTCAATTTAGAAATCCTAACTTGGTGTCTTATTCACAATTCCTTCAATCTCGCTTGTAGCATTCCAAACTGTGATTTTCAACATATCTTTTAAAGAAGACATCAAACCCATGAATTTAATACCATTTAGAATACCCTTTATGCTCTTCTTTAACATATAAAATTTTTGTATAGACTTTTATTGTAACATCACCTTCTAAAATTGACTGTTGTGCTGCCCTTAAGCCTAATTAGCCTTGTTTTACAAAGAAAATTCTAGGTAAATCTTCTCCCAATCACAAAATTATATTCTAGGACTTTAACTAGGTTATATGGGGTCTAACACAACATTTTTTATCAATTGAAACATCCACAAACTCACCAACTATCAAAACCCTACTTCTAAGCTCTATTCCTAAGCCTAATACATTGAAATATTAGGCTAGGGCTCGATGAAACACTTCCCTACCACCATCCCCTACATCTACAAACCCTAAAAGCTTGAATAAAATCCTATATAAATCCATTCCACTAATTTGTAGAGCTTTTCGTGGGTGGAATGGTTCAATATTCCATTTTTTTGTTCAAACCCTCTTGACTTAGGGTTTTCAGACCGTTCTCAGTAAATTGCCTCTATAATATTTCAAAATTGGTGAAAATTAATGAAATCAATGGGAAACATTAGAAGAATCCACACTCTACCAATTCCAATCAGTTTCACATCATTACCAGACCATATAGTTAGTATAAACTCTCTGTAACAACAAAATTACTCAAGAAATTGTAGTAAAATAAAGGTTTATTTATTGTTTGATCACAAATTTATCTCTAGAACCTTTCCTCAAAGTTTGAAACACCTATTTAAACATAAACAACCAAAACACAATGATTCCAATAACCTTTTGAATCAAATGACTGTTCAACTTCCCAATACAAGCCAAAATTGCAAAGTTGCATTGTAACTTTTGCAACAATTACAAAAACATGGAAACTTTATGCCTAATCGACCCCATGAGACTCATTACACTAAAAATGGTCTAAATAGACCTTATTACAACCAAAACCAGGATTGAAAAGAAAAAATCCAATGACTAAGCGCCCCTGCACCAGACACCTGGGGAAAAAGAATCTCAAGTTCCACTTGAGATCAGTTCTTGAACTGCGGTGCCATGTTTCTTAATGTCTTCTTCTATCATCCATGTTGCATCTTCATTAGGGAGACCTTTCTATTTCACTAAGTATTCATTATACACCCTATGCTTGGTTCTCTTTGCTTCCTCTATGTCCAAAATGCTTTCAAGCTTCAATGGTTAACTTGGTGGTAATTCCTTGACCCAATCATCATCTAGAACTCTTGATGTACCTGCATCTTCACCTACAATCATAGATCCTTTAAAAGGATAAAGGTCAGAAACATTGAAAATTGGAGAGATAGCCACTCCAGGAGGGAGATATATCTCATATGCATTTGCACCAAATTTGTGGACCACCCTACATAGCCCAATCTTCTTCATCTGCAACTTTGTATATTTCCCCTTTGGTAGCCTCTCTTTCCTCAAATGTGCTAGGACCAAGTCTCCTACTTTGAATTGAGCATCCCTCTTCTTCAAATCTACATGTTACTTGTATTTCACCACACTCTTTTGAAGGTTCTCCTTCACTTGCTGATGTATGTCTTTCATTGCAACTACAAACTCTTCACCCTCAACACTCCTCTACATACCACTCAAATCTCTGAGTTCAAAGACTCTCCTAAGCTTCAATCCATATCGAATTTCAAATGGCCTCTTTCCAACACTTCTATTAACAAATTCATTATATAAAAGCTCAGCTTGTGGAAGAATGAGATCCCATTGTTGTGAATGTTCTTTTGTCAAACATCTAAGAAGGTTCCCAAGGCTCCTATTGACAACTTTAGTCTACTCATCTATTTGTGGATGATAGGTAGAGCTAAATGTCAAATTTCTTCCCAACTTCTTCCAAAGAGTTCTCCAAAAGTGACCTACAAACTTGTTATCCTTTTTAGAAATTTTTTTCAATGGTAATCCATGAATTATAACCACCTCCTTGAAAACTAACCCTATAATGTATGAAACATCATTTTTGCATTTGCATGGCATAAAATGAGTCATTTTGCTAAACTAGTCAACAACAACAAATACACTATCAAACCCTCTCTGAGTTTTGGGCAACCCCAACAAAAAATCCATGCTATTGGATTCCCATGGCCTATTTGGAATTGGAAAAGGCTGGTAAAGACCTGCATTGGTACTTGAACCATTGGATTTTTGAAAAACTAGACAATTTTGAACAAACTATCTAATATCACTTTGAATTTTTGGCCAATGATAATATCTTCTTACCTACTCCAAAATTTTATCCACACCAAAGTGACCACCTAAGCTGCCACAATGCTTCTCTTTAATTAGATTTGTCCTCATAGAGCATTTAGAAGTACACAACTAAGCACCCGTAAACAATAATCCATCTTGTATCAAGAAATCAAAGTATTCTTCATGGAAAGTGCCATCAAACTAATTGCAAACATCATAAACATCCTTGAAATCATCATCTCCTTCATACATACCTTTCAAAGCATCAATACCTACACTTTGTAGTTGAATTTCTTGCACCAACATTTTTCTTTTGCTCAAAGCATCTGCCACCTTGTTTGACTACTCCTTTTTGTGCTTTATTCTAAAAGTATAGCTTTGTAGGTACTCCATCCACTTCACATGTCTATGGGTAAGTTTGTCTTGGTTGTTTAAGAAATTCAAAGCATGATTGTCAGTAAAAATAATAAAATATTTAGGAAGGAGATAGTGTCTCCACTTTTTCAATGGTTGAACCATGGCATACAATTCCAAGTCATAAGAAAAGTACTTCTTCTTTGATTCATTAAGTTTCTCACTATAAAATGCTATAGGTCTGCCCTCTTGACAAAAAACTGCTCCAATTGCATACCCACTTGCATCACATTCAATTGTGAACACCTTATTGAAATCAGGAAATGCTAAGATGGGTTGTTGTGCTATCTTTTGTTTTAGAATTCAATGTAGAGAAAGTAGGTGAGGTGGAGGCATTAACAAGAACTGAGAAGGAAGACATGGTCACGTAGCTCATAAACCATGAGATCCACTTAGATTCAAACATACAAAACAAAAAGAAAATATTGAAGAAAAGGCCACTTGGCTCTACCATAGGCTTTGGACATATCCAATCTAATGAGCATGTATTTTTTCTTTGGAAGAGGACATGGAGTGAATTATTTTAGCCACCACCACAATACTATCCACAATTTTCCTCCCCTTGACAAAACCACCTTGCACCAAATAAATCAAGGGCTTCAAACACTTTTTCAATCTTTTAGCAATCAACTTAGTGATAATCTTGTAGGTCACATGGCACAACACAAAAAGATAAAAAAATCTAAGGAATTAACACCCTCTTTCTTTAGAATCAAAGAAAGAAAAGTGGAATTTATAGCTTTAAGAATCTATTTGTCAGTGTAAGACTCTTGAACCACCTCAAGAAAATCCATTTTGATGGTATCCAAAAATTTCTAAAAGAACTGAATGGGAAAATCATTAGGGCCAAGGGCCTTACCTTACTTCATCTAGAAGACAGTGTCCTCAAGTTCCTCTAGAGAGATGGAGACTAGAAGAGAATTATTCATTTCCATTGAGACCAAAGGGGGAATACAGGCCATAACAATATTGTCCTCCTCCAAGGTGGGATGACTGTCATCAAAGAAAAGGGATGAGAAGAAACATACAACCTCCTCAGTAATAGCTTGATGTGAATTTAAATGATCCCCCTAAGATGACACAAGAGAGGAGATAGCATTTCCTCCTCTATGTACCTTAATTGAATTATTAAAGAAATTAGTATTCTTATCACCTTCTTTTGAGCCAGTCAATTTGAGCTTTTTGTTTCCAAAAATTCTCCTCTCAAAGCTCCCATTTAGCCAACTCCTTAGTGCATTTGGTTTCTTCCTATAGAAGATCAATAGTCATCCCCTCCTCCTTCATTTTGAAAGTGATACAATCAAGTTGATCTTAAATTTTTGTATGCCTATGGAGAAGATTACCAGAAACTATTTTATTCCTTTTTTCAAACTTTTATTTGATAAACTAGAGCGTCTTGAAGAAAGAAAACATTGTCATTCCAAAAGAAGGCATCCCTTCACACCACCACTATTCCAAAAGTTGGTGCAAGATAGGATCCCTAAGCCACATCATTTGGAATTTAAAAGGGGCGTTCCTAATAGCAGAGAACCAAGAAGAAGAGAGCTTAATTGATGATCAAACCCATTCCACCCAAAGATCTTCAAAGAAGAATTCCAATCATTACCAATCCATTCCATTGAAACCAGAAACCTATCAAACCACTCATAAATAGAAAAATCCCCACATCTCTAATTATTCCAACTAAAGATTCAATTAGTGGGTTGAACATCCACTAAATTGAGAAATTTAATATTTTCTTGAAGCAAAGAAGATGAAGGACCCAACAAACTAACTCCCCCAATTTTTCCTCTAAGGTGCATATAGAGTTAAAATATCCTCTTAGAATCCAAGGACAAGAAAGATCAAGGGAAAGAGTAAATCTAACATGAGACTAGAGAATAATCTTACAAGGGAAATCATTAAGCACATACAAATTGGTGAATAAAACCACCATGCTTGAGTCAAAACAAGATGCCAAGAAATAAAGTGATTTCCTTCCATCCATCCACCATAGCAGCAAGATTTAGCAAGTGTCCCACATACAAGCCATGTGATCTCTAGCAAAACCATGAAATCCAAAACATTGACAATAGCCCCTCTTCCAAATTTTGGGAGAAATATTCACCATGTTTTCCACAAAAAGCTTAGTCTCCTAAATGAAAAGAATATCGGGATTATGATCATGGACTAAATCATGAGTAGTCTTTTATCTAGGAATGCCACACAAACCCCTACCATTACAAGATAACACAATCATTTATGGGAGGAAGCAAGGTGTGAGTCCAATGTCTTGACAACACCAAATTCCACCAAAGATTCTTCCATAATCTCCATCTTCTCTAAGTCCTTCCTCCCAAACTTAGCCATCTTGTCACCAGTGTGCTTTCTTTAAGCTTTTTTTGTGAATGCTTAGGAGAATTCCCTTCCTCCTTTTACCATCATCCTTAGCTAGAGAATCATTTCCCAATTTATTTGTCACATCAATTTCTGCATTCTCAAGAGGGAGTTTCTCCAAAGGAGTAGGAACCAAATCCCCCATGGGAGCCCCCACATAAGCAAGACCATGATTTCCCTACTTAGCTAGGGTCAAAGAGGGGAAAAGTCCTTCTTGTGGAGTTGTATGCATGTCAAATGTTGGATTGGAGACCAAAGGGCATTAACCAACAAGACTCAATCCTTGAAAAAATTGATTCCCAAAATTGAGATCACACCCCATTGAATACAATTCTTCAAACTTTTCAAGGGCATCAAATCTATTACCAAAAACCTCTTTCAGCATGATTTCTTTTCTGGTGGTTTGTCACCTTTTCTCTGGACTAGGATTTCATAGGTATAAACCCATTTAGGTTAGGGTCCTTGTTATGAATCAATGCTTTTCCTTTTGCTTTGGAAGTTCTTGCATGCACTACTAGTGAAGGTTGTTGGGTTTTAGCATCTAGCTTAGGGAAATTTATTTGCAAATGCCCATATTCATGACAAGTTTGGAAATGAAAGGGAAGGACTTCATAATCCACCTGTTGAAGCCAACTCATACCTCCTAGCCTAATATCAAGAAATTCTGATAAAGGATTGTTTAAATTGATTTCCACATACAAATGAGAAAAAGATGTTAACCTATGGTCAAGAGTTTGATGAGATAGACCCAAGGGGTTAACTAATGTAGTAGCAATAGAATGCAAGATATCCCTACACTAAAGCTTCATCAAAAGAAGAGGTAATTGAATCTAGACTAAAATTCTTGATGACATCTCTTCAACCAGGTTAAACCCCAAATTTCATGGTTAAATGAAGATTCTTTCCTAATTATGGAAATGTGGGCCCCCTTCAAATACTGCATTATGATATGCAATCTAACATAAGACTGCATAAAATACCCATTAGCTCCTAGAATATCTTCCAAATCTCCTTTAGGGTTCTAGTTGCTATTACGGACCCAATTTTCCAAAACTAGTAACCAGATGCAAACCCCCATGAATTTTCAAATGAGAACATTCTCAAAAAAATACAAAACATCCTTAGCTACTAAATCTAGGTTGATCACCACCACCATCCAATCTTTAAATCTATTCTTGAAAACACCCATTGGGTTTTGGAAAAAAAAATTGAGCTTGGTAATTCTTTGATTCCTCTACCACATGCAAGGGAAAATTAATTGCATCCTCATGACCAGAAGATGAATAAATGCCACAATTAATATCCTCCATAAAATAATCTTGGTGGTAGTCCCACAAACCCTGCACATGGCTCATGTAGCCTGCACAACCAAAAACCCAAAAAAAAGAAACCTAGAAACAACAAACAACAACACACAAGAGAGAAAATGGAAGGAGGAAGAAATAAGAAGAAAAGGAAAGCAGAGGAAAAGAGCCCCCAATGCCCCCACACCACTTAGCTCCCCCACTCCACATGCCAATGCAGGAAAAGGAAGTAGCCTACAACCACACATGGCCATGTAGGTCTACGAAACACTACAACAACTGTCTGTCATCACCTCCCTCCAAGCAAGAAAAGTGAATATAAACCCACTAAACCCACATTAGAGTGACCAATCACTCCTTATTATATATGAGTAGGAACTATAATATTAGATATAGGAGTAGAATCAAGAAACTAAGTGTGAAGTAATTAATGAAGAGAACTCTTCTTAGATACTCTAGTCTATGCTTCAAATAAGAAATTCATAAATGAGAAACATATTGATGAGTTGTTGGATTATTCAATTTTGAGCTACAATAGATCATATTATTAGACAATAGGTATCATGAATCATATTCATTTATCTCACCTTTGTTAATGAGGCCTACCTTTCACTACAGAGAACTGACCATTACTACTACATAGTTACGGGTAATCATGACCTTGGTTACATGCTCAATATGGTTTTTTCTATAGTTTTGCATCCTTAATTTTTCCAGGAAGAAGTTAGTTCATAGAAAATAATACTCTAAGATCATCATACCAAGAAAAATATGCTATATTATTAAAAAAAATAGAACAAAGCCATTCATTAAAACATATCATAGAAAATCATAGTTATTTTATCCAAATATTAATTAAAATAACTTAAGCATAGGCATCAATGCTTGTGGGAATTCACTATTAAAGTAAAATCTTGAATAAAAATATAATTTTTTACCAATCTCATCAATGTACTTATGATCAAATACTCTAAAAATATATCATACTAATTCACTTTAATTTTTATAATCATATGTCATAACAAAATACCATGTCACATATTTATAATCATCTACTAAGTTCATCTTCCCCAACCAATATGTCAACATCAATTACTACACCCATCATAATGCAAAACTTCATCAAATTCACCCATCCATCATTTTATAATATTTGTATCATCCTTTTCATCCTCATCCATTTCTTGTCAATATTAATCGTTTAGCTCACTATGAAACATTTTCAATCTCTTACTTTATCACTTAAATATGCAAATATTCATCCCTTTACTAGTATGAGTTTCATCTATTTGAGAGACATCAAAGTTATTTGAATTTTCTTAGTCTTTCAAGTTAGAATCTTGTCATTTGATTCAATCCAAATCTATATAATTCCAAATATAAATCCTCCCAAACCACTAGGGTACAATTCAAATTAAATCAATCAATCAAATGTGTCAATCTCAATCAAACAATCAACCCATTTAGTTTATTAATCACACAGTTAAATCAATAAGTCCTTAATCTTTAAAATTGGAGTATGACTTATCACTAATGTCATACAAATAGGTGGCTATATCTAATTTCTTAAAATTCATATTACTTCTTGTAGTCAAAACACTATTTCAAATAAGGATAAAATGTAGACATTGAAATATCATATATATTCTTCTCCATACCACTACCCATCTTGATATATAACAACATAATGACTCGTTAAAATAATTCATCTTACATTAACTAATTTACTTTATCAATTTTTTTTTAAATAATCTTTAATATTTAATTATTTCAAATAAATATTTTCTCACATTATTTAAATCTTAAAATAAATCTAATTTAAACTATTATTCATAAATAATTTAATAAAAATTATATACACCATGATTAACTAATCAATTTTACTAACTCATCAACTAGCCTAGTTAACTCAATAACCAATATAATAAAATAATTCAATCATCATTTCAATATTTCTATCTAGTTACTTTGTAATTTTTTATTTTTTTTATTATTTAAGCAAATTTATTTTCCTCTAGTAAGTTAGTTATCCAAGTGTAGGTAAGTAGGATATTTATTTGCATGTAAGAATTCATTTTCAAGATAATGGTGTTTCTTAGTAAAGATAATTTGATTGTGCATTTGATCTCCTCCACATGTTTTAAATGTAAAAATATTAAATGTGCAATTGGTCTGCATTATAGTCTTTCTAAAGTGATATTTTATAATTAAGATCAAAATTATAAAATTTTGACAAAGTATTTTGAATTTAATAGTTCCAATTCCAACATGTAGCCCTATAAATTTTATAAGTAATTCTATTGATGTTAATTATGTTTAAGTTATGTTTGACTTTCTAAATTTTGAGTTCTCTAAGAGAAATTTATTTAAGATGATGTTTGGTAGTTACACAACCTACATTGAAAATGTCATAGCTAGTATATAGAGTACACTTGTCAAAACAATTTGAAGGATAACTTGCATAATTGATATTAACTTTGGTTATAAATTATGATAGACCTCATTTGTAAAAGCGTAATTTGTGGATTATTTAGAGTTCCCCTATCAATGCATTTAGAGAGCCTTAACCCTAAATAAAAAAAGCATCCCCTTAAACTCTTATGCACTTATTTTGTTAATAATCTTATTGTATATCTAGCTACAATATTTTGTCAAGAGATTATTAAATGTTTTGGTAAGATTGTAAACTTGGCTTGATGAAATTATCTAGACAACTTATTTTGTCTAACCTAATTGTATTATCATAAGCATGGAAAAATATGAAGTGTTTTGACATATTCAACTACCTTTAAATGTCTCTATTTCATCTCACAAAATCATATTTTAAATAATATAGGTGTTCAAAAATTATTGTGGCATGCCACTATTGTTGTCATAATGATTACATTAAAATGTTTTGTGAATTGTAGTTGATTATTATTCTATCAAGATAATAAGATAATAAGATAATTGATATCAACTAATTATAATGTATTGAAAATCTTTTTTTAATATATTCATCAAATTTTCTTAAATTATTAAACTTACAAATATCATATATTAAAAAAAAATCTGAAAATATTATTAAATGACCACAATATATATATATATATATATATATATATATATATATAATCCTATGGACTGAAATGTCTTGATAACCCTAGACAATTAACAAACAATTCTAAATCAAGATATTTGTAAGATGTCAGGTTTTTGTATTCTATAAGAATTGATCCCTTGAAGACATAATTATTTTGAGAATATTTAAAATTCTATTACACTCGCTATGTATTGGGGAATCCTGTGGCCCTACTGATGCAATATCTCAAGTGGCAGTGTTTTTGGCGGTCCCCTCCCACGCATAAGGAAAACCATACTTATCCTGTGATTTCATATCATAATTAAGCTAACTTATTTTATCAAGCAAAGAATGGAGGGACGAGGGAGAATCTGCTGCGCTTGCTTTTAAATCATATTATCATTCTTTTCCCAAAGCTAACCAAACGTATCCATTGATTACTTATCCTTTTGAACTACAATTTATTACATTGTTCTTAATCATTTTTAAAAGTATTACAAGATAGAGAATAAAATCCCTCTCTACATCAAATTTTCCTCCAACTCGCTGTGTATTGAGGAATCGTGTGGGCCTAAACATGCACAAGTGCCGAGATTGTATGTTTAAACTTCACTTCTTTTAAGGAATGTCTGCGTTTCCTTCACGCCTGTTTTATCCGATCTAGAAGATATATATGACTCTCCTTCCTTCCGTGTGCTTCCATTCATCTTTTCCACAGATTTATCTCTCATTATCTTTCTTTAATCATTGATGCGCGTTAAAGCAGGAAAGTAGCCACGCAAAAGAAAAACCACATTTAAGGAGAGTTATTTTGTGAAGCAAAGAATCCAAGGTGCACAAGCTTTTTCTATCCAAGACCCGCCTCTATTTATTCTTTATTTTCAGGTTTCGGTCAAGATTTTCAGATTATCTTTTGCTTGTTAGATTTAGATTTATAATTTGTAAGTTTGATTAAGAATTTTTAATTATGAATTCCTATTATTTTGTCTATTATTTTTGTCTTTTAAAAAGTCATTAAATTGGTACTTCTAAAGAGTTAATCAAACAAGATTACACTTTATTTACAACAGTCATAAAAAATATTCTTAAAAATTGTGTCAAACAAAACTATTTCTAATCATCGAAGCAAATTAAAAAGTATGTATAAAAATTTAACAAATATCATATTCACACTAAGGTTTATATTTACAAATTGTGTCAAATCCACATTTTAAGTATCAAAATTTAACAAATATCATATTCACACTGAGGTTTATATTTACGAATTTTGTCAAATCCACATTTCAAAAAATTAATTATCTAATTGTGAGATTGATTCATATTAAATTTATAAGTTCTAAAATGTTCATCTAATCAACCCTAATTCTCCTACATAGCAATGAGTCACTTATAGTCATATATCAAATAAGCATTTTTTAATCAAATTTTTAAATAAGTACATTTTATTGTGTTAGTATAAGAAAATTAACTCTATATTAGTTTCTTATGTACTGCTTCAAATTTAATGTAGTTTGAATATAAAATATTTACTTGTATCTAAGATGATATATTCTTGTAGATTGTTTCCATGTTCATGGATTGGTCCTCTAACAAAAAACAATCCTATAACTTGTGCGCTCCTACTCTTTAATTCACTACTTTCCTTGACATCTACTACACTCTACTGATTGATGATATTTAAGTTCAAAGGATTAGGAAATCACTTTGAAACAAGGTCTTCTAGGATAACCCATGCAAAATAGTTACTTTATAGTCGTGTCGATAATCAAAGATTTTAGTCTTTAGCCATATAAATATTCGTATGATGATTATGTAGATTTTTTGAAAATCAAGGTGAAACTATTGCTATAAAACTCCAACAAAATGTACGTAAATATGAAAATGGATATATAATCGAAGATTACCCATGCTAGGATTATGTGATGGCAGATTCAACAATAATATGGTGAAACAAAAAATAGCACAAGTAACACAAACTTTACATGGAGAAACTCTTTCGAAAAAATAAATCTACATTCAAAGAGATGCAAAACTTGTATTAAACTTTCAAGGAGTTTACAACAATACAACTTCTCTCTTTTCTTTACTTTAACCACCTACAAAACAACATAACATCTTCAAAAACAAATCTAGTCTCCAATTTATACGAAAGATGAGAATACCATTGTCATATCTCAAATCAGGGGTCAAATTCACCTAAGAAAATCATATATGTCCCAACCCCAAAAAATCTTGTAAACTTTAGTAAAAAACTAATAAGCTTTCACATTACCTTCACATGAATATCCAACCCATAGATATGCAAATTTTACCATAACAATATCTAAAATTAAAATATCCAACCCATAGATATGCAAATTTTACCATAATAATATCTAAAATTAAAAATTAACAAATAATATATACAGTCGTTAAAAAAATAAGATTAATTTTCTATTTAATAATTTGTATTTGTTGAATTATAATCGGACATATTCCACATTAAAAGCGAATGCGAATTATAGTGTAGTTTACACGAACTCCTTGCATTTCATTTTCTGCTGTATATAAAAAAAGGGGGCTTACATAATATATGCACATGATAGAGATTGACGGGATACAAAGTGCTTCGACTACTCCATTAGGTGGTCCGGCAGCCAAACGGTGAGTCCCTCTTTCCTTCGTCTCAGACCAGCTGGATATTCTTTCAAATTGCGACATCCTCTTAAATCTACTTTTTTCAATGATGGAAGTTCTCCTATATTGGAAGACACTTCTTCTAACATCAAGCAAGCGAATAAACTCAATACTTGGAGTGAGCCGAGTTTCCCTACAGTGGAAGGCAAGCTTTTCAATCTCATACAATAACTTAAATCTAAAAGTCTTAAAGAAGTAAGCTTCTCAATGCTGGAAGGCAATTCTTTCAGTTCCAGACAGCTGCATCTCAATTCTGTTAAAGAGCCGAGTTCCCAAAAGCTGGAAGGGAAGATTTCTAGTTTATAGCAGCTATCTAAATTTAAGACCTCCAAAGACCTTAATTTGCCGAAGCTCAAAGGCAATTCTTTCAAGTTAACACACCCTGTTAAATTCAAATGTTTCAGAGAACTCAGATCTCCAAAAGTCGAGGGCAATTCTTCCAGTTGCTTACAACTTGTTAATATCAACTCCTGTAACAAGCTTAACTGCCCAAACAATTTTGGCAGATTTCTCAACGAATCGCCACCACAAATGCTCAATCTAGTTAATGAACGTAGCCAACATACCTGCTCAGGCAGCTCTTGCAATTTATCCCATTTATCTAGTATCAAGACCTTGAGAGCAATTAAGTGATCAAGCTTTTCCGGAAACTTCTGGAGACTTTTCAATTCCCTCATATCCAATTCTTCCAAGGAAGAATTTTGGATGATTTTTGTGGGCTTGGATACCTCGCACCGAGACTGTGCAGTGGCTCTCATCACCCGTAGGTTCTTGGGTAGCTGCAACCATGTTGTTATTCTATTGTAAGGTTTCTTTCCCAAATCTAAACAATCCGTTGAAGAGAGGGAAAAAAAAATGGAATAAGTAGTGAAGACTTGCCTGATACAAAGTGACACCATCCTTATAGACAGGGCCATGGAACACAGTCATTCGCTCAAGCGACTCAAAATTCGTTGGCCATAAAGCAGAAATGTCACCACCCAGTCGGAGGAATCTGAGTTCGCTAAACTCAGTTGTATTCTGGCTTGATCCTGACACTTTTATCTGGCTTTCCAAACAGAGAACTCTCAACGAATTTTTCAATGAATGTAGTTTCTTCTCATCAACTTCATGCCCGGATTCAGGTTCCTCCTTGCCTAGCCAAACTCCTTTAATTTGCTTGAGCTTCTGCAATGAGAGAACACATTTCAATAAAGCTACTAAAGAGAGATGCAGCAATTAGCTTTTAATCCTGTAGGAGCATACAAATGCAAACACATACTTGATCGTCATTTGCAATTTCCAGCCAGGACTGCATATCCATAATTCTATTGCTTTTGGACAAGCTTCGGCCTTTTGCTCGGATGATGTCATGGACAATCAACTCGTTTTTGTCAGACGTCTTCATCAATGCCACCTCTTGAAGAAGTTTGACTTCATCTGCTCCAACAATGCACTCCACATCGCGACGATTCCAGTTAGCAAAGAAGCAGCAAATATCCAAAAATGCTTCTCGCGTAGACGTTTCCAGCTCGCTATATACAGAAATTACCAGACGCTGGCTCAGATTTTCTCCTTTGATATCCTCTCCTGTCTCCAAAGCTTCAAATATTTGCGTACATCTCTCTACCATGTAATTCTGCTTACGCAAACGAGCACCAACAATTTCTAACACTAATGGAATCCCATCACAAATCTGCAGGGTTTTCTGCATGTTCTCTCTGCCTCTGCTATTATCATCTTTGAACAAAATCTTAAGGGCGTCTTTGTCGGGAAGAGTACCCACACGATAGTCACGACGTTCAAGGCCGGCGTCTTTGAGCATATCCGTGACACCCAGATTTCGAGTTGTGACCACTATTCGGCTCTGCTTCGGAAGGTCTGTTAAGCGACTTGGCAAAAGCTCTTGCAAGTCTTCTGCGCGAAGAGCGTTGTCAATAAACAGAAATAGGGGCTTCTTTTCCCTGGCTTGGAAAGCAATGGTGAGATGTTCCCGACCCTCTGCACTATCTCTCACCGTTAATTTCCTGCGAGAAGTATATTCTGGGAAGGCATCTTTCAGTATTTGGCATTGCATAGATGTTATGTCATTCCTCGACCGGTCCTCTTGGATTTGAATTCCCGAGTAGCTGTAATATGTGAGATCTATGTCCGCAATAGCAGCACTGGCGAGCGTGGTCTTTCCTATGCCCCCGAACCCATAAATAACCACAGCAAATGAGAGCTGGTTTTCTGTTTCCATGTCTAGCAGCTTCGTTACTTCTTTCTTCTGCCCTTGAATGCCAACTGCCGATGAGCCCACAAAAGAATTATTACTCTACCAACAAAAAAGAAATTACATGCTGATGCAAATATGACATGTAAATATGATTGAAATTTTTCGAAAAGGAGTGTTGAATATAATTACCTGCATAGTCTGGATAAATGGGCTTCAACGGAGAAACAGGTGGCTGTGAAGGAGGCAACTTCTGAATAGGTGGCTGCAAAGGCGGTGACAGTTCAACATGTGGCGGCTGAATAGGTGCCTGTGAAGGCAGCAGCGGCTGAGCAGGTGGCTGCGATGGTGGTAATGGCTGAGCAGTTGGATGCACAAGCAGTGGCTTCTGGATAGATGGCTGTGAAGGCAATGGCTTCTGAATAGGTGGCTGCGAAGCGGGCAGCTGAACAGGTGGCTGCGAAGGCGGTGGCTTCTGGATAGATGGTTGTGAAGGTGGCGGCTTCTGAACAGTTGACAGCGAAGGTGGCTGGGGCTGAACAGGCGGCTGCGAAGGTGGTGGCTTCTGAATAGGTGGTTGTGAAGGTGGCTGCTTGTGAACAGGTGACTGTGAAGGTGGAAGGGGCTGAACAGGTTGCTGCGAAGGTAGCAGCGCCTGAACAGGTGGCTTTGAAGGCCGAGGTTGCTTGGAGAAACAGCAACCCATGGTAATGCAAGCGAGATCAGATGATGTCTCCAGTTCCAATTGATTGCTTTATAGGCTACCTGTCTCGTGATATTGGATAAATATTTTGCTCTCTTTACGTTCTTTTGTTTTCGTGATATTGGATAAGTATTTTTCTCTCTTTACGTGTTTTTGTTTGCAGACGAAGTTATTCTTCGATCTCTTTTGTTTCATAATTCTGGACCCTTTAACAGCCGTTTAAAAACATAGAGGGGCATATTAGTTGTTTGATGGGCATACCCAAAAGAAATGTTTTGACCTGATGTTCCCACCTTTCATAAATTCATTAAGCTTTGAGAGCTGCAGTACAAATAAGGAATTAAATGATAATGGGTGAAACAAACTTATATTTTTTAAAACAATTGGACAAAAAGTTTTAAGTCATCTGAAAATGATATAAAAGAATATATCTTGGTGGAAAGACATACAGCTCCATGTTTGATCAATGAACCCCCAAAAAAAAGCGTTAAGGTCAAAGATATGAACAACTATAAACTGGCCGGGGAACGGAACGTATTGTCATGAAGATTAAGAAACACGAAACAAATAAATTTTAAATAGCAAAAGTTTCATTGACAAAAGGAACCTTAAAGAGCAAAAAAGTATATATATTGATTATTCAGTGTTTATGTATGTATATTGATTATTATGAATAGTATTTGAACTTTCAATATTCTTTTATAAAGTTTATTTCATCACACTTAACAACCAGATGATGAAGATCATGCATATCAAATAGGTTCATGAGTTCATTGTGTACAAATAAAGAATATTTAACAACAATGTGTTCTCATAAGCATAAAGCTCATCTCTATTCAAATGTTTGGTGGAGACATATTTAAGTTGCTCATTGGTTGGTATATAAACTAGATTAATTTTATTGTTAAGGGCATGCTGATGAATTAAGTGACAATATGTTGTATTCAAGCATGGAACAATAGATTATTGTGTATCATCAACACACTTTGCTTATCATAATACATAATCATGGGATGAGCTTATGAGTGTTGAATGTCATCAAGTAATTGTCTAAGCCAAATTGTTTTGTTTGTTGTTATAATTACCTTCTACTATACTTAGGTATAGGAGTGCAACAATAGGTTCATCCCATAACTCGATGAAACAAAGTTAAACTGGAGATTAAATCAATAACCAAAAAGTCAAATTTTTAGAGTCTTTGCAACTTGCCCAATTTGAATAAAAAAAATAAGAAGTTTGAAGTTGTCATTCTTTGATTATTCTTATTTTAAGTTTTTGTCCCTTCCAAATATCTTAGAACTCATTTTGTAGGTAATCATTTTGACTATTCCTTGGATGAGTCATGAACTAGGACTAGATTCTAACTTACATGCAAGATATGTCTAGATGACAAGTAGTCAAGCAAAATAAATTGCTTCCCCAAATCTAATGTAGTGTTTTATTGATTATTGTATCATTTGATTCTTTAGTCAACTAAGATGCTATCTCCATTGGTTTTTGTGAAGCTTTCTCATCTTACATTCTAATACATGTGTGGATTTCTTCAATGTACTTCCTTACAGAGAAATTTTTTTCTAAGTGGCTTCCATGTTTCACTTCCAATTAGCTAATGAAGCAATCCAAGATTATACATCTTAAAATTTATGGTTGTATCTTCTTTGCTTCATCAATTACTACTTAATCATGTAGCCCCTAAGTTTAAAACCTTCAAATTTTGTTTAAAGGGCGAGACTTTGAGATAAAGCACATATTACTTAACATATTCTAAAAACTTAATATCGATAGCAAGTATCGCTCAACTAATGCATAATAAAGTCTCACTTGATTGGGTAAATAAAATATGCATGAATCAAGTGTCACTTTCTATTATGAGTTTCTCATCCTATGAAGTGTTAGACAATAAGTGTTAACTTGCACAAAATTTTATGTCTATCTAAACTCTCATGTTGATCTCACCTTATTGAGTGTTATATGATTAGTTATGGAAATAATCTTATATGAAAGCATACATTACTTTTAACTCAACCTTTGTTCCTTCAAAATTACATCAAGTGATAATTGTTGAAGATTAAAACCTTTCAGTCCAAGACATTGCATTGTTTTCAATGACCATCCAATTAGGAGTTGTCATCCAACTCTTCTTATTGATTATTCTCTCCTTTCCCTTTTTAGGATATACTAAACACATTTTAAATTGAGATAATATAATGACAAGGGATATCTTATCCCTAGTTAACTACTTTGAATAATAAGCCATTGTATAAATTACACATGATTAAGATATAATTTTACTATCACCTCAAAAAATTACTTCCTCAAAATTTAAACTAATGTAAACTAAACCATTAAATACTATTAATGTATATTGTTTAAATTACCACTATATCTTCTATAAGAATATAATTTTTACTCATTATAAATACTCTACTAAAAATAAAACTTATTAAACTCACTACAAATGTCAATATGGTTTTCAAGATGGGTGATTTCTTTACTCATACATATCTATCCCAATATAGTTCATGACATATGCAACTAATCAATGATATAAGTTAGATCTTATTTCACATTGCTAGCCAAAAAATAGGACAATGAAGACATCGGTTAATAAAATATATCATGTCTTGGAACAAAAGAATTGTGGAGCATAATATTGGAAAAATATCATCTAGACTAGGGATATCATGGATTGGTCGTATCTCATCTCATAAATATGTGTATAAAAGAAGATATAAATTACATAATGTAAGAGAATGTTATGATAGCTCGACATAATAGATAGAGAAATATATTTATAAGAGTTTAATGTATTGAAGGAAATATTTCTAGAGATTTGATAAGAGTCAAGAAAGAGTATAGTGGAAGATATTATAATATATTAATTTTGATCTGATTAATACAATAGATAGCATAATTCTATCTATAATAATATCTGTTATTATGTGAATGAATAAGTAGCTACCCATATGTTTGAAGAAAAGACAAATCTAAGGGAAGGGCTCTAGTTTTCATTGCATCGTTATCATTAGATTCATTCTATATCATTGTCTTGGGTGCATCACATCACATGGGTTCTTCATAGTTTGAGTTATCTTCCTCATAAAATCATAGTATGTCTTCTATCACATTGCATGATGAAATTTTAATAGAAGTTATAGTGAGAGAGTCTATTGAAGTTGAAGGTGGAAAATACACAAATGTTATAAGTGTACTTGAACACTTTCAACTAATCTCTTATCATTGTGTCTAATTACCCACATAGGGAAGGGAATGAAAATTCATTTTTCTACAAACTTGGTTAGGATTAGAGAGTTGCATAGTAAGAATTTGTTAGAATTAGGAAGGCTAGATAGCTAAGCTAGGTTACACCTTCTCATACTTTGTACCTGATTTTTCTCCTACAAAATTACTTACTCATTCAAATGGATTTATCACATCATAAAATGAATGGTTTGGCTACCTTAACTACCACTACCTTAAGTATCATAGATAGTAGGATATGGTCATGATGTTGCCTAGAATTATATTTTATAAGGATCTTTGTGAGGGTTGTACCCTTGGGAAGCATCTTGAAGAGAAATTTGACAACAAAAAGTCATAGAGCACTAAATAGGTTTTAGAGATTGTTCATAATGATGTGTTGATAGAATTTCACCATCCATCTTTTAGTAAGGCTAGGCATGTTTTCACTTTCATAGATGAGTTCTCCATGTAAACATGGGTCTACTTCCTTCAACTGAATTATGAATTCTTCAACATTTTTCAAGACTTCAAGGCTCATATTGAACAGTCGTCAAGAAAGTCATCAAAATTATTTAGATAAATAATGGGTTGAGTATTTCAAAAATAGGTTTGACCATTTTTGTACATCATAGGGGACACACTTTTAGTGAATAGTTCCTTATACTCTTAAAAATAATGGTAATGCAAAGAAAAATAATGGATCCTTAAAAGAGACAACTTATTGTATGCTACACTCTGAGGGCCTTACACTATAGTACCAAGAAAAAGAAATCATTTATACTTGTTACATTCACAATAGGGTTCCTCACACAACCTTCAAGGGAATCATTCACCTTGAAGCATGGATAAGTAGAAAACCATCAATTAAGCACTTTCTGGTGTTTGAATCTCTAGCCACAACACATATACCTACATAACATTGTAAGGCAATGGAACCATAGTCCTAAACTTGCACCTTTGTAGGCTGTCATAATAGTGTGAAAGTTTATAGTCTACTCCACCCTACCACACATGAGTTTTTCATTGATAGGAGTGTTAAGTTTCAGGAAGGTCCCTTCAACAATAAACTTAACATTTCTTCTAGTTTTATGGATTCACTTGATTGTGATGATTTTTTTGATGAATTAGGCCATAAAAAAAATATTCCTAATATAGTTTCTTCTTGTTGTTGTTCTATTTCTGATAGTGAGGATAGTGATGGGGAGTTATTTTCATCTAATTCTATACATGACTTTGAGGATGATGTTTCAACACATGACTCATAGACTTCTCACCCTCTTTTAGTTAGACAAACACTTAATAATGTGGGTACATAGGTAGGGGATCTAAAAAGTGGTAGATGCACATGGATATATTATTAGAGTGGGAAAAATGCTTTATTTTCCTTAGTCTCTAACCCATTGGCATTCAAAGGTGCATTAGTCACACCTGAGTGTCGTAGCTTCATGTATTATTAATATAAATCCTTAATGAGAAATTAAACCTAGGAATTGATACCACTTTTGAAGGGAAGGAAGGTGGTTTGATGTAGGTGAATATATCAAACTAAATTAGTTACATATGGGTGAGTTGATAAGTACAAGGAAAATTTGGTTACCAAGGTTTTTTCATGGGTTGTTAGTATAAACTACATAGAAATTTTCACCTAGTCAAGATTATTTTTAGCTAACTTGCACTTTCTATTTCCACAACAAATTGCTAGGATGTGCATCAAATGGATGTGAAGAGTTACTTTCTTCATGAAGACGTTGAACAGGAGATTTATGTGGATAAACCAAAAAGGTTTGTGTAGGACTCATACTTAGTTTGTAGACTTAGGAAATCCTTGTATGGCCTCCAACATGCCCCTTGAGATTTGTGTGCCAAGATGTATTCCTAACTTCAAGCATAATGCTTCACTTAACACGTCATTCAAATTCTAATGTGTATCTCTTATGCTAAGGTTGATTCATTATTGATACTAGTACTTTATGTTCATGATTCTTTGATTACTAGGAGCTCTTCATCTTTTATTAAAATAAAGTCAAGTTTATACAACATATTTGACAAGAAAAACTTGGGTCTAAGTTACATTACATTCTTGTTATTAATATTTTATAGTCCAACTCATGAATCACTCTTCCATACCACAAGTAAACCCTTGATCTATTTTCTTGATTTCACATGGTTGATTGTAAGCCATCTTTCACTCCATTTTTATTTTGGTTTAAACTTGAGGGTAATTGTACTACATCATTGGTTGTTGCTACCTTGTATCAAGTACTTGTTAGCATTCTCATTTATTGAAATCATATTATGCATAATATTCCATATGAAATAGGCATGCTTTCGATATTTGTACAAAAGCCTTATGAGTTGCATTAGAAAGAAGCTAAGAGGATCCTTCAATAAATTTAGTGTACACTTTGATATGTCATTAACTACATATTTAGCATAGAGCTTAACATGGTTGGATACATAGATTTCAATTTGGCTAGTGATACTCATAATTGTAAGTCCACTTCAATTCATAACTTCATTAGGTTTTAGTAATATCAGTTCATCTAACAAAAATAAATTTTTTATTTATCTATAATTGATAGAGGAAAAGTATATAGGGGAACTATTAATGCAACTACTTAGGCTCTTTGGCTTCAGGTAATTCTTATTGAGTTTGACATTTCATTTAGGTAACCCTCAATCATCTGTGGTGACAACCAAAACACCATTCAGAAATATATGTGTGACCATCATCATAGTGTGAACTAAATAAACTAGATCCAAATGAATTTAAAGCCTATTTAACTCCCTAAGCAGTGATCCCAATAAGATATTCAAAATTCATCAAAACTAAGAAGCTATTAAACTGACATAATATAACATGAAAGAAAAAAAATCTTATTATAAGACCTTGAATTTTATCCTATTTGTGGAATGGTGTCACATTGATGTGGAATGGTGACCCTTTTCCAATCCCTTGGATAATATGAGATTGTTTCAATCATTTTTATGGAAGAAAACTGATGAAACTGATGATATGTGTGTGAAACATGACGCAAAACTAGATTAATATGATAAAGATGAGTATTAAATGCTAAGATGATAGATAAAATGGATGCAATCTATGCCAAATTTAAAAAATATTCAAAGATGTAAGCCATAGATTCTAAAATATGCTAAAATGGATGCAAGCTAAGTTACCATGGAAGCCATCAGTGGATGCTTAAGCTAGATGGATGAACTTAATCTAATATGCTAAATAAAAGTACTCACTATGGATGCAAGTGAGTGTGAGTTTCAAATATGATATCCATTAAATTATTGATTTATTTATTGAAAAAGGGGATGCAAATATGATATTTAATTAAATAGTTTAGTGTTATTTAATTAAATAAGAGGACTTAGGGTTTAAATTAAATAACCTTTTTTATTCAATTTAAACAAGATATGAGGTCAAGGTGAAAGGAGGTGAATTACCCTAATTAAGTCAATTAGATTACTAAAAGAAAATGATGCATTTAATAAAATAGTTAGGCTAATTTAATCAAATGGGTGAAAAAAAGATGGATTTTAAGATGAAACAATGTTAATATATTAGACTCAAGTGTGTATATCATTTAGAATATTTTTAAGTGTCTACATTTTACCCCTCTTTGAAGCAAGGTACTTGTTACATTGGTTCAATGATTAACACTTTTTTTTTGGATTAAAACTATTGGTGAGATCAAAAATTTTAATTTTTGGATGCCCCACTATTTCCCCAATGCAAGGAATTAAGTTGGTACCCTGCCCCCTTGAGAGATAGGGTGAAAATTTACAATTTTGGGTTGAGATCATGATAAAGGTTCAACATTAGGTCAGCTTAGAGAGGACAAAAGATGCTTCTTAGAAAACTTAGATGTTTGATGTATACAGATTTGATGATGTATAGATAGTCATCGGCTATGGGTAGCCCCATGTATATTTTGATATATCACACATATTGATACTTGGATAGAACTGCAAGTAAAGGTAGAAGAATAAGATGGATGGATTGACCATTGATTTCGAGATTTATTCAAAAGTCCAACAAGCCTATGAGTCATCAAGACTTTATTAGATATGATGATGAGATTGATGATTTACTCATTTCAGGGATTGGGACTCTCTGTCATTCCTTATTTTTGATATAACACATATACACGATGCATCAAGGTATTGATAACCATGATGGCATTGTATCTAGTGCGATGAAATTTGAATTTACAAATAGATAGGATAATCCTTGCACACATCTTGACATATGGAAACCTTGTTGGAATGTAGTTTAGAATATTTTGGACCAAAGCATACGCCATAGTCAACAATCTACTCAAAACGACCTCCCTATACACAACAAAGCAACTCTGTGCCAAGATTCTTTTTCAAGAATATCCAACAAGCACAAAAAATAAAAGATAATGATCGATGGCCCATTCCCTTCTCTCTAAATTATTTTGATAGACATCATCGAGAGGTCCTCAAAATGGGTCACTAAGATAAACCATAAGAAAAGATTAACAAGAAATAGTTAATGTTGTCTATATCTCTTACCAAAAGGTTTGTTTTGTTTAGCATAAATATCCAAAGTGATTAACAATGATAATTCCCATTGTAGGAAGGATGCATCCTAGGACGTGTTATCAGATGTTGGTAGGTTGACACGATGTTTGAAAGGCTGTTGATATAAAGTTTGATTAACATGTTTGATAATAATCAAGAGTTTCATTTTTTTGCATTTAAAGGCTCTACTTTTGCAAATTGTTGTACTTGTTTTATGTTTGCTTTGCCAAAGGTTGAGGGTGATGATCGATTTATTATGGATGAGATTATCAAGGGTGAAAGCAAAATGTGATGGGCGATTTTGCAATTTTTGGAATATTTCAATTTTTTTGGCATTTTGAAAATGTTTTGAGGTTGTTTTTGGTCTTTTTAAAAAATTATGTGAATGTTTAGGTCTTTGAGTATTTGAGGCTATTTAGGGTTTTTCTAATTTTCCAATTTTTTGAGTTTTTTCAATTTTCAATTTTTTTGTGTTTTTAGAGTTTTGACCAAGAACCTAACCTAAAAGACTATCCTAGGGGCCTCGAGGACACATCAAAGATGAGTCTTGCCTATGTTATACACGTAGATGCCACGTAGTTCAACTGACTTGACATATTATTGATGAAATATGAACACTTGATGGATTGTCAGTTTATTATGATGAAATGCTAAAGGGTTGACCTAGGGTGTCTCGGGGGCACATCAGTGATGGCCTTGCCTACGTTCAAGCTCGGAGACAACGTAGTTCAACATGGTAATATTTTTTGGATTTTGGATTTTTTGACCCTTTTTAGGAATTTTTATGTCTTTTTGGATATTTTTGGATTTTGAATTTATAATATTTCAAATGTTTTTGGATTTTAGCTATATAGGATTTTGATTTTTTGGAGTTTTTGGGTTTTGCACATTTTTTTGATTTTTGATGAGGTTTTATGAATTTTTTTAGGATTTTTGATGATATTTTAAGGTAAACGATACCTAGATCATGATGTTGATGTCAATTTGTGAGATACAAGGCATGGATCGAGAGTTATTTGGAAACAAGAGTGCAATAACTTGCACCTAGTGTCTAGCAATGTTTCATACTGTAATGGACAAACCAAGATAGGTAATGTATATACAAAGAGTTTGATAGAGTTTTAGCATGCTAGATATGGGTTATAGGACTTCATGATATAAAATGGTAAAGAGTTTCTCAAAAAATTTCCTTGAGTAGAGTTGAAGTATACGTCAAATCTTTGTCAAAATCAAGATAAACTAGAATATTTGGACAAAGGTGGATTGGATGGATGGAGGGAACATTGGATTTATCATGACAAGGATGAGATGCTTATATCTAAGAAGGATCATATAGATGCTCGATTCTACTCATGACACTTGTTTTCCAAGTTTTCATCATAGTACTTGCCCAAAGTGCCACTGCAGTGGTTCTGGTGCCAAAATGTGACCATAATCATAGTGTGCACTAAATAAACCAAATCCAAATGAGTTTAAAGTCTATTTCACTCTATAAGCAATGATCCCAATAAGATTTTCAAAATTCATCAAAACTGAGAACCTATTAAAAATCCTGTCTTAAGCCCATGAATTTTATCCTATTGGGGGAGTGTAGTCACATTGATGTGAAATTGTGACCCTTTTCCAATCCATTGGATAATATGAACTTGTTTCAATCAATTTTATTGAAGAAAACTAATGAAACTGATGAGATGTGTGTGAAACATGATGCAAAACTAGATTAATATGATAAAGTTGAGTATTAAATGCTAATATGATAGATAAAATGGATGTAATCTATGCTAAATGTGAACAAGATTCAAAGATGTAAGCCATAGATTCCAAAATATGTTAAAATGGATGCAAGCTAAGTTACCATAGAAGCCATTAATAAATGCTTAATCTAAATAGATGAACTTAATCTAATATGATAAATCAAAATGCTCAATATGGATGCAAGTGAGTGTGAGTTTTAACAACACGAATTTGTTATCAAAATATGGATCTTTTTCTCTCCAAATGGTGATCTATTTATAGGAGAGCAAATGAAAATCAAGGGCTCAGATCGATTTGATCAATCACCAATCAATATTAGATGAAGGGTGAAGGCATTGATTGAGGAATCCAATCCATGGTCAAAGTCGAAAGTTTACAAAGATCAACAAATTTAATCAATGATCCAAATTAGCTTTCAACAAACACACTTCCTAAAAATTAGGAAGAGGTAAGAGATATTTTGGAGGAATGAGTGCACAAAAGAGGATATTACATAGGAATATTCTCTTTTGGAGGAATGTACAAAGGAGGAATATTCCAATAATATTCCCTTGCAAGTGGGAGGGTGAGGATAATTAGCAATTTAATAATTTAAATTAAATTCTAATGTGCAAGATGAAGAATAATATGATATTCATTAAATTATTGATTTATTTAATGAAAAAGTGGATGCAAAAATGATATTTAATTAAATAGTTTAGGGTTATTTAATTAAATAAGAGGAATTAGGTTTTAAATTAGATAATTTGGTTTATTCAATTTAAACAAGATAAGTGGTGAAGGTTAAAGGGGGTGAATTAACCTAATTAGGTCAATTAGATTACTAGAAGAAAATGGTGTATTTAATTAAATAGTTAGGCTAATTTAATGAAATGGGTGAAAAAAAAAAGGATTTTAGGATGAAACAATGTTAATATATCAGATTCAAGTGTGTATATCATTCATGACATTTTGAAGTATATACATTTTACCTACTTTTTCAAACTGGTTTTAAATTAAGTGGTCCCATACCTATTTTTAGATGGTTGCCACTCTATGTGTACTCCATGTTGTGAGTTAATTCATCATTTCATTCAACTATTTCTTTGCATATTGTGTGTTTTTCATTAATATTGCAAGAAGACTATGTGCTTTATTGTCTCACATAGCTCATTGGTATGAGCATTCATTCTAGTCATCTTAGCGATTTCTACAATCAACAACCTTCATATTTGTCAACAACTTTCATATGTCTTGATTTCGTCTCACAAAATTATATTTAAAAAATTTAGGTGTTCACTAAAATGTTATGACATGCCACTATGTTGTGATTATTGATTGCATTAATGTTTTTGTCAATTGTGTGTGGTTGTTATTCTATGAAAATGATAAGATACATGAATTTTTTATTGTAATGAAAATTGTAACTCAAAATTTGAAATTGAAAGAACTATATTTTAAATTATAGATAATAATAAATTATGATGCATTAAAAGATTTCTTTTTAGTATATTGATTAAAATTTATTGATTATTAAACCTACAAGATTGTTGTAAGTTAATAAAAGTATATTAAAATGATGTTATTGAATGACCTATAAACACATATATATACATAATCTTAATCCTAAGCTAAGATAAACCATAAACAATCAAGCAATTCTAACTCCTGGGATTTTTAAGATGTTAGAAGAATTGATCCTTCAAAAATCATTTTAATTTTCCAAATTATAAAATTTTACTACTTACGAAGTACTGGGGAATCATGTGGCCCTACTGATGCAATATCTCAAGTGGCGGTGCCTTTTGGCTACCGTGTGTAGTGTAAACTCCGTAATTTTATGATGCCCGCACATCTTCCACGCCATTTGATTGGCGTCCCACGTCATTTGAGAAGATTTACATGACTCACATTCCTTTCCTCTGCTTCCATTCTTCTTTGAAATAACGGTGTCTGTTGTGGCTGCACAGGTTGCGACATCATATTGGTAAGATTTAACTTTTATATTTTTTTAATCATAATAAAGGATTACAGAATTTTGGAAACAGTCAAACACCTCCAGAATACAAACTTACAGCTGGTTATGTCCGAGCTTCGTAATCCATTCGTCTGCTTGATAAAGTTATTTCCTTAATCATTGAATTAGAAATAGAATCGGGAGCTCCTCTCACGCAAAAGAAAAAAAATATTCATATGCCCGCGATTTCATATCATAAAAAGGAAACTTATTTTATCAAGCAAACAATGGATGACAGGATAGAATATACGACGTTTGCTTTTTAATCCCATTATCACTCTTTTCCCATTGCTAACCAAACGTATCAATTGTTTACTTCTAATCCTTTTGAACTACAATGCATTACATTGTCCTTAATCACTTTTTAAAAATTTATTATTGGAAAGAGAATAAAATCCATTTTAAATGAACTTTTTCTTCAACTCGCTGTGTAATGTGTATTCAGGAAGCGTGTGGGCCTACAGATGGACAAATGCCAACTTTGTATAGTTAAACTCCACTTTTTAAAGGAATGTCTGGGTTTCCTTCACGCCCATTTTATTCAGTTTACAAGATATATATAACTCTCCTTCCATCCGTGTGCTTCCTGTCATCTTTTTCACAATTTTTTTCCCATTATCTTTCTTTAATCATTTATGCGCGTTAAACGAAGAAAGAAGAAATATAATCGGCATTCCTCCCACTCAAAAGAAAACAATATTTTAGGAAAATTATTTTGTGAAGCAAGGAATCCAAGGTACAGTGCTTTCCCCATCCATGGCGCGTCTCTTTTATTCTTTCCTTAGGGCTTGGTCACGATTTTCAGATTATCTTTTGTTTGTTTAGATTTAAATTTATCATTTATAAGATTGATTTAGAATTCCCAATTTTGTAAGATATATTTATGGTTTATTAACTATTTTCAATTAACCATGATGTGTTGATTTAAAGTTAATCCTTCAATGCAATTTTAAAAATAATGAATAATAATTGAGTTAGATTTGCATTTAAGGATTAACTTTAATTTATTTAGAATAAAGAGAGAATCAACATCTATGTATTTAATTTATATAATCAAAGTTATTATTATTAAATTATTTTTTTACATGAAAATCTTAAAAAAAAATTAGTGGACAGGCTATTTATTGTGGGCATAGTCCACCGGAATTGTCTCATGTTTGAGAAATTCCGTTGAAAATTTGTAAAAATTAGATAGTTGGACGTTTGAAAAATCATGGTTACAAATCACCTTAATATTTCAGTCGATAAGGTTTGTAATCCTTATCTTAACAAACATTGTGTTGTTCTGTAACAATGCAACAAGGCTGAAAAAATCTCTCTGATCTCCACATGAAATTGAACTTCACTAGCCCTCAAAACTCCTATATTTTCATATCTATTTTCGTTTACTCTACTTATGTTTATTGTGAATAGATTGAAGCAACAACTAAAGGGAGATAGGTTGAATCAACAATTGAATAGATAGAGAAATATTTTGCCATGGTAGGGTTTCGTAAAATTTTCCTCCAAACTTCACCCATTTTTTTTCATTGGCAGTGTTGACACCACGACACAATTTGTTCAGAACCTTGAGGTAAATCACTTGCCATATTTTCAGTGAATTTTAATATTTTGGAATCTGTAGGCAACCTTAAAACAATTATGTTTGATTTTGTTAGGGTTTCAAATAGTATGGTTTGAATTTGATGCATATAGCATGTTTTATTATTTTTGGAGTGGTATACCAAATGAATTATGAGGGTTGAGATTTTGGGTGTAGAGCATTCAATGCAATTCTATTTTTCTCTGCAACATGTTCCATTTGGTGAATTTAAAATGTTTGGAGCTTCTTGAAAATGTTTCTCCAAATTTTCAATAGCTTGATATGAATCCAAAAGTATTCCTCAAAATCCTAAGTACTAAACTTGATGACTAGCCTAACATATAGTAGAAACCAACCACACCATACTATATCAATGAAACAATAAGTAAAACTTAAGGTTAGAGGTTCCCCTGCATGCAACCTATGTCATTTGTTTAAGCCATTCAACCCTCACAACATGAATATCCCTGAATATGTGAAAAACACTACACCTTGAGATTAAAACTCAAAATTAAATACTTGTTCAACTAGACTTTGTATCCTTGGATATTCTAGGCAATGGTAAGTTGAAGGCCTCAAACATCCTATTTGTTGAGTTTGATCTTCCTGACTCTAACTTAAGAACCTACTCTATGCTTCAGGAGGCTTGCAATGGTGCAAAATTTCCCTCAAAGATGGATAAAAACCTTGATCTTACTAATCACTTTATCTGGTGTGATTGTTCTCATGTTTTTTATAAGAGGAGAAACATGTTTTGAATGGACCCGAAACCATCAGGTTTTGAAGGTACCCGAAACCCAAACAAGGGTGGAAAAGCTACCTAAAGAGAATACAATAAATCCCAACAAAAAAAAAAGATAAGCTAGGAGCCAAAATTAGCTATCCAACAGAAAACCAAGATACTACATGGATCTTAAACCCATTGGTTTTGACGGGACCAACAACCCAATACAACCAGGTTTTGGTAGGGACTTTGACCCCAAGAGAAAAGCCTGCAACAACTAGGTGATAACTAACCAATCACTTAGGAAGATTATTCTCTCCATACCATTGGTAGAAACAACTACGTTATAGGTCTACAGAAGCAGATCCCCAAAAGTAGACAAAATCTTGCCCAACAACATACCCTCTCCACCTCTATAGGATAGATCATCACAAGAGCTTGAGGCTCCAAGCATGTTCCATAAAAGCCAATTGCTCACTTCACCTCTATAGGATCCAAGACCAAGCTCGTCCAACCCACCACAACCATAGTACCCCCACACACCAACATTCAACCTCAATAGAAATGGGATCCCCCTAAATGGAAAAAGCTAGAAGAGACCTTCATCTACAAAATACACCTCAACCCAGGAGGGAGAGGACTCCACCTCCAAAGGAGATGCTTTCACCTCAAAAGAAGACCTAGTATTTAGAGAGAAGGAAGTGACTATAGTGAGAAGGAGGACCTTAGCAAGCAACAACAACAACAACATCTGGGTCTTCAAAATTATCTCTGAAAACCACCCAACCCTCAACACCTTCAACATAGAACAAAGTTGATACAACACCAAATCCATACCCACAGAAGGGTCCAGCCAAAGCACCAACCCCCAAACACCATCAAAGACCAACAAGGAACACAGGGGAAAAACCTTGAACAAGGGATGAAGAAAGACACCTGCTCTCAACAAGAAAAACCTTTGAAAAAACCAACACAGGCCCACACTAAACTCAACAGAGCATAGGGAAGAGAAAAACCTTATTTGAGCAACACAATTGCTACATCTTATGGACCAACCACCCAAAACAGGCTCCAAACCAAGATAATAGGCATTAAAGTCCATCTACCATTTGGAAACCACAACCGTGTCAGCAAAACCCTCGAAAGATAGCCCCCAAACAAAAAACACACAGACGCAATGAACAACCTAGAGGAAGTGAGAAGAAGAAAATGCCAACAAATAAAGCCCTCAAGCCATCCTACTACATTGAGTAGAACTAGAAATAAGCCTCTTCTTCAACCCAAAAACTCTAAGGACACCCGAGCAACTGCACACTCCCTACAGGGAACAACAAAGTAGAAGGGGAAAACACACCACACTAGAAAAAACAAAGGGCCATAGAATTTCCATGCCGATAAAACCCCTAAAAGATAGCCCCCAAATAGAGAACACATAGATGCATCAAAAAAACCGAAGGAAGTGAGAAGAAGAAAAGGCCAACAAATAAAGCCCCCAAGCCATTCTACTACACTTAGAAGAACCAAAAATAAGCCTCTTCTTCAACCCAAAAGCCCCAAGGACACTCGAGCAACCACACACTCCCTGTAGGGAACAACAAAGTGGAAGGGACAAACACACTACACTAGAAAACAAAAAGGGCCACAGACTAGCCCTCCAACACTTAGCGTTAACCACAACATCGAAAGTAGTAACACCAAGGGAGAAGCCAAAACCTAAAAAAGGGCAACCAAAGACCTCACCAACTATTGCATCTCTCGCCTTAGAGAAACCCCCAACCTCTTTCGAGGTCCTCTCAACATTGCACCCACAAGCTTTGCTACTTTCCCTTCTCAGCTCTGAAATAGATGACTCCCACACATCAATCAAAAGGAGCATGAACTTTCACACAGGCCTTCCACCATAGCTGATGGTCCTAGATAATCGCTTCACCCCACCATCATCATCCTATGATTCAGATTCCTCCTCTCCCACCTCTATAGATTTCAAGCTACCTTTGCCACTCCTACTCCCACCCGTCTTCATGTTCCCATTAATGTGTGATTGTTCTAATGTTATCAATGTTAAAGCAAAAGCAATTTATAATGATCTTCTTTGGAACATTTTTCTCCTTGAGCATATAAATAGTTGTTGGGGACTTTCCATGAATAATAAGGATTGGAAAAAAAAAAATTCTTATGTTTGGCATAATTCCATGGAGCCAAAAAAGGCTTGCTTTAGATGACTTGTTTTATTGCAAAGATGTCCAATTAAGATTAATTCTACTAACATTGAAATTTGTAGCATTTGTAGGACTCATGAATCAATTAAGCATATTTTATTTGATTGTTTCTTTGCACAAGAAATTTGGAGATTATTTTGTCATAGCTTAAATTTTTTGAATAAAAGTGGTAAAATTCTTTGGAAAGTTGTTTTCTTTCTAGATTGGAATATTAGTAAAGAAGGAAAATTACTATGGTATTGGCTTACTAATGAAGTCATGTGGCACATTTGGAAAGTGGGAAATTATAATAAATTCAAGGGGACTAAGAGGGAGCTTAATGAGTCTTACAAAAGGCTCACTTTTCTAAAAATTTCTATGCAAGCCTCAGTACACATTGAAATCCCGTTGGTCAAATTCATGTGACTTGTAAGGGAAGGTACTATGACCCTAAACATGGAGGAAGTCAAGTGTGGCCATGCACACCACCTAAATAATGAAGAAGTTGATATCTTCCTTGGGGCTCTAAATGAACTCTAGAGATAATTCAATCAAGTTGTAAATCGAGATAGAGTGTGCCAAGATGTTCAATGAGGAGGCTGCAACTGCATTCGCTAAGGAAGTCATGTCAAATGCACTGGTACTAGATGAGGGGGGAGTGCAGGAGGATGGTGAAACCAGTAGCATGCCCAAGCAAGGGTAGCAGTCATTTTCCTTGGGGATTTTTTTTGTACAGATTGTAATTAAATTGCATATGTAACAAAATTCATCTTAGTCTTCCTTATTTAGCTATAGATAGTGATATAATGTACATCCAAATAGTTGTAGAAAGCTATTTTTTATATAGCAAGAAAATGTAAGCATGTAACAAGGGAAAGCTACATTGGTAGAATAATGTACTATTATCAAACTAAAATTAATATTAAAAATATTATTTTATTTTAATATTAAAATCTAGATTGTTTAAGAACTAGAAATAGGATCTATTCATCTTTTTGTTGCCTCAAATTTTACGTAAGATCTGTATTCCTATCTAGGATGATTCTACTCTTGTATATTATTCCCATGTTCATGGATTAGTCCTCTCACATGTATATCTAATACAATAACCTATGGTATCCTATTCTCTAATTTCCCTAATTCTCTAATGTCTAATATGCTCTAAATATTGATGATATTTAAGAATAACTTTAGATGATTCCCAAATCACTATGAGATAAGATCAATTAGCTTAACCTCTAAAAAATAGTTACTTTATAGTTATTCCTTTCTATATCTCATAGCAAATCATAGTGATTCCATCCAAATATTAATTAAAATGATTTAAGCATAAGCATAAATGTTTGTGGGAATTCACTATTAAAGTAGAAGCCTGAATAAAAATAAAAATATTTATGAGTCTCATTAATGTACTTTTGATTAAATACTCTAAAAAAAATCATACTAATTAATTTATTTTTTTATAATCATAAGCCATAATAAAGTATTAGGTCACACATTTATAATCATCTACTAAATCCATCCTCCCCAATAAATACATTCAAATCAATTACTCCACCCATCATAATTCACAACTTCATCAAATTCACCCATGCCATCATTTTTATAATCTCCATATCATTCTCATCCATTTCTTTTCAATATTAATCATTTAACTTAGTTTAAGCAACATTTTCAATCTCTTAGTTTATCACTCAAATATGCAAATATTCAGCCCTTTACTAGTATGAGTTTCATCTATTTGAGAGACCACAAATGTTTTTTGAATCTACTCAATCTCTCAAGTTGGAATCATATTATTTGATTCATCCCCAAATCTATATAATCCTAAGTATAAATCCTATCAAACCACTAGAGAATAGTTCAAATTAAATCAATCAATTAAATATGTCAATCTCAATCAAACAATCAATCAAATTAGTCTAGTTAATCAAATAGTGAAATCAATAAGTTTTTAATCTTTAAACTTGGAGTATCATTTATCACTAATTTCATACAAATAGGTGGCTATATCTAACTTCTTATAATCCACATTATATCTTGTAGTAAAAAAACTATTTCAAATAGGGATAAAATATAGGGCATTGAAATCTCATATATTTTCTTATCCATACCACTACCCATCTTGATCTATAACAACACAATCACTCATTAAAATAATTCATCTTACCTTAATTGATTTACTTTATCAAAATCATTTTTTTAATTAATATTTAATATTAATGAATTCAAATAAATATTTTCTCATAAATATTTAAAAATTAAAATAAATCTAATTTAAACTATTATTTATAAATAATTTAATAATATTTATAAACACCATGATTAACTAATCAATTTTATTAACTCATCAACTAATATAGTTAACTCAATAATGAAAACAATATAACTCAATCAAATTAGTTAATTCATTGATTATTGGATATCTAGCTAATTACCTCCATACAACTAACAATATCTACCACCTCTCCACATCCACTCTACTATCAATGGAATTAAACTTGTGATCCAAGCTAAAATCCTAGATATTCATCTATATCATTAGTTTAGATCATAAACACTCATCGCCAATGGATATTACATTTTGGATTCAATTATATATTCAATATGTGGTTCATATTTTCACTCCATCAAAGGTGGGCATGTGATTAAATTTATATTTTGTATTTTATTTGCTAAATTTTATATTTTGTAGAAAATATGCGCCCTATGAATACAATAAGGAACATTATGTTGTCTTTGATTATTTGAAGTTTGGTTGTTTGTGTTGTAGACTAGAATAAGTAATTTTTTATTTTTTATCATCCCAAGTTTGTAATTGGGTGCACAAAAGGACAATAAGCCATAAAAAGTAGGGCCACCATTTCTATTTTTACTAGAATATTGCTTGATGATGAGGTAAATAGTTTCATAAAAATGTTGAAGAACTAAGGAATGGTTTGCATGTTATGTAGGTATTTCTATATATATATATATATATATTTGAATAATTACTTTGTAATTTCTATTTTATTATTATTTAAGCAATTTTGTTTTCCACTAGTAAGTTAGTGATCCAAATATAGGTAGTAGTATATTTATTTTCACACAAGAATTCATTTTCAAGATAATAGTGTTTCTTACTTTTATTGTACATTTGATCTCCCAATTTTTTTAAGAACCTTCAAATGTTTTAAATGGAATATATTAAATGTACAATTGGTCTACATTATAGTCTTTCCTAAGTGGTATTGCATAATCTAGATGGACATTAGAGAAATTTGATAAAGTATTTTGAATTAAATGGTTCCAGCCCTATAAATTTTATAAGTAATTAGGAGAGGTGGGCCTATAGTGGAGCACCCTAACTTCATGTTTCTCAAAATCCTACATGGAATTTCAAATCAGTCCCAATTTTGTACAATGATTTATTTGGAAACTCACCTACTTAAAAATAATAATTTTAGGGCCACATCATCATGCTTTTTGTTAAGGTATTAAAAAAGGATAAAAAAAGTGAGATCAATAGTCGTGCACTAAGTCATGTTTTATAGGTGCTCTGATGTGGCATCACATGATTTGTTAGTTTGTGTACTTTATGGATAAAAAGTGTTTCACAATTGGATATTAAGATGCTCCACTATGAGGCCCACTGAGGACTACTTCTATCCCCACTATTGGAGCCCACTCCACTATGGACCCCTCTCCCCTATATTGATGTAAATTTTGTTCAAGCTAAGTTTGACTTTCTAAATTTTGAGTTCTCTAAGAGAAATTTATTTAAGATTAGGTTTGGTAGTTACACAACCTACATTGGAAATGTCCTATCCAATATATAGAATACAATTGTCATAACAACTTGAAGGACAACTTGCATAATTGATATTAACTTTGGTTATAAACTATGATAGACCTCAATTTCAAGAAACATAATTTGTGGACAATTTGGAATTCCTCTATTAATGCATTCAAAGAGCTTCAACCCTAAACAAAAAGTATCCTCTTAAACTCTTATGCAATTATTTTGTTAATACACTTATTTTATATCTAGCTACGATATTTTTTCAATAAATTATTCAATGTTCTAGTAAGATTGTGAAGTTTGCTTGATAAAATTATCCAGGCCACTTATTTTGTCTTACCAAATTGTATTATTATAAGCATGCAAAAATATAAAGTGTTTTGATATATTCAACTATCTCTAAATGTCTTGTTTCATCTCACAAAATCATATTTTAAATAATTTAGGTGTTCAAAAAACATTTTGCCATGTCACTATTGATGTCATAATGATTACATTGAAATGTTTTGTTAATTGTAGTTGTTTGTTATTCTATCAAGACAATAAGGTGCATGAATCTTTTCACTGTAATGAAAATTACAACTCAATTTTTGAAATTGAAAGAATTATAAACTAAATTATTGATAATAATTTATGATACATTAAAAATTCTTCCTTTTAATATAATTATTAAACTTATAAGTGTCATATGTTTAAAAAAATCGGAAAATATTATTAAATGACCCATAAACACTATTGACTAAAATATATTGATAACAAAGACAATAAACAATCAAACAATTCTAAATCCAGATACTTTTAAAATGAAGATTTTTTTATTCTATACGAATGGACCCCTTAAAAACATAATTATTTTGAGAATATTTAAAATTCTATTACACTTGCTAAGCAGTGCGAAATCCTCTGGCCCTACTGGTGCAATATCTCAAGTGGCGGTGTTTTTGGCGGTCCTCTCCCACGCATATGAAAAACCATAGTTATCCTGAGATTTCATATCATTCCTTAATTTTATCAAGCAAAGAATGGACGGACAGGGGAGAATTTACTGCTTTTGCGCATTTTAAAACATATTATCATTTTTTTCCCTACTGCTAGCCAAAAGTATCAATTGTTTACTTCTTATCCTTTCGAACTACAATTTATTACACTGTTCTTAATCATCTTTTAAAATATTAAAAGAAAGGGAATAAAATCCCTTTTTATATGACTTTTTCCTCCAACTCGCTGTGTATTGAGGAATCGTGTAGGTCTACAGATGCACAAGTGCCGAGTTTGTGTGGTTAAACTTCACTTTTTTAAGGATTGTTTGCGTTTCCTTCACGCCCATTTTATCCAGTCTGGAAGATATATATGACTCTCGTTCCTTCCGTGTGCTTCCATTCATCTTTTCCATAAATTTATTTCCCGTTATCTTTCTTTAATCATTGATACGCGTTAAAGCAGGAAAGTAGCCACGCAAAAGATAAAACTACATTTAAGGAGATTTGTTTTGCGAAGCAAAGAATCCAAGGCACACAAGCTTTTCTATCCAAGACCCACCTCTATTTAGTCTTATTTTCAGGGTTTGTTCACGATTTTTAGTTTATATTTTGTTTGTTTAGATTTATATTTATAATTTGTAGAATTAATTAAGAATTTTTAACTTTTTAAGATGAATTTAAGGTTAGACTATTTTTTCAATTAAAAATAGTGATTGATTTGTTACTTTTAAAATTATATTTAAAGATTAAATTTAATTATTATTATTTTTTATATTTGAGCAGTTAAAGATTCAATATATATTTAAATTTTATTATTATTACATTATTTTTTAGGGGAATTTGTTATATGAATTTTTATTATTTTTTGTCTTTTGAAAAATCATTTAATTAGTATTTGAAAGAGTTGATCAAACTTAATCAACTCTAATTCTCCTACATATGATGAATCACTAATAATCATATACCATATCATATTTGAATCAAATTTCTATACAAATATATATTATTCATGTAATTTACAATTAAATGTTGGTATAGGAAAGATAACTGTATATTAATTTCTTATATGTTGTTTCAAATTTAATGTAAAATATTTATTTCTATCCCTACGGTCTATATTTGTAGATTGTTTCCATGTTCATGGATTAGTCCTCTAAGAGACACATTTGATCCTATAACTCGCATGCTCCTACTCTCTAATTTGTCACTTTCCTTGTCATCTACTATGCCATAAAGATTGGTGATATTTAAGTTCAAAGGATTTGAAAATCACTTTAAAACAAGCTCTTTTAGGTTAAGCCATAGAAACTAGTTACTTTATAGTTGTGTCAATAATCAAAGGTCTCAATCTTTAGCCATAGAAATGCTTTTATGATGATTATGTAGATTTGTTGGAAATCAAGCTGAAACTATTGCAATAAAACTCCAACAAAATGTATGCAATTATAGAAAATTCATATTTATCCAAGATTATCCACTAGGGTTATGTGATGGCAGATTCAGCAATAATATGATGAAATAAAAAATAACACAAATAGAAAAAAAAAATGTGGAGAAATCCTTGTAGAAAAAAATTCTACACTCAAAGAGATCTAAAGCTTGTATTAAACTTCTTTCTCATAATTCCAGCAACAATTATTTTCTTTAACGAACTTCGAAAATCTCAAAGCAGGGGTCAAATTCACCTAAAAAACCCATATGCCCCAACTCTTGAAAATCTTGTAAACTTAGTAGAAAAATAATAATGATCACATTGCCTTCACATGAGCATCCAACCCATAGATATACAAATTTTGCCGTGATAATATTCAAAAATTAAATTTAATTTTTTATATATAGAATCGTTTAAAAAATGAAAATTAATAATTTAAATTTGTTCGAATTATAATCGGACAAATTCCACATTAAAAGCGAAAGCGAATTGTAATGTAGTTTACACGAACTCCTTGCATTTCATTTTCTGCTGTACAAAACAGACAGGTCTTACATAATACATGCACTAGGGGACTACTCCACTAGGTGGTCCGGCAGCCAAACGGTGAGTCCCTCTTTCCTTCGTATGAGAGCAGCTGGATATTCTTTCAAATTGCGACACCCTCTTAAATCTATTTTTTTCAATGATGGAAGCTCTCCAATATTCGAAGGCACTTCTTCTAAGATCAAGCAAGCGAATAAACTCATTACCTGGAGTGAACCGAGTTTTCCTATAGTGGAAGGCAAGCTTTTCAATTTCATGCAATAACATAAATCTAAAAGTCTCAAAGAACTAAGCTTTTCAATGCTGGAAGGCAATTCTTTCAGTTCAAGACAGCTGTATCTCAATTCTTTTAAAGAGCTCAGTTCCCAAAAACTGGAAGGGAAGATTTCTAATTTTGAGCAGCTATCTAAATTTAAGACCTCCAAAGACCTTAATTTCCCGAAGCTTAAAGGCAATTCTTTTAAGTTAACACATTCTGTTAAATTCAAATGTTTCAGAGAACTCAGATCTCCAAAAGTCGAGGGCAATTCTTCCAATTGCTTGCAACTTGTTAGTATCAACTCCTCTAACGAGCTTAATTGCCCAAACAATTTTGGCAGATTTCTTAAGGAATTGCCACCACAAATGCTCAATCTAGTTAATGAACGCAGCCCACATACCTGCTCAGGCAGCTCTTGCATTTTATCCCATTTATCTAGTATCAAGACCTTGAGGGCAATTAAGTGATCAAGCTTTTCTGGAAACTTCTGGAGACTTTTCAATTCTCTCAAATCCAATTCTTCTAAGGAAGAATTTTGGATGATTTTTGTGGGCTTGGATACTTCGCAGCGAGACTGCGCAGTGGCTCTCATCACCCGTAGCTTCTTGGGCAGCTGCATCCATGTTGTCATTCTATTGTAAGATTTATTTCCCATATCTAAACAATCCATTAAAGAGAAAAATAAATGGAATAAGTAGTGAGGACATGCTGAAGGCCAGGAGGCAGAGGAGGAATTTTCACACACAGTGTAAAAATTAAAATATAAAATATTAATATTTTCTCAACACACAGAGCTGCTGCTCGTAAATTTCTGTTTGCTCACATTCACCTCCCTCTGTTCACTTTCTAGTTCACTTGTTAAAAATAAATTACAATTACAAAATATATGCTGCAGGTAAAAAGTCACGTGAAAGATTTTCACGGATGAGAGGAAACGAATACAATTTTTCAAATTCACCTAACTAACTTTTCCCCCGTCAAAATGCATTTAATACAATGTCCTTTTCATAATATTCAAACTTAAATATTAAATATTTCGCATCCCGATATTTCCTTTGGCGGTGGCGGCTTTCTCCTTAGTTCCCCGCGGTATCGCGATGGTTAAAAACTTGATTGCGATATTGCGGGCAGCGGAACAAACTTTTACGAAGACTCCCGTGATATCGCGATGAATATTTTATTGATTGCGATATAGCGGGCATTGGCTGGAGGTACGGCAGGCAGTTGATATAAAACAAAAACATTACCGAAGACTCCCGCGGTATCGCAATGACTAATTTATTGATTGCGATATAGCGGGCAGTGGTTGGCAGGGACGGCAGCAGTTAGGGTTAATATTCCAACACATGCCTGATACAAAGTGACACCATCCTTATAGACAGGACCATGGAACACAGTCAATCGCTCAAGAGACTCAAAACTCGCTGGCCATAAAGCAGAAATGTCACCACCCAGTCGGAGGAATCTGAGTTCCTTAAATTCAGTTGTTTTCTGACTTGATCCTGACACTTTTATCTGGCTATCCAAACAGAGAACTCTCAACGAATTTTTCAATGAATGTAATTGCTTCTCATCAACTTCATGCCCAGATTCAGTTTCCTCCTTGCCGAGCCAAACTCCTTTAATTTGTTTGAGCTTCTGCAAAGAGAGAATATATTTAAGTAAAGCTACTAAATAGAGACAAGATTTTAATCCTGTAGCACTATACAAATACAATCACATACTTGATCGTCATGTGCAACTTCCAGCCAGGACTGCATATCCATAATTCTATTGGTTTTAGACAAGCTTCGCCCTTTTGCACGGATGATGTCATGGACAATCAACTCGTCTTTGTCAGACGTCTTCATCAATGCCGCTTCTTCGAGAAGTCTGACATCCTGAACGCCAACAATGTATTCCACATCGCGACGATTCCAGTTAGCAAAGAAGCAGCAAATATCCAGAAACGCTTCTCGTGTAGACGATGCCAGCTCATTATAGACAGAAGTCACCAGACGTTGGCTCAGATTTTCTCCTTTGATATCCTCTCCTGTCTCCAAAGCTTCAAATATTTGCGTACACCTCTCTACCATGTAATTTTGCTTACGCAAACGAGCACCAACAATTTCTAACACTAACGGAATCCCATCACAGATCTTCAGGGTTTTTTGCATGTTCTCTCTCCCTCTGATATTTTCATCTTTGAACAAAATTTGGAGGGCGTCTTTGTCGGGAAGAGTACCCACACGATGGTCACGACGTTCAAGGCCGGCGTCTTTGAGCACATCCGTGACAGCCAGATTTCGAGTTGTAATCACTATTCTGCTCCGCTTCGGAAGGTTTGCCAAGTGTTATGGGAAAAGCTCTTGCAAGTCTTCTGCGTGAAGAGCATTGTCAATGAACAGAAACAGTGGCTTGTTTCTTTGTGCTCGGAAAGCACTGGTGAGATGAACCCGACCCTCTGCACTATTTCTCAATGTTACATTCCTGTCACAAGTATATGCTGGGAAGGCATCTTTCAATATTTGCTGCTGCATAGATTTTATGTCATTCCTCGAGCGGTCTTCTTGCATTTGAACTCCCGAATAGTTGTAATGTGTGAGATCTAAGTCGGCAATAACAGCACTAGCCAGCGTGGTCTTTCCAATTCCCCCGAATCCATAGATTACCGCAGCCAATGAGAGCTCGTTTTCTGTTTCCATGTCTAGCAACTTCATTACTTGTTTCTTCGACTCTTGAATGCCCACTGCGGATGAGCCCACAAAAGAATTATTACTCTGCTAACAAAATATGCAAATGCTGATGCAAACATAACATGTGAATATGATTGAAAATTTTGGAAAAGTAATATTTATATATACTTACCTGCATAGTCTGGATAAATGGGCTTCAATGGAGAGAAGACAACAGGTGTCCACGGCACCATCTGAACCCGTGACTGTGAAGATGGTAGCGGCTGTGCAGGCGGCGGCAGCTGAACATGTGGCTGCGACAGTGGCAGTGGCTGAACAGCTGGCTGCAAAGGCAGCAGCTTCTGAACAGATGGCTGTGAAGGCATCGGCTTCTGAATAGATGGCTGCGAAGGGGGCAGATGAACAGGTGGCTTCGAAGGTGGTGGCTTTTGAATAGGTGGTTGTGAAGGTTGCGGCTTCTGAGCAGGTGACTGTGAAGGTGGCTGCGAAGGCGGTGGCCTCTGCATAGGTGGTTGTGAAGGTGGCGGCTTCTGAGAAGGTGGCGGCTTCTGAGAAGGCGGTGGCTTCTGCATAGGTGGTTGTGAAGGTGGCGGCTTCTGAAAAGGTGGCAGGGGCTGAACAGGTTTCTGCGAAGGCGACAGCGGCTGAACAGGCGTCTTTGAAGGCCGGGGCTTAGTTTCCTTGGAGGAAAAGCAACCCATGGTAAACACAAGCGAGATGACTTGATGTCTGCAGTTGGCATTGAGTGCTTTATAGTCTGCCTCCTATCTCGTGATATTGGATAAATATTTTTCTTTGGTTACGTGTTAGATGAAGTTATTCTTCAACTCTTTTATTTCATAATTCTGGAGCCTTAACAGCTGTCCAAAAATATTGAGGAGCATATTAGGTATTTGATGGGCATACCAAAAAGAAAAGATTTGACCTGATGCTCCGCCTTTCATAGATTCGTCAGGCTTTTATAGCTGTAATAGGAATAAGGAATTACATGAGTATGTGAAACAAAGACATTTTCTCTCTTAGAAAAATTGGACAAAAAGTTTGAAGTCATTTCAAAATCATTTAAAAGAAATTATCTTGATGTAAAGACATAAAACACCATGTTTGATCTATGAACCTTCCAAAAAAAAGCGTAATATCCAAGATATGAACAAGTATAAACTGGGCGGGAGAGAGAACGTATTACCGTGAAGATTAAGAAACAAAACGAAACAAAGAAAAAATATTTCCTTTTTAAAAGGAAGCATAAATTCTCAGAAATTGGAGAGCATTTTCTATATTTTATTACAGAATTTATATTTTTATGGTAAAAAATTATAGAGATAAGTGTTTATGTATATATAATGATTGTTAAGAAAAATGTTTACATCTACATTATTTTCTTATAAATTTTATTTCTATCATATATAATAATTAGATGATGGAGGTCATGTGTAACAAACTCCTTAGAAAAGACTTCTCTTCCCATCTTTGAAGGGTGTGAAAAAGCAGAAGGTCGAACCCCCTAGCTCTATAACTATTGAAATTGAGGACAATCGAGAACCTTGTCATGTGGGTCCGAACAACAGTGGGTCCAGTGAGAGATGCTCCACTAGACTCGCTAGTGTAAGCGAAAAGAGTAAGGGAAAAGACACTAAAGGGAAAAGATTAGAGCTTGATGATGAGGGTCTAGCTGACTTGGATGATGACTTCCCTCTTGAGTGTGAGGAAGATAGTCAAGATAACACCAAGCTAGATGACAATGAAGAGGTTTTCAATGTTGGAGAGGAGAGGTAGATTAGCAGTGATAAGGAATTCTCAAGACAAAATAACAATGAGGAATAGGAAGAATTAGAGTGGGAGGAGGATGTTGGCAATGATAACCTTAATCTTGAGATCGAGGAAATAGAAAACAAAGAGGATACCTACATTCACCCCTATCAAAATGTGGAAGAAAAAGAGTAGAAAATGGCCAACAACCGCCTAAAGAACTAGCTTAAAGGTTATGGTGAGGATACTAGTAATAGGATTGTAGTCCTTGAAGAAGTCATTAGCAAAATTACTATGGTGATTGTTAGGATTGTGACCCAATTCAATCTCACAAAAAATTATCAATAAACTTAATAACTCATAAGCATGAAATATAAATGAAAGAAATTTATTAAGTAAACAAATTTCATAACACATCATCATTTGTGTAGTGCATAATCTACGTAATTACACATGATAACTAATATACAAAAATATAATTCAGGATCTCATGCCATATAAACAATTAAAGATACTATCTAGAAGTATAATACATTTAATTATACAAAATAATGTGAGGAAATTAACAATACAATCTCCAACCGCCACCAATTGATCCTTATAGTCATCTACAATTCATGAGACAAGAACATGGCCCAAATGCTTTTCTGCCCAACCACAAAGCTTACGCTTTCATCCAATTCTTCCTAACATGAAGAATACCCAACCATACATGGAGTACCTAGCAACCTAAAAATAAAAAGCTATAGGGAATCTTGATGCAAGCTAGATGTATATACATGCATTTCTAACCTAAAAATGTAATGTCCCACAAATAGGATATAGCAAAGAAATATACAAATAATTTTCCTAGGTAAATTCCATCTATTAAAATGAACACATGGATTTATCCAAAGCAATATAAGTAGTTGGTAGATCCCTAAAAGAGGAGCGACTTTCTTTATTAACCCACATTCGACACCCTATCCTAGAAGGTAAACTCAATACACACATAGAAGACAATACCATGCATCATGCTCATGAAAATAATTGTTTCCTCTTTTATTTCATGCAAATGTTCAATTATATATTTTTCATTGTTTTAGCTTTTCATGCCTAATAATAATGAAATAATCATTGACATGAAATTCATTTCTTTACTTACAACTAGTTTTAACATGGATTGATCGTTTAATATTTTATTTCTACTAAATGCAAATTAGAGTACATGCATTACTATTCTTATGTCATCTAGTTCTAAATGCAATTGAAAATATGAAACTATTTCCATTGTATGAATTAATTGACTAACTTCCATGTCTTGCAAGTTACTTCTTGAAAAAATTAGTTGTTATTACATACACAACCCTGTCATATTTACATATACCTAGGGTTATATATATAGCTCCATGTATATATACAGTTCCATAGATATATGATGAGAAATAAATAGGTTCAATATTGATTGTGGATAAATTCAATCTATATTAAAATATGACTTCAATTGATGGGATGCAAGGCTTGAACAACATCAACATGAAAACTGAAATTTATATGCAAATTTGAAAATTTTCTTTAATATGGAAATACCATGATTAAAACCTTCTTTTTTGTGATGCCAAAAAATAGCTAGCATAACATGCTTATAAATACTACCTTATGTGAAGTTATAACAATAATAAATAAAAAATATAATCACCATAAGATAGAAACAATGAGACATATAGCAACAACACAAAATCATCACATAACATAAGATTTAGGTGGAGAAACCCTTGCAGGAAAAAACTCCACTAAGAAGAGAGGAAAAGTATGTATTATTATCAAATAAATGAGATTGCAATACAACAACTTCCACTCTTATCTTTTCCTCCAACATGGAAGCACCTATGTATCTATGAACAACCTCTTTATGCCCCAACTTTCCCTTGTTCTATAGAGTAACACTACATCCAAGAGGCTAATTATATAGACTTGTGAAGGAATCTAATGGATCAAAAATGGTTCCCAAAGATGACCCTTCATTTGAAACAACCCCAACCTTTGGAATACCTCCTCAAAATGTGAAAAGAGGCTGTCTTTGGCTCCAATAATTTCCCTCTAGCTTGGGCTTCCGGCCATGAGAGATAAACATTACATTAAATGTAATAAATGATGAAAAACCAAGTGAAACCAATTTCCTCTATCCAACAACCAACTTGGAGAATTCAAAAATTCACTTATTTATCATTTCTTTTATATTTTATTATCCTATTATGGGCTTCCTCATTTTGGAAAAATAATATTAAATATTTATTTCCACAACCACTTTTATTGCTACTAGTGGACCCATCACCCCTTATGAGTATATTACAAGCAATGGTGAGAATTAATATTAAAAATATTTTTTCAATTCTCCCTAAGTACCTAAGGAGACTTTTTGAGGATGTTGAAACCATGAGATATGACATAGGATTTACAAGGTGGATGGAACCTAATCCTAAAATTCTCCCACTTGTCATCAACATTGCAAGTACATCCATAGGAATCACAAACAAGGGAGAAACATCCCTTAGCCAAACATTTACCATATGAATCTTGACCATGCTCTCATGCTCTAACAAGATAGATGGAAAAGCAACCATGATAACCATCATCAAGAAAATTACCCCTTCATATCCTCCAGCATGCCACCTATGGGAGAAAAAAGGCACATGCAAAGGTGAAACATATTAACCATCACTGAAACTTGCACCAATATTTACATAAACATAGGCATCAAATTAAAATGATAACAAATTATCTAAGTAGTTTCCTCACTCATAACACCTAGAATAGCAATCACAACAAATTGTAACTCATTCAAGATAACCATACTTCAAACCAAGGCATATCAAACATAGATTAAACTTCATGCCATCAACATACCAACCTAAAATCTACAATCAAGTCTTTGTATATCCATACTCCTATCTCAATGCACCATACCAATGCACAAATGACCATAGACAAGGCCAATTAACAAAGTCTACATTAACACTGAAATAATCCCATGGATATATGGATAGTCCACATCTGAGTCATCCCATTGCAAGAAAGTGGGTAGCTAGTCCACAACTTGCATTACTCATAGACCCAAATCCAATAAAACATGTAAAATCATCATCACATCAGTAACGAGCAAACCAAGATATCTTAGAGGATAACTAGATATATACCTCAAAACCTCCACTGCATTAATAACATTGTCAAATTTGAAAATAGTTCAAGGCATATCAATTCTATCTATAATAATTCACATAGAGGATGTTGCTAATTCTTGTATTACATAGTGTGTAGGAAATATAAAAAGATATGAAAATCTTGAAAAAAAGTATGTTGCCATACCTCTCTCACCATTAGGCTCCACAACTTTCTCAAGTTCTTCACACTCAACCATGTGAAATCAAACATCTAGGAAGAATACCAAGACCAAAGTGAGAACTTGCAAATCAAACCATATCCTTGTTCCACACTAACATGTACCAAGCTATGTAAAGTAAGATCTCCTTTACCATTCCAATACAAAAAGGATATCAACATCTAACATCCAAATAAAATGAAAACATGGCAACATTATATGTAAACCTCTCATATCGAAGGTATATCAAACCAATTGATCATTCCCACAACAAAGGGAATATTCCTAGAGCTACAAACTATTTCATATAGCTCTCCAAATAAGTCCTCATAACTAGAACCATATCTCAAAACCAAAACAAGGAGACAAATGAAAATCCATTTAAGGCATGCTTCTTCTTCTTCTTAACAAGTCCTTAGACTTTCTATATTCAAAACTAACTCATATGAGAGACAAGATACAAAGTAAAGAATACATCTAATAATCAATTGAGAAATACCTCTCAGATCATTCACCTTTTGAACAGACCAAGAGTGGGATCTAGAAGATTTTCATGTACATACAACAACAAGAAATGACAATCTTCTCTTTAGGTCCATAATGGATTCACCTAAATAACCATGTGTAGACTCATTAGTCTTTTGGTTGAAATCCTCAACAAAGATTAACCATCTCAACATATAATCCCATAAATAAGAGATCACTTAGCATCACCTAAGTCTCTCTAGTCTCCATGAGTATCCACCAATAAATCTATGCCATCAAATGCAACCCTACAAAATCATGAAGCTCCAAGAAAATTATTAATACTCAAAACCAAAGAAAACCAAACATGACCATTGTCAGAATTTTGAGTATAGAAATAGGAAAATATCATGACATGATCATGATCTAGAATCCCCTCCTAAGAGATCATATAAAATAGCCATCCATAATAAAATGATGAATACACATCACTACCAAAGCTCCCACTAAACTATGTAACCAAACTCTTTTGTATCATGATAACCACCTCTTAATTGAAGATTCACCATTTTGCCCCAACACAATCAAAGAGCTCAATACCATGAGCTCCCAAAAGCTAAAGTACAACCATGATCTCAAAACCAAGAAGATACCAATGCTACAAATCCTCTATCAATAGAACCAAATATTTCATAAATCTCATTGTAATTTAAAGGAAAAATCCAAGAGATCCTTATGATACCAATAACCATTGAATAAGACAAACTATCTTTTAATCAAATATTATCCATGGCTCACTACACATTACAACAACAACAACATAGAAAAAAAATATTGAAACAAATAAGATAAAATATATTATGTAAAGTTTGCATAAATCTACCACTAAAATTAATACCAAGTTATGCAATGTGGCATCATGAACAATATCATTGCCAAAACTCTACTTAAAGTGAACAAATCTTCTCATACACCATAAACAATGGTTAAAGATTCAAATGAATAACTATATCAAGTACTCCAATAACCATCTCTCACTATGATAAGTATACTAATGTAATAATGGTGACCAATAATGAGTCCTTCCAACATAATCCACATCAAACAATTTACAAGATCTACACATATGAAAAATATCATCAAAAAATTACATAATCAATGCTTCAATCTCAAAATACTCAAAATTAGATTCAACCCCACATTAGTATCATGTAGAACATAGATAATCAGGCATAACACATGGATTTTCAAGACTCAAAAATGAACATCAATGCTAGATTTGATTTGCTAAAGAAACCCACATAGTGATTAATTGCAAATCAATAAGAACCTTCCAAGAAACCATGGAAACCTATAACTATCTTCATCCAACACAACCTAAATAAAGTATCATCATGGATCTACATACCACATATTTTAGTTAACATGTAAAACATGCAAAAACATCTTTCTAAATTTGAAATCAACATAACCATCTATACATTCACATCAAACATATCATCTAAATAATGGAGTAAGCACAAAAATACAATCCATATAACAAGCGTAGATTGCAACCCAATAGGAAAAACAAGTTTTCCAAGAGATTATAACCTATGAAACATATTAGCTCCATAACTAACAAAGACATTATTGGATTATCTTCTAGTGATTTCATGTAATCAAGGGCTAAAACCATGAATCCAACATAAGCACTCTATTTTGTACTCAAAATTGAGAGTTTTTCTCTATGTGACCAAGATGTCTCTACCCATTAACATGAACACCTTCTCACTACACATGACAACAAGGTAAAGGAACAAAACAACCAAAAAATAGGATACACAAATATTTTCAAACAAGATCTCCAAGCTACCAAAACATAACCTACTCCATAAGGATCAATAATCACGAGCTTCCAATACCCAACGTAGATCACATTGAAAATTTTCATGGTATCCAATCTCACAAATTTGTAAGACAAAGTTAAATAAAGAACATTAATTTCTGCCCTAAAATCCTTCCAACAACATTTGATTCCTTAAAAAATTCCCATAATCTTGCAAAGCTGATGAATAAAAAATGAAGGAACACCTAGAGCCTAGTTAACCTTAAGCTCTGATACCAAATGATGAGAAATAAATAGGTTCAATAACGATTGTTGAGATATTAAATCTCTATTCAAATATGACTTCAATGGACAAGATATAGGTCTTGGACAACAAAAATATGAAAATATGAAACTTATATGAAAATATGGAAATATCAGGATTAAATCCTTCTTCTTTATGATACCCAAAACAGTGAACATAAAATGCTTTTAAACTACCTTATGCGAATTTATATATATAAAAAAGAGAATATCATCAACATAAGATAGCAACTATGAGACACAAATCAACAACACAAGATCATCATGTAACACATGATTTATGTGTAGAAATATTTGTAGGAAAAAAATCCACCAAGAAGAGGTCAAGTATGCATTATCACCAAATAAATGAGATTACAATACTACTTTCATTCTCCTCTTTTCTTCGATGCAAGCATCTATGTACCTATGAACAAACTCTTTATGCCTCAACCTATCCCTATTTCTATAGAGTAAAACTATATCCAATAGTTCCTCATAATTTGTACATCCAAGAGGTTGATTTTATAGACTTGTGAAGGCATCTATGCACCAAAAATGGTGCTCAAAGATAACCCTTCATTCAGAATTTTTGTAACCTTTGGATTACATCCTTGGAATACCAAAAGAAACTATTTTTGGCTCCAATAATTTACCTCCAACTTGGGTGCCCAACCATGAGAGATACACATTACATTAAATGTAATAAATGATGGAAAACCAAGTGACACTTGATACCTCTATCCAAGAAACGACTAGCAGAATCCCAACAGTCTCTTATTTATCATTTCCTTTATCTTTTTTAATCCCATTCTAGGCATCCACATGTAGGGAAAACAATATTAAATATTAATGTCCACAACCCACCTTTACCATTGCTAGTGAGCTCAACACCCCTTTTTAGTATATTACAAGCAATGGCAAGAAATAATATTACAAAATATTTTTCTAATTCAGCCTAAGTACCTAGGGATACTTTCGAAGGATGATGGAACAATGATGTCTGACATAGGATTTACAAAGTGGATGGCGCCTAATCCTAACAATATAAATGTATTTATAGTAGATATGCAGATTTTCTATCATAAATTTAAAATATAACATAACCAAAAAAAAATCTATGTATTTTCCTAATTATATTTTTTGCAGCAAATTCTTTCTCATAGGTAAAAAAACACTTTCCAACACTGAAGGAAAAAAACCAATGCTCATAGTTCCACAAAGTTAATATTTATGTGTATTCTCAATTTTTTCCAATCCTAATATAAAAATTGGAAAAGAAACCACAACCTAAATGAGGTTGTGCATGATTCCTATATAAAATTAGGTTATAAAAACAACTAGAATTTTTCATGTTCCCTTTTATAAAATACACTCATAATTTCTATTTTAGAAACCCGATGAGCTATATACATACATACATACATACATACATACATACATACATACATACATACATGCATGCATACATACATATTCTCTAAATAGATATTCATACCTATATATGTATTTATATACATATAAATTTACACATTTGTATTCTTGTTCAGGTCTCGTGTGTAATTTATTACATAATTTATACTATTGACAACCTTTCTCATTTTTAAATTGGAAAGTTCAGATTTCGTTTAGGTAAAATAATAATAATATTCTAGAGTAAAGTGTAAAAGATGCTAAACTGAGCAGAGATATTGTAGCCTATAGTTTTCTTTTTCCTTGACTAGTCATTGCCCTAAACCAAAAATTCCTAAGATGTACCTTTTTTTCCTTTACCTTCTTGTTTGTTGCTATGCTTGAGATAATAATTTCCTTGCAATCATGGTGCAGAAAAATGGTCCTATCCATTCCTTTTATTATAAACTTACTATTTTCATGTCAAAATTTTTACTTTAGTTCTTTATATAGAGAACCGGGTCTTCTTTTTTTCTACCAATACTACATGATCTTTCATGCAATGCCTCTAAAGTTAATTAATTTTCTTTTATTTCAAACTACTTTATTTAATTAATTTTTTTAATTTTTTAAACTACTATATATATCTTGATGTAATCTATATAAATAATGTTGAGATATATATTTCTAAACGAAACATAACCAAAACGATAACCAATACATAAAAAACAATCTCCATTAATTCTCTATTGTGGAAAACAAAACCCTAAACCTAAAAATTTTCATTGAGAAGTAAGAAATAACATCAATTATAGTTTTCTCTTTAGAATCTTTATTGTTACATTTCCTTACCAAAAAATATTATGCCCTCTTAAAAAGAAAGGGAAAAATTTGGCTCAATGTAAGATAAAAGGAAAGAAAAAATGTAAATCAATCAAATATCTACAAGGAGATGGAAATTAAAATAACTAACACATCATCTAATGTCTATAGTCTATGGACCTCTCTATAGAGAAATTTTCAAATAAAATCCTTCCCTTGCAACACTTTTTCTACCACATAATATTGAGTACCCCACTATTCTACTCACCTTCTACACCACTGATGCAAGAGCATCCATGGTGACTTGCAATCCCGTGTCAACAAAAAGGTTGATTTTTTGGATTATGCAATTTTAGATTTTTGAAGTGGATTAATTTTTGGTTTGGATTACATATTTGACGGTTTCAAATTATTTATTTGCAAATAAATTAATTTTTTAATTAATTTCTTGTGCAACTTTGGCAAATTGACTTGTGGGATGGAAAGTAAAAAGTAGATTTTAAAACAATTAAATTTAAATGTTTAAATTTCAAGAAGATGCATTGAGAAATGAAGAGTGGGGATTTAAAGCAAAAAATATTCACCCCTAAGGGATTGGAGAAGTGGATGCCCAAGATGTTTTTTGTCTTTTTTTTTTTTTCAAAAGTCAAAAGAGGAAAGAAACTTGAAAAAGCCTATTTTTGAGGGGCTGTTGTAACTGGATTTTAAATGATTTTTAATTATCTTTTTAAGGTCAAATTTTATACCTACAATCGATGGCATACCTAGTGGTGGAGAGCAGAAATTTAATATTAATTAATTCTCTAAGCTAGTAGTAGGGGAATCTAGAGAATTGTGAAAGCAATGAAAGGATTTTAAAAGGCAAATTTTGGAGAGACAGAGGGGAGGGGGAAAAATTTTCCTATGGAGGAAATTTTGGAAATATTTTGACAGGTTTGAAGAGGTATTTGCAGCAACAAATGGATTGGAGAATCCATGGGTTATTGCAGTAGAAGTTTCCATTGAAGGTTGCATATTGTAGGAGCAAAATCTTGTAAAAGAAGGTTGATTGAAGGAGTTATTTGTGTATTTTTTTTATTTGCTACCTCTTATCAGTTTTATATCAGATTTGTAGTGGAATTAATCAGCCCATATGGCTGCAAATGAATGTGGTTTCAATTTTTCTTAATTGATGCTTGTTATTGTAACAATTAAAGAGTTGTTGAATGAGGAGTATGAGAAATTTCTGGCAGATTTGATTTAATTGGTAGCATTTATTTTGTTACATGTATGAGTTTTAAGAGTTGTGTTTCAAGTTGGGAATCCTCTTACATTAGTGGTATCAGAGTTGGAGTTCTTGAGTGTGTAGGCAGAGCGTCAAACGTGAGGTAGTTTGCACCAAGACTTGAGGGTGGAGAATTTGTGGATTTTGTTTGTAGATGAATGTGCAAGTAGTAAGAAAAAAATTTAGGAGGATTTGAGGAGCTGAGGTTCCCATCATTATAAACAGATCACCGAAGGAGGCAGTTTACCATAACATTGGTGAATATTGAAAGAGGGTTTTGTAAACAGATCACTTAAGGGGGCAGTTTACATAAGTAAAATCTAATATTTTGAAGATTTATGTTGTTAAGGCATTGAGAGGTCTTGAAAATGGAGAATAGAAGAGCTGAAGGTATTTTTTATTATCTTTCTAATGATGTTTTGAATGGAGGAAAGAAAGAGGATGTGGCGGAGTGTAATGCATGTGACATCGAGGAAGAGGATGAAGATGAGTACAAAAAGATTGAAGAACATGAAGATGAGGGATGTCTATTGGAACACATGGAGGATGCGACTACATAGATTGCAACAGCAGAAGAGATTCCTTTGGAGGAAATAGAAGAAAAAGAGAGAGATGATTTATTGATCATGAAGATTGTAGAAGTAGAGGTAGAGTGGAATGCATTGACTGTAGGTAGAGAAAAAGTTGCAGCAATGGAGGATACTAAGGTAAAATTTAATTTTGATAAATATTGTTATGAAGATGAATGTGAGTAATGAATTTGCAACAAAAGAGTGTCCTTTGAAGGACATACAAGAAAGTGAAGGGGATGATTTATTGATGCAGATGACACCAGTTGAAAAAGAGTGGGATAAGTTAATCTTGGGTGAGATAAAGATTACCTCAAAAGGTGAGGTAAAATCAGATTTTGATGTTTGCTTTGATGTATAATTTATTGCAGCAGTAGATCAATTTGATAAAGTTAAATTTGAAGAGTGTAAAGTGAAGGTAAATGAAGAGTTTTCTGATAAATATTTGTTAAAGAAAAATGGAGATTAAGGTGTTTTGATTTGTGAATATGGTTCCTTGTTAGGGAAAGTGGAAAATGAGTTTCTTGATAATGGTACTAATATTATTTTGAGAGAAACAAATCAAATTGTAGTGATGTTATGTCTTATAGAAGGTGTTGAAACAAGGAAATTTTATGGAGGAGACATGGTGGAAGGAGAGAATCTGAAAGGTAAAACATCAATAGAGGTAATAAAGTACATTTATTTTGTTGAAGGTGGAGGTATATGTTTGATTGTTAAATTTGATGGAATATATTGGTGGGAGGTTAGATTAAAAGTTTTGAAATACATGAAGGGTAGAGGAGTAAAGATGAAAGGATACAATAGTGTGAGGTTGTAGAATTTGGTGAATGGGAAGATCCCAATGGACAAAGCAATGAGATGGATCCAGGATAAACATAGGTTCTATAAATATTTCTGAATGTAACTCGTGAAATATTTTTTTTCTACCATGGGTGTCTGATGTAGGAGCATCCATGGTGACTTGCAATCCCGTGTCAACAAAAAGGTTGAATTTTTGAATTATGCAATTTTGGATTTTTGAAGTGGATTAATTTTTGGTTTGGATTACATATTTGAGGGTTTCAAATTATTTATTTGCAAATAAATTAATTTGTTAATTAATTTCTTGTGTAACTTTGGAAAATTTACTTATGGGGTGGAAAGTAAAAAGTACATTTTAAAACAATTAAATTTAAATGTTTAAATTTCAAGAAGATGCATTGAGAAATGAAGAGTGGGGATTTAAAGCACAAAATATTGACCACTAAAAAGTAGGGATTGGAGAAGTGGATACCCAAGATGTTTTCTTTATTTTTTTGTCTTCTTTCTTTTTCAAGAGTCAAAAGAGGAGGAAAGAAACTTGAAAAAGCCTATTTTTGAGGGGTTCCTGTAAGAGGATTTTAAATGATTTTTAATTATATTTTTGAGGCCAAATTTTGTAGCTACAGGAGATGGCATACCTGGTGGTGGAGAGTATAAATTTAATCTTAATTAATTCTTTGAGCTAGTAGTGGGGGAATCTAGAGAATTGTGAGAGCAATGACAGGATTTTAAAACACAATTTTTGGAGAGACAGAGGGGAGGGGGAAAATCTTTCCTATGGAGGAAATTTTGGACATGATTTTACAGGTTTGAAGAGGTATTTGCAGCAGCAAATGGATTGGAGAATCCATGGGTTATTGCAACAGAAGTTTCCATTGAAGGTTGCATATTGTAGGAGCAAAATCTTGTAAAAGAAGGTTGATTGAAGGATTTATTTGTGTATTTTTTTATTTGCTGCCTCTTATCATTTTTATATCAGATTTCTAGTGGAATTAATTAGCCCATATGGCTGAAAATGAATGTGGTTTCAATTGTGCTTAGTTGATGCTTGTTATTGTACAATTCAAGAGATGTTGAATGAGGAGTATGAGAAATTTCCAACAAATTTGATTTAATTTCTAGCATTTATTTTGTTACATGTATGAGTTTTAAGAGTTGTGTTTCAAGTTGGGCATCCTCTTACATTAACTACATTTCATTTGGATTCCTATTAATTTTTGAAAAGGATGCTTACAAATTAGATTGAAGAAAAGATGGCTTGCGCTTGTTGATTGAAAATGAAGGAAAGAAGAAAGTAGTCAAGATTTACAAGTGCAATTCTTGGAGCGAAGGGCATGGCCAAAGTTAGCATGCTTGATGCTATTGAAGAGGGAAGAAGGAGTGAAGTGAATATTGTTTAGCTTGAGGTCTTGATGGGTGATACCCTTGCACTGGTAGTAATCATTTATCTCCTCCAACTTTTTCATCATTGCAGCTACCACTTTATACCCAAACATATTCTTCTTGATGGTCTTGTCAAAGAGATCTCTAGCAGAGAAAAGCTCCAATAAGAGCTACACATACTTCTTGTTTTGATGAAAGTCATAGGATTCAACAATAACACAATGGTTGTCCACATATTTGAAAATGGTGATCTAGTTGAGGAGGCACTCCTTGCTTTGCATATTCTTTATAGGCTAAACTTCTCTAGTTTGTGTTGTTTCAGGCTAAATGATTCTAAAGCTGCATGTGTGATTTCAAGCTTTGTTTTTACTGATGAAATGATGAATTTCAGTTGGAAGAAAAACAATCAAATCATATGTGATATTTTGATAAATCACAACAATCATAATTTGAATTGTGATGTTAGTTCATTTTGGCTACCACCGGTAACTTTCCACACACTAAGAAAGAAGCTGCTCTCTTCTCAAACAAATGAACCCAATTTTATGCTATTTCACCAGAAGCGCTAGTATGGCCAATGCCACACCTCTTATCTCTAGGGAGGTGGTCTCAGAATGGGTTTGTATGAGGAAATAAATTAACCAAATGATGGAGGAAACATCGCAACCATTGTGGACTCCTCCTACACACTGAAGGAACCTATGATCTCCCCAATGCCTTCACCGCCAACCAGAACACACATCAACATTAACCATTTGGGCTCAAGAAGAATATGCGAGGCACTAAAAGCAACCCATCGTACAAACATGGTTAGACATGTCATTAACCACCTCCCCATAGCTTCCATGCAAAATGCCCTCCATCACTTTGTTTCGCATTAAAAATTCTATGACACCAGTTATATATATTTTATTTCATTTTAATGTACATGAAAAAATGTCGCAGCAATGACACGCCTCTCAGTGTAATTAATATTTAATAAAAGAAACATGAAATCCTTTTAATTATATATACTATATTTTTATTTATATATATATATATATACATATATATATATTATATGGGTATGTGCAGGATCATCATGGAAAAAATAGGCCCTTAAGTGGCAAAAAATTCAAAAAAAATAGAGTTAGACAACTTAACATAAAAATTTGAATAAGTTATCTATATTATTTAAAAAATATGTAAGAATAGAATCTGTAGAAAATTCAATGTAGTTTCTAGACTACTAGGTTTGTTTAAGAAATAATAAAATCTATTTGGTTAATTTGAAATTTGCAGTTTGGGGAAGTAAGTTTCTGTCTGACCACCCTAACCACAATAAAATGATAATATTTTTTATATATTTTAGATATAGTAGAGACTCATGCTCGAGATGCATATTTTTTGTTTTTTCCAATAATATTAATTTTTATTACAACTTTAAAAAATTAAAACTTGTATGTCCGGGTCAAAACTTCATGAAATTCAATGTTTCTTTTTTTAATCCTATAGTATGTGAAGCATAGAATGTGACACATGTTTTGAATTCAAAAAATGTAATATCATTTGAAAGCTATAGAGGTTTTTCAATCAGCCTATCAATCAGGACATTAGTCATAATTCAAATAGAAAATGAATAATAATAATTTATTAAATTCAAAGTAAAGCATAATTTATATTGGTGGAAAGCTGAGAATCTCCTTTAAAAGCCCTTTTCGTTTCATCAATTTTGGGTAAATAAAAAGTCGTTAGCCACATACCTATCATATTGCCATGTTTTGACCCATCATGATCCTGCACATACCTTTATATATATAGTAACAATTTAATATTATTATTTATATATGGGTATGTGTAGGATCATGATGGGGAAAAAAGTTGCAATATGATGGGTATGTGGCTAACAACTTTTTCTTTACCCAAAATTGATGAAATGAAAAGGTTTTTAAAGGATATTCTTGTCTTTCCACCAATATAAATTATGTTTTACTTTAAATTTAATTAGTTATTATTCATTTTCTATTTGAATTACAACTAAAGTCCCGATTGATAGGCTGATTGAAAAACATCTATAACTTTCAAATAGTATCGCATTTTTGGAATCCAAAACATGCATCACATTCTATGCTTCACATACCATAGGATTAAAAAAAGAAAAAATTTGAATTTCATGAATTTTTGACCAAGTTTGTTAGACATACATTTTTTTTATATTTTTAAAAGTTGTAATAAAAATTATAATTAATTATTTACTAGGAAAAATTACAAAAAAAAATATGCATCACATCGACATGAGTCCTCTACTTATATCTAAAAATATTATTATTTTATTGTGGTTAGTGTGGTCAAACAAACACCTACTTCTTATTTTTTCCCTAAAATTTAAGTACTGCTACATTGAAATTTCAAATTTTCACCTAGAACTAGATTTTTTGTTTAAAAACAAACATAGTAGTTTAGAAACTACATTCAATTTTCTACAGATTCTATTATTACATATTTTTGAAATAAAATAGATAAGTTATTCAAAATTTTATGTCAAGTTGTGTAACTTTGATTTTTTTGAATTTTTTGCCACTTAAGGGCCTATTTTTTGCATTATCATCCTGTACATACCCATAATTTATGTAGATAATTATTATTTTCCTTTAATAATAGTCATATATACATTTATATAAATTATTAATAATAATACCATTAATATATTATTTTTAATTTATACAAATATAATTTATAATTTATTACAAAATAAAATCAATTAATTTCATAATTTAAAAGAAATACTTGAAAACATTAATTTAATTTTTGACTAATTAAATCATTTAACTTTTAAAGAAATAAATTAACATAAAATCATATGAAATATATTTATTTTCCCAAATAATTTGGCTTGTACAACTTAATAAACCATACTTATTATGTACACAACAATATTGCAATCAATATAAATACAATGCAATCATATAATGCTAGAGAATGGAACTACATTAGTGTGTGAGTGGCTCAGGAATCTATCCTAGCATTCAATTATGAAATAGCTAGGATACTCCTACCTCTACCATGTTCTTCCCTTCGAATTACATGCTCATATTCCTATGCTCAATCGCACTCAGTCAAACATTAATAGGTTATTCCTTAAAAACCATAGCCGAAGCACATACAAAAAATTAATCTCATAATCAAAACATGATAATTATTTCTATTTCATTTTAAATGTATCTAGATTAATCATCAATTTTAGCAATCACACCCATGTAAATAATAGATAATTAAGCAATCATAAATGGTGTCCAATAGTATCATCAATATACTAAAATAAATGTAGCATAGGATCGATATGTGACATTCTTCCCCATTGGGAAGATACATTCTCTCAATTTATTATTACACACACCAAAAAACTTATGTATCTCATTGAAGCAATCAAAATTTCACACTTATTCTAAGAAAGCATAACACTCAAGCAAATAAAAGTACCTCAAACTAATTAATCAAATTAGGAAATGAATGATCTATATCCTCAAAATCTCCAATGTGGCAATATCCTTAGAATGTTTCCCCCACTTGACCTTATACTACATAATCTCCTTATTAGCAACTTAATGTTGCACCATCCAAAATTCAAGTGGGCTCCACTAGCACCATTCCTAGGTTTTGTACCTATAAATCATGCCAATCAAGTATATGGGTAGCATCAGGATGATATGGTTTGAGCATAGAGACATGAAATACATTATGGATTCAGGGAAGAGTAGGTGGTAGAGCAAGTCTATAAGCAACTAGGTTGATCACTTCTAACACTTCAAATAGACCCACAAATCTCAAAGCAAGTTTGTATGGTTTCCCAAATGTTATGGAACTCTTATGAGATTTAACCATCAAAAAAAATTTGTCCCCTATTGAAAACTATTTGAAATTTGTATTCTTGTCTACATAACCCATCTACCTATTCAATTCACTTCTCTAAATATTTCCTAAATATCAATCTAATTTCTTATTTCATCTCTCTAAGAATTTTTGGATCAATCAAAATCTTGTCTTCCATCATATCCCAATTGATAGGTGTATGACACTTTCTTCCATAAAGAGCTTCAAATGGTTTTATCCCTAAAGATGCATGGTGAGATTTATTATATGCAAAATCTACTAGTTAAGGTACTCCTCCCATTTATACTATTGGTCCATATAGTACATCCTAAAGAGGTCTTAAACTCCTTGGTTCACTCTCTCTATTTTCTGATCTATTTGAGGGTGGTATTTCAAACTAAATTTAACTTTGCCCCAAATGCTACATTTAGTGTCATCCAAAAGCTAGATTTCATGCAAGTATCTTGATTTGATATGATTATTTCAAGTACTCCATCTAAATGAAATATATATCTCAGAAATCCCTCTTAGCTAAGTTCATTGAAGATCCATCCTTAAAATTTCATGCAATGAAGTGTGCTTCCTTTTTCAACTTATCCACAACTACCATAATGGTATAATTATTTTTCTTGGACATAGGTAACCCTTGAATTAAGTACATGGCAATCACTTTCAATTTAAACTTAGGTATGTCATGTGGGTATAAAATCCCTGCTAGGTTCACATGTTCAACCTTGACTCAGTAACACTTAAAGCATCAAGCCACAAGCTCAATTACACCCTTCTTTTTTCTTGGTAAAAAATATAGAGACCTCAATTATGCTACTATCTTGGTTACTCTAGGGTACGCTGAATTTAAGGTGTGTTGTGGATTTCCTTTAGGATAAATTTCCTTAAATACCTTGAATCTAGAATGTACATTCTTCCTTGATATCTCAAAATTCCATCTGATTCAAACATATAACCATCGAAATGATGGTCTTTGGGATTCTCCTCTAAGGCTTGCTTTATTGTAGAATGTTGCTCATCTCCTTTAAGATTTCATATTACTTATTTTAAATTTTACCTTTATTTAGTTATGGCTGCTATATTCCTTCTTCCGCTAAGTGCATCAATCACTCTATTTTCCTTCCCCTTGATATAATCCATGCCAAGTTCATTCTAATTGAGAAACTTCAACCATATCCTTTGATGAGCATTGAGATTTGGTTGTGTAAAAATTTACTTGAGTCCCAAGTGATCTATCTTTAACTCAAATTATTTCCCCAAAGGGTAATGTCTGTACACCTGTAAAGAATGAACTATGGCCAATAACTCTAAATATTGTGGCACATAATATAGATCATACTATTTTAATTTCCTTGCTCAAAATCCACCACTAATTCCATTTTTTTCAGTAGCACTCCTCCTATACCCTATCCTAATGCATTTGTTATCACCGTGAATTATCCATTAAGATCAGGTATAGTCAAAAATAGAGTTTTAGTGATATTTAATTCAAAATTTGAAAAGCTTGTTTTCTTTTCTCAATCCACTCAAATATTTTTGCTTTCTTTTTTATTGAAGTGATTACTACTAAAAATCAAGTAAATTCTTCTATAAAATTTTGGTGGTATCCTAAAAGTCTCATGAAGCTTTAGAATTCAATCACATTATGTGGAGTAGACCATTCCACAATTGCCTTTATCTTCTTTGGATCTACTACAATCCCTTCAATTGAAATGGAATGGCTTAGATAATGCACTTTGTCTTGATAGAAGGTACACTTGGATAGCTTATAAAATATTTTCTCACCCTTAATTGGTAACACTATCCTCAAATGCTACAAACCACCTTGCTGAAGCAGCGGCCACCTATCATAGCATCAAGATGGCTAGGGACTTGAGGATCTCTAAGCTTTAGATCGAAGGTGATTCATTAAAATATTGTGAATTTCCTTAATAAATGGTCTCCTCATTCATTATCTATTAACAACATTATATCTGATGCCATTTCTTTATGTGATGAATTTGAAGAAATTTACATTTCCCATGCTTATAGGGAGGTGAATGCAGTAGCTGATTGGTTGGCTAAATATGGGGTGTCGTCGACTAGTTTGTGAAGGGAAGATGAAGTCCTTCCCATTGATATAAAGAACCTTATTATTAATCAGATTCATTAATTCTTTATGTTTACCCACCTCCTTGATCTTGGGGTTGTGTGGGTATTATGAAGCTTGTTGTTTGATGGGACTTCTCACACAATGGATGCTCATTGGAAATTGTTGCCTCCTAGTGTTGAGTTGTCTAAGTATCCCACTCATTATTTCCTTTCGAACTACTTTTGATTGCCTCACACGCTTTCTAGGTGGTTTTTTCACTAGTGCCCCTACTATGCTCTGGTTGTTCTCTGCAAGTAACTCAAAGATGGGAGGGGATAGGTGTCACATGGAGCATTTGTATTGTGAAGAAACAAGAGCTAATGCTCGAGTTTGGGAAGTTTTGCAGAGCGGTGGTGTTACTCCTTACATAGAGCATCTAAAGGGTTTCAAATCCTCGGTGTCTAAGGAGTTTGTTGATGCCTAGCATGGCCATGTGGTGAGTATGTTTGGTAGAGATACTACCATTACTGAAGATTTTATTACCAAGGTCACAGGTTTGTCCATGGAAGGAAGAAAATTCTATTGGGACAAGAACATTTTCCAAAATGTAAGGAAGAATTTTCTTCGTGATAGGGAAAGGGCTAAGATGGTCCATTTGGACTGTGGAGGATATGATAGAATGAAGATTAAACCTATTTGGCAGGACGTTTCAATGGATTTGATGCACTACTTAACTCTTGATGGAAGATTCATGGTGCTCTATGGTCATCACTTTGTCCTTCTTAACCACTTTCGCCATGGTAAGCTGCTTTCATTTCCTTTTTATCTGTTGATGTCTTTGGAAGAGGGTATTTTGAATTTTAGAAGAAACCCTAGAAATCCTTAATTGGATGAAGGTTTAATGATGCTCATTGTTGATTTTATTAAGGCTAACTACATTGTTAGGATCCCTCAGTCCCCTACTTCCAAAAAGAAGGGTGAAGGTAGTGGGAAATGTAGGATTGAGGAGATTAAGGATTCCGAAGCTACAAAGATTGAAGTTGATTATGAGGGGTGGTCTGATGGCTATGATACTTATTTGGATTATACCCCTTCAACGGGTGATGTTAAGATGTCTTCCTACAAAGCTCCATGTGCTAAGTGTAAGTTGAAGGGTCTTGAGGGTGTTGTTGAGGGTTCTACTGGTAAGAAGCCTAAGGCCCGTGCTAAGGTGGAAGACATTAATCTAAAGAAGGTGGCAGGAAATATTCAAGGGGAGAACTCGAGTATTGGTGGGTCCCCTATGGCCGGTAAGAAGAATTCGGTGGTTAATCTTGATGACTCTGTTGGGGGACCTGTTTATAAAGAACGTGGGAAGGCTAAGCTAGTTTCAGAGGATGTGCTATTCGAGGAACCTCCGATTGGGTTGCATCAGGGCAAGGGTTTATTTTGGGAAGTGATGGACTTCTCTCAAGCATTGGGCCTTGTCAAAGAAGGGGTTTTTATCTCCTTCAATTTGCTTATGTGGCTTGTTCAAGAAATTCAGGATCTTCATAATAAGCATGACACCATTGATAGATGCAACATCTCTACTCTTTGTAGTCTTAAGGAGTAGGAGTCTATTTATGGGAGTTCTAGATCCCTAAATACCAATGTGGATGGTTTGGTGGATGAGCTTGTTGCGCTGAAGAATGACCTAAGTATGAGAGTGGCGGTGTTGGAATGAAAAAATAGGAAACTTAGAAGGGACTTGGACATGCTCATTAATATAAGCAAGGAGAAGTTGGAGGCATCTCCTGAGGGTATGGTTGTCCTTAACCAGAAGGCTATGGAGTTGACCGAGAAGGGTTTGTTTGATGCTCATATGAACTTGGATTGTGGGGAAGGTGCTAGGTTGGAGGTGAATTCAGCTGATTTGGCTATAGGCCCGAGTGTTCATACTAGGAGAAAATCTAAGAAAGGTAAGAAGGATCCTATTCATGATGTTGAAGAAATCATGGATATGCATGATAAGCTGGCAACCAAGGATTTGGAGGCTACTAAAATGCTCAAAGATTTACTGTAGTGGCCTTCTATAGCCTATATGGTTTTTGTTTTTTGGTAATGTTGGTCTACTGATGGTTTGTCAATGGTTGGTTAATTAGCTAGTGTTTTTTGTTGCTTTTGAGTGGGCAGTCACATGTTTTATATTTGCTGCTACTTTCTTTTTTGTAAAGGGTTTCAGGCACCCTTCAAAACCTATTTATCATTAATCAAAAACACTATCCTCAAATGCTTGTCATGGTCTTCAATGTTCTTGGAGTAAATAAGGATATCATCGAAGCATATTAGCACAAAATCATCTAAGTAATCCCTAAATATATTTTTCATTAAGTTCATGAAAGTTGTGTGAGAATTAGTCACTCCAAATGATACTACTATGAATTCATAGTGACCATAATGAGTCCTAAAAGTTTCTTTAGAAACATCCTCGTCCTTAATCCTTAGTCGATGATATCAAGATATTTTATCTATATTATATAATACTTTAGCTCTTTTCATTTGATCAAAGAGTTTATCAATTCTTGGAAGTGGGTACTTGTTCTTAATAGTTGACTTGTTTAGAATCCTATAGTCAACACACAATCAGAAGGTTCCATCCTTCTTCACAAAAATAACTGGTGGGTAAAAGTACAAAGTTGTGTCACACTTTTATAAAGGAAATGGCCAACATTGACCTAACTTTTAAACTTTAATCACTAGAAAGTGGCATATATGTTTTGAAGTTTGAAATGATCTAAACTAATAAAATGTGTATTTTTTAGTATATTTTATGTTTGTATATTTTTGAAAAAATAAAAAAAATTGAATATAGTTTTTTATAAATTAACGCTATAATTTAGTTGTTGATAAAATGTTGAAAAATGACGTTACATGAGATGTCAAACTTTATATAGTACATTTTCTTTATTTTCCTTCAAATTTTTTTGTGTATATTTATAACTGCAAACTTTAGGGCATGGATAATTTTTTTTGTAATTTTAATTATATATATTTTTGAATAAATATTTAAATGTGTGTGAAATAAAACATAGTCGTTTCTAGTCGATGTCAACTTTTATATTAAATATTTATCTAAAATAGAAAAAAAATTATACTATCTTAATCTTGATTCTTTTCTCTAGGGCATCATATTTTTTAATATTTTTTTTACTAAATTTTAGTATTTTTCTTGGCATGATAATCAACCTAATATTTTTGTGTTGATAACCTACTTTTAGTAAAAAATAAAAATAAAATATAAATAATAATTGAACTAGTAAAATAAATATATATTTTAAAACTAAACTTATGGATCTACAAAAGGGTACTTTTACATTTTTAAAAAAATATTGTTTATATGAGTAGGAGTTGAAATTTAATTTTTCAAATAGTTACATTTTTTTAGTAAACTAGCCTCAAAGTGGTGCTACATATGCATTTATCCAATAATTTTAGTTGGAAATGTTGTAGAAGTATTTAACTTATCTAGAATGAATCTTACTAGATCATATGTTTGACCAAAATTGATTTTTAGTTATAAATACTAAAATTCAATTGTGCTAATAAATTGGCTGAAAGTGTGACATGGCTTTGTACTTTTACCCTGGTGCATCCCAAGGTGACACACTAGGTCTAATCAAACCTTGCTTCAACAATTCTTGTAGTTGATTCTTCAATTCATATATCTTAGTTGTGGTCATCCTATAGGGAGCCTTAGATTTACTTTTGGTTCTAGGTACAAAAATTAGTAGAGAAATCAAATTCCCTCATTGGTGATTTTTTTTTTAATTCCTCTAGAAACACATCCTTGAATCCTCTAAGGATAAGATAGTTATCAATTATTGGTTTCATCATATCCATATCATAAATTGGAATAATATACATGGAACATCCCTTCCTTTGGGCCTTTTTCAATTACATAGATGAAATTTTCCTAAGCTCCAAAGGTCTTTGAAAATCATGAATATCAACATGATTATTGAAGTTGTCTAAAAAAATTACTATATTATCCTAACATTTTACTATAGACACGTGTTTTTTCAACAAATTAATTCCAAAAATTATGTCATGGGTTCTTAAGGAAGCCACATAAATATTGAATCTAACTCACTACAAGAAAGACATTATTCTAACCTCTTTTATGCTTGATTTTCATATTGAACCATCCATGAAGTTTACATGTGTCTTGGGATAACTCTAATAGAACTTATTTTAGGACCTACAAATCATTCACTTTCTTTAGTAATTTGATATGCATCGCACATAGCAATGGCCTCATTAGATATATTTTGGAGCTCAAATTATTTTTCCATCTTAGTGATCTAGGATTTCATTCCATCTCAAATTGTTTTTCCATCAAATTTGTGTGGAAAAACATTCTTGACATCCCCACCCAATTAATCTTCAATTCTTTGCTAGGAATTCCCTAGTCTTCATTCCCTGGGATCTATTCCCCTTGGTTTCCTTTGTCCTATTCCACTCAATTTCCCCTAACTTAATGCTCCAAGTTATCCATCGTATTATTGAACTTGTTCCTTGTTTCATTCAAGAGTTTTGAGATCTAATCAATATTATTATTTGGTCCATTATGATCATTATTGATTACTAATAAAATCCTAAAAATATAGAAATACAACTTAGCATCATAGACGAAAAGGCCCTAGTGTCAAACCTAGATCATTGATACCAAATTCAAGGATCATGACCCAATTTAATGTCACAAAAATGATCAATCAAATCAATAACTCATAAACATGAAATATAAATGAAACAACTTTATTAAGTAAATACATTTCATAACATGTCCTCATATGTGTATTGCATAATCTAGGTAATAACACGTATTCAATAATTTACAAAAATATAATTCAAGGTCTTATGTCATGTAAACAACTAAAGATACAATTTGGAAGCACGATACAAAATAATGATACAAAATAATATGAGGACATATACAATTGATACAATTTCCAACCACCACTAACTCTCACATTCATTCACAATTCAAGAGACAAGAACATGGCCTAGGCACTTTTTCATCCAACCATGAAGCTTGTGCTTCCTTAGAATTATTTCTAACACAAAGAATACATAATCTCTCTCATGGACGAATTCCCTAGGTATAACCAAATCATGATATCCAAATAAGACCAACACAAAATAACATTTACTTGTCCATGGGGAACATTATTGGGATGTCATGCCTTTTGGTCTTTTGGTTTAAATAATGTAGGTGCAACTTATCAAATGGCGATGACCATAATCTCTCATGAAATATTCCAAAGGATCCTAAAAGACTGTGACTGACATCAAGTATAAAAATAAGTAACAAGGAAGGGACATCTAAAAGTGCTAGCTAAAATATTTAAAAAGCTCGAGAAATATCGGGTGAGGTTAAATCCTAAAAAGTGTGTCTTTGGAGTCACTGATAGTAAAATTTTGGACTACATTCTATCACAAAATGGAATCGAAGTGGACCTTACCAAATTCAAGGCCATAATGGAAATCTCACCAACTAAAACATTGAAAAAAGTTACAAGCCTTCAAGGAAAGTTGCAATCCATTAGGAGATTCATTGTGTAGTTGGTAGACAAGGATCACCCATTTATTTACCAACTTAATAAGGGTGTAGCATTTAAATGGTAAAATCATTGTGAACATGAATTCCAACAACTAAAAGACTATCCAACTTCACCACTAGTCCTA